>OY764963.1:75485833-76085833 GCA_963668005.1 Melieria crassipennis | reverse complement strand
TCGTTGGTCATGACGTTGAATAAAAATAATCCAAACCCACAAATTGCCCGTTGGGTAATGGAGTTGCGTGCATATAATCGTGAGATTGTTCACCGAAGTCGTGTTAATATGGGCCATGTTGATGCATTGAGTAGATTTCACCCGGTCGCAGCAATTGAAGCGGACGATATCGATACAAGATTGCAGATTGCACAGGTTCGTGATCCTAATATTGTCCAAATCCGAGATCAATTGGAGCAGGACGCTTGCGATCCATTTGTATTGTAGGACGGCGTGGTATATTCGCGAGACCCCGATGGGCGGTTGTTATTGTATGTGCCACAGGAATTGGAAGAGAACGTGAACACACAAGAACACACGAAGGCATTGCACACAGTGGAATTGTAAAAACTGTAAATCAGATTAGGTTACGTTATTAGTTTCCGGGCATGAAAGCCACAGTAGAGAGATTCATCAAGAATTGCTTAAAGTGTATCGTTTATTCTACTCCCTGTAGTGATCGGAATTTGCATAGCATACCAAAGCCTCGGTACCCTTCGACACAATACATATTGACCATTACGGTCCCCCTTCCGTCGATTAATTCAAAGCGGAAACACATATTGGCTGTTGTGGACGGATTCACGAAACATGTAAAACTTTACCCGGTTGTGTCGACGGGTACAAAGGAGATGTGCGCTGCCCTGGAGAAGTACTTTGAGTATTATGGGCGCCCGAGGCGAATCGTGAGCGATCGCGGTAGTGCTTTTCAGTTTGATGAGTTTGGCAATTTTCTATCGGTTAGAAATATTGAGCATGTCAAGGTGGCCGTTGCCTCGCCACAGGCCAATGGCCAGGTCGAGCGTGTTAATCGGGTACTTATGTCGATGCTAAGCAAGTTGACTGAGCCCATTCAGCATGCTGATTGGACTAGAATGTTGGGGCGGGTGGAGTATGCAATTAATAACTCGGTGCACCAAACCACCAAGTGCACACCGAGTGAATTGTTTTTTGGGGTCCGCCAGCGCGGCGAGGATGTTGATTGGTTGGGCGAATATTTGGATGAAAGAGTGAACAGTCAGATGGAACGAAATTTGAGATTGAGAGGTCGCAAGAGAAAAGTTTGTTGAGGCATAAGGCCAAATTTAGTCCTCGCGTTAAAAGATTTGTGTAGTGAAAGAATCGCGGAAAAATTTACAAAACAAATTAACGAGAGTCATGCGGTGTGCAGTGGGCCTGTGTACACAAAATAATGAAAAAAGGAAATGAAAGACGACGTGCTTTTCAAATTAAAAATAGAAAAAATATATTATTTAAATCACAAAAAGTGAATAAGTATTTAATGTTGTCCCACTATGTTGCTCTCACCGAACTTTAATCAAAATTTCAGCCAATAGGAGACAATTTTGTATAACGTCAGCGGTGAGGCTTCAAATTTAGTTTCTCTCGGAAGGCGCAATCTTCTATTCAATGAATCTTGGTCACAACCTATGTGTGTCCAGTGTGGCATAAGACTATCCTGATATCTGTGTACAGCAGGCACCTCAAATCTTCAAAACAGTTTGAAAGCGGTATTTTAGACCTTTTTCCATGCTTAATGTGTTTCTCGCAAATGAGGGCAGCACCAGTACTTTTCAAAAGGATGGCAAGCAATCGGTGATCGATATCACCTTTGCCAGCAACTCACTCGACAAGTGATGGTTGACGAATAGTTCACCACCAGGCAATCCATTTGAACTTGGAACTGGCAGCAGAAACGAGCCACACCAGTTAAGACTAAGCGTTTTAAGATGGAAAGAAAAGGCACTAGGCGCCGACTTATTCCAGCTTGCACCGGGCGAATAGATCAGGCTGCACAATCATGCTGACAAGCCGGCCAACCAGTTGGCGAACTACATTGCGAGAGCATGCGATGCGTAAGAAAAAGCCATTTAACCTTCTGCATGTCCTTTGCTCAAAATTGCGTTCGCTGTCCTTTGGGGTCAGGATGACCCCAACCAAACAGTTACATAATTTACTGACGAAACATGAAGAAATGTTACACATAAATCACAATAGAAAAGGGAAAAGTGTTTTTTTCGATTTGTTATTGGGTTGTACGCGCGATTAACACTAAATAACACAAATAGACGAGCGCACAAAGCCGCTCAACCGTTTTTTGAATTCGCCTGGGGTCAAATAGACCCCGAGGGATAGGCAAAAGGGTAAACGCGGCCCTCCTGCTTACTGGTGGAGCAAAAAAATCCACCAGGAAACTTTGTAAGAACGAAATACGCTGAAGCTAAAAAGAAGCGTTCTCCAAGCTCTTCGGTGGTCCGTTCGACTGCTTATAACTTGAAAACGACTGGACCAACTTGGATACTTACTTCGGCGGGTTTGTTTGAAATTGTTACGTGAAGGTTTATAAAAAAAGAAAAGTCGGGAAAACGGGGCGTGGCACCACAAGAATACATTTTTAGACAATAACTTTGGAACCATAAGTCACACATCAATTCAATTTGGTACAAACTTAGTATTTAATCTTGTCCTTCAATAGAGGGAGTAAGGTGGGTATTGAACAAAGGGGTGTGGCACCGCCCATACAACTCAAATCTTTTAAATGGAATAGCTTCCGATTTGTTGGTCGCACAGCATAGAAATTTTGTGAACCGTCGTTTCATAGATGTCATTCTACTGTTAAAATTTTATAGGCGTTGGATAAGGGGCGTGGCACTTTTGTTTGACCCAAACTATCCGCATAATTTTGGAACTGTTAGTCGCACATCAATGAAACTTAGTGCGAATTTACCATTTAGTCATACCTTTCCACAGAGGGAATAGAACGGGTATTTACCAAAGGGGCGTGGCACCGCGCATACAACTCAAATCTTTTATATGGAATAGCTTCGGAATTGTAAGCCGCACAGTATTGAAATTTAATATGACATCGTCCCATAGAAGCGTCATTCTACTGTTAAAATTGTATAGACGTTGGATAACGGGCGTGGCACATTTTTTATGACCCAATATTTCAGCAGAACTGTAAGTCGTACATCAATGAAACTTGGTATGAACCTACCATTTAGTCATATCTTTCGGCAGAGGGAATGAAGCGGGTATTTAAAAAGAGGGCGTGGCTCCGCCCATACAACTCAAATCTTTTATATGGAATTGCTTTGGAATTGTAAGTCGCACAGCATTGAAATTTGGTATTACATCCTCCCACAGAAGTGTCATTCTGCTGTTACTTTTTGATGGGCGTTGGACAAGGGGCGTGGCACTTTTGTTTGACCCAAACTATCCGCATAATTTTGGAACTGTTAGTCGCACATCAATGAAACTTAGTACGAATTTACCATTTAGTCATATCTTTCCACAGAGGGAATAGGACGGGTATTTACCAAAGGGGCGTGGCACCGCGCATACAACTCAAATCTTTTATATGGAATAACTTCGGAATCGTTAGCCGCACAGCATTGAAAGTTGCTGTACCGTCATCTCATAGATGTGGACAAGGGGCGTGGGACATTTTTTATAACCTAACAGTTACGCAGTAAACACACACACACATCAGTAAAACTTGGTACGAACTTTCCACTTAGTATCACAATTTGACTAAAAGAAAGTTGTGAGCATTGGACAAGGCTTGGTACCGCCTGCTTTTTTATATACATAAATTGTTTATCCTCACTGACTGACTGACTGATTGACTCATCATCATGAACTATGGGTACTTCTTGAAGAATGACGCTTTTTGAAATTCGGGGGTCTAAAACGGGCAAAACATGTATTAAGGTGTTGTATAAAGAAACGTGATTTAATAGACATTTTGATTTCGAACTTCCTGCAAATAATGTAGATCAAAAATAATTCGACCCGTATTTTATAATTTTTTGAGAATCAAAATTTAACTGAACCAACAATGGGTTAAGATTTGTTTACGGGAAGACTCGAAAAAAACATGAACCGATAGGCCTTTTGACTTCAAAAATTTTAAAAATACTTGAAATAAAAAGAATTGGACACGCGTTTCTAATTATTTTCAAAATCGAAATATAGCAAACTAAGGGTTAAGAATTTGTTTAGAGTATATGTGAAAACTCATGATCTAAAGGGCCAAACATCAAAGATAATTGACATCAAAGATAATAGACATACATATGTTTATTTTTAAATCAAAATCTGACGAGGTCAACAATGGGTTCAGAATTTATATCGGGGGAAACAAGAGAGCTTGCATGCGAAGCCGCGGGGCCCAGCTAGTATTTTTATAATTGCGGACGACGTGTTGCCCATACCATTGTTGTTGGGACGCGATTTTCTGGATGGATCATTGAATAAAAATATTGTGTTGGGTAGGCGCCACACAGAACAAATTGAATTTAGAAAAATAAAACCAATTGAATTTAGAAAAATAAAACCAATTGCATTTTGTGACCAACTGTCAACCATTGAACGGAGTTGTTGCTATTCATATTTTTGCGCACATGATTCGACCGTATTTGCGAACTTGACTGTTTCGGCTGGTGAAGTATTTGGACGTTGGCTTGGTGGATGCTGTGTGAGTAAAAATGAACTTGACTTGCCATTGCGAGCGCTTTGTTGTGATGCACCTACTGATCTGGAGGTGAATGCTTGTGCTGACGAGTTGCCCTGGATTTTTGCAATTGAATTGGATGTAGATTTATGCGGTATTGGTATCGACATTGGGGAACAATTGAGTGGTACATGGCGAGAGTCATTGGTGCGTATAGTTAGGGAGAATTACTTGGGGCGGTCGAACATACCGGAAGCCGAGCATGATTTCGAAATGGAGGTGAAGCTTACTTCTGATATTCCATTTCATTTTGCGCCAAGACGGTTATCCGTATTTGACAAGGCGGAAGTGCAAAAGATCGTGGCCGATTTGCAGGCTCAAAGTATTGTTCGCCCGAGCGATTCGCCGTATGCCTCTCCAATTGTTTTGGTTAAGAAAAAGGATGGGACAACTCGGATGTGTGTTTACTTTAGGACATTGAATAATGTCACGGTGTGAGATAACTATCCATTGCCATTGATTGAGGATTGCTTGGAGTATTTGGAGGGGAAAAAGTATTTTACTGTGTTGGATTTGAAAAGCGGGTTCCACCAGGTGAAGATTGCAGACAGCTCAGTCAAGTTTAGGTCGTTTGTTACACCGATGGGCCAATACGAATATTTGCGTATGCCATGCGGTTTAAAGAATGCGCCATCAGTGTTTCAAAGATTTATTACGAAAATATTGCGCCCTTTTATTGATGAGGGTAGTATAATTGTGTATATTGATGACATTTTGATTGCAACTGTTGATTTAAAATCGCATTTTGAATTGTTAAAACGAGTGCTTAGACGACTGAGTGAGTATCGATTGGAATTGAATTTGAAGAAGTGTCGATTTTGTTACATGGAGGTTGAGTATTTGGGATATTTGGTTGACAGGAAGGGCATACGCCCAAGTAATCGACATGTGGAGAATATTAGGAAGTATCCATTGCCGCGCAACGCGAAGGAGGTGCAGGCGTGTTTAGGTTTATTTTCATATTTTCGGCGTTTCGTCTCCAATTTTTCGAGTATTGCTAAGCCATTATTGGATTTGGTGAAAAATTGATGTCCATTCGAAATGACTGCTGAGCGCATCAGGGCGTTTAATGAGTTGCGGGATAGGTTGGCATCCGCCCCGGTCTTGGCTATCTATAGCCCAACGCGTGAAACCGAATTGCATTGCGACGCGAGTTCTCATGGGTTCGGGGGAGTATTGATGCAATGGCAAGACGATGGCAAGCTCCACCCGGTCGCCTATTATTCACGGAGAACTTCTGAGGCCGAGGCAAAATACCATAGTTTTGTATTAGAAACTTTGGCTATTGTTTATTCCTTGAAGCGTTTCCACGTATACCTTTACGGTATCCCGTTTCGGATTGTCACTGATTGTAATTCGTTGGTCATGACGTTGAATAAAAATAATCCAAACCCACAAATTGCCCGTTGGGTAATGGAGTTGCGTGCATATAATCGTGAGATTGTTCACCGAAGTCGTGTTAATATGGGCCATGTTGATGCATTGAGTAGATTTCACCCGGTCGCAGCAATTGAAGCGGACGATATCGATACAAGATTGCAGATTGCACAGGTTCGTGATCCTAATATTGTCCAAATCCGAGATCAATTGGAGCAGGACGCTTGCGATCCATTTGTATTGTAGGACGGCGTGGTATATTCGCGAGACCCCGATGGGCGGTTGTTATTGTATGTGCCACAGGAATTGGAAGAGAACGTGAACACACAAGAACACACGAAGGCATTGCACACAGTGGAATTGTAAAAACTGTAAATCAGATTAGGTTACGTTATTAGTTTCCGGGCATGAAAGCCACAGTAGAGAGATTCATCAAGAATTGCTTAAAGTGTATCGTTTATTCTACTCCCTGTAGTGATCGGAATTTGCATAGCATACCAAAGCCTCGGTACCCTTCGACACAATACATATTGACCATTACGGTCCCCCTTCCGTCGATTAATTCAAAGCGGAAACACATATTGGCTGTTGTGGACGGATTCACGAAACATGTAAAACTTTACCCGGTTGTGTCGACGGGTACAAAGGAGATGTGCGCTGCCCTGGAGAAGTACTTTGAGTATTATGGGCGCCCGAGGCGAATCGTGAGCGATCGCGGTAGTGCTTTTCAGTTTGATGAGTTTGGCAATTTTCTATCGGTTAGAAATATTGAGCATGTCAAGGTGGCCGTTGCCTCGCCACAGGCCAATGGCCAGGTCGAGCGTGTTAATCGGGTACTTATGTCGATGCTAAGCAAGTTGACTGAGCCCATTCAGCATGCTGATTGGACTAGAATGTTGGGGCGGGTGGAGTATGCAATTAATAACTCGGTGCACCAAACCACCAAGTGCACACCGAGTGAATTGTTTTTGGGGGTCCGCCAGCGCGGCGAGGATGTTGATTGGTTGGGCGAATATTTGGATGAAAGAGTGAACAGTCAGATGGAACGAAATTTGAGATTGAGAGGTCGCAAGAGAAAAGTTTGTTGAGGCATAAGGCCAAATTTAGTCCTCGCGTTAAAAGATTTGTGTAGTGAAAGAATCGCGGAAAAATTTACAAAACAAATTAACGAGAGTCATGCGGTGTGCAGTGGGCCTGTGTACACAAAATAATGAAAAAAGGAAATGAAAGACGACGTGCTTTTCAAATTAAAAATAGAAAAAATATATTATTTAAATCACAAAAAGTGAATAAGTATTTAATGTTGTCCCACTATGTTGCTCTCACCGAACTTTAATCAAAATTTCAGCCAATAGGAGACAATTTTGTATAACGTCAGCGGTGAGGCTTCAAATTTAGTTTCTCTCGGAAGGCGCAATCTTCTATTCAATGAATCTTGGTCACAACCTATGTGTGTCCAGTGTGGCATAAGACTATCCTGATATCTGTGTACAGCAGGCACCTCAAATCTTCAAAACAGTTTGAAAGCGGTATTTTAGACCTTTTTCCATGCTTGATGTGTTTCTCGCAAATGAGGGCAGCACCAGTACTTTTCAAAAGGATGGCAAGCAATCGGTGATCGATATCACCTTTGCCAGCAACTCACTCGACAAGTGGTGGTTGACGAATAGTTCACCACCAGGCAATCCATTTGAACTTGGTACTGGCAGCAGAAACGAGCCACACCAGTTAAGACTAAGCGTTTTAAGATGGAAAGAAAAGGCACTAGGCGCCGACTTATTCCAGCTTGCACCGGGCGAATAGATCAGGCTGCACAATCATGCTGACAAGCCGGCCAACCAGTTGGCGAACTACATTGCGAGAGCATGCGATGCGTAAGAAAAAGCCATTTAACCTTCTGCATGTCCTTTGCTCAAAATTGCGTTCGCTGTCCTTTGGGGTCAGGATGACCCCAACCAAACAGTTACATAATTTACTGACGAAACATGAAGAAATGTTACACATAAATCACAATAGAAAAGGGGAAAGCCCCGAAAAGTGTTTTTTCGATTTGTTATTGGGTTGTACGCGCGATTAACACTAAATAACACAAGTAGACGAGCGCTCAAAGCCGCTCAACCGTTTTTTGAATTCGCCTTTGGTCAAATAGACCCCAAGGGATAGGCAAAAGGGTAAACGCGGCCCTCCTGCTTACTGGTGGAGCAAAAAAATCCACCAGGAAACTTTGTAAGAACGAAATACGCTGAAGCTAAAAAGAAGCGTTCTCCAAGCTCTGCGAGGAAGCTGACACAATCGTTGGGGAAGCGCTTACAAAGTCGTAATGGGACGCCTCAAAAGCAGGCAACAGAAAACGTGCCAAACACTGCTGCGAGACAAGGCGCAAGGGCCGGACGCTATTCCCAATGCGGCGTTAAAGCTGGCCATCAGGACTCGGCCAATAGCTGTTCGCGAAGACGATGCAGCGCTGCTTGCAGCAAGGCATATTTCCAGCCCTATGGAAGAAACAAAACCTTGTCCTTCTGCCAAAACCAGTAAAAGCCTGTGGCCAGCCATCGGCTTACCTTCCCAAATGCCTGCTGGGCACAATGGGAAAATTACATGAGCGACTTGTATTTGACAGACTATCTCCATTCACGGAAGGGGCGCACGGATTGTCCAAAATGTAGTTTGGCTTTCGCAAAAATCGCTCGACAATATATGCTATAGCTACAATTGTAGAGATCGCGGCACAAGCTATACAAGGCAAGAGGTGGAAAAAATACTGCGCCATAATAACGCTCAACGTTAAAAATGCATTTGACTCGGCTAGCTGGACTTTTATCCTCGAAGCCTTTAGAAAGCTTAAAGCCCAGCAATATAATCCATCATCGCAATATAAGCTATCTTGAGTAGCTATCTGTCGCAAAGGATGTTGCAGTACGCCAGCGATGATGGTCTCCTGTACTACACTGTGACATCTGGTGTTCCACAAGGTTCGGTTCCTGGCCCACTGTTGTGGAACATAATGTACAACGAGGTGCTAAACCTCCCCACCCCCGACGGTGTCAAACTGATAGGATTTTCCGACGACATCGCACCGTTGTAGTTTAACAAAGAGCTGATGTCGACGCAAAGGCAAATACAACGATCGCGATAGTAAGATCCTGGCTCCAGTCGGTAGGTCTCCAACTAGGCGGTGTAAAACCTGAGGCCGTGCTTGTCAGTAGCCAGAAAAAGAACGAGACGATAAAGGTATTATTTGGTACTAGTGTCCGACCGAAACCACTTTTTTGGGCCAAAACCGAAACCGAATTTCGGTTTTTTTTTTAATATTCGGCCGAAACCGAAACTTTCTAATTGAAAAAAAAATCACCATATGAAGAATTTTTTTCAACAAACAAATTTTACTTTAAGTAAATAAAGAACAAACAAACTAATTGAAAAAAAATCACCATATGAAGAATTTTTTTCAACAAACAAATTTTACTTTAAGTAAATAAAGAACAAACAAACTAACTTAACATAAATAAATAAATACTTGTTAATAAAAACACTTCATTCATTTTTTTAATAACATAAACATAAGAAAATCACTAGTGTCCGACCGAATATTCGGTTTCGGTTTCGGCCCAAATAAGTGGTTTCGGTTTCAGTTTCAGTTTCGGCCAAAAAATGGCCGAAAAGCCGAAACCGAAACTTTCTGGAATATTCTTTACATTTTATTGTGTAGCGAGTGAACAGCTACTTAGTGCAGCCGAGCAGATATATACATAGTGAAAGGATGATGCACCAATGTAAATAAACTTCTCTTTTACGAAAGGGGTGATTTTTTTATGTTTATGTTTTTAAAAAATGAACTACAGTTGAACCTCGATTATCCGGGCCTCCATTAACCGGGAACATCTATTAACCGGGATGCTGAGTGGTTGATTTTATACCTTTATTAACCGTGATTTACCTCTATTATCCGTGATTGATTTGTTTACCTCTAATAACCGTGATTTACCTCTATTATCCGTGATGTGCATCTACTTGTGTTTGTTTTTTTCCGTATAACATAGAAGCAGTTTCACATGTTCTTATAAAAAATAAATAAAAATATTAAAATTTATAAACCTCTTTTAACCGGTATTTTCGATTATCCGTGATGAGCCCGGTCCCGAGCAACCCGGATAATCGAGGTTCAACTGTAATTGTTTTTATTAATAAGTATTTATTTCTGTTATGTTATGTTTGTTTGTTGTTTATTTACTTAAAGTAAAATTCGTTTGTTGAAATATAGTGATTTTGATGCTTGATGTAATTTAATTTCATAATTTAATTTAATAATTGACTGGCACGACAGCCCGCTTACGCGAGACTAAGGCCTAGCTTCCCGCAACTACCCGTGTTATGCGTGTTAATTTGTACGCGGGTTGAAGGGACCTACAGTTTTATGCCGGTTCCGAACGGCAGGTTGGGAGCTTTTTCATAAGCAATTTTTACTCTCAGAGGTTTGCCATTTCCAGCTGAGAGGACAGCCACCGAAAGAGAAAACGAGTTTTCCCGTTATTTTTTTTAGGTGTTATTACAGGCAGTATTTGAACCTGAGGTTGCTTCCTGCGACTCGCGGTCCAACGCACTAACCAACTGAGCCACGGCGGCGACAACACAGCTACGCGTGGGCAGACGTGCCTTTTTGTGCTCCCGGTTTTTTAATATTTTATCCGTCTCGCGCGTGTATTAATGTTCGCCCGCCTGTTGTGATTGCCTTTTTACACGGTGTTAGCTGCCCTGCGTGTGCCAACAAACAAATTGCCAACAAATAAAAATTAAAAACGCAACGAAATCAATCATCGCATCATAAAATGCCGTTAACTCGCTGTCCGCCGCATTAAACTCTGCTCGCGTGGTGTTGTTTGTGGTTCTCTTTCCGTGTCTCCCTCCTCCGTCCGTATTCAGTGGCGCTACATGCGGTCTTGTTCGACACTGAGAAATTGACTGTTCTGTGGTAAAGGCATAACACTTACCACAGAGCATAATCAATTTCTTGGTGCGGCAGATCTCATTCCCGGCTACTTTCCTTGTCCTTTAACCCACCCAGGCCATGGTGCTGGACAAATTTCGCATAGCCTTCTGCAACGTGCGCGGGCTCAGGGCGAACTTTTTTGCTGTATACGCGTTTGTTAACCTCCATAAACCCCATCTAATGGCACTAGATGAAACCCAGGTGTGTGGGGATGCAGATCCACTGGATTTTCACATCCCTGGTTACCACCTACTGCCATTATTCTCTCCTCACAGGGGTCTTGCCATTTATGTGTGCACTAATGTTGCGTACCAGTGCCAGCAACAACTATACACGACGGATTCCGGATTTAGCTCCATGTGGGTTAAATTAAATATCCAGTCGCACATTCTGCACTTCTCCTTCCTATATAGAAGCCCGAATTCAGGGAGAGATTTTACTTATAACAAGTTTGATCTTCTCTCTGATTCTATTTCTCGTATTTTGGAATCGTATCCGAATAGTGAAATTGTAGTTGCTGGTGATTTCAATATTCATAATTCCAATTGGCTACGCCATTCCAGCCACACAACTCCTGAAGGCTTATTTGTCGAGCTCTTTGCCGAGTCTAATAACTTGACTCAAATAGTGCATGAACCAACGCATATCCCCTGCGTTGCGGGGCAAGCTCTCAATACTCTAGACCTTTTTCTCACTTCACATCATGAAAAATATGATGTTGAAATGCACGCACCTCTTGGAAACTCGGACCATTGTACCATTTTGGCGTCTTTCTCATACTCTTCTATCCGCAATGCTTCGCTCTTAGCCCCGAAGCGCCTAGTGTGGATGTATGATAAAGCTAACTGGAGTGGACTTAATGAATTTTTCGCCCACTTCAATTGGAAATTGTGTTTTCTTGATAGAAACATAAATGCCGCAGCCAAAATGGTTGAAGAAATAATATTATTGGGAATGCCGTCCTTCATCCCCAATAAGCAAATTTGCATTAAACCTAAGGACAATATCTGATTTAATGAGACATGCAGAATTGCTGTCAGGTCTAAAGAGGAAGCTTTCAGAGCATGGCAGGCAAATAAAAATGCCACCACTGAACAGCTGCGTAAACAGGCTAGAAATCGATGCAATGCCATCCAAAGGCGCCAAAAGTTTCTGCACGAACAGCGCCAAAGGAAAAAAGTTCTTCAATGACAGCGTGGTAGTAAGAACTTCTGGTCATTCGTTAAGAAGGTGAAGAACCAAACATCGTCTTCAATTCCAACTCTTCTTAACAATGATCAAATCATCACTCACTCGGTTGATAAAGCTAATTTGTTGGCTAAAATTTTCGCAGAGAATTCCTCCCTGCCCCCCAGCGATCAACCACTACCCGTAGTCGAGAACGTATCTAGCTCTATGCCAGAAATTCATTTTCGGACACGGGTAGTTAAAAGAGTGCTTGCAAATCTCGATGTAAATAAGGCTTCAGGGCCGGACGGCATTCCAGCCCTTGTTTTGAATAAATACGCTACTTCGCTGGCTTGTCCATTACGTAAACTTTTCAGCATGTCATACACCACAGGTGTATTTCCGACATGCTGGAAGGTAGCAAATGTTCAACCAGTTCCTAAAAAAGGCAAGACTACTGACCCTGCGAACTACCGACCTATAACAATCTGTTCGGTGCTTTCCAAATTAATGGAAAGCATTGTCAACTTCAACCTTGTGAAATATCTGGAGCACAATAGACTGCTAAGTGACCGCCAATACGGCTTTCGAAGACAGCGATCGACGGGAGACCTTATGGCGGTCCTCACCGAGAAATGGAACCATAGCATTCTAAACCTCGGTGAAAGCAAGGTTGTTGCATTGGATATTTCTAAGGCCTTTGACCGGGTATGGCATAAAGCACTCGTGTCTAAATTGATTGCCTATGGCGTTGGTAGTATCTTCTCTCGTTGGATTACGAGCTTCCTCTATGATCGCTCTATTCGTGTTGTAATAGACGGCATAGCCTCGGAAAAGCATTCCCTTAGCGCGGGAGTGCCGCAGGGTTCGGTCCTTTCTCCAACCCTTTTCCTTATCTTCATCAACGTCCTCCTGTCGTCGACGAAGAATCCCATCTACTCGTTTGCGGATGACAGCACCATTTGTCATTCATACTCCTTTACAAAGCGCACCAGCTCTTTGGAGATTGAGAGAGAACGGCGCCGTATGAATGACACACTTAATAGCGACCTACAAACAATCTTAAAGTGGGGTCAAGCGAATAGGGTCGATTTTAATCCTCGCAAGACCCAATGTTGCCTGCTATCCCACAAGCGAGTCTCTCCACATCCCAACACATCCCTGGTTATGGGTGGTGTGAGTATTGCGGAATTGGTAGCTCTTGATGTTCTGGGCATGTCTATTAAGAACGATATTCGTTGGAATGATCATATTTTTGGCGTGTCGAAAGAAGCAGCCAAGTGCCTCGGCTTCCTAAAGCGGTGCAAAAAATATTTCACTCCGTCTGATCTCCGCATTATTTACACTACCTAGGTAGGTAGGTAGGTAGATGTGGCGGCCCTTACGAGAGCGCACGTAGGCCAAAATTAGGCCCATTGTGATGCCACTGGATCGTTGTTCCCTTCATCTTAGTAGGTCTCAAACCAACCTGAACAGTTAATGAAGCGTATTAGGCCTTTGGTGTCGACATTTGATATATCGGCTAGGTTGGCGGTGTAGTAAAAACCTAAGTGTTTTTTGCGAGTCCTGCAAAGAGCAGGACAGGTGCAAAGGAAGTGTAGGATGGTTTCTTCCTTTTCTACGTCTCTGCAGCTACGGCAGAAATCGTTGGCTAGATGGCCCAGCCCTAGCCTTCTTGCGTGGCTACCCAGGATGCAGTGCCCAGTGATTACCCCGACAACAGCCCTGAGTGCGCCCCTTTTGAGGTTTAGCAGACTTCTGGTGCGCATCCAGTCCAATTTTGGCCAGATTTGTTGCGCTGTCTTGCATGTCTCCGAGGCCGCCCAGGCGATGTTGGCGGCCTTAGTCACGGCATCCTCCAGCATCAGCTTGCAAGTGCTTAGTAAGACACCCAAGCCAGCAAATTCTGCGGATAGCTTTTTAGTTGTGCCTAGTCTGGCCAGTTCGTCCGCCCTACAGTTCCCCGGGATGTCTCTGTGACCTGGGACCCATAATAGGTGTATTTTAAGCTGCTCAGCCATCTCGTCAAGAGATCTGCGGCAGCTGATCACTGTTTTTGATGTTAGGACATGAGACCCTAGGGCCCTGATAGCCGCTTGGCTGTCAGAGAGTATGCTAACATCTCGTACTGAGATGTTGCGCTCGTTGATCAGCTTCAGGGCGGCTTCAATGGCCGTCACTACTACACTACCTATATCCGACCTAAAATGGGGTTTAACTCGCACCTATGGGCGGGGCTTCAAAAACCCATTTGGAGCTTCTGGACCGGGTGCAAAACCGTGCGATCGCGCTTATAGGGGACAGTAGGGCATCCAGCTCTATTGACTCCTTAGAACATCGTCGAAACGTGGCGTGTGCGGTGTTGTTCTACCGATACTTCTTCGGTAATTGCTCAGTGGAGATTTGCAGTTCCACGGGCAACCCGTTTGAACACTGGCGCTCATGCATTCCACGTTGAAGCGATGTTCCAGCGCACTACGCATTACAGAGAAAGTTCGTTTCTGGCCCGCACAGCGCGGTTGTGGAATGGTCTCCCTGCGAATATCTTCCCCAGCACTTATGAGCTCGATGGATTCAAGGCAAGAGTCCATAACCACTTCACTCTTAACCCTATCTCCTAACCTTTATATCCTTCCTGAACCAACGCAATGCCTCGCATTAATAGGGGTCATCCCCTGCGCGTTTGTTCGAGTTAAAAAAAGTCAGAAAAATTTACTTTATACACTTTAAAATTTTCTAGTTAGTCGTTTCTAGGTATTTCAACACTTTCTGGTGTACACTTAAACAAATTTTAAAATTTTTTAAATTTCTTCGAAAAATAATTTCTTTCTTCTCTCTTTTATATAAATATAAACAATCGATATACCTACAATACATACTTTGCCAATAACCCATGTTTCGCCGGCCGTCGTGCCGTCAGTCACTCAGGGGGATCAACATGTAACACTGGAAAGTGTACGTGCCGTAACTGAGCTGGCTGATGGAATCGTGTGCTAACACCTCCACGTGGTGACGGCTGGAAACGGCTACTTCCAGATCTGGTTCTGGTCGTAGTCGGCTAAGGTAGCACAGCGGAACCAACCTAATCCGGGGTGTCATGCGACCCGTGCCCATCGGAGTGATTTGCAGCCAGGGAGTATATCATCTGTATTTGAACGGAGCTTTCCTGATACCTGGCCGCCTCAGGAAGGAACGGTGGCCTTATCACGGTAAGGGGCTCTGCCGTGACGGACCCTCCCTTCCCCATTCCCGCCTTGGTCACCGTGCTGGCACTCACATCGGTGCCACGCACAGCCCGCCAGGTCGGGCAGGTGACCGTAAGAAACAGAATGTCGACAACAAAAACACAAGCCTCGGAAGTAGACGGACAGACGTTGGACACGGACAAACGAAGAATGGACTCGGACAAACGACAAACGGATAAGGACAAACGACTGACGGACAGGAGAGATGTGGGTACTCTCTCCGAAGACGACCTCCTGGCATCGAGCCAGGAAACCATGATTTCCTCAGTGGGAGTAGGCGCTGTGGGCCACAGCACGCCTACCTCCACTGAGAAACCAACGACATCAGCAGCGGCAGCGAAAGCCATCAAGAAACCGGCCAAGCCTAGGGAACCGTCCAGGTATAAGCAGTACCAAAGAGCCTTAGCTATCCTCGGTAGGATTAGCAAGAACGAGGCTGCTGGTGCTGCTCATCCCAAGGACGCGGAGGACAAGGTACGGTTTCAGAAGGTTGTCGACGAGTACTTGGTGTACCAAGCGACCCTGCCGAAAGCCACAGCAACAAAACGCGACCGATCTGCCCACGACAGCTCGAACCGCGAGACGAAGAAGGCGAAGGTTGCCGGTGCAACCGACGCAGCGACGAGACGCGCCTTTAGCGACGTGGCACGGGATAACCTGCAAGTGGCTCTGGTCGATGCTGCCACAAACCGCGGCAAGGAAGCCTTGGAGAAATGGGGAGAGATTGAGGCCAGGTTGACACAGATGGTCATGGACCATGTGATGAGCAACCTGACAGCGAACCCGAAGGTGCCTCTCCCCGGTTTCGACTCGGCCGAAGTTGTTCGCGGGTATCGGGTGATCAAATGCGATGATCAATACTCTAAGGATTTCCTGGAGGGCTGCACCTCCAAGATTGGAGAGGCAACTGAGGGCTTGAGGCTCAAGCTCATCCCCGCCAGCGAAATCCCGAAGAGACCAAGAGCGCGCATTTGGTTGCCCAATATGTCCTTGGACAGTGGTAAGCTGGTCCCCTACTTGCAGGCACATAACACGGCAGTGCCAATGACGGACTGGCAGGTCATAAAAGCGGAGGCTCCGCAAAAGAACAGCCTATCCTTCCTCCTGGTAATCAGCGAGGAAAGCCTACCCGCCCTGGAGAAGGCAGAATTCAAGCTTCGGTTTGACGTACGGCACGCTAGACTGAAGGTTTTCCGCTCCTCTAATCCGGAAGAGGAGGATGCAGACGAGATTGTCGATGCCCAAAAGCTGTTGGACGACGTAAGGCTCGACGATCCGGACCCTACCACCGTAGACCAATAGGCCTCGGGTTGAAGGTTGTCCAAGTTAACCTCCAACACTCGAAGTTGGCAACGGACAACCTTACCGTTCTTCTGTCGGAGGAGGACGTGGATATCGCCATAGTCCAGGAACCTTGGGTGCGGAGCACTGAGGTGAAAGGACTTAAGCGGAGCGACTACAACCTCTACTACAAGAGAGGGGAAGGTAAGCCAAGGGCGTGCGTAGTTGCTAAAAAACACCTTAACATGTACCTGTTACCTCACCACAGCACAGATGACACCACGGTGGTGGAGCTAGCTGCAGCCGGAGGAAAAAAGCTCCATATAGTCTCGGCCTACATGGCGCATGACAGGCCTGCGCCGCCCGAGGAGAAGGAGCACACCCTATGGGGAAGCACCGAAAACAACGACCGAGGTGAGTCTCTGTTTGACTTCATACTTAGTACTAACCTAGTAGTGTGTAACAGGGGTAACACCCCCACTTTCGTTTTCCCAAGCACTGATGGTTTCAGTGGGTGGGAAGAGGTTCTCGATGTCACTCTACTAACTGATAACGGACAGGTGAATGTGAACAAATGGAGGGTATCCAGCAAGAAATCCTTTTCGGATCACGCATGGATACTCTTCGATTTGGATCTTCAGGTTGAAGCACCCGCACCATATCGCAATCCCAGACGTACCAACTGGAATCGTTTCGCTGGTATGATCCGTAACAGGATAGGGAGGGCTCCCCCAATCAATATCTCCTCGGTAGGAGACATTGATCATAAAATCGGGCAGTTGGAAAACGCGATGGCTTCCGCGTTCAAAACATCTTGCCCTATTAAATACTCAAAAAAATCATTCCCACCTTGGTGGAATGATGACCTGTCACGTCTGAGATCGGAGGTCCGAAGGTCATTCAACCTAAGTTATTCCTCAGGTAACTGGCAAAGTTACAAGGATAGCCTAAGGAAATATAAAAAAGCTATCAGAAATTCTAAAAACAGGGGTTGGAGGAAATTCTGCTCAGCTATAGAAACTACGAAGGAATCGGCAAGGCTAGGAAAGGTGTTGTCCAGGGATCACACCTGCCCCTCGTTCATAAAGAAGCCAGATGGCTCCTGGACTGAAAGTACCGAGGAGGCCCTAGACCTGCTGCTGAATACGCACTTCCCAGGCTGCACAAAGGAAGACACCTCGACTAGGCATGCAGTGCAAGGCCTAATACCGACAAACGATGATAACAACATTATAACGAGAGAAAAACTCACATGGGCTGTGAAAAGCTTCTCACCATACAAGTCGCCGGGACCAGATGGCATTCTTCCCATAATGCTGCAGGTGTCACAGGACTCAATACTACCCTGGCTAGAGGCCATTTTTAAGGCCTGCCTAGTCTGGAATTATATCCCCGTCAGTTGGAGGCGGGTGAAAGTCGTCTTTATCCCGAAGGCAGGGAAAAGAGGACACGACTCAGCGAAAGATTTCCGGCCTATAAGCCTGACATCTTTTGTACTTAAAACCTTCGAGCGGTTGCTCGACCTCCACATACGCGAGGAAGTAGGACATAAGCTATCTGAAGCCCAGCATGCTTACCTAAAGGGTAGGTCAACGGAGACCGCCCTCCATAAGGTAGTACGAACAGTGGAAAGGTCACTGGAGTATAAGCAGTACACACTGGCAGCCTTCATGGACATAGAAGGCGCCTTTAATAACATAAAGACGAATGCGATGGAGGAATCGCTGGTAACCCTTGGAGTTAACATACAGGTACGCAGCTGGGTTACTGCAATGCTCCAATCGAGGGTGGTGAGCGCGACGCTAGGAAACACCCACCTTACAAAATTTGTAAGCAGGGGCACACCACAGGGGGGGGGGCACTGTCACCTCTTCTGTGGGTTTGTGCCATCAACAGCACTTTAACAGAACTTAACCAGAGAGGAGTCAAAACGGTTGCGTATGCTGACGACGTGGTTTTAATGGCATCAGGGATGTGCCCTGACGTGATTAGTGGAATCCTTCAGGGCGGCCTGGATAGGTTAATCGCTTGGTGCACGGGACGTGGACTAAGCATTAACCCTAGCAAAACTGAACTGATGCTGTTCACCACTCGTACTAAGATACCAACATTTAGACGACCTCATCAAGAGCAGCTTGTACCGGAACTACGGGAGCGATTAGATCCTGCCCTGGAGAGGCGCTTAACGTGCTGACGCACCTGCTTCCCGTCGATCTGCATATCATGAAGGCCGCAACACTTAGTGCTCTTAGGCTGAGAGAAACAGGTTGCTGGAAGGACAGACCGTATGGCCACTGCAGTCTGTTATCACAAGGGAAAGGTGCCTGCCTACAACGACGGATTATGCAATTCCTACCATGGCCTTTGGAAAAAATTACGATATCCGTATCCCCTCTCGTCTAGAATGGAAGAGAGGGAACATCCTAAATAACCTGAGTACCACTATCTACACTGATGGCTCCAAAATGGAATGCCTACATCTAAAGATAGACGTGTCTTTCCGCCTCCCCAACACGGCAAGCGTCTTCCAGGCGGAAGTGCTCGCTATTAGGAAGCGTGCAGGATGGCATTGACGGACACAACCTACAAAAGCCATATAACAATACTTTCCGACAGCCTATCTACGGTCAATGCATTGGAATCGTCGATTCTATCGTCAAAACTAGTACGGGAATGCAGGAAGCTCCTGATAGAGCTAGCTCAGCGGTTCAGAGTTACCCTGATATGGGTGCCGGGGCACAATAACATTGACGGGAACGAAAGGGCCGATGAACTGGCTCGAAGAGGCTCCGCTCTTGATGAGAACGAGGCGTTGACGGTTCACGCCTCGCTGGGCTCTATCAAGGGCGAGGTCTCGAAGGACTTCCTTGCTAAAGCCAACGCTAGATGGCAGAGGACGGAATCCTATAAAATCAGCAAATCACTGTGGCCAACATACAACAAGAACAGGACCGCGGAGCTCTTGAACAAAGGCCGACGGGATGTGGCAAGACTGACGGCAGTCATCACTGGCCACTGGCGCATTGGAGTGCACGCGGCAAAAATGGGGATTCCACATAACACCAGCTGTCATAGCTGTGAAAACCCGGATGAGAAGGAAACCGTTCACCATTTTCTCTGCGCCTGTCCGGCCTTAGCAAGAAGGAGATGGAAAACGCTGGGAAAACCGACATTTCAGACTTTCGAAGAGATAGCAAAGTGCAGCGTAAACTCACTTCTCTCTTTCATTAACCTCTCGGACTGGATATAAGCATATGTATGGATAGATACATATAAGTCCAGATGACACCACACAATATACCTTAGGGTACCTACCGGGAATAGTGGTATCAAAACGGCGCTAACGCGCTAATTGGATGTTGGAACATCGCCACTTGAACCAACCAACCAACCAACCAACCAACCCATGTTTCCCTATTTCCGCTTCCCGGCCACAGCCGCTCGTTTCGTCAGATGTTGACTTTTGTACATTTATTTTCTCATTATGTAGAATGGGTTGAACCCCGGATATAAGTACACTATTTGAGGAGGTCCATAACAAAACGCAATAATTCCACCATTACAATTTTTTGGATAAACGAATAAATGTAATTTAAGTCAGTAGGATATATATATTCTTCTAGATAGTTGCTGTGGAATAATAGTTTTCTAGGAACAACACAAATCATAAAGAAGTTACTTTATTTGGCAATTACTTTTTTAGTTATTTAGAAAACAAATTTGGAAATGTTGCGTTTTGGTCCGATACATAGTATTTATTTCATTTTGCTATGAACCCTATGGAGATGTTGCGTTTTGATATGAACTAGGTTTGGAATTGTGGCGTTTTGCTGTGAATAACATAGAAATAAAATCTTTTTGATATGAATTGCATAAGTTTCATTATATTACGCAAGTACATTCAAGTATTACAAAAGTATATAAGTATTCAAGTATTAAAAAAATCAACATTGTGTTACACTCTCATTCCAGTGTCCTCCTCCAAACAGTCACATAAGGTTACATCATCGGTTTCATTGCAACTATTTCCTTGTTCGTCTAACAATATCTTTGTATAATATTCTAACCCGGAAATGTTTGACCACTGTTGGCCATAATGTTTTTCCAATAGTTTAACAACATCTTTCTTCTTTTCTGAATTAATTGCAACACCAAGAGGAATTCCATCAAGCAAACGAAGGGGTATTTAGCCTCTTTTAAGATAGCTGGTAAATTTTTCTTTGCCTTCAACTTTGTAAGTTTCAAAAGTTCTGACTACACATTGCTTGTGCTGTTTTGTGGAGAGTTTAAAGTAAATTCTTTTCATACTCTGTATGCCGTTTATAGGAGGGTAATATTCTGCCAACATTTTTAAATCCTTAAGGGTCCAATCCTTTCCTAAAATAGTAACTTGCCTGTTCACAGAATAAACTTTGTGATTTCTTTAAAGAGATTATAGTATTTTTTCGCAAATCTTTTTCAACACGCCCAAAAACTCGATAAAATTCTTACCGTTTTATAGTTATTGTAGGTAGGTAGGTAGCAGCGACTGCGTGCCCTCTGAGCACACTCAAGTAGTACTATGTGCCGTTTTGTTGTCGCCTCCTCGACTGGGTCTTCCCTGCGTGGGAGAAGATACTGGGCCTTAAAGCCAACCCGCATCGTCCAAATAGGACTTGATGCATTTCAGTCTTGTCTCAGACAGGTCAGCTAGGGAGCTAATCAGACTGTTCCCCAAGGAATTTAGTCTTTTAAAAGCCAAGGCAGGGCAGCTGCAGAGGAAGTGTTCGAGTGTTTCCCTCTCGTTAATTTCCCTGCAGCTTCTGCAAAAAGGGTTGTGGGGAATTCCCAATCTCGCCGCATGTAGACCAATTGGCCAGTGACCCGTGATCACGGCTGTTAGCCTAGAGACATTCCTACGAGAATTTAGCAGCAGATCGTTGGTTCCGTGGGAGTTGTAGCGTGGCCAGATCTGTCGAGCCACTCTGCAGCTGGAAAGATTGCTCCACCTACTATCCGCTTTCCTCAGGAAATAAGCTTTTAACTGTTTTAGCCTTGCACTTAAAGGCGGTGCCACCCTTTCGGGCTGTGAGTCCATGGCGGATCCCACCTTGGCCAGCTCGTCGGCTGACTCGTTTCCGCTGATACCCGCGTGACCGGGTATCCAGCAGATGGTAAGATCCACCCGGCCGCTCACCAACCCTAGCAATTCTTTACAGTCTCTGACTAGTTTAGATTTCACTATGGGCTTGGTGAGTGCCTTTATTAACCGCTTGGCTGTCTGAAAAGATGTAAACATCCCTACTCTGGATTTCTTGCTGTAGGAGAATCCTGCAGGCTTATCCTATTGCAAAGACTTCCGCTTGAAAGACGCTGCATATATCTGGTAGGTGAAAAGCTTTTTCCACTACCAGATCCCTAGAGAAAATGCCTGCCCCAACACCACAGTCCATCTTTGAACCGTCTGTGTATAGGGCGGTTTCTACGTTTGTAAACAAGGATGCGTAACGCTCCCATTCCCTTCTGGAGGGAAAGAGCGTGGAAAACCTAACATCAAAGTCGGCACATTCTTTTGTGTAGTCCGTATCGCCCCTTAGATCCATCGGAACCTTCGTGAGGATGTTACTGTGTCCGTAAGGTCTTTCCGCCCATTGGGATGATTCTCTCAGTCTCAATGCGCTAGAAGCGGCCGTCCGTCTAATAAAAGATTCAATCGGCAGCAGATGAAGAAGCGTATTTAAAGCGTCAGAAGGGCAGGACCTCAAGGCCCCCGTGCTCCCGACACACGCCGCCCTCTGCACTGCACTAAGTCTATTGATGTGGTGGTTCTTCTCTAGCGCTGGCCACCACACCAGTGCTCCGTATGTGAGAATTGGTCGAACTATCGCTGTATAGGTCAAACGAACCATCTTCGGTTGTAGGCCCCATTTTTTACCGAAGAGTCTGCTGCACGAGTAGTACGCTACCAGTGCTTTCTTGGCCCTCTCATGTATATTAGTTTTCCAGCTAAGTTTGGTGTCCAATATGACTCCAAGATATTTAGCTTCTGAGGATAGCCTGAGCTCGCTACCGTTGAGCTTTGGCAGTCGAAATGGAGGAACCTTGTACTTTCTTGTAAATAGTAGCAGCTCTGTTTTGGTAGGATTAATCCCCAGCCCGCATCGAGCGGCCCAGCTGCTCAGAGTCCTCAGAGCACCCTCCAGGATGTCACTGACTGTATCTAGGAACGGCCCTGTCACCATAATGATGATGTCATCGGCGTACGCAACCACCTTGACCCCACCCATAGTTATTGTAGAGTTACCATAATAATAAATTTAAATTTTATTAAAATTAATTTATATCATTGACTTTTCACTAAGATCTCGAAGTTATTTATTGCATAGATATGGAAATGTTGCATTTTGGTCTGAATCATTATTTTTGGTTTTGAATTACAGTGAATTTATTGACCTTTGGTATGTTTTATAACAATTGTTACATAGATTTTAACATGTAGAACTGGATTCAGTCAAAAAAACGAAAAACTTAAAAAGTGGAATTATTGCGTTTTGTTATGGGCCTCCTAATTTATTCAAAGATATACTTAACTGCTACGTATTTAAAAATGCTTGAAATCGGCAAAATGTCATTTACCTGTCAAATATCCTTGCTTCTTTAAGGACATTACCCAAATTAATATAAGCATCAAGAAAATTTGGATCCAGAGTAACTGCTTTTTCAAAGTGATGTATTGCAAGCCATATTTCGCCTTGTGCATTGAATACACATCCCAAATTACTCCAAGCCACCGCAAATCCTGGGCATGTTTCAATAGCTTTCAAATAACAGGCCTGTTTAAAAAAATGAATAAATACATATTTATAAACTTCGAAAAACACCATTAAAACTAAATTACACTCAAATTAAAAAAAAAAAATAGTAATAATAGTGAACACTACAATCGGAGCACTGCGATTTAGATGCATATTGCGACGAAAATGCTCGGCTGCGGCCTGCTTTAACATAAGCAACACAACAACACTGGACTATCATGGGTTGCTGTACTTTGTACAGTAAAACTAATTTTCGTAATGTTAGGCCCAGTAGTAGGATCATGCTAATAAAATTTTAAAAATGTATAAAACGCAGACATGGCGAAACTCGATCAACTGATGCTGGTACATGAGCCAAATGTCAGCGAAAATGGAAACTGCGAATCGGAAAATGTACGATAATTCTACGCGCATAAAGTAGAGGGAATTTCCAAAAAACTAAATGTTAAGGTTGAGCATCTAGAAACAGAAGTAGACCATTTGGATAAACGAATGGATGACAAAGATGATTCTTGGAATAAATAAGTGAAAGACCTGGAATATTCGCTAGACAAAAAGATCAACGAGCTAGACAAAAAGATCAACGAGCGACTTTGGGAGGCACAGCCGCGGGAATGGTTACCGCCGGTTCGGGAAAGTTCGATGTTCGAAGACACACTGGCTCTTAAAGGTTCATCAGCTGAGGTAATAAAATCAGTTCGGCAATGTTTGAATGAAGATAGAGGCGTGTATTGTGCAACCCACGGTTGCGGAGATGCTGGTTAACGCCTTGGTAGCAAGGTTCGGAGTTCCAAAGGAATTGAAGTCAGATCGAAGTCTTAACTTCGAATCTGCAGCCTTCAAGGAAGTATACGGAAAACTCGCATTATAAGCACAAGCGGTTAAAACTAAAAAAACTTCGCGAAATTGTAAGAGCCGCACCCAGCTGGTCAGTGATAAGATAAGTATGACCTACGGGCTAACACAGTAGGGTCCGCAACGGAACAATATCTTGTTCCCAAAACTGCAAACGTCATAGGAAGCACCATACGAGTTCAAACCCAGAATCAATGACCGGATTCAATGCATCAGCCATAGAAACGCTAGGCTATTTGAAGCGCGTGGTGTCTTACTACGGCAGAGCCTTGGAACACGTTTTAGTGAAGGGCAGTGTGACGATAATGCAGATCGCTCTGCGTAACTGCGGGCTCCTTTAACCCTTCTGTCAATACGAAGGTACCTGGGTACATTTTGCATTTTTAAAGTAAAAATAGCCTACTTTCAGCCAAGGAACACTATGCTGGTATTTTTAGTTTCTTCCTAAAAATCAATTGACTACCTATTAGATAACTGATATAGAAAGAAAACTTTTTCTGTATAACTTTTAGAACCAATTTTTGAACACTGCCCCTTTGTTCTATACGAAGGTACCCGGGTACCTTCATACAAAATATAGTAAAACAATACAGTTTGAACAGGGTGTTATGCGACCCGTGCCCATTGGATGGTTTGCAGCCAGGGGGCATACCGGCTCAATTCGGAGCTTTTCTCATACCTGGCCACCTCAGAGACCAACGGTGGCCTAATCGTGGTAGAGAGCTCTGCCGCGACGGACTTCTAATGACTGCTATAGCATTCACGTCCGCGAACGTGTTAAGATATACTTCTGTATTACTAAGAGGGGCATGCATGTGTATAAACAGACTGAATTGAATAGTTGAAGTCTAAAATATAAGCCCCGCGGCTTTACAGGCTAGTTGGAAATCAATGGGCCCAATAAATCAAGTTTCTTCATGCAACACTGTATGGGCGGTGCCACGTCTCTTTTATGCAATGCCCAATCTATTCATCTAGTCGAAGGGTGCGACTCAGTTTCATTGATGTGCGCCTTACAGTTCCGAAGTGACGCGGAAAATTGGAGTCAAGAAAACTGTGCCACGCCCCTTGTTCAATGCTATCCGACTTATTATTCCGAAATGATTCCACATTAAACATTTGGCTTGTATGGGCGGTGCCATGCCTCCTAACGAAGGGAACATCTAGATCGTAAGTTTGTGCAAATGTCATTGAAGTGTGACCTGTGCTAAAGTTATTCAAAACAATTGGATCGCTTGAAACGTGCCACGCCCCTTGTCCGACGCCCATACAATTTAACCACTGGAACGACACGTCTAAGCCATGATGTTGTACCAAATTTCAATGCTGTCCGACTTATAATTCCTGTAGCTATTCCACATTCAAAACTTGGGTTGTATGGGCGGTGCCATGCCCACTTGTCCAATACCCACCCCATTCCTCCTGTCGAAGGGCACGTCTTAATCGTCAGTCTGTGCCAAATATCATTGATTTGACCTGTAGTTTCAAAGTTATTCAAAACATTTGGGTCGCTTGAAAAGTGCCACGCTCGTTGTTCAACGATTATGGAATTTTTATCAGTGAAACGACACACACGTATTTCATATTAAAAATTTTGGTTGTATGGGAGGTGCCACGTCCACCTGTCGGGTCGTATTCGCACTACATATGTGGTTTACCGAGATTTTGTCAAAACGAACATTGTTGTTGAGTTTTAGTGTCGTGTGACCAACAAACAAACATACATTCACTTTTACATATATGTGTAGATGTAGTGTTCCAAATCGTGTAATAAATGAATTATTGCAACAAAAACTTGTGTATCTGTTTTTAAGGCTGCGTCTAAACTTGCGTGATGAGTTGCGCACATATTAGTTTGTAAGAACTATGCTATATGCTAGTACTGAGTATTGGGACGAATGAAATCAATTTAAATAAAAAGAACAGCCAGTTAAAATAGCCAGCTAGTTAAGTGATAGGAAAGTGGCAGGGGTAATTTACAATACACACACAAAATGCACCATTACTCTTACATAACAGCTGATATTTCCGCCCCCCATCGTTGATTAGGAACGTAAACTATGTCCCCATCCAAACTCAAGATGGAGGGTTGTTGTGGTGGTCAATTTTCATGTGTGAGGGTTATCGTTGTGGTTAATTTTTAATTACATAGAACATTAATTTATTTTTTGCACAGAATTCTGTGATACGTTTATAGAAAAATGAATATGAAATTCTATAATTGCTTAAAATGTCTCTAACATGTCATTATTTAAGTTTTCATTGACTAATAATAATAATTTTTTAATTAATAATAATAATAATTGACTGGCACGACAGCCCGCTTACGCGAGACTAAGGCCTAGCTTCCCGCAACTACCCGTGTTGTGCGTGTGAATTTGTACACGGGTTGGAGGGACCTACAGTTTAATGCCGGTTCCGAACGGCAGGTTGGGAGCTTTTTCATAAGCAATTTTTACTCTCAGAGGTTTGCCATTTCCAGCTGAGAGGACAGCCACCGAAAGAGAAAACGAGTTTTCCCGTTATTTTTTTTAGGTGTTATTACAGGCAGTATTTGAACCTGAGGTTGCTGCCTGCGACTCGCGGTCCAACGCACTAACCAACTGAGCCACGGCGGCTGCGAGTTTTCATTGACTCCTTCCAAAAAATCATCCCTGTGTCTAGAACAGTGCATTTTACACCAAAAGCTAAAGGCTGTAGTCCTAAACGTCTTATGCAAAGCATTGATGCATCACTACTGCCGCAGTGAAACATTTTCTGAATGCTACTGCGATGCTTTGCATAAATCAGGTTGGCAACACTTTTTTGTTTAGGAATTCATTTCATGCGCAACATTGTAAGGAAGCCGTAATAAATTGTATGTTGAAATTATTTTCGGATTTGGCAAGTGAGCCAATATACAGCAACGCAAAATACATTGCAAAACTTAGGAGCCGAAAGCTAAAACGTTTAATCGCTGCTCAAAAATTCCAGTGTCAAACCGAAGCATCGACAAACTTTGTGGTTGTATTCCCGCGCCGTGTCCGACCGTGGCGGCGCTCGTCCGAGGCTGTATTCCTGTTTTGTGGAACCTTTTATTCTCACCGTTGGGTGGTTAGCCAGTTCGGTGGGTGACTAGGGTCCGCGGGGTCGTCACTCAACGTCATATCTCTTTTGGGATATGCCCTCGCGAGCTTATTATTATTAGTGCTTCCGCACTGCCGGAGATAACATTTGTCCCGGGTATCGCTACCAAGGGAAAATGCTCTGTTGTTTCTGTTTTATGTTATTTCGTTTTACTATTGATTCAAAAATTTTCTTCTTGTTGCAAGTTTTTAGGATCACCGCCTTTTGGATTTTATAGTGTAGAGTTTGGTCTACGTTAAGTGATTTAAGGTTTTGTATGAATGTTCTGTGTAATATGCCTGTAGCTGATATTATAAACGGCATGGTTTTTATAGTGTTTTGTTTCCATACGCGTTTAATTTCCTGTGACAGTTCGATGTATTTTTCTATTTTTTCTATGCACTTTTTGTGAAAGTTTGTATCGCTTGGTGCGCTGATTTCAATTAGATATGTTGTTTTCTGTATTTTGTCTGTTAGTACTATGTCCGGTCTATTATTAGGTATGGGTTTGTCTGTATATATTATTCTATCCCAATAAAGTTTATGTGTTTCATTTTCGAAGATGTTTTGTGGGTTGTATTTGTAGTATGGTTGGTCGTTGTCTATAAGATTTAAATTTTTTGCTATTGCTTGATGTAGAATTTTTGCCACTATGTTATGTCTGTCTGTGTATTCCGTGCCTGCTAAGAGTTTGCATCCTCTGATGGTGTGGTCTATTGTTTCCGATTGGCTTTGACACTTGCAGCATTTGTCACTGTCTGCACTAGTGTCTTTGAGAATATATTTTTTGTAGTTTCCTGTGCCCATTCTATTTCTTTGTCTCTTGTAGAAGTTATTGTAGGTATTTGTTCTATATTTAATCTTAAAGGTGTGTAATTGCTATCGGCTGCGGTAATTGCTTGATGTGTTGACGATGTACTGCTGTGAAAGTAGTTCCTTAGGCTAATTACTTGTTTCGCATGTAAATTGTGTATGTCAATAAGTCCTCTTCCTCCTTCTGTTCTTGGTATTGTTATTCGCTGTATGCACGATTTAGGATGTAGTTTTCTAGTGTTTGTCAGTTGTTTTCTGGTTATTGTTTCAATATTAGTAAGATCTGTGTTCGTCCAGTTTATGATCCCGAAGGAATATGTGAGTATGGGGATCGCATATGTGTTGATGGCTTTGAAAATGTTCTTAGAGTTGAGATATGTTTTTAGTAGTCGGTTGAGGCGTTGATTATATTGTTCTGTTAGTTGCATTTTTATGATAATGTGGTCAAGTTAAGTACTTTGTTGGAAACCCAGGTATTTGTATGTTTCATTTTCCTCCATATTTTCCAGTGTTTCACCATCTAGTGCTTCAGTTGTTGTTTCCTTCCATATCCCTCGCTCTATATGTTGTGCTTTGCATTTACTCATTCCGAACTTCATTTTAATGTCTGTTGTTATTTGTTCATTTATTTTTAAGAGTCCTTTTAGATGTGTTTGTGATTGTGCATATAGTTTAATATCGTCCATATATAAGAGGTGGTTTATTTTATATTGCACTTTGGTTTGGTGTTTGATGTCGTATCCAAATGTTGAGTCGTTAAGTGTGTTTGATAGAGGGTTTAGGCATAGGCAGAACCATAAAACACTGAGTGAGTCTCTTTGGAAGATACCCCTCTTGATTTGGATGTCTTCTGTTGTTATTGCGTGCTTGGGTGTGATTGGATTTATTGTTGTTCCCCATTGTCCCATGGTTTCTGTTAGGAATTTTATGTCATTTGGGTGTATTTTGTATATCTGTAGGACCTTGATTAGCCAGCTGGGTGAACTGAATCGAATGCTTTTTGGTAGTCAATATAGCATGTATGTAGGTTGCGCTGTTGTGTTGTTGCTTTGTTTCATTATTACTGCATCGATTATTAATTGTTCTTTACAGCCTTGGCTGTTTTTTCTGCATCCTTTCTGTTCTGTTGTTATTATGTTTTGTTCTGTTCGGTGTTGTTGAGAAACGCCACAGGATTTGATATTTCTTAGTTTTAGTACTTTCTATCTTTCTTTATGCTCATACGATTAAACAGTTATTTTGTATGTTACGCTCTACTTGAACATGCGTTCATGAACTGTAATCTTCCCATTCGCATTTCAGTGTTCACTTGAATCACACGCTGTACTCTAAGCAATAAACTTATACCCGTTTTTGAAAGTCGTTTGTTCTTTATCATAAAAAAAATTGGTCCTTCGAGCCGGATCAAAGTTGTGAAACCGGCAATTAATAATTGTGAAATGTTAAGTGCTTTGTGAATTTGTTCTATGTGGACTCAATGAACCGATTTAAGTTGAAATTGATTTACATTGAACTTAAAGGCAAAAATTGCGATTCAGATTTGGGTGGATTTTAAAGGAAATTTACTTCAAGTGGCAAGCAATTTGTTCCACGTGACTATTGTGATATTGTTAACTGGTGTCTTGTAAAGTGGTCGTCCATAAGTGTTATCTTGTGACTTTTTTTGAACAATGGACAAACTAAAACGAAAACGTGGTTGGGCCAAAGCATCTATTTCTCGGGCATATGAGTCTACACAAGCCCTCGAGGAAGGGCAAGCCTTCTCTGCTCTTATTGATGCGGTTGACGCCAACCCCTGGGGCGTCGGCTACAAGGTGGTGCTAAAGAAGCTCAAAAGTGGCAGTGGAAAATCCCCCATCTGCCCAATCACAATGGCGCACATAGTCTCAACCCTCTTCCCACGGCAGGGCCTATTCACGGCACCAAGGCAGCTGAACATTGCTGAAGTGCCCGAGGTATCCGTGGAGGAAGTCATTGAGGTGGCAAAAAGAATAAAGGCAGATAAGTCCCCAGGCCTCGATGGTATCCCCAACAGAGTCCTAAAAGCCGCAATACAAAAGAAGCCGCAAATCTTCTGTGAGCTCTACTCGGCGTGCCTGCGAGACGGCATCTTCCCCAAGATCTGGAAGCGACAAAGACTTGTCCTCCTGCCGAAAGCCAACAAGCCACCAGGCGAACCCTCGTCATACAGACCACTCTGTATGTTGGACACTGCGGGCAAAGTCCTCGAAGGCTTAATACGGTCTAGGCTCGAACCATTTGTCGAATCCTCGACTGGTTTATCCTCAAACCAATATGGCTTCCGCAAGCGTCGCTCCACTGTCGACGCCATTGCGGCAGTATGCACCATTGCCAAAAGAGCGTTAGCGGGAAAAAGATGGTTAAAAGGCAAGAAACAATATTGCGCCGTCATCACACTCGACGTTAAGAATGCCTTCAACTCGGCTAATTGGAACAACATTCTGCAAGCCCTTGTGGACTGTAATGTGCCGGACTACCTGGTCAGGATAATAGCGAACTACTTTGCTAACAGAGTCCTACTGTACGACACGGAGGAGGGCCCCAAGCAATATGGCGTTACAGGTGGCGTACCGCAGGGCTCCGTCCTAGGACCGGTTTTGTGGAACGTCATGTACAACGGCATACTGCAAATACAACGCCCCCCCGAAGTAAGCATCATCGGCTATGCAGACGATGTAGCCGTAGTCGCTGTAGCCAAAACCCTGGCCACACTAAAAGAGAATTGTAACTCTACAATCTCGGCCATGAAGGCGTGGTTGCGCAATGCCGGCCTGCAGCTGGCAGAGCATAAGACAGAGGCGGTCTTGCTTACCAGCAGGAAAAAAGTAGAAGGCATAAGAATTCGGGTAGGTGGCCATGAAATTGAATCTAGTCCTCACCTAAGATATTTGGGTGTGCTGCTGGACTTTCGGCTAAACTTTAAAGAGCATCTCAGATACGCCAGTGATAAGGCCAGGCGAACCAGCGCTGCTATCGGCAGACTAATGCCTAACATCGGCGGCCCCAGGCAAATAACTCGAAAATTGCTGCGAGCGTGACGTCGTCGATATGCCTCTACGCCGCGCCTATTTGGGCGGAAGCAGCCATGACGAGCTCGTACGTCAGATGCCTTAAATCCGCTTACAGGCTCAGCTCGCTGAGAGTCTGCTGCGCCTTTAGATCTGTCTCGGACGAGGCAGCAGACGTGATTGCCAGCACTTGGCCAATCGATATACTGGCCAGAGAGGCAGCACTAATCTGGCGAGAGTGCAAAGACACTTCGGCCTCTCGATCTGCAGTGATGGAGGCGGCGCGGCGTAAGAGCTTAGCAGAATGGCAGCAACGATGGGATGCATCGTTAAAAGGCCGGTGGACATGGCGGATGATCCCAAGCATAGAAGCGTGGTGCAACAGAAAACACGGCGAGGTCAATTACTTCTTGACTCAAATGCTCTCAGGACATGGATGCTTCCAGGAGTATCTACACAAATGTCAGCACGCAGACGACCCGTTCTGCCCAGCATGCGCCGGGAAAGCAGAAAACGCAGAGCACGTTTTGCTGGAATGCAGCCGCTTTGTCGATGAGAGACGGTCCTTAGAAACGCTTCTCAATGAGCCGATCTCTCCTTCAGCAGTAACGCACTGCATGCTGAGCTCGCCCGACGCATGGGAGGCCTGCAGCCGCATCATAGCACTCATGATGCTTCGAGTGAGAAGTGACGAGCAGAACGCCCGTCACCGGCCACAGACGACAGCAGCACTGCTTCAACATCCGCCTGCGGCAACGAGAGCTGCGCCGTGCACATCGCAAAATTAGCGCGGTTATTCTGCAACCGCCTGCGACAACACAGTCGCAAAGCGTTGATCGCATGGCAACACTAGCCATGACACGGACGAAAGACTGACAAACGAACGATAGAGCGGCAACGCTCACGACGGCCTCCTGACGTAATACCCAGGTGGTCCCAGGAGGGCAAACCGTCCGGACGAGAGGAGGGTTTAGCGGTTTAAAGTCCCGCACCACTTGAGGCTTTCGATGCTTCCCTCCTCGTTCAAAAAAAAAAAAAAAAAAAAAAAAAAAAAAAAAGCCCTCGAGGAAGACATTCCTGTTGAACTTCTGTCAAACCGGTTATAAAAGTTGGAGGAGAACTTCAATGAATTGGTCGAGTTCAGTAAGGAGCTCTACGCCTATGAGGATCAAGAAGGCTTTTTTGACCCGGTAGATGATATCTTAGATTACGAGGATAAATACTTCGCTGCGCACGCTGTCAAGTGTGCTCAGCGCAAGAACACGAGACAAATCACGTGTTCAACATGAAAGTTCAATTGAACACTTGGCGACACAACAAGCGAGATTCCTTGCACGGCTCAGCGAGACCAACAACAGTTCAAATATTCATCTACCTAAGATTAAAGTCCCGACATTTTCCGGTAACTACCAAGATTGGGCCTCATTTAGAGACCTTTTTTCAGGTGCCATTGACCACAAGGATGGATTGACAGAGACTCAGAAGTTCCACTACTTAAAATCATATTTGGATGGTGACGCCCTGCAATTGGTGAAACATTTAGCTCTCACGGACACAAATTACGTAGAGGCTTGGGAACGCCTGACACAACGGTATGATCGCAAACCCCTAATCGTTCGATCTTTTGTGCAATCATTCTTGTCTCTCCCCACCTGCAATTCGCTCAATGCCTTAGTGTTGCGTAAGCTTAGCGATGGAGCAGACGAAGTAATTCGTGGGCTGAATGCGCTTGGTGCTAATCAACGGGATCCATGGCTTATTCATATTCTCCTTAAGGGGCCCGAACACTGTAAACTGCGATTTTTCATATGTTTTTTATTTTATTTATTAAAAAAAAACGGACGTTCCGATTTACATGAAACTTTACACATATGTTAATAAATGTCTAGATTATCGAAAAAAAATTTGACAGCGTTGACAGCAAATCAGCATAACGGAGCCTCCTAGAGCAAAAAACAAAAAAGATTCTTGAAATATACATTACTGGCTACTGTTTGACGTAGGGGATTTTAAAAATATTGATTAGAAAAAAAATGGCGGCTGTTTGAAGAAAAAGTTTTTTTTTCGCGTAAAATTTTGCACTAAATTATTTATAAAAAAAAAAGTTTGGCATATATCGAAAAACGGCTACGTCGAGCAGAAGCGACACTATTCCCGAATAGAATGCAATTTGAATCAGGTCGATCGGATAAAAACTTTTTCAGTTATGCTGTCAACGCGACAAGGGTCATTTTAAAAATACGACATTTTGGATCAGCTACAGAATACAAACATGGCCGCCAAAAAAAAAAAATATCGATAATCTAAACATTTATTAACATATGTGTAAAGTTTCATGTAAATCGGAACGTCCGTTTTTTTTTAATAAATAAAATAAAAAACATATGAAAAATCGCAGTTTACAGTGTTCGGGCCCCTTAACAAAGTAGACGAAGAGACGAAGAAAGCGTGGGCTGAAAACAGTGATGCTCACGTGGAAAAAACCGTTGAAGAGTTCATGCAATTTTTGGTTCATCGCTGTGACACCCTTGAAGCGTGCCAGACGAATTATCGCTGTTCTAATCGTCGTTCGGCTGTCATAAATTTCGCTAAAACCGAGGGAGACAAAATCGATATAAAATGCAAGCACTGTTCCGAAGCTCATACGCTACCGCAATGTCCAAAGTTTAAATGTTTACATGTTAGCGAAAGACGTTAATTTGTTAAAGCTAACAATCTATCTACGGCAGCCGCCGTGGCTCAGTTGGTTAGTGCGTTGGACCGCGAGTCGAAGGCAGCGACCCAGGTTCAAATACTGCCTGTAATAACACCTAAAAAAATAACGGGAAAACTGGCATAAAACTGTAGGTCCCTTCCACCCGCGTGCAAATTCACACGCACAACACGGGTGGTTGCGGGAAGCTAGGCCTTAGTCTCGCGTAAGCGGGCTGTCGTGCCAGTCAATTATTAAAATTAATTATTAACAATCTATGTTTTAATTGTTTAAGTAGTTCACATCGTGCTAATAAATGTTTGTCTTCGTTTCGATGTCGTATATGTCATTGTCTTCATCATACGTTAATACATGCGGATCAATCGATTATTAAACGTAATAACGTGCAGGCTGGACCAAGCGCTGCGAATAGCAATAACAATAATCGCGCATCGACTAACGCTTTGAGTACTGCTTCCTCTCACCACCCACCAGCTCTCAGTAATCACTCTACTGAGAGTTCAACAGTTCTTTCTCACACGTTGTTACCCACTGTACTTACGAAGGCGACGGACAAGTGGGGAAATGCTGTTGATTGTCGCTTACTGCTTGACACAGGGTCAACAGTATCGTTTGTTACTGAATCGTTTGTGCAATTGATTGGCATTACACGGAAGAATGCTCGTATCCCGATCAAGGGTCTCTTTTCGTGTAATGCGGGTACTACACGGGGTCGTGTTCGTCTCACCTTGCACTCTCGAACTTCTTCTAATTATTGTGATATTGACGCGCTCATCATGTCGACGCTTACTTCAACTTTGCCGACGCAATCGGTTGACTTTTCCTCTTCCGCCTGGACACAAATTCTCAATTTGTCGTTAGCAGATCCATCGTTCGGTGTCACAGGTCCGATTGACGTCATCGTTGGCTCAGACCAACTGTGGAACATTTTGAGTGGAGAGCGCATTCATTTTGACAAGAATATGTCTATCGCACTGAAAAGCATATTATTTGGTTGGGTCATTGCTGGTTGTTATTTTTCACTTGAGCACAGCCCATCGTATTCAATTGCAAACCATGCACAACTCGATATTGATACTCTTGTTCGTACAGTTATGGAAATGGATAGCTTGCAAACATCAAAGAGCAAGCTCGACAAAGCTGACCCTGTAGCGATGCATTTTAGTTCGACAGTAGCACGGGATGAGAAGGGCACTTCTGTAGTTAAATATCCATTTAAGGATGAAGCACCACCAATTGATGCTACTCTTCCACAATCTATTTCACGGTTTAATAATTTAGAATCTAAATTTCGACGACAAACTTCGCTTAAACAACAATACGTGGCATTTATGAATGAATATTTAATGTTGGGTCATATGGAGCGCGTTCCGCCAAATGAAATTGATATCGGTCACTCACAATGTTTTTACTTGGCACATCACGCAGTTTTCAAAGCTGACAGTTCAACGACCAAATGTCGTGTCGTTTTCGACGGGTCGTTTCAAGATGCGTCAGGATTTTTCTTGAATGATCGTTTGCATATTGGGCCACCTATTCAGCGAGATTTATTCTGCGTTTTCTTGCGATTCCGTCAGCATCGTTATGTTTTTTGCGCTGACATAGAAAAAATGTTCCGAGGTATTAGGGTGGCACAAGAGCACACGAACTATCAGCGTATTGTTTGGAGAAGCGATGAAACCAGCCCACTTGAGCACTATCGCCTCTTAACTGTCACATATTTTATTTTTATTATTATATATATACATATATTATATTATTATTTTTTTTTTTTTTGTCACCACATGTTGACAGCGTCAAGTTCTGCTTGGAGCGCCTGACAATCGGCGGAGTCCCTAACTGTTGAGTAAATTTTAAAGTCATCAGCATAAAGCAAAAAACTAGAACGCGAAAAACAACTACTGATGTCGTTTATAAATAAGGAAAAAAACAAAGGCCCCAAAATACTACCTTGAGGTACCCCGGAAGTTGCAACAAACGGCCGAGATGGAATATTGTCGACAACTACCACACACCTACGATTACTCAAGTATGACTTGATCCAAGCCAGAAAGACCGAGTGAAAACCCATGTCGGTCAGCTTTTTGAGTAGGATCAGGTGCGAGACTATATCAAAGGCTTTAGAGAAATCCGTATAGATAGTATCTACCTGGAGACCCTTTTGAAATGCAGAGATGCAGTCCTCTGTAAAGACTGCTAGATTAGTTATCGTTGATCGCCCAGGGATAAATCCATACTGATTAGGGCAGATAAGACTCTTCACTGCGAAAAACATTTTGTCTTTAATGATGCACTCAAACAATTTGGAGACAGTAGAGAGTTTAGAAATAGGTCTGTAGTTAGCGACGTCGCTCTTGTTTCCACTCTTGTAAATGGGCGAGACGAATGCCAACTTCCAATCCTCAATGAACACACCAGAGGAAAGTGATTTATTAAAAATCACCTTCAGCGGATATATAAGGGCATCACAGTTTTTGAGCAGAATCGCTGATATGCCATCAGCATCTGTTTGAAAAGATGTTTTGAGCCGTACTATACCATTTGCTACGTCTTCAGTGGATAGTGAAAGAGATCCAAAATTCACTGATGCTTTGATATTACTTAAAAAGTCAGCATCACTATCAGTATCTAAAGTAAAATTGGAACTGAAAAATTCAGCGAATAAGTCAGCAGCATCCTCGGTGGAAAGCGCAGCCTTATCTTTAAAGAATAAAGCAGTAGGAATACTGGAACGAGACTTTTTTGACTTTACAAATTGCCAGAAGGTTTTAGGATTAGATTTGATGTTCGCTTCGTAGTTAGAAATATACTTTTTATACAATAATTTATTCAAGCAATTGAATTGACTTGAGTAATGCTTGTAATTATCAAAATAGGCCATCTCACGATTTTTTTTTGAATTTCCGATGGCATTTGTTTTTCAAGTTTTTTAGCTTCATAAGAGATTTAGTTTGCCATGGCAGTTTGTATTTCTGTTTCCTAACAAGTGGAATGTTATTACGGCAAACTTCAATAACTTTTATCCTTAAAAACATTGTAGCGGAACGCTACATCTGCATTAAGCAGCAAATTATCCCATTCTAGATCCGACAGCAGTAAAGTTAAACTATTAAAATTACAAAGTTTATAATTAAACGATAATGCGGGCTTATCATGACTGACAGGTAAAAATTGATAGACATCAAGTTCAAGAGTCAGAGGCACACATACACAAAGTTGGTCCAGCAGAGAATCCTGATTGTCAAGAGAGAAAGCAGATGCGCGGTGTTTATTTTGAACTGCAACGAGTACACCGCCACCTCTCATATAGCCAGTTTTAAGTGCATCTCTATCTTTTCTGAAAACGTTGTATAGAGCGGAGTCAAAGAACTCCTCATCGAAAAAGTCCATGTTTAACCACGTCCGATTAGAACAAAAACGTCGAATTCAAGTTGCGAACTCATGGCTCTTACCAACTGGCCCTTAGTTCTAAGGCCAGAGACGTTTTGAAATAAGATTCGCAGCGGTTTAGTTGCTGTGCAATTTGGCGGTAAGGTCAAGGGTCGACATGCTGGACCCCGCTTTTGGAAAAAAACCGAAATGGGCCAACGTTGACGCTGGCAGGCCACAAATCTGGTGTTAGCAGCTTCTCGAAGAGAGAGTCGGGGACGCCCAACTTAAAGTTGACTCTCTTAAGCGAATCCACAGAAACATCTTTCTTTACTAATTTGTAGCATGCGAGAAACCGCTTTTCAACGTCCGCATGTTTAGGAACATAGTCAGTGATGTTGTCAGCCGAGACTGATGGTGAAAAAGAAGCCAAGTGCAGCCACTTCAAACGCACAGCTACATCGAGTTCCGAGTTTGCACTAGAGCCAACAACAAGCAGCCGATCTCTTTTGTTTTTACGCTTTATGTTGGTCCAGTTGTTATGTTGTAAAGAACGCACAGCAGAATGTGAAGGAGCGTTATTAGCATTTGGCGATGCAGTAGCAAGAGCAGCATGAACTGGAGAAACGGCGGCGGCAGCAGAAGCGATACCTTCAGTAGCAGAGTGAGCGGCAAGCGTAGCTCCAGCGACAGCAGCAGTCTGAGCATATGAGAGAGCAGAAGTCGTAACAGCAGCAGTCTTAGGGCGAGTAGGAGAGCGCACAGGAGCATTAGGTTGTGGAGACTTTGAGGTGGAGCAGTTCTGTTGGGCGGTGAATTGAGCGCAGGCAGCTCGATTTGCGACAACAACATTAGAGCTCTTATACTTGTTCGTAGTTTCAGCGGCAGCAGCAATATGAGACGGGCCAGCAATACCGATATTGCAGAGATTAGGCAAAGCAGAGGAGAGCTGCGTTTTAAGCTCTCTAAATTCAATTATAAGATCAGCAACAACAGCATGCCAATTAGAGTTTAAGCACGAATCACAATTATAAACCAAATTTATGTTGTTCTGAATTAAATTTAGCATATGGGCCTGCACCATCACCGTTTCTCGCAGTTCGTGTTCTCAGACAAATCGCTGATGACTACAAAGCAGACTATCCAGCCGCGGCACATGTGCTGCAAAACAACGCGTATGTAGACGATATTCCGATATAATGTTGAAGAGCTTATCACCCTCAAAAATCGGCTGCTTGAACTTTTATCTAAAGCTAATCTTAACCTCTGAAAATGGAGTTCAAACTGCTGGCATTTACTAGAGACACTGCCTAAAGAAATCTGTGAGTTCAAGCCGGTTACATTCGATCTACAACGATCAGAATCATCAGTTAAAATTCTTGGAATCCACTGGAACCCATCCAGTGACGAACTTCGGCTAAATACAAATACCCAGCCATGCAACCGGATGCCTACAAAACGAATTTTGTTATCGGAAACTTCAAAAGTTTATGACCCTCTAGGTATTGTAGCACCTATTATTGTTTTATTAAAAATTTTGTTTCAGGAGTCATGGTGTCATGGTCTTGTTTGGGATGACCCCCTGCCTGAAGACTTGTGTGAACGCTGGCGAAAATACATGAGTGAATTACATATGATAGAACAGCTCACAGTTCCTCGATATATTTCCTCGCCTTTCCAACCAATTGAACTTCACGGATTCTCTGATGCATCTGCTGCTGCGTGCGCCGCATTTGTTTATAGTCGCGTCATCGTAAACGGAGTTTACGTCACCAAACTTATTGCATCCAAAACCCGAGTTGCGCCACTAAAGCCAATTTCAGTTCCGCGCCTGGAATTAAATGCGGCGCTTTTGTTGGCAAGACTAATTACACTCATCAAGGATTCATTGACGCTACAGATTTCTCAAGTATATTGCTGGACAGATTCGGAAATTGTATTGCACTGGTTGTCATCGCCGCCGAGAAGATGGAACACCTTTGTGAGCAATCGCACTGCCGAAATATTGGATTGCGTTCAACGGAATCGGTGGGGCCATGTTCATTCAGCAGACAATCCAGCTGATTGGGCCTCGCGTGGTTTTCTACCCTCACAATTAGTTGGACACGAATTGTGGTGGTCAGGCCCAGGCTGGTTGTTAACGCCGGAAAAATCTTGGCCAACGACAAGGTCGTTGCGAATATCATCAACTGATGATAATGTTCTCGCTGAAGAAAAGATGAGAAAGCCAATTGTTTTGTGCACTAGCGCAAATGAACATACATTGGAAATTTTATGTAGCAAAATCTCATCATGGACTCGTTTAGCTCGCATTGTAGCTTATTGCTTTCGCTTCGTAAATAGATGCAGTCGACGTCGTGAACAACCATTTAAACCATTTGTTACCTCAGCCGAGCTTATGCATGCTCGTACTACTCTCTTTCGCTATGTGCAGCAGAGCGCGTTCTCCACTGAATATCAACAGTTACAACAAGTCCAGCAGATACACACCAAATCCTCTCTGATTCGACTCACACCATTCCTGGACGAAACCACTTCGGGTTGGAGGTCGCATCAAACATTAATTACAATGTTAAATTTCCTATACTACTACGTAAAAATTGTCATATTTCTTTACTCATAATCAGGTACACGCACGAGGCTCACATGCATGCAGGTGTGGAGGCTACCTTTGTTATAGTTCGGCAGCAGTTCTGGATTCTCGGCTGCAGGAATTTGGTGCGTAAAGTTGTTTTTGGCTGTAAAGTTTGCTTCATGCAGAGACGAACCACCAGTGCGCAACTTATGGGAGATCTTCCGCCTCCACGGGTACAACCTAGTCGCTATTTTTTGCACTGCGGTCTTGACTATGCTGGGCCTGTGCCAATTAAATTGTCAAAGGGGCGAAATCCGAAAAGGAGCAAGGCACGGTTCGCGATATTTATTTGCCTGTCAACCAAGGCTCTGCATATTGAACTAGTAAGCGACTTGACCAGCGATGCCTTTCTAGCTGCGTTTCGAAGATTTATAGTTCGCCGAGGAAAACCTTCGGATTTATATTCTGACATGGCACGACGTTTCATGGGGCTAAACGAGCTTTGAATGAACTACAAGGACTGGCTATCTCGCAAGCATACCGCACTGAAATTTCGGAGTCTTTGTCCAAAGATGGTGTAACATGGCACTTTGTTCTTGGCTTATGGGAAACTGGAGTACGTTCGATTAAATTACATTTACGACGTGTCATTGGGGAAAACGTCCTCACATTCGAGGAATACTATACGGTTTTGACCCAGGTGGAATCGATTTTAAATTCACGCCCTCTATGTGCGATTTCGGATAGCGATGTTGACCCACTCACACCTGCCCATTTCCTCATCGGTGAACCATATACTTGCGTGCCCGAACCGACTGCTTTTAATGTGAATATAAATCGACTACAGCATTGGCGGCATCTTCAAGCAATGGTGCAGGGATTTTGAAAACGATGGCAAACCGAATATTTGACTTCGCTACAACAGAGAAGCAAGTGGCAATAACCACAGGCCAACATTGAACTAGGAACTGTTGTTGTGCTCAAGGAGCCAAATTTGCCACCATCAAAATGGGTTCTTGGGCGAATCATCGATGTACATAAAGGGGCAGCCGGCATGGTGAGAGTTGTCACGGTAAAGACATCGAAAGCTGCATACCGACGACCCATAACCAAGGTGGCACCGCTTCCTTTCTGAACCGTCGTTCAGTGGCGGCGGTATGTTGAGAAACGCCACTGGATTTGATATTTCTTAGTTTTAGTACTTTCTAAACAGTTATTTTGTATGTTACGCTCTATTTGAACATGCTTTCATGAACTGTAATCTTCCCATTCGCATTTCAGTGTTCACTTGAATCACACGCTGTACTCTAAGCAATAAACTTATAACGTTTTTGAAAGTCGTTTGTTCTTTATCAGGTGTTGATCTATTTTTTTTGCATATTGCTGCTGTTATTATTTTATATAGAGTTGGTAGGCACGTAATTGGTCTATAGTTTGCCGGATTTTTTGTTTGTCTATTTTTTGGTTATATTTGGCCTATTGTTAAAAAGGTAGTTAGGTTCTTTGGTTGGCTGATGACATCATTAATAAGCTTAGAGAGATATCGGTGCACCGTTGTGAATTTATTGTACCAGAAATTATGGATGTCAATGCCAGGGCATTTTCAGTTATGTGTTTTGTTTATTATTTCTGTAATCTCTTCTGTCGTCAAAACATATTCTTGCTGTGATCTGGTATTTTTTTGTCTTTGTTCTTCTGCGTGTATCCATGTTGCGTTTAGGTGTTGACCATATGTTCTTCCAAAATGTACTTATTTGTTCTTTTGTGGGTGGATCTACTTCTGTTACTTCTTGGGCAGCTAATTTTCTGTAGAACATTTTTTTCATTGTTTCTAAATAAGTTATTGTCTTTTCTTCTGTTGTTATATTCTTTGTATCTCGCAAGTCTGGTCGCATATACTTTTAATTTTTGCTTGAGTGTGTCTGTTATGTCTTCTATTGGTTTGGTATGGTTCAGTTGAATTTGGCGTACATGTTCGGTTAATTTCTTTGCTTCGTTTCCTCTTATATACTGTTTTACTTAGTCGGCCCAAATCCCTTCGTAACTTGTTTATTTTCTTTTCTATTCTTACTTGTCATACATTGTTATTTCTGTTGTTATAGGGTTTTGACTGTTATTTTTTGAGTGTTAGTGTTATTGTGGCTGCTATATAGATAAGTGAGTGGTTATCTTCTAGTGTTATGTTGTTGTCTATGGTCGCTGGTATTATTTTGCTGTTTATAATATTGATGAGTTCCGTAGTTTATTTTTTAATAATGAGTTTTGGAATGGAATGGCGGAAGATAAGGTTGACTCCTTCCCATTTCAGCTTATCGGATAGAAATTGGGTTTTGATTTTGCTTATTAATTCTGAATCTGTTGTGGTATTTGTGTGTTGAGTTGTATTCCTGTCGGGTGTTAATTCTATGTTATTGTTTCTGTCCGTTGGGCTATTTGTCTGTGGAGTTTGGCGGGTGTGTTGTGGTGAAACAGTGGTGACGTTAGATGTACTGGTGGTTGGCTCTGTATCCTGTTGTGTTGCCATGTGTAACTCAGCACTTACTTCTTCTTTAATGTTTTGTAGTTCTATGTTTGTTAATCTGTGGTTTGTGGTAATAGATCTTTTCGAGTCTCTGTTGTAACCCAACACTGTATTGTGGATAAAGTTGAGCAAGAAGGCGGTGAAATTCTTCGCGGTATCCTATTTTTATCGTTTCTAATTTCGAACTTTTGTAGTAACAACGCATGACATCGGTGTTAATTTGTGTAGTCCAGGTCATGCGTTGCCGAGGCTTTCCAGCTTTTGTGGTCGCAGGTTGGTTTGCGAAAGCACTTGTAGCTGGTGTTGGTGGTTGGTCTGTTTTATTTGGGTGGTCGAGCGATTGTGTCCCGCGCCGTCCTCGACCGTTACGGCGCTCGTCCGAGGCTTGGTTTCCTGTTTCTGGAACCATTTTTTCACATCGGTAGGCGGTTAGCCTAGCCCGATGGTTTAACTGGGGTCCGCGGGTTCGTTACACACGTCACCTCTTTTAGAGATGCCCCTGTGGCATTATTATTATTATTGACTTGTACATTCTCAGCCGTCGGCTGGAATTCACCTATTCCGGGTTATTACCAAGGAATTAGGCTCATCTATTTTACGTGTTTCATTTCATTTCATTTCATTTGTATTGTTTGGTGGATCGCTGTGTCTATATTAAGTTCTTTAAGGGCCGTTTTCTCAACTTACCGATAAAGTGACCTTTAGCTAAAGGTCACTTTAAAGTGCCAGGTAACTATTTTCGTTTTCTCAATTGCCTGATAAATATAAATTTAACAGGTCTGATTTTTTGGCAACACTGGTCTACGATGGGCAGCACTTGGCGGCGCAATCAGCTGTTTTTCAAAAATTATAATTATTTTGGAAGGAAAAAAAGAAGAATTTTGCCTGGCAATCTTGCTGATGCTTTTACTGCCAAATGGGGCGTTTTCCGACGTTGGAAATCGTTGAGGGACAAGTTCGACAGCGTGAAGCGCAAGTCCAAGCTGGAACTTGCAGCGGAGAAGAGCGAGACGTATCGCACAGGTGGCGGCCCAGCAGCGATTGGAAAAGGCAGCAGTGCAAAGCAGTGAAGTTGTCCACTCGGCTTTTATATGTTCTATTTGCCGCATTTTGCGATTCCGTACCTTCAAAAGCGTCTTCCAGTGCATGAATATAAAACACACACCTATTTTCCATACTGAAAGATCTCAAATTCAAATTTCATTTCAAATTGTAATTTCATTACCAGCTGTTTTTTGTTTGTAAACAAACATATGCACGTACTTGGCACCACTTCCACTTAAAGTTCACTTTAAAGTTTAACAGGCACTCAATCCGACCGGTAAGTTTTATCGGGAGGATACCTTAACGAGCGGTTGAGAAAACGAAAATGCGTTTATCGGCCCGCTAAAGTGAACTTTAAAGTTAAAGGTAAGTTGAGAAAACGGCCCTAAGTGTGGGTATTAGAGATTTGTGGAGTATTCCGGTTGCAGATATTATTATGGGTTTTATGTATGCTTTATGTTTCCATATTTGTATGTATTTCTTTTGTTAGGTCTATGTATTTCTCAATTTTTTCTGTGTACTTTTTGTGTATGTTGTTGTCGGAGGGTACGCTTATTTCGATTAGTGTTGCGATTTTATCAGTTTTGTTTACTAAGGTTATGTCGGGTCTGTTATGGTGGATTTTTCTATCTGTTTGTATGGTCCTGTCCCAGCAAATTTTGTATTTTTCGTTTTCTATTATGGATTGCGGTGTGTAGTTGTAATATGGCTCGTTAAGTTGTTGTATACTTAGTACAGTGATAAGTTCTTGGTGTATGATTTTAGCTACCGTATTATGTCTTTTTGTGTATTTTGTTAGCGTTAGTATCGGGCATCCTGATGTTATGTGTTCTATAGATTCTGTGTGAATGTGACACTTTCTACACTTATTATTATTATTATTATTAGTATTATTATTATTATTACTAGTTGTAACTCCCGAAATTCGGGTGTAAACAAAAAACTACCATTCGTTTATGTAACTAAAATATAATGTATATTTTTTGCATTATAGTACTTCGTGAAGTACTACATTCGCCGTTGTGTTTAATTTATTTGCCAATAATTTAACTCTTATGTCTAATGATGATCGCACCCGACTTAACGCTACATAGAATTGGCTATGAGTGAAGCAATCCTCTTTTAAAAAGACCGATGTGGTTAATGTTTAATTATAGCAACAAACTTCCTCCCTTCGTTAAAATTTTGTTTCTTCTTTTTGTAGTTGATGTTGCCATTTTTCAAAAAGAACTCTAACTACTTTTTTGAAAGATTTGAGTTGGACTCTTTAGAATAACGTGATCAAAACCAAACATAAAAATGCAAAATTTGGGACATAGCAACACTGGCTAGCATCAAAGAAGAACAAAAGCTAAAGAACAAAAGAAAATCGAAATTTCAGCCTTTCGCCGGCGCAAGAAGAACAACAGCATATAATTTTCTCCTCACAATTATCCCCCGCCACGGCGATGTGCTTTCGCAAACTCGCTGCGGTGTACGCAAACAAAGAGCGCAAATAAAACAACGCTGTGTCATATAAAGTAACGCTCTCACCACATGCGTGTGTGGAACGTGTGGGTTCCATGCACGATTTTGTTTGTTTGCGTATACCGATCTTATCGCTCAAGCGCACAGCTTTCTGATTGGATTTGATAAACGTAAAGAGCAATGCTGTTTGCAATAGGGAAATTAATGCAACTTTCGATGCAAATATCTCCATATAGGCTTTATCAATCTACATTTTGAAAAGTTTGTGCAAATATGATATTGTACGATGTGTGGATAGCGAGATCTCAGCGCCCTTATTCAAATAAATATATAGATTAGCTAGGCTTTTGTTACTGTATACTAGTACTACGGACCAGTGGTGGCCAGGTCCAGGTCGGAATCCATGACCCCAAAATTGTCGCGTAGTGTTATCTAACTAAACTAGGAGTTCGCGAAAACGAATACTGCAGGTACTGTACTTATGTACAAACGAAAGAAACACCTGGGGGCTTTATTATATCAGGTACGGACTGGGTTTTTAGAGGTTTAGGTAATATACTAAAGTTCCTTTCGGATACTGGACTTACGGACGAACTGTAGGTCCATGAAGGTACAATGGATCGCAGTGCACTATTCCCCGTCAAAAATAATAATGAATGAAAAAGTTTATTTAAACAAGTTATGAAGTATTTTCTCTTTAGTCTTCAATGTCAGTCTCTGCTAAGTATCTTGGACTTGCTGTTTGCAGTTCATATCCAGGTATTCTTTATGATACCTTTCGGGTATTATCCCCTTTTCACATATACTTTTTAGATTTCACACATTTAGCACATTTTTGGTTTTATTTCGATGCGAATGTTGTTGTGCGCGGCAACTGTTGCCTCGGTTGTATTAAATAATGTGTCTACTTTCGATATATATGTATATACCTCGTTACTTGATTAACGACAAATCTGTATTATTTTCGCCATCAAAAGAAACACCTTGAAATTTCAAACTTTCTGACTTTGAAGCCCTATTACCACGGAATTTTAGAACGCATAAAAATTAGTAGTATCAGAAAAGAAGCCATGAGATAAGATTACAACAAAATAAAAAAAAGCATGTTAATAAGTTTCTTGGTTTTAAGGTTACGGTCTGAAACGGCAAACTAAGTTTCAAAAATGGTTTGCGGATTCGAATTAAGCGACCCTTTATTAGCCTACAACTGATGTCAAAACTAGAAATGGCGAAATTTGTTGGCTTGTGTTATTTACCACTATGGACAATTAGGAGGAGGGCCCTCCACTTCAAAAACAACAGCACCTCCCAGTAAAAGGCAGCCCACTGCCTCATACAGGGACGCCCTGCAAGGGGTTAGAATGGCTGTACTAACAAGGGACTATCCGGATACGGTCCTATCTACTGAACAAATGGACTCCATTCAGGGGGCCATTTTGGACAAAATCCTGGACAGTGGTTCTGTGCGTCCTCAATTTCTGGGGTCCACCTACAAGGCAGGATACCTTGTCCTGCACTGTAAGGAGGACACAACTGCCGAGTGGATGAGGTCCATCATGTTAGAAATGGTACCGTGGGAGGGTGCCTCACTGTGGGCCGTAGAGGAATCAAAGGTTCCTCACTCTAGGGTCGCAGTGGGATACTTCCCGAAATCCGCTGGTGTTGAAACCCAGAAAATCCTGAGGTACCTCCAGGTCCAAAATACAGGCCTAAACACGACGGCCTGGAGAGCCCTAAGAAGAGTTGAAAAGGGCTCTAACGCCATGCTGGTTCTTGCTGTGGATCAGAAATCAGCAGCGGCTATAGAGGCAGCCAAGGGCAGAGCTAGTTTCTGCCTGGGCCAAATTAGCCTCAAACTGAAGGCCGACGACACAAGTGCCGATGAGTTGGCAAAACAATTAGATGAGGTGGAGATCGTGGAAGACGAGTCTGACTCTCTCAGTGGCTCCAAACAGTCAGAGGAAAAGGCATGAGATGCGTGCAGATAAATTTTCACCATGGTAAGGGGGCCACAGCGGAACTCAGCAGAAGATTTATCAACGGCACTACTACCATAGGCCTGATCCAGGAACCCTGGGTCAACAAAGGCCGCATACAAGGCCTAAACATCAAAAACTATCAGGTAATATATGACAATAATGCAGCTAGACCAAGGGCTGCGGTCGTCATAGACACCGGTATTCATTTTCTACCTTTTACAGAATTCTTAGACGGTGACACAGCGGCGATAGTCGTGGAGGTGGTGAAAGATGGGACTAAGACTGAGGTAGTTATAGCCTCAGCCTACTTCCCTGGGGATGCTGCCGAAATTCCACCACCAACAGTAAAAAATCTTGTGGACCACTGCAGAGCCCACGGAAAAAACCTTATCATAGGTTGTGATGTCAATGCCCACAACGTAGTATGGGCTAGTACGGATACAAACAGTAGAGGTGAGTTACTCCTTGACTATTTATTAACCAGTAATATGGCAATTGCAAATAAAGGTAAAATACCGACATTTGTAAATGCCATACGACAAGAGGTACTAGATTTAACTCTTATCACTAACAAATCCTATGATCTGATTCAAAACTGGAGAGTCTCGGAAGAGGACTCAATGTCGGATCATAGGTATATTTTCTTTAATATAGAAGGGTCGACAAAGAGTGTCTCACTCTACCGTAGCCCAAAATGGACAGACTGGAAGAGATATACAGAAAATATCTGAACAAAAATGACAGGCCACAATCACTTCATTAGGACAACAGATGAACTAGACAGAGAAGTTGCATACATAACTGACGTACTCACAAACTCGTACCATGATTGCTGTCCACTCAACACTAAGACCTCCACAAAGAGTGTCCCATGGTGGAACAACAATCTGGCACAACTTCGTAAATTGGCTAGGAAAGAATTCAATAAGGCCAAAGGTACTAACTTCTGGGATAACTATAGGAAAGCCCTTACAAAGTACAATAAGGAAATAAGAGATTCCAAAAGATCTTGGAAAAAATTCTGCGAGGATCTGGGGGACATTCCGGCAACAGCCAGAATCAAAAGTACAATGTCCAAAGGACATACTAATCCGATAGGCACTTTAAGGGACCCTAATGGTACCCTAACAAACTCATTCGGAGACACTCTAGAACTTCTTCTAAGAACTCACTTCCCAGAGTGCAAGATACTGGAAGGGAGTCAATGTACTCCTGAAATTATCTCACCTGTGCAGCCTAGGCCAGTTGATACCATAGCTAAACAAATTATTAGCTTTGACAGGGTAAAATGGGCGATCAACTCATTCAAGCCCTACAAATCGCCAGGACCAGACGGCATATTTCCGGCACTCCTCTCAAGGGGCACGGATAAACTGATTAAAAAAATGGTTCTAATCTACAGAGCCAGTATTATACTCAGTTATATTCCAAAAATCTGTAGGGACGTAAGGGTTATATTTATACCTAAAGGGGGCAACAACCCACCAGACTCCCCCAAATCCTACAGGCCCATCAGCCTCTCATCGTTAATGCTAAAAACAATGGAAAAGCTTATAGATCTCTACATAAGGGAAGAGGTACTATTACAAACTCCACTACACAAATATCAATTTTCATATCAAAAGAACAAATCGACTATCACAGCACTGAGTTCCTTGGTGACTGATATAGAAAAAGCACTCGATGCAAAAAGCATAGCCCTATGTACATTTATGGACATAGAGGGCGCCTTTGACAACGCTAACTTCCAATCTATGGTATCAGCCCTCTCCAATAGAGGGACAAATCACACGGTTACCAAATGGATATGCAGCATGCTTAATCAAAGGGTAATGACCGCTAAGTTAGGGCCCGAAGTACTAAGCATCAACGTAGTAAAAGGCTGCCCACAAGGTGGGGTTTTATATCCCTTATTATGGTCTATACTGGTTGATGAATTAGTGAAATTACTAAATTCCAAAGGACATAAAACTATAGGCTTCGCGGATGACCTAGCAGTAATAACAAAGGGCACGCATGAAGGCACGTTACGTTGTGCGACCTCATGCAAAATGCCCCAAACGAAACCTGGAACTGGTGCAGTAGTGAGGGGCTATCAATAAACCCCAATAAAACTACCATCGTTCCATTTGCAAGAAAACGGAAGTTCAATCTTCCTACACTAAAAATAAACAATATAAATGTACCCGTTAAGGCTGAGGTCAAGTATCTAGGAGTTACCCTAGATCACCCCGTATGACATCCTGGGCGTACACACAAATGGTAAGACCCACCATACTTTACGGTGCTCTAGTGTGGTGGGGCAAAACCAACCAGAACACAACAATAAAAAGATTAAACAGAGTTCAAAGGTTTGCATGTCTTAGCATTACGGGAGCAATGAAAACAACCCCAACTGCCGGCATGGAGGCCTTACTCGATCTAACACCGCTCCATATAGCCATCCAAGAGGAAGCAATCTCAAGTGCACTCACGCTATATAGACATAACCTACTCAAACAGGATAACCTTACGGGTCACTTGGCAATTTTAAAAGAAATAGAGGATACCATCCATAAATCATCTTACCTTGACTTCATGAAACCCCATCTCAGCCTAACAAGGAAATATATAATTGACTTTCTGACTAGGGAACAGTGGGACAACAAGCCGAAATGGCTAAAAGAGGACTCTCAGAAATGGTACACCGATGGCTCTAAAACACCTTGTGGTGTAGGAGCTGGAGTTGTGGGCCCTGGGGTCAACTTAGCCCTTCCGATGAGCTACAACACCTCAATATTTCAAGCTGAACTCTATGCAATATATGAGGCAGTCCGAACAATTGCTAAAACGCACCAAAGATACTGGAATAATATTGAGGGACTACGACACTCGAAAAGATTCCTAAACTTCAACACAAAACGAGCCAAATCTGCTACACTTCTCAGCAGAAGACAACTCAAAATCCTATGTGGCGCCCTAACCGGCCACTATTCTTGTAACTACCACCTATACAAGCTAGGCTTGGTCATCGACAAAACATGCAGATACTGCAATGAGGTCGATAAAACAATGGAACACGTCATCATAAACTGCCCAGCCCTGGCACACAGACGTGCAAAGTTTCTAGGGAAACATATTCTCGGTGATGAGGACCTGACGCAAATATCGCAGAAAGGTCTGATTCTATACCTGAGCACATAAAACACCAGATGATTCAAGGGGCACAATAAACTTACTAGGTGGCAGTGCGCAAGGGCATTGTCCCTACCCATTATCATCACATTACATTACATGGACAATTATTGCTTATAAACACATAGGACTTTGTAGGAAGGACATATGGTTTTAAAATTTTTTAAATAGCTTATTTAGTTTAATAGCGAAATTTTGTACTTTTTGCATAACCGTGTTAAAAGGTGCCCCGAACGGGTTAAAAACATAATACCTTCGCAGAAAAAGATTCCATGATTCTCTGCCAAAATTAACACAAGTTAAAAAATTACAGTTATTTCCATATCACTTGCGGAGCAGTTTGTCTTGACAAGGTTGAAGTTGGAAGCTACTTGTTTGCATAGTGGCGCTTACGATAATTTTGCAACTAACCCTTCTGTCAATACGATGGTACCTTGGTACCTTTTGAATTTTTGAGGTAAAAATATCCTACTTTCGGCCAAGGAAAGCTATGCTGATATTTTTAGTATCTTCCCAAAAATCAATTTACTATCTATTAGCGATTTTATATAGAAAGAAATCTTCTTCTAGATAACTTTTAGAACCTATTTTTAAACACTACCCCTTTGTTCTATACGAAGGTACCCGGGTGCCTTCATACAAAATACAGTAAAACAATACAGTTTCAACGTGAAATTACTCGTTCATATTCGAGTTAAAGCAAGTAGTCGACCAAATTTGAAATTTGCATTCAGAGTTGTATTTAAAGATAAGTTAAATTCATTACATCTGATCGAAGTCATCGACTTAACATGCGTGTTACTCCAAGATTTTTTTTCTTTGAAAGGAGAGGCTTATTCTGGAAGACTAGCCAATTGTCAACATAAGACAATAGTAGCAAAAGCACAAATTGTGATTCAAAGCTTTAAAGTTTAAACCCTGTGGCCGCAATGCTGCAGCCTTTTTGCAGCCACCTTTTTACTTCTGAGGTACTTGCGGAATACCTATTTGCAAAAAATCTCACTTAGGTGTTAAAAATTAATCCTCGACACCTAAAGTCATCGATATTCGGTTTCATAGCGAAAAAATCTTTGGAGTTGTACTTTCCAAAGAGATATGAAGCTGGGTGGGCAGCAGTGTCGGTGACAACCCAAAACCCAAACTCATTTGTATTTACAATAGTACATATGTACATACAAAGGTTTATAGACGTTACGACTCAATGGTTGACCCAATTCATTACTAATCATGGATCGAAAAGGTGGCTAGTGGTAGCTAATATGCTCAATTTTTGCAGCTTGATAGCATATATTAATTCCAGTAAACATAAATTAGATACCACAAAAATGTCACACGTCGTGGAGAATATCTTGAGAAGGTAACGCAAAGGGGTATTCGTGGTTCAAACTCCCCAAATATCTGCTAGCTGCAAAAATTATGGGTGACGCAGTGATTTCAAATGCTATTGGGGTCAAAAGCTGTATGCAGAACGCCTCTTAAAATGAAGTCCTGTGTGCGCCGCTTATGCCGAAATTTCAGAAAAGGCAAAATAACGCCCTTGTTATCAAAATTTTTACATTAAAAACGGGTTTGAAGCAGTTTTCGGAGCACAGACGCCCTTATGTTCGTTTCTGCAAACGTCAGCAGGAACAAAACGAGACTCCGACCACCGGCCAAAAGCCCATGACTCGTATTATATCTATTCCGATCATTGTAAGCAAAAACGTAAAATAAGAAAATGCTGAAATTATTGCACTTTTATAAGTGTTTAATGCTTTTAACTTGAATTAGCAATAAATAATGTTTTGTTTTAAAAGCTAACATCGACTTTTAAAATTTGTGCGCTATTATTTTCACTTTTCTCATACAAATTGTAGGAAGGTACTCGAGTACCTTCGTATTGATGATAGGTGGAAATTTTTAGTATTGACAGAAACGATAAAACGATAAAATTTACGACTTATTTTCTCGGGTGTTATTCATTACTGAGATTTGTAATTTTACAGATAGATTCGTATGATGTCAAACTTTTATTCTGTAAAAAAAAAATTTCGAAAAATGGCGCTTACGATAATCTGGCGACCATGGCCCGATATGTTATGGTGTTGAAAAGTGTTCGAAACTCAGTAGAGCGATATTTGCGCAAACGCGTTGAAATAAAAGACTGTGGCTTGTGTCGGATGTTCTTGTTAAATGTTAAATGTTTATTGTTATATATGTAGGTAAAAGTTAATTTGTGTGTTGTGTTTTAAGTTGACCGCGGGGGATCGGTGTTGCTTCGCCGGAGTTCGTAAATCGAGTGTCCGCCGGTCGCGCAAGCTCCCTTTGGGATGGCCAGGGTTGCCATCCGTACATATAAATACATAAAGGGACGCGCACAATACAATATTATTGACAATATTAATTTCTGAGAGCTGCGTGGCCGGCAGTGTTTAGCGATCTAAACAAAAAGTGAAGCTATATTTGGTTAAGGGAGTCAGAGTTCGTAATGTTCAGGGTGACCTATATGAAGCGGCGGGTCGCGCCAATGATGGTTTGGTTAAGGAGCGTATGTGTCTTCTACGAAATGAAACAAGCGAGATGTCTCTTGCGTAGAAACTGATTTTATTTTCCAAATTTAGGGTCTTATATACTGACACTATATTTGTTGTACCGTTGAGCATTTCCAGTGCTCCGCCCGATTTTCCAGTATCGCGGAAGTATGACCAATCATCGTCACGGGACCTTATTAACATATGTCCACTTAATATTGAGACTTAACACTTTCGCGTCCGCTCTCTGTGCAGTTAAACTAAAACCTATTGCCGCTTTTTTTACGTATGCCGTTGCGTTGGCGCCGCTATTTTGAATTTTTTTTTTTTAGTAGTGCCCCGGAAACAGTTAAATTACAATTTTTAATAACATAAAAATACGTGAATGGCTCCTACGTTTGTTCGGCATAAAACGTAAAAATACGTGAACGGCTCCTAGGTTTGTTTGACATAAAACGTAAAAATACGTGAACGGCTCCTAGGATTGTTTGGCAAAAAACGTAAAAATACGTGATCGGACGCGAAAGTGTTAATACTAATTAATGAGACACTTAATGACTTCCGGCGCGCGCCATTTGAAAACAGACAATTGAATTACAAATTTATTTTATTTGGTACTTCAGTCTATTGGTCATCTGTAAAAAAATACACTTAGAGTACACTCAATGGATCATTGTCTTCGATTTTTCTGTGTAAAGCGAATGTCCCGACTTAGATTTTGGACGGTGTTTATCTCGATTTGTTTCAACTTTTGCTCGGTTCGATTAATCAACTCTTGCTCGTTCCGTGCCTCCCAGCCCTTTTCGTGCACCATACGTTTGAGAAATGCCCAGAAATTTTCGGTTGAACGTGCCTGAGATACTTTTGGAGGATTGTCCTTCTTCGGAAAACAATTTTATTTTATACTCGGTCAGCCAATCAAACTTTTTTTCGCATAGTGACAGCTTGCAAGATCCGCCCAAAACATGATTTCGCCGCCAGTGTGATATTTGCCAGTGAATTGCTTCAATTTTGGTCAGCATTGACCGCTTTGGCTTTGTTTGTGCGAATCAATAGCGCTGAGACACCCTTCGAAGAAATGGCCACCCACACTAGCACCTTTGGTTCAAATTTTGATTTGCTGGCGTATTTAACTCCGTTTGGTGTTGTTTCGATGTTGTCAGTGTAAAAACCGTCGTTGCCGCTTAATTCTGGTGCAAAAATGTGAAGTACGATTCAACATCCAAAATTATGAATTTTTCATTAGCGAAGTGTTCACAACGAAGTGCACGGCAGCATTTTGGTATTTTTTCGAGTTGTTTCGCGGAATACTTTGGTGCTGGTTTACGTTTGCGATATATTACATTGTTCCTCTTCAAAATCTTGTGAACACCAGACTTTGAAATGCAAAATTTTCGTGCTAATTTGCGTGTTGATTGATCAACTTTGTTTTTTGCACTTGTCAGCAGTTTTTCGTCCTTGTGGCACTTAACTTCAGCAGACGACCAGGTATGACTTCGTTTTCCGGTACTTTCCCATTACGGCAATCTTTCAAAACACGAAAAATAGTCGCCCTTAGTCGGCTTCACATCCAGAATTTCCCATGTAGTGAGTCGTCCAAACAGATTGGCAACAGATTTTCTTAAACCCAGCTTTTACGACATTTTGAATGGAATGTATTGCGTAATTTGAGTTTGGCAGTTGAGTAGAAGCCCACTTAAGTATGATTAGTGTATTGAGTGACATGTCCATGTTTGCTTATGCAGTCAAATATACGGCTGAAGTTACTCTCAATATTTAGTGGACATATGTTATAAACTAAATTATTAATTATTATGAGTGGTCGTGTGGTACCACTTCAATGTAATTTGTTGGTTCAGGTGTGAAATAGAAGGTTGGATAAAATCAAATGGTGTTAATTAATTATGCCAGTTTCATTTTACTGTGTAAACTACTCAAATATTAACAATGGCACATATTGTTAAGAAAAAACGTACATTCTTAACGATGGACCAGAAAAAAGAGATACTAAGCAAATTAAGTCGAGAAAAGTCACTTCGTCAACTGGCAGTGGAGTACAATGCAGGCAAATCTACAATTCAATATTTTCCCCAGCACTTATAATCTCGATGGGTTCAAGTCGAGAGTCCATAACCACTTCTCTCAAAACCTTGATATCCTTTCTGAACCAACGCAATGCCTCGCATTAATAGGGGTCATCCCCTGCGCGTTTGTTCGAGTAAAAAAAAAAATTGATTGAAGAATAACACTGTGCGCCAGTATTTTTCACACTGGAAAAAATCCATATTTGCGTGAAACTAGAGACCAAACATAGTAATGCTGCGTACTCAGTTTTTCATTTCTACATCCTTTGCCTTTTAAAAGGACTTCAAAATTTTGAAAGGGATACAAAATAAAAAAAATATAAAAAATACTTAACCTCGTTAGAATATGGCGATTGTATATCAAATGAAAGAGGAAAGGCTCAAGAATTTAAATAAAATGGATTTTTTATATATTTGTAAAAAAGGGATATGAAAAAGGTCCTTTGAAAATTCATATAGAATTGTCTTGAAAAGTAAGTATGTTATAACTCAAAATCTCCTTTATCACGTGTCAAAATTTCATTACTCTAACTTTTTTGGTTCGAATCTTATTAACAAAAAGGCGGAAGCTGCAATTCAATGAAGTACAAAAATTATACTTTAATTGAGTATCAGTATCGCGACATGTAGACCAACAGTATTCTGCCAACATGTGGCAGGTATTTTTTTCCTTTAAAGCGATTTTCCATAGTTTGAAACAGAATTATAAGAAAAGTGTTCAAAAGTGTAACCGCTCCCTTCTCATTAAAATGAGGCTAAATGAGTGCTGTCTCTAATGATCTGTCGATCCCACCTCTAATCCCTTCCTTTCCTTCTCCTTTTGTATTCATGTTTCCCCCTATTTTCTGCCCCCCGGCTTCGGCCTTTTGTCTCGTTCAATGTTTCATGTACTCTTTGTAACTACTTTTCACTCGTTATTCGTAAGCCGACGAATAAAGACACCCCACAACCCGAAAAACCATTGCGTTTCATTTCCCCCCGCTCCGCCGCGATACGCATAAACATGGTCCTTCGAGCCGCTCGCGATTGTGCCGACGCGGAAAACAAAAATTTTTAAAGTAAATAACACTTAAAAATCAAACTAATAATAAACATAGTGAAAAGTGAAGGCAGATCAACGAAAACAAACAGTGACACAATAATTAACAAGTGAACCAAACCAAAAGTACAAATATACAAATCACAGAAACCAAAAAACACATAGTCACAACAATCAACAATTACCAAAAGTGACACAAAAAAGCACACGTGAAAAGTGACATAAACTACAAGATTCCAAAAAGTGAACCAAACACAAGAGTGAACACGAACTAAAGTGATAAATACACACAAAAAAACGCAAAGAGTAACAACACAACACACTGTGAAGCACAACAAAAAGTGTGATCACAATAACCAAACAGTGCACAAGCTCAAATATTAAAAACAAAAACAGTGCAAAACATTCAACAGTGCAATAACACAAAAAAGAAGGGCAGCAGAACGCATACCAACACGGAGCAAAAGAGAACACAAAGCAGACGGAAAGGCAGCCGAAACGGCAAACAACTACAGCCAACAACATAGAAACGCAGCACAACACAGTAGCGGACACAAAACAAATACAGGAGATCCCCATTCTCGGGCACTGTGCCCAATAAGATAAGCTCAAAATTTTCAAATTTTTTGCATCCTCACGTATGCCAACTTATTGGCCGTCTGATCCACGAAAAATTCCGGATCTTATAGATTTCTTTATTACGAGAAAGGTTTCCAGCTCTTACCTTGCTATTGAGAACGGGCTAGACATGAACTCAGATCACTCGCCAATCTTTCTAACACTCAGCGAAACAGTGATGCTAAGGGATCCAGTCCCCAAATTAACCAATCAATACACCGACTGGGATTATTTCCACCAAATTCTAGAGGAATGCGAAGACAACACCTCTTTAATGGATTCAACAACAAAGATAGACGAAGAAGTCTTAAACCTGACAAGAAAAATACAACACTCTGCTTGGTCTAGCACTCCTTTTCCAATGAAAGTTTCCACTGGCCACAAATATTCAAAGGACATAAAAGAACTGGTATTAAAAAAGCGGCAATTGCGTCGTAGATGGCATCAAACGAGAGCACCCGTCGATAAAGCAGCTTTGAATAAAGCAGCAAAAGACCTCAGCCGCCAAATTAATAAATTCAAAAACCAATCGTTTACAAACTACTTACAGCAATTAAATAATAAAAAAGACACAAATTACTCACTGTGGAAATGCACCAAAAAGTTTAAACAGCCAACTACTCAGAGTCCACCAATCAGAACAGATAACAATGGTTGGGCGAAAACAAACGCAGAAAAAGCGAACATATTTTCTGACTACCTTGTAAAAATTTTTACACCCAACGGTGACCCACTGCCACCACCTAATAATGTTGGCACAGCCAACGATAATGATCATGATATTGAACCTATAAGTGAAGCTGAAATGAGTGATGAGATAAAAAACCTAAAGCCGAAGAAATCTCCAGGGTTTGATTTAATAACTGCTGAAGTCCTCAAACAAGTTCCTCAAAACATCATTACACGACTAACAAATATAATGAACGCTTGCCTCAAGCTGCAATACTTTCCCATTTATTGGAAAATAGCTGACGTAATTATGTTTTTAAAACCAGGAAAGCCTCCAAACGATGTAGCATCATATCGTCCAATATCGCTGTTACCCATTTTATCAAAACTGCTGGAAAAATTTCTGATAAAACGTCTCAATAATATTATAGAAAATATGCAATTAATTCCTTCACACCAATTTGGATTCCGCGCAAAACACTCAACAATTGACCAAATTCATAGAATTACTCGTATTATTGAAAATACTATTGAGGAAAAAAAAGTCTGCTCTGCCGTATTTCTCGATGTTACAAAAGCTTTCGATAAAGTATGTCACGCTGGCCTGCTGTGGAAAATAAATAATGTACTGCCAAGACAATTCTTTAACATCCTAAAAACCTACTTGTCTGAGCGCCACTTTCGCGTTAGACACGAAGATGAGTTCTCTGAACTAAAAGAGATCAAAGCTGGTGTGCCGCAAGGAAGCGTGCTAGGCCCTTTCCTTTATCTGCTGTTTACTTATGACCTGCCCAATTCCAACAATTGCTTCACAGCAACATTTGCTGATGACACAGCGATATTAAGTGTTGGAAAGACAGAAATAGAGTCAACTACACAATTGCAGCTTGCCATTAATGAAATATACAACTGGACTGAAAAATGGCACATTAAACTGAACGAAACAAAGTCTGTGCACATTAACTTTACGAACAATAAAATCAAATATCTACCAATGTACATAAACAACATAAAAGTACCATACGCTAATACAGCCAAGTATCTAGGTATGACGCTCGACACAAAACTAAGGTGGAGTGAGCACGTGAAAAAGAAAAGAGAAGAACTGGATTTAAAATTCCAAAAAATGCTTTGGCTAATGGATGAGCAATCAGCTGTATCCGCATATAATAAGTTGCTTCTATATAAACAAATACTCAAACCTATCTGGACCTATGGAATCCAGCTATGGGGATGCACCAGCTATAGCAACATATTGGAAATACAAAGATTCCAGACTAAGGTACTCAAGCACGCTGTTCGTGCTCCATGGTACATCAGAACGCAAGATTTAGAACGCGACCTCAACATTGAATCGGTTTCGGCAACCATTAAGAAACTTGCACAGTCGCACACGGCGCGACTCAACAAGCACGTGAACAATGAAGCTTTGATTCTTAATGATAACACAAAATGGAAACGAAGGCTAAAACGAAAAAAACCACAAGATTTAATTAAATAAGTTAATAAAAATCAGCTTAAATATTAACTGTTTTGCTGAGCATTTATATTAAATATTTGTTGTAAGATATCCCGATAAAAATTGCTCGTTAGTATATGTATATAATGTTATACTAGTTGTAATATAATAAAATAAAATAAAAAAAAAAAAAAAAAAAAATAAAAAAAAAAAAAATTCCCAAAAATCTAGTTTAAAAATTTCGTACTGGTGCCCCGCCACTGTCCGCTTTTCGTGTACATTTCCCTTGTACACATACAAAATAGCGCAGTGCAGTAAGCAATCCCGCTACTGCACATAATTTTGCGCTTTTTGTGTTCACATTCCTCTTTGTGCGACCTACGCAGGCAAAGCAGCAAAAACTCCCGCTGCAGCCTGCATCCCACTAATCTTCCTTCTTTACGCACATTTCCCCTTATTTTTCTTTGTGCATATTTCAGATCAGCAGCAAGCACTCCAGCTGCTGATCTCCCATACCCTTGCATTCTCCCACTTGCGCACATTTTCGCGTTTCGCTTTGTGCGATATACGCACGCACTAGCAGCAAGCACTCCCGCTGCTGCCTCCAAGTGCAATCACATTTTCACACTTCTGCTTAAGCATTTCCCCACTCTCGCTAGCAGAAGTAAATAAACGCAAGCACAGTGGGACGAGTAGCTTTTTTTGCAGCACATTGAAAATTTTTCTAGGACTTAGAAAATTTTCAATTAGTGCTGCACATACTCATACCCTGCACATCTGCTGCCACCCCAAGTGCATACAGTGGGACAAATTACCCCTCTTGTACACACAATTTTTTCTTACACAAAATTATTTTTACATTTTTCACGTTCACTAACACACTAATATAAATAATCACATACACACATACACATATATACATATATATATATACAAATATATATACACATACACATATATATATACATACACATACGTAATTATTCACATTCCCATACAAAACAAAATTCACTTTTTCACAAATAAAAACACATTTAATACACATTTGACTACACATTTGTTATATTATAATAATTTTAACATACAGTCCCAATTCCCACATACATACACATTTCTATATATTACCCATTCCCATTTACAAAAAATTTACTTGTTTCCCATATACATATATATTTCCCTACACGTTTACATACACTTGTGTAAACTTTGTTGCTCGACAAATATACAAATTCGTTTTAAGGGAAGGCTCCCCTGGATTTGGGCAAAAATAAGGCAAAGTTTGTAATTTTTTTGTGGGATAATGAAAAGGCGTACAAACTTCCGGTTTTGACTATTAAATTCGTCTATTATTTAGGAGTTTAAAAAGTTAAAAAACTTGATGAAATTCAAAATGGCGGCTACAAAATGGCGATTTCCGTAGGCCTCTGCGCGCCAAACATCGCTCGAGAACTGTAATCCTGCAGCCTCTTGTAGTGGACTGAAATCAAAAAGCATTGTCATTACTTAAAGACAACAAAATTGTCTATGCATTGAACTAGACTCAAAAAATTTAAACGAAAAATTCTTGCACAATGAATATTTGAAGTAAAAAGTTAAATTTTTTGCACCTTTTTTTAATTTCAACCACATTTAAAAATTAAAAATAAATAACTATTTATGCAAATTGTTGGTTCAAGGCATACAGAAAATCAAATACATTCGAGCAGTTTTTAGATGAAGAAAATCGGATCATTAGATCAAGTCCAGGGATTTCAGTTAGATTGGAAAAAATGGTTTCGAGATACACGCGTTTGAAGTTTTTAGAAAGTCAAGTTTATCAAGTTTTTTAACTTTTTAAACTCCTAAATAATAGACGAATTTAATAGTCAAAACCGGAAGTTTGTACACCTTTTCATTATCCCACAAAAAAATTACAAACTTTGCCTTATTTTTTGCCCAAATCCAGGGGAGCCTTCCCTTAACGAATTGTCTCATTCCCAACTCTTCCCATACTCAAGATCGTTCGCGCGGACGCGGTTAGACTACACGTCTATTTTACAATACCCTACACATATATTTATTTAAACCTTTTACCCTTTGTCGAGCTTTTCTAATTAATATGCCCGTTGAGCGATCCCCTAAACGCCAACTAGTCACAATGGAGACTCCTTCCTCCAGATACACAAAGTCATCTAACGCACGTTTGACAGTTCCTGTCACTCGGGAGCCACCAAACACTCGCTCCAAACTCTCTAGTCCGAAAGCAACCGATCCCAGTGTTGCCAAATTTACTTTCGAGTATGACAGACTCGTGCAATTATGCACAAAATTTTCATCGGCTCCCATTGACGATTTGACCAAATCCCTGGTCCAAATAAAGCAAAAAAATTTGCAAGCCCAATGGGAGAGGCTTATGCGCGCACATGAGGCAGTCTTCATTGCTGAAGACAATAGCCAGCCCGACGGTTTCAAAGAGTCGGCTAGGCAAAAGATTGACGCCTGCACAGACCAGTACGAGTTGTGCATGGCTCAAATGTCGGACATCATTGAGATGCTCCAAACTCAGTCCCCCCAGCCCGCTGCGCATATGGAACCGGTTCGACCCCTAGAACTAGAAATTTTCCTACAAGTTCCGCCTTGTGATACCGAAACCTTCTTCGGGGGCTATGAGCAGTGGCCGTCCTTCCGGGACATGTTTACGGCAGTATACATTAACCACCCCCAGCTCACTCCAGCCCAAAAATTGTATCACCTCCGATACAAAACGCAAGGCAAAGCCGGTGCTATTGTTAAGCAATATGCATTAACCGATGAGAATTTCGGACTCGCGTGGGAAGCCCTTAGATCCCGCTTCGAAAATAAACGCATACTCGTTGATACTCATATTCGATCCCTCCTGAATATCGCTCCTGCCCACTCCGAAAATAGTGAGGCACTTCAGCGGATCCAGAGTACTATAAACAATTGTCTGTCTGTTCTCAATACTCAGGCCGTAGACACTGACAATTGGGATCCGCTATTGGTTTACATATGTTGTACCAAATTGCCCCAAGACACACTCGCTCTATGGGAGCAATCATTGACATCCCGGAAGGATCTGCCACCATGGTCGCAAATGGATGAATTCCTGACCGGCAGATATGAGGTGCTTGAACGGCTCCAATTTATTCGCCCTTCTAAGCCGAAACAATCACAACCCTCGACTTCCAATGTCCTCCCAAATCGGCCACACAAATCCCTAAACTTTCTCACTGAAGTGAAAAGGGACTTCGCTTGCAAACTCTGCAACGCAAACCATCCCATACGGACTTGCCAGAGCTTCAAAAGACTCACCCCCCAGAGTCGATTAAAATATGTTAAGAAGCACAATATCTGCGTAAATTGTCTTGCTACAACTCACCTTTTTGAGGAGTGTACAAGCAATTTTACGTGCGTATATTGCCAAAGGAAGCATCATTCCCTGCTTCATTTTCGCAAAGGCAATGCGCAGCCCTCTCAATCGCTCAATCGGTCACATTCGACCACTTCACAGGTCGCAACAGCTACAAAACCAACGAACAACTCCGTAACTCATTCCCCCCTTTCGGATGCGCAACCCCGCACATCTTCCAGGCAAAGTACGCTCCAAGTACAAGCCCTCCACTCCAGTAATGGCACCCAATCCCTTCTGCCTACGGCACTGGTGTCTATTGAGCACTCAGGAAAGTTGTTCAAGGTTCGAGCGTTGATCGACCAAGCCTCGCAGCGAACCTTCATCTCCGCGAAGGTCCAGAAACGCCTCAAATTGCCAATCGAGAAATCCCCCTTCCAAATCTCGGGCATGGGCGGTCAGATTGTGCAAAATGCCAATCATACATGCTTCTTGACATTGACAGTCCCTCAAACGAGCACGAAACTCCCCGTGCAAGCAATCGTGCTCCAAGAGCTTACGAAATTGCTCCCACCTGCTCATATACACTCTTCCAATATGAAAGATTTCGCCATGCTAGATCTCGCTGATCCAAACCCCTTCGAGACAGCGCAGATCGATATAGTGATTGGCAGTGATCTCATCCCGCAGATCATGCTCGAAGGTATCCACCGGAATGTATGTGGCAGCTTACTTGCTCAGCATACAGTATTCGGTTGGGTATTAAGCGGTCCAGTACCCCCTTCTTCGCATTTGACATGTGCCACAAGGGTACAAAATCGCCATATGCATACTGGTTCCGCCCTTCGAAATAATCTTCCTGCCCTAAAGGAAGCCCTTTCGCAAGTGATTGCCGCCCTCAATCCCGTAGGGTTTCCACCCCAGGAATTAATGGAAAATCACGCTGAACCCCCCACTCCTGCAAACTCATTCCCAAACCGGCAAATTACCCCCTTCGTTGCCAACCGTTTCGACCCCGCAGGATGGCTTCCGCCTCTAATGAGACCGAGAAAAAGGGGTCGACAGGAGCGTTGGCTTCACGCCACTCGTTCCACACCCCCAACAACTGACGGAAATTGCAATCCCTCGCAATTCCTCATTACACCTCCGCCATCCCGGGTCCGAAAAGAGGACAGTTGCCACTCCAGTGCGACTTGCTCCAAGCGCTGCAAATCCCGCAGACGTCGGACTGATCGGGTATAAACTCTAAGATCTATAAGATCTCCCTCTTGGGTGGACCGGCTCCAGCAATTATTCGATGCTGAGCCAAACGGTCATGCTCACACAGTTCCAAGTCCGGATCAAAGAGCGGTTGACTGCCACCCCCCTCTCGAAAAGCAAACCGACATTCTCGCTCGGTCCTCCTGCTTCTCTCGAGCCCTACGAGCTCACAAATATCCCGAGCGGAGTTGCCCTTGTTTATAAACAACCCCTCATAACGCTCGCTCGAAATTCTCATTCTCCCTAAAGAAATGAAATGGCAATACAGCCAAAAATGTGTAACTATGTAAAAATATGTACTTTTCATATTCCTTGGCTGTAGCTTAAGCGAACCCCGCAGCTCAGCCAAGTTTTCTCTTTCCCATATTCTCCCGGCTGCAGCTTAAGCGAACTCCGCAGCTCAGCCGCTTTTTCTCATACCCATGATGTCAGCGTCAATCTTGTTATGTCCAAATAACTGACATCTTTAAATCTTTGCAGATCGGTGACTCCGCCCCAACCGCTGCAGCAGCACTTCCTCGAGGACGAGGCGACGATGGACGGCCCCCCCGCACCCGTAAAAACGGCATCCCGGAGTCCTCCCCGTCTGGCCCGCGGCATAAATTAATTGCAATATGCAATGGCGGCCGCGATGGCTAAATGAGTGCTGTCTCTAATGATCTGTCGATCCCACCTCTAATCCCTTCCTTTCCTTCTCCTTTTGTATTCATGTTTCCCCCTATTTTCTGCCCCCCGGCTTCGGCCTTTTGTCTCGTTCAATGTTTCATGTACTCTTTGTAACTACTTTTCACTCGTTATTCGTAAGCCGACGAATAAAGACACCCCACAACCCGAAAAACCATTGCGTTTCATTTCCCCCCGCTCCGCCGCGATACGCATAAACAACTTGTTGTTGTAAAATTGTTTAAAAGTGTTCAAAAGTTAAGAAAAGCAGAACCTTAAAACTAACAATGCAGTGTCCTAATCGTAATAAGTTTTGTGCTGCATGCGGTTTATTTGTGCCTTTAAATAAATCGCGCCAAATTTCGAAACTGTTCATTCAATGTTACGAACAATATTTTTTAATAAATTTCACACCAAACTTGTGGTACGTGCCTGAAGTTGTGTGCGACTACTGCTATCGAAGTTTACTTGGATCCAAGAATTTTCATCCGGACAAACTCTCAAGCCGGGCAAGCTTGTGGAGACCAGGAAGGAGACTGAGTTGAGTGGCGCTGGTGCCAAATGGTACTTGCGCTATCTCAAGGAGGGCTTAACGCCAGAGCAGGCCAAACAGAAGGTCTTGGACCGCACAATACCTACCTCGCTTGACGCGAAGAAGAGGGGCGCTGCCGAGATCAGCCCTCAGGAGGGCAATGTGGCCAAGAAAACGAGGACTGAGGTGCCAACTCGGACTGTACCAAGACAGAAGGCGGGAGTCAGGAGGCCAGGAACTACCTATGCTAGTGCCGCTGAGGGCGTTAGACTGGCAATACTCCCGGCATCTTTCCCTGTGAGCATACTCTCCAGAGAGGAACAGGGTCAGATTGAAGAGGCACTTGTAGCAGAAATGTGTAAGGGCTGGAGGGCTAAACTCCAGTTCGATGGCATACACTTTCGGCCAGGACTCATACTGGTTGACTGTGTTAATGCAGACACAGCAGAATAGCTTAAGGGCCTAGTCCCCATTCTACCTGGCTGGAAGGGGGTAAAGCTGGCAACGTGCGACGGGGACCTCATACCCGGCGTACATCTGCTAACTGTCTACCTCCCGAAGGCTGCAGGGAAGGACAACAAACAGCTCCTCAATTTGCTCATCGCCCAACACGAGGGGCTGCACACAAATTTGTGGAGAATCTTCCGTTCAAGGGACGAGAAGGATGGCAAGGTTCTGACGATCGGGGTCGACGACCGATCGATAGAGGCCATCAAGTGCAAGTGTGTCCCGCGGTACAGGTTCGGCACTGTACCAATACACGTGCACAAGCGCCGTGAGCAGCCGGAGGTGGCTGACACGCCAGAAACGGATACTCCCTCGGAAGGCGTAGCCGAAATTCCGAAGGAGGTGGCTACTCTTGTAGAGAAAGAGGCCGCCAGCAGTGAGGTCGTCGAGGAGATTAGCCTCCTGCCTCATGAAGTCGAGGGGATCGATGCGATCGACCTCTCGATGCTGAGCATGGCCGCTGACGATGAAGACTCCAGAGTCACCCTGTCAGACCTAGACAAGGAGAGCGGTCTGACGGAGGATGAAGGCGGCGCCGAAAAACCTTAAGGCCGCCATGACCAGCACCGCAGTTGCGCAGATTAATCTGCACCACGCGAAAGCCGCTTCTGCGGTCATCGCGAGGGCAACCCTCAGGAATAAACTGAGCGTGGTGCTGGTCCAAGAACCCTGGGTGTGCAGGGGCCAAATCAAAGGTTTGGCAGAAAGGAACATACAGGTAATTTGGGACATCAGATGTAATAAACCAAGAGCCTGCATGTTAATAACCAATGGTTTGAATTTTATATGTCTTCCAGATTTCCTTTCTAGGGATTTGGTTGCGGTACAGACACCGGTGCAAATAAACGGGACCGCGCAGGACATAGTAATGGCCACAGGTTACTTCCCAGGAGAGGACATCCTGGCTCCGCCAGAGGCAGTCTCTAGACTGGTGAAGTACTGTGAGCGGAAGAAGCTGCCACTTATACTGGGTTGCGATGCGAATGCGCACAGCGAAGCCTGGGGAAGCAGCGATACGAATCAAAGGGGTGAGTACCTTTTAGAATTTATTATTAGTAATAAATTAGAAATTTTTAACGTGGGAAATATACCAACGTTTGTAACCAGTTCGAGAGAGGAGGTCCTAGACATTACCCTAGGAAATACTCTAAGCTCCGAGCTGGTTAAAAACTGGAGGGTGTCTGGGGAGCCTTTAATGTCGGATCATAGAATAATACGTTTTGACATTGAAGGTTCTGCTTCAGTTAGGAAAATTTTGAGAAATCCCAGGAAAACAGACTGGGAAAAGTTCCAGGAAACACTGAGTCTTAACTCCGCCAACCTTGGGCTGGGGGAGAATATCAGGAACTCTATGGAACTAGATAATATGGTGAACTGCTTTAATAAGGTAGTCATCGATGCGTATGAGGACAGCTGCCCGGTCAGCAAGATTGCTTCCTCCAGGGACGTACCCTGGTGGAATAGGGACCTCAGCATACTGCGAAGCAAGATCGCAGGTTATTCAACCGGGCTAAACGTACCGGGAACTGGGGCGAGTATAGGAGTACTCTGACACTCTATAATAAGGAGATCAGGGAATCCAAGCGAAGAAATTTCAGAAATTTCTGTGAAAACATAGAACAAACCTGTGAGGCATCCAGACTCTTTAAGGTTATGGCAAGGAGCCACAACCTGACCTCTACCAACCTCAGGAAAAGCAATGGGGAATTTACCGAGAGTGAGGAAGAGAAGGTTCAGCTACTTCTAGATACTCACTTCCCGGGCTCCACTGCTTGGGGAGGGGCAGGGCAGGCTGAGGCGCTATACAGGATCTCTAAAAGAGACTGGAGAGTGGCAAAGGAAATCTGCACGGAGGAAAGGGTACAGTGGTCGGTTAACACCTTCAAACCACTGAAATCACCTGGACCCGACGGCATTTTTCCGGCCCTACTACAGAAAGGGATGTGTCTTTTCAAACACCACCTGCTGAAAATAACTAGAGCCAGTCTGGCACTGGGTTATATACCAGAAGCCTGGAGGAGGGCAAAGGTAGTTTTTATACCAAAGGCCGGGAAGAAGGATCCACTTCATCCGAAATCTTTCAGGCCAATTTGCCTAACTTCTTTTGTACTGAAAACTCTAGAGAAAGTTGTGGACAACTATATAAGGACGACAGTCCTATTAGACAACCCTCTGCATACTTGCCAACATGCTTATAGAGCAGGTCGTTCCACCGAGACTGCTCTGTACCAGCTGACGAGTGTGTTACAGGAAAGTCTAGAAGAGAAGGAAATGGCACTATGTGCTTTTCTGGATATAGAGGGGGCCTTTGACAATACCTCTCATGAAGTCATAGACAATTCTTTAACCAGCAGGGGCCTGACTAATACCCTAAGAGGCTGGATACATAGCATGCTCGCTACTAGGTCGGTGGAGATACAGACTAGTACGGGTGGCCCAGTTTTAGCAAACACAACCCGGGGCTGTCCGCAGGGGGGAGTACTATCACCTCTACTGTGGAGCCTCGTGGTTGATGATCTTTTACAGGAGCTAACTAACGCTGGCCTAACGGTCCAGGGTTATGCGGATGATATTGTAATCCTATGCAGGGGAAAATTTGAAGATACCCTGCGGGAAAGGATAACCTTAGGACTAAGGTTAACCAAGAAATGGTGTACAAAAGTGGGGCTGAATATAAATCCGGCGAAGACCACCGTTGTACCCTTCACAAGAAAATACAAACTTGATGCTCTTAGACCTATACGTTTGGATGGGGCGGAGATAGAATTCCAGAAGGAGGTGAAATATCTAGGCGTTATACTAGATCAGAAACTTCTCTGGAAAGGACACCTAGAGGCAACGATAAGGAAGGCCACGAGGGTCTTCATGACCTGTAGGTCCATATCAGGTAAAAGTTGGGGTTGTACTCCGACTATACTGAGATGGATTTACACGGCGATTGTAAGACCCATGATAATGTATGGTTCGGCTGTCTGGGTAAGCAGGACCAGCCAGGCGACCACTATCAAGGCGCTTAGTAAGCTACAAAGACTGGCATGTGTGTGCATAACAGGGGCTATGAGAACGTGTCCAACAGCATCCTTTGAGGTTCTTTTGGAACTTACACCTCTTCACTTATACATACAGACCCAGGCGAAGAGGGCTCTCCTACGGATGACTGATGTTAATATCGGGGCTGAGGGATTCCTGAGTCGTAAGAGGATTGATACTCTCACGCTTCAGCATCCCGAAATCGCAATACCGAGGGACACAATCTCACCGAAGTTCAGCTTTGTCAAACGGTTCAGAACTGAACTTAGTAACAAAAGGAAATGGGTAGGTATACCGGAAACATATCGGATAGACCAGTACATGATATCCTGGTACACAGATGGCTCCTTAACGGAGGAAGGTACCGGGATAGGAGTATACGGGCCGAGGATACGATACTCGGAACCTACTGGAAAGCACACTACTATCTTCCAGGCGGAAATATACGCCATTGAAAGGTGTGCTCATTTCAATCTGGTGAAGAATTACCGGAACCGGAAAATTGCCATCCTTTCTGACAGCCAAGCGGCTATCAAGGCTCTTAGATCCTACCAGGTGTCCTCGAAACTGGTATTGGAGTGCCTTGGGAAGCTGAATGAACTTGGCCGTTACAACAAGGTGTGGGTACTTTGGGTTCTGGGCCACACCGGCATTGAAGGGAACGAACGGGCTGACGAGCTAGCAAGGAAGGGAGCTTCCACACCCTTTGTCGGCCCTGAACCTTTTTGTGGGTTGGGAAAAGGAGCCTCCTCCATTCTACTGAGAAAGGACGAGATAACCAGAAGGAATCTATACTGGGAAAATCAACCAGGTCTAGAGCATTCGAAGCTGGTTATCGGATCCTATAATAGAAAACGTTTCGGGGAGTGTATGACCTTGTCAAAAAATAATCTAAGGATTATCACGGGAATGCTTACAGGGCATTCTAGATTGAACTATCATCTAACGAAACTAGGAATCCGTGAAAACGGGTATTGCAGGTTCTGCTTGCAGGAAAACGAGACTGCAATACATATACTAGGAAATTGCCCTGTACTCATGCATAAGAGAAAGAAGCACCTGGGAGACTATATCATATCCGGTGCAGACTGGGTATCCAGAGGCTTAGGAAACATACTAAGATTCCTCTTGGATACTGGACTCACTGACAGTCTTTGAGGTCCAAGAAGGGGGCACAATAGATCTTCTAGGTCGCAGTGCATTATCCCCATTAATAATAATAATCCCTTTCAAAATTTTGAAGTCCTTTTAAAAGGCAAAGGATGTAGAAATGAAAAACTGAGTACGCAGCATTACTATGTTTGGTCTCTAGTTTCACGCCCATATGGATTTTTTCCAGTGTGAAAAAATTTTTTCATTTTTGTCGCACGGTGTAATAAGACTAAAAAAATGTTGAATACATATTTACATAAAAATCATGTGATGGGGAATCAATTGTGTTTTTGTTGCAGTTACCGTACTAAAACGGAAAGCGGCCTTTGTAAACGCAAAACTATACGATCGGCAATCTACAATCATTATCAAACGTCGACGAGGGCATATCGCACACCCACTTCAAAAGTGACACAACTAAGATTTTTAATTTTTCAGAAAACGCAAAAAATGTTTTTGAGCTGAATAAACATTTTTTAAATAACGTATAGACCATTTAGTAGAAAATCCTTACAGATTATGCACAAGGAAGTTGCCAAAGTTTTTTTTTATTTTACGCTAGAAAATCCGAAATTTTTAGTTATGACTTTTTTGATGAAATTTTAATTCAATAATTACCGAATTTTTTTAAGTTATGTGTCATGTATGCTGATTCTTTTTCAAGTTGCGGCACTTTTGCTAAATTTAGAAATTATAAATGACAATTAAAAAGTTGAAAGAAAAATTTTGAAAATGCGAAATTAATTTATTTATTTGAAAATATAAACTAAAATTGTCAGAACTTTACTTAAAATTAATTCCAACAAAGATTTATTTCGTAAAATTTGTGTCACAATTTGAATTTGGACTATTTTGCATTGAGCTGCAGCGATCAAATAGCATCAAACTTCTCGACATAACTAAAACTAAGTTACTATTGTGTATTCCAGCTTATTGTCGATCGAAACATGAAGAGAGACCTAACTAGGGATGCCAGATGCGTTGATTTCATCAGCACATCCGCTGATTTTTATTGCGCCGCTTCAGTTTGTGTTGATTTTTTCAAATTTCGAAATCAGCACATAAATGTACTGATTTTCTGAGTATGTACTGATTTTTGTGCTGATTTATCAAAATTACACCAAAAACCATAGATATGTACGAACTTGGACTTTTACTTGAAGAATTCGCACGTCTGCCCTTTTGTTGCTCCGCGGTTTTTAATGTTTTTACTTGTTTGCGCGTAATAATAAAAAAAAAAATGTTTACATAAATGTTAAGTGTGCCGTGTATTGTCCGACTGCCGCTGCTGCCGCGTTGTGGCCTGCCGATTTCGCCCGTCCAAATTAATAATTGTCAAAATTAAATTTAAACGCGTCATGCACTTGCAAATACTAAGCTGCAGTGCAAGTGCCGTTACGTTCGCCGTCCGCCGCTTCGACCTCTGTCCGCGTTGTGTTGTTGCTGTGTTCTTTTTTCCCGTGTTGTCTTTTTCCTCCGTCCGTATTCAGTGGCGCTACATGCGGTCTTGTTCGACACTGAGAAATTGACTGTTCTGTGGCAAAGGCATAACACTTACCACAGAGCATAATCAATTTCTTAGTGCGGCAGATCTCATTCCCGGCTACTTTCCTTGTCCTTTAACCCACCCAGGCCATGGTGCTGGACAAATTTTGCATAGCCTTCTGCAACGTGCGCGGGCTCAGGGCGAACTTTTTTGCTGTATACGCGTTTGTTAACCTCCATAAACCCCATTTAATGGCACTAGGTGAAACCCAGGTGTGTGGGGATGCAGATCCACTGGATTTTCACATCCCTGGTTACCACCTACTGCCATTATTCTCTCCTCACAGGGGTCTTGCCATTTATGTGTGCAGTAATGTTGCGTACCAGTGCCAGCAACAACTATATACGACGGATGCCGAATTTAGCTCCATGTGGGTTAAATTCAATATCCAGTCGCACATTCTGCACTTCTGCTTCCTATATAGAAGCCCGAATTCAGGGAGAGATTTTACTTACAACAAGTTTGATCTTCTCTCTGATTCTATTTCTCGTATTTTGGAATCGTATCCGAATAGTGAAATTGTAGTTGCTGGTGATTTCAATATTCATAATTCCAATTGGCTACGCCATTCCAGCCACACAACTCCTGAAGGCTTATTTGTCGAGCTCTTTGCCGAGTCTAATAACTTGACTCAAATAGTGCATGAACCAACGCATATCCCCTGCGTTGCGGGGCAAGCTCTCAATACTCTAGACCTTTTTCTCACTTCACATCATGAAAAATATGATGTTGAAATGCACGCACCTCTTGGAAACTCGGACCATTGTACCATTTTGGCGTCTTTCTCATACTCTTCTATCCGCAATGCTTCGCTCTTAGCCCCGAAGCGCCTAGTGTGGATGTATGATAAAGCTAACTGGAGTGGACTTAATGAATTTTTCGCCCACTTCAATTGGAAATTGTGTTTTCTTGATAGAAACATAAATGCCGCAAAATGGTTGAAGAAATAATATTATTGGGAATGCGGTCCTTCATCCGTAATAAGAAAATTTGCATTAAACCTAAGGATAATCTCTGGTTTAATGAGACATGCAGAATTGCTGTCAGGTCTAAAGAGGAAGCTTTCAGAGCATGGCAGGCAAATAAAAATGCTGCCATTGAACAGCTGCGTAAACAGGCTAGAAATCGATGCAATGCCATCCTAGGTTAGGTTACGTTAGGTTGAGGTGGCTGCCTCTGTATGAGACACACTTAGGCCTCTTAATGGGCCCGTTGTGATACCACAGATTCCACCCGTTTGAAATGCGTATGCAACACTGTTTTTTCAACATGTGATACACCACACATTTCAAACGGATGGGGAAAGGGAGGGGAGGCAATTCCATCCTAAGGCGCCAAAAGTTTCTGCACGAACAGCGCCAAAGGAAAAAAGTTCTTCAATGCCAGCGTGGTAGTAAGAACTTTTGGTCATTCGTTAAGAAGGTGAAGAACCAAACATCGTCTTCAATTCCAACTCTTCTTAACAATGATCAAACCATCACTCACTCGGTTGATAAAGCTAATTTGTTGGCTAAAATATTTGCAGAGAATTCCTCTCTGCCCCCCAGCGATCAACCACTGCCCGTACGAGAACGTATTTTGCTCTATGCCAGAAATTCATTTTCGAACACGGGTAGTTAAAAGAGTGCTTGCAAATCTCGATTCTAGCCCTTGTTTTGAAAAAGTGCGCTACCTCACTGGCATTTCCATTACGTAAACTTTTCAACATGTCATACACCACTGGTGTATTTCCGACATGCTGGAAGGTGGCAAATGTTCAACCAGTTCCCAAAAAAGGCAAGACTACTGACCCTGCGAACTATCGACCTATAGCAATTTGCTCGGTGCTTTCCAAAGCAATGGAAAGCATTGTAAACTTCAACCTTGTGAAATATCTGGAGCACAATAGACTGCTTAGTGACCGCCAATACGGCTTTCGGAGACAGCGATCGACGGGAGACCTTATGGCGGTCCTCACCGAGAAATGGAACCATAGCATTCTAAACCTCGGTGAAAGCAAGGTTGTTGCATTGGATATTTCCAAGGCCTTCGACCGGGTGTGGCATAAAGCACTCGTGTCAAAACGTATTGCTTATGGTGTCGGTAGTATCTTCTCTCGTTGGATTACGAGCTTCCTCTATGATCCCTCTATTCGTGTTGTAATAGACGGCATAGCCTCGGAAAAACATTCTCTTAGCGCGGGAGTGCCGCAGGGTTCGGTCCTTTCTCCAACCCTTTTCCTTATCTTCATCAACGACCTATTGTCTTCGACGAAGAATCCCATCTACTCGTTTGCGGATGACAGCACCATTTGCCATTCATACTCCTTCACAAAGCTCTGTGGAGATTGAGAGAGAACGGCGCCGTATGAATGACACACTTAACAGCGACCTACAAACAATCTCCAAGTGGGGTCAAGCGAACAGGGTCGATTTTAATCCTCGCAAAACCCAATGTTGCCTGTTATCCCACAAGCGAGTCTCCTCACATCCCAACACATCCCTGGTTATGGGTGGTGTGGGTGTTGCGGAATCGGCAGCTCTTGATGTTCTGGGCATGTCCATTAAGAACGATCTTCGTTGAACGATCATATTTTTGGCGTGTCGAAAGAAGCAGCCAAGTGCCTCGGCTTCCTAAAGCGGTGCAAAAAATATTTCACTCCGTCTGATCTCCGCATTATTTACACTACCTATATCCAACCTAAAATGGAGTTTAACTCGCACCTCTGGGCGGGGGCTTCAAAAACCGATTTGGAGTTCCTCGATCGGGTGCAAAACCGTGCGATTAAACTTATAGGAGACAGTAGGAGGTAGGAACATCGTCGAAACGTGCCATGTGTGGTGTTATTTTACCGGTACTTTTTCGGTAATTGCTCAGTGGAGATGAGCAGCTTGCTGCCATCGCTCCGGGTATTCCCCAGGGCAACCCGTTTGAACACTGGCGCCCATGCATTCCACGTAGAAACGATGTTCCAGCGCACTACGCACTACAGAGAAGGTTCGTTCCTGGCCCGTACAGCGCGATTATGGAATGGTCTCCCTGCAGATATTTTCCCCAGCACTTATGATCTTGATGGGTTCAAGGCAAGAGCCCACAAATTCTTCACCCAAAATCCTTTCTCCTAACCTATATATCCTTCCTGAACCAGCGCAATGCCTCTATAGGGGTATCCCCTGCGCGTTGGCTCGTATTAAAAAAAAAAAAAACTTATAATTAAGGACAATTTTAACTTGTCGTGCACAGAATTTTGCAATTTGTTAAAAAAAAATGAAGGCAAGGAAATCATAGCTGCTATGTTAAGTAGTAAATATATGTAATTGGTCTCACAGTATATAGTACCAAAGAATATGAAGTAATATAGAACGCGCATGTGGGCACAAAAGTGTTTTCGGCTGTTAGAATGTGAGCGGGAAGAGCGAAGCGTAGGCATTTGAGAATGTTTAAGTTCATAACATTTTCTGTTAGATTTGCGTAGGACAACAGCAAAAAGCAATGTTGTTATTCGCAACGGCTTCACTCGTGCACATTGAAATGGTGGTTGTTGTGGCGTATTGATCGCTCAATCGTTTTTTGCACGTATGTTTATTGATCTTGTTTGTCGAAGCGCAAGCGGAGAGCAAACAACGAACCAAAGCATTGTCATCGTCGTTTCAACGAAGATGATTCGGGAGTCCCTAATGTTTTTGTTGTTGTGGTTTATTGTGTGTATGCTTTTTTGTGTTGCCGATTGGTTTTGCCGCACAAATTGCTGTAATGTCACCATCAATCGAATCTTTGAGGTGTATGGCTTTTTGCTGGCTAATGGTGGGCTTTGATTGATTTAAAAATTTACAAATATTCAAAGCTGGTTGATCCCAATTTAAAATGTTTAGAAATATTTTTACGTGGCGAGTTCCAAGTAAAAATATTTGTTTATATTTTGACATGGTTGATTACAATTTTGAGAATACGGGAAAACTACGAAAAAAATGAACCGCTTGGCCTATTGACTTTAAAATTGGTGAAAACACTTGAAATCAAAAATAATTAGACAAGTGTTTTTCATTTTTTTAATCGAAATCTAACGGGGAAACCAAGTGTTAAAAATTTGTATGGAAAACATAATTTACTGATGATTGATCTATTGATCTATTGACTTCAAATATGGTGAAAGAGAAATGAATGAGAAATAATTAGACAAGTATCTTGTCATAAAAATCTGGCAGGGTCAAAAACAAAGGTACATAATATAACCTTGATTTATTGGGCCCATTGATTTCAAACTTGCCTGATAGTTTGCGGCCCTGATAGTTTTCGAAGCAAAACCTTAAAAACCGTTATTAAGGCATACCTACGTTTTAGAATAATACAAAAATTCTACACCTGAATGGTTCCATGGCGAATGCTGTGACCATAAAGTTACAATATTAGATTTTCTTATTTTACCACTCCTACGAAAACACTGCCTGGGCTGTATAAAAAGTAGTATTGAAAAACAAAAATTGAAAATAATTGTTGGTCAATAAAAACTTATGCATTTTAGAAAGGATAAATTAAAACAAAAGTAACAACAACAACAATAACAGGCAACAACATCCACACTATTCCCGCCTACATGGCACAGTGCAAAAAACAGTACACCGCCGACTTTTTTTTCGTTTGCCAATAATATGTATCGGGTGTTTTTTTTAGAGGTATAGAACTTCGAATTGAAATAAAACACAAGAAAATCATTTTAATGTCCATCAATTTGGCTTTATTGGAAGGATAATTTTATGCCATTAATGTTTAAATATGATTTCGGGCATGTGGCCGCCGCGGCTGGCTCTAATAAAGCCAATTCTACAGGTCCAATTTTCAACCACTTTTTCGAGCATTTGGGGCCGTATGTCAGCAATAACGCCACGAATGTTGGCTTCCAAGTCCCCTAACGTTTCTGGTTTGTTGGCGTAGACGAGCGACTTCACATATCCCCAAAGAAAATAATCCAATGGTGTCAAATCACACGATCTTGGTGGCCAATTGACAGGTCCATTCCGCGAAATTATGCGCTCATCGAATGTTTCTTTCAATAAATCGATTGTGACGTGCGCTGTGTGGCATGTAGCGCCGTCTTGTTGGAACCACAACTCATCCACATTCATGCCATCCAATTCGGGAACAAAATAGTCGGTTATCATGGCTCTATACCGGTCTCCATTAACGGTAACTGACTCCTCTTCTGACTGGGTCCTCTTCAACATTTTGCTCTACAGCGGCAATTGTTTCTTCGGTGCGCACTGTTCGACGTCTCTGCGGATGCGTATTATCACATAGAGTAAACGTAGTGCGAAAACGACCCATGGTTAACCGAATTAATTGCTCTGATGGACGATTATGTCGACCATAAAATGGACGGAGCTTGCGGTAAACTTCGCGAACTGAACCACTATTTTCGAAATAAATTTGCACGATTTGCAAGCGTTGTTCTTTTGTCAACCTGTTCATGATGAAATGGCAAACCAAACTGAACATAAATGACATTAGAGTTGCCAGATTTGACCACAAAATGCCAGTTTTATCTCTATTCGAAAAACAAACGTCTAAAAAAAACACCCTATATTAATGCTACTCGCCTCAACAACAAAATCTAAAATTTTTGCAAGGTACAAATATTTGGGAGGGGTTGACCCTAAAACTTGGTATTGAGGCATATATGTACATATATCCGACTAATGCAAGAATTTTACTTCAGAATGGTTCAGTGATGAATACTGGGACAGTAAATTTAAAATCCTAGATTTTCTTATTTTAGTTCATTTACGCAAACATTATATGTGGGCCGTAAAAAAAAGTTACAAACAACGGGACTTAAACAATTATTGCGAGCTAATAAAAAAGTTCTTCCTTTTTTTCCATTTCTCTTTTTAATTGTCTTTAATGATTACTTATTATTATTTATTTTTTATTGCTTGTAGCGATCATATGTCGCCATGCCACCATATTTTATTTCATTTTCTATGATTTTGCGCACACTACAGTCGGCAGTAAGTTCGGGAGCAATATGCGACGCCGTGCAGGCTTATAGAAGAAGAACAAAAGCCAGCCAGAAATAGAAATTGTTAAATTCAACAATTTCAGCTTTTCGCCAGCGCAACAACAACAACAACAGCACATCGTCTTTACCTCCGAATCATCCCACGGCGCAGCAGTGTGCCTTCGTATGTTTATTTTCTTTGCTTCTACTCTCATGTTACGCTGAAGTTACAGAGAATTCTGCTGTTAGTAACAGAGGGTTCTGCTGTTAATAACAGAGGGTACTACCAGCAGTACCCGCCATACAACGCGTTTGCTTGTATGAGATGCGCGTTCTATATTACTTCATATTCTTTGATAGTACATACATATAATATGTAAGTTTTTCATTGTAAAAGTTGTTTGTTTAATTGAAAAAAGGTAGTGTTAGATAATAAGTATTGTGCATTGTCACTTTTTTCTCGAATAAACGAAAAGATCTGGCAACACTGAATTGGAGTGTCAGAAAAGCTTTTGGAATGCTAAACAGCAGCGTTTTTTATCTCTCTACAAACTAATTATATTGTTTCTTCAACATTAAAATGGTGCCGAAACCCGGGACTAAGACGATTTAGTCCAGAAAATTAAAAACTATAATCGAAACGATTACAAGCAACAACTATCCCGTGGAATTTATACTAACTCCCAAGAAGCTGGAGTGGGCGTACCTTTGCTCAATATTCTACGCAAGCGCCACCACGTGGATCTAACCTTTAATCTTTCGAGGCCTGAACTTCAATAATATGGAATCGGTCAGTGGTCGCATTGAGGATCAACGGACGATGTACTTGCATCTTCAACGTTTCTCCCGTAACTTTGCTGCCATACCAGAACAGGAAAAATCACGAGGTTATATGCAAAGTCTGATAACAGAGATTGAAACTATCTTTCAGAACTTTAAACGTGGCCATGAAGTCATCTGTGAAATCCTTCGAAGCAATTCCATACTCGACGAGGAGGTGCCGTACCTCAAGGAAGAGGTATTCTACTCCTGCTATGACCATTATATCGCGCTAAAGTCCAAACTGCTCGACTTGCAAATGGAACTTACCACGCCACCGTCACCTGTCACTCATGCCAGCACCTTTGCAGTAAAATCGATCTTCCTACATTTTCCGGAGATTACTTGGAGTGGATACCATTTCGCGATATGTTTCTTTCGCTAGTTCACAATAACACCACCTTGACACAGGTACAAAAATATTTTTACTTGAAGGGCTCGTGTACCGGCACACCCAAGGATATGGTAGACGAATATCCAGCTACAGATTCAAGCTACGATCCAGCCTGGTCAGCTCTGGTGAGTAGATACCACAACAATTGAAAATTAGTTCATCAAATTCTTAAAAAGTTGTTTAACGCTCCAAATACTGACGGAGGCCTACATAGCGTACGACAATTGCTAGATATTGCGCGAAATTGCTTGGCGCTGTTAAAATCTGTGAATGTTGACACATCTAACTGGGATCCAATCCTCATGTTTCTAATAACGCAAAAGATTGACAAACAAACGCGAAAAGAATGGGAACAAACACTAAAAGGAAGTAATGATATTCCTCCTGTAAGCGCGCTTCTCCAATTTCTTGAAGCTACTTATAGAGCACTAGAATTTGTCGAAGAAGATTATTCCTGCAAGGAATCGTCTAACTAAACTAGTAAATCACAACATAAAACATTTCGCCGCAGATTACAGGCCAACACTGCCTCTGCTACCACAAATACATCTTCGTACGATTTCAGCTGTCCGTGCTGTCAACGAAATCACCCGTTATATAAATGTTTTAAATTCGCTGTGCTCTCCGCACATGATAGGAAAGAAACTGTCAAACTAAACAGATTATGTCTTAACTGTCTCGGTAAGGGACACAATTACAGTGATTGTCAAACTTCTTCTCGCTGTAAAGTTTGCGCAGAGCCGCATCATACACTTCTTCATTATGATTCGGCGATTAAAGAGTCAGCTCCGATGAAGTTACTCTTCATCGGAGCTGACTCACAGAGAATAGTTTAATCAACACGATTGACCGTAAAGACCCCGCTAACAGGTCAGCTGCCAACATTCACACTCTGTTTGCTTATGTAAGTAAGCAGATCTTGTTCGCTACCGTACAGGTGATAGTGGAGACACCCACTAAGAAATTTAAACTCAAAGCACTTGTTGATCAAGGAGCTCAAACTTCTTTTATTTCTGAGAATGCCGCTCAACTACTCAATTTGAAAAAGCAAACACGTTAATTGTTAAGAAATCAGTGAAGCTAAATATGCGCTCGCTTTATAACCAACTGTTCAACCAAGAATGTAACTTTTTAGTATTGCCAAAGGTGACCGCATATACTCCTTCACCACTCGAAGCAAATCTTCTGAAAAATCTGCCTGATATGTTTCTGGCCGACCCTACTTTTAGTTCGCCAACTAACATTGACCTAATTCTGGGCGGTGATTTATATTGCGATATTCTGCTCCCTGGTATGATTAAATGCGAAAATGGGTTATTGTTACAAGAAACTCAGTTTGGATGGATGATCTCAGGACCATTCAAGTCAAAGCCTAATGACTGCACTCTACATGCCAACTTGGGTACACTTGATGATCAGCTCCGGTTATTTTGGGAACAAGAAAATTTAACTGAAGAGCGAAACCTGTCTCCAGAAGAATTTGCTGTGGAGGAACATTTTCTGAAAACTCACTCACGTGATGAACACGGACGATACGCGGTACATTTGCCATTTAAACGCTATCTTACACACGCAGAACTGCCTTCATTTAATCGTACTGACGTTAACGCACTTCGAAGACTGAAGCATCTAGAACATCGGTTTAAATTACAGCCTGAATTTGCAAGCTTATATAAAACTTTTATGAACGAATATGCCAGTCTAGGTCATATCACAGAATAAACAGTATACAGAATGCGCATGTCGACCAGCGAAGCAATTTGAATTTCAGATGCGGGCCGAAAGCAGCCGGGGGGAGATAACAGAGTTTGTTGAACAGAACTTTCGTTTCTGTTAATTTCTCGTGCGATGATGATCTCTGTTATTGTCCACTTCGGTAAGTGCCGAGCAGTGCAGAGCGAGTTCGTGCGCTCGAAGCAGGCCATGAAGTTATTGTTATTTTCAACGAAGCGAACGGCGCCGTGCTGTTGTTGTTGTTGTTGCGCTGATCAGCGATCGAAAAATGAAATTTTCGTTTCTGGCTGGCTTTTGCCGATTGCCGGCGATGCGTTGGTTGTAGAACAATTGCTTGTTTCATGTTATTATGCGATTGACTTTCTGCGTGAACGGATGTTCATACTCTTATGAGCATTTAATACCAAAGGTTTCGCTATTTCGGTCGTTATAAGTGTGAGGTGATTGACTAAATTTTTGTTGAGCATTAAACTTGCACTTTTGACGTGACTGACTCAATTTATATTAAACTTATATTTTTGACGTAATTGACTCATTCTCGGTTGAGTTTACATTCTTGACGTGATTGACTCAATTATTCTTAAACCTATATTTTTGACGTGATTGACTCATTCTCGGTTGAGCTTACATTCTTGACGTGATTGACTCAATTATTCTTAAACCTATATTTTTGACGTGATTGAATCATTCTCGGTTGAGTTTACATTTTTGACGTGATTGAATCAATTATTCTTAAACCTATATTTTTGACGTGATTGAATCATTCTCGGTTGAGCTTACATTCTTGACGTGACTGAATCATTTGATTAACAATAGGGGTATTCTCGATGTCTTGCACGGAGGAAGAATTCGTAAAAATGCAACCGTGCAAGACTGGAAAATGCTACACATCGAGAACGCACAAAAAAGCACACATTGCAAATATTGCAAAAATGCCGCAAACTTTCTCCAATTCTTTTTAATTTGGTTTTCGGTTGATCCATTTCTACCTGCAAGCAAGACATATATGCAAATTATATAAAAAGGTTGAAATAAAACCAAATAAAAAGAAAATACGCTTGCGCACACGAAAAAAATTAAATGGCTGCCGCACAATCGCGATGTCACACACAAAACAAGGGTTTTTGCGTAGCATGACATGCAAAAAATGCAAACTGTTTTTGCTTGTATTTTGTTGTTGTGTCGTTGCTCGAAATGCATGGCCATGTCAATTATGCATTTCGTGCACGATGTCAGGGCTATGCAAGACATCGAGAATACCCCTAATATATATACAAATATATATTTTTCCATAAAACTGCAAAATGGAGCCTGTGGGAATTATTTCTAAGAAATGCGGAGTAAAATGTTGCATCCGAACCTGCAAAAAATCAAAATGTCATAACGAAGGTTTAAGAATTTTTAAATTTCCCCCATGTGATTCTGTCAAATTTGGAGAGAAAAGTGCAACATAGCTATAGAAGATTACTCAAAAACGCTATATATTTGCGGAAACCATTTTGCAGATTCGGATATGGGTAAAAAAAGTTAAAGTCTGGAGCTATTCCTGTTCATAATTTGGAAGAATTTAATGATGATTATGAATTTGTTGAACCAGAGTGCTACGCGAAAAAACGTCGGTTATTAAATTCCGAGGTTAAAGGTTGTAATAATTGCGGAAAATATGCAAAGTCTGTTAACTTTTACAGACGAAATTATTACAATCTGCTTGGAAAGTTTAATAATTTAAAAAAGGAATATAAAAAATGCGTAAATTCTAGTTTAGATAATAGAATTGATTCCTTAAAACATGTAGGCAGTGAATCAAAAACCCTTTGCAAACTTCTTTTAAATTCTCGGCCTAAGGAATACAGCAAAGAAGTAAAAGAATTGACGCAAAATATTTTCTATGCGTCTCAATCAACATATTCTTTTTTAAGAAACAAGCTACATTTAAATTTACCTCATATTGCTTCCCTCAATCGATGGGCACCCGTGAAATTTCTACAGCCAGGCTTCAAAAATAGCTCATTCGATATCATAAAACAAAAATGTCTAGATCTAAAGCAATGGGAGAAAGTTAACATGATTTTATTAGTCGATGAAATGGCAATTCGAAGAGAGTTGCGGTACAACCCAAAGCTAGATGTGGTAGATGGGTTTGAAGAAAACGGATTTGAAAGAACCTCCGAAATTGGGAAACAACTATGCGTGTTCATGTTAAAATCAATGTTTTCCAATTGGGCTTTGGTTTTAAATTATTTTGTTTCAAAAAATGGTCTTTATGGAGATTTATTAAAGAATATTATTAAAGAAAATTTAAAAATTCTGAATAGCATCGGAATCACAATCAAGGTCTTGACCTGCGAACAAGGATCGGCAAATAGAAAGTGTTTTTCCGAGCTTGGCGTTTTGCCAGAAACCCCTTTCTTTATGTTTAATGACACCAAAACATACTGTTTGTTTGATTTCCCACACCTAATAAAATCTCTTCGAAATGGGTTAATTAAATGCGATCTTCAAACGCCGGATGGCAGAGTAAGCTTTAAGGTAATGCAGGAGCTGTGGGAAATGGAATTAAGTTTGGGAACGAAAATGTGTCCTAAGCTAACTAGACAGCACATCCTCCCAAATTCATTCGAAAAAATGAAAGTGAAGTTAGCTACACAAGTTTTCAGCCGAACTGCACAAGCTGCAATAAAGACAGTGGCTGACACAGTCGGCTTTAAACGAAGCAGTAAAGAAACGGCTTTATCCACTGCTAGTTTTGTCGAAAAAATTGACAAAATGTTTGATTGTTTAAATAGTGGTTCGCTATATTCTAAAAATCTATATAGAAGTGCAATACAACAGAACAATAAGTCACATGAGTACATTAAATATTTTTTGGATTATTTGAAAGATGTAAAATTTATTGACGAAAAATGAAAGTATACTTTTTAGATGGTATGAAACTTACCTTAAATGCGGTTCTACAACTGGTTGATGAAATTTTTAAAAAGGAATCGGAAGTATTTTTTTGAGCTTGAAAATTCTTTTCCAGTGCTACGACAAAAGGGTGGAAACAATAATAATCCATCTGTCGCTGAAATAAATAACATATTGGCGCAATTGATGACAGCTAAAATCGTTCAACTTAGCTCCCAAAGCAATTGCGAAGAGATAACAGACACAACTACAGATTTGCTTTTCAATATTTTAACGGAAGAATCTTTTCCTGAGGATGAAAGCAGTTTCAGTAAAAATATTGAAGAAATCAGCCAAAATGTTGAAAATAACGAGGGTATATCTGTTGACAATTGTATTTTAAACGACAGCTTTAACACTTCTTCAAATATAAATATTGAGCTCCCATCGTTACGTTATTTTATTGGTTACGTTGCCTTTAAAGTGCTACCGAAGATAAATTGTGATGTTTGCGAAAGAGAAGTAGGTACGGAAAGAAAATGAGATTTTATCTGCTCCCAGCGAACTTTTTATATTTCACAAAAATTATAGTTCATTACTAGATTTTGGAAACCTCATTGCTCCTTCACATGAGTTTTTAGAAACAAGTAATGCCCACATACAAGTTTTTTGTAATATTTTTAAAAATAACCCGCAAACTCTTGGGATAAAAAAATTAATAATAGAAAAATGCAAAAAAGCTACCCCCCATTGGTTTAACAAATGTTGTGAGCATAAGGAACAGATGCTAGACTTTATGATTTTAGTTTTATTAAGAAAGCACTGTTCATGGGCAAGTGAAAAAAATAACACAAGCACATCCAAAAAACTTAAGATACTAAATAATTAATTTAATAATTGTTTCTCCCTTGAAATTTTTTGTTTTTTTTAAATACATAATAAAATTGTTTCATATTCATATTGCATATTCAATGCCACAATACCATAAAAGCAAAAAAGGTTTTAACGGTTATTTGGCGAAATTTTAGCTTCTAAAATAATGCAACGCTAGAAATCTAGATCTTTTAAAATCTTTTTTACCCAATCTTTCAACCCCTTTCAGCCCTCATTACCCGAAAGTGATGGCGAAGGTGTATATAAAATGGCTTTGGACCCAGAGTCAAGCTAGAAAAAAATTAAAAAAATTATTCAGAAAACACAAAAGTATACATTTTGAAGGGTGAAGGTAAGCCCAGAGCGTGTATAGTTGCCAAAAAACATCTAAACACTTATATTTTACCCCATCACAGCACCAACGACACCACGGTGGTGGAGCTAGCTGGAGCGGGGGGCATCAAAATCAAAATTGCCTCGGCCTACATGGCGCATGATAGGCCCGCGCCACCCGAAGAAGTCCGGCGGCTCATGAGCGGCGGCAACAACCGGAGTGTGGTGTTGATAGACTCTGATGCCAATGCAAGGCACACTTTATGGGGCAGCAGCGAAATCAACGACCGGGGTGAGTCACTCTTCGATTTTATACTTAATACTAACCTGGTAGTGTGTAACAGGGGTAACACCCCAACCTTCGTCTTCCCAAGCACTGACGGCTTCAGTGGCTGGGAGGAGGTCCTAGATGTTACACTACTAACTGATAATGAGCAAGTAAGGGTGGATAAATGGAGGGTGTCCAGCAAAAAATCCTTTTCGGACCACGCCTGGATACTCTTCAATTTAGAGGTTCAGGTCGAACCACACCCGCCATACCGTAATCCTAGACGTACCAACTGGAATCGATTCGCTGGCATGATCCGCAATAGGATGGGCGGAGTACGCCCTGCCAGCATATCCTCGGAAGGGGACATTGACCACAGAATCGAGCAGTTGGAAAACGCGATGGTTTCCGCGTTTAAAACGTCTTGCCCAATCAAATACTCTAAAAAATCATTCCCACCTTGGTGGAACGATGAATTATCGCGTCTGAGATCGGAGGTCCGGAGGTCATTCAACCTAAGCTATTCTACGGGTAACTGGCAAAATTACAAGAATAGCCTAAGGAAGTATAAAAAGGCGATCAGGGACTCCAAAAACAAGGGTTGGAAGAATTTCTGTTCAGCCATAGAAACCACCAAAGACTCGGTAAGGCTAAGCAAGGTGTTGTCAAGGGACCACACCTGCCCCTCATACATCAAGAAGCCGGATGGCTCTTGGACTGAGAGTACTGAGGAGGCCTTAGACCTGCTGTTAAATACGCACCTCCCAGGGTGCGAAAAGGAGGAACCGCAGATAAGGCGTCAGATATTAAATCTGCCCCCGATCAGTGATAGCAATATTATAAATAGGGAAAATCTCGCATGGGCCATAAAAAGTTTTTCCCCTTATAAGTCCCCGGGTCCAGATGGCATCATTCCAATGATGCTACAGGTGACACAGGACTCAGTTTTACCCTGGCTCGAGGTCATTTTTAAGGCCTGCTTAGCCTGGAACTACATCCCCACTAGTTGGAGGCGCGTTAAGGTCGTCTTTATTCCCAAGGTAGGGAAAAGAGGCCATGAATCTGCGAAGGATTTTCGGCCCATAAGTCTAACATCGTTCGTGCTCAAAACCCTTGAGCGACTCCTCGACCTCCATATACCTACGTAAGGAGGTAGAGCATAAGTTGTCAGCAGCCCAACATACATATCTGAAGGGAAAGTCAACGGAGACAGCCCTTCACGAAGTAGTACGAACAGTGGAAAGATCACTGGAGTACAAACAATACACATTGGCGGCCTTCATGGATATAGAAGGTGCCTTCAATAACATAGAGATAAGCGCGATAGAGTCATCGCTTGTAAACCTTGAAGTCAACGTACATGTTCGCAGCTGGGCCACTGCAATGCTCCAATCGAGGGTGGTGAGCGCAACGCTCGGAAACGCCCACCTTACAAAATGGGTAACCAGGGGCACACCACAAGGGGGGTATTATCGCCTCTTCTGTGGGTCTGTGCCATCGACAATATCCTAACAGAGCTTAACCGGAGAGGAGTCAAGACGGTTGCGTATGCGGACGACGTGGTTTTAATGGCATCAGGGATGAGCCCTGATGTGATTAGCGGAATCCTTCAGGGTAGTTTGGATAGGTTAAGTGCTTGGTGTACGGGACGTGGACTAAGCATTAACCCCAGCAAAACTGAACTGATGCTGTTTACCACCCGCACTAAGATACCGACTTTTAGACGACCTCAGCATGGGAACGTAACACTACCCCTCTCGTCCAGTGCCAGATACCTTGGGGTAATTCTGGACCCCAAACTGAACTGGAGGCTAAATATAGAGCATAGAATAAACAAAGCAGGGTTTGCACTATACTCCTGCAGGAAAATGATCGGAAGGAGGTGGGGCCTCCTACCGAGTCTAATGCTTTGGATGTTCAAGATGGTTGTGCGTCCAATATTATCATACGGAGCTCTTGGCTGGTGGAAAGCCCTCAGGAGGGAGTATAACATCACCAAGCTCGGTAGACTGCAAAGAACAGCTTGTGCCGGAACTACGGGAGCGATTAGGTCCTGCCCTAGAGAGGCGCTAAACGTGCTGACGCACTTGCTTCCCGTTGATCTGCACATTATGAAAGTCGCAACTCTTAGTGCTCTCAGGCTGAGAGAAACCGGTTGCTGGAGAGACAGATCGTATGGCCACGGCAGTCTACTATCACAAGGGCAAAGGTGCCTACCTACAACTACGGCTTACGCTACTCCCACCATTGCTTTTGGGGAAAACTACGAAATCCGTACCCCCTCCCGCCTTGAATGGAAGAGAGGGAACATCCTTAATAACCTGGATACCACAATTTACACGGATGTCTCCAAAATGCTATGCGGAATAGGAGCAGGAGTCTTCTCGGAACATCTTAAACTAAATGTGTCTTTCCGTCTCCCCAACACAGCAAGCGTTTTCCAGGCGGAAGTGCTTGCTATTAGGGGAGCGTGCAGGATGGCACTGGCAGACACATCCTACAAAAGCCACATCACCATACTTTCCGACAGTTTCTCCACGATCAAGGCAATGGAATCGTCGATTCTGTCGTCAAAACTAGTGCGGGAATGCAGGCAGCTCCTCACAGAGCTAGCTCATAGGTACAGAGTTACCCTGATATGGGTGCCAGGGCACAACAACATTGAAGGGAACGAAAGAGCCGATGAACTAGCTCGAAGAGGCTCCGCTCTTGATGAAAGCGAGGCGCTGACGGTTCACGCCCCACTGGGCTCCATCAAGAGCGAGGTCTCAAAGGACTTCTTCGCCAGAGCCAACACTAGATGGCAGAGGACGGAATCCTGTAAAACCAGCAGACTACTTTGGCTAACATATGACAAGAACAAGACCGCGGAGCTCTTGAACAAGGGCCGCCGGGATGTGGCAAGACTAACGGCAGTCATCACTGGCCACTGGCCCATTGGAGAGCATGCGGCAAAAATGGGGATTCCATACAATACCAGCTGTCATAGCTGTGAAAACCCGGACGAGAAGGAAACCGTACACCACTTCCTCTGCAACTGCCCGGCGCTATCAAGAAGGAGATGGAAAACGCTGGGAAAACCGATATTTCAGACTTTCGAAGAGATAGCAAAGTGCAGTGTAAACTCGCTACTCTCTTTCATTAACCTCTCGGACTGGATATAAAGTATATATATGGATATATAAATATATTGTCCTGAAGACAGTATACCCTAGTGTACCTACCGGGAATAGTGGTATCAAAACGGCGCCAACGCGCTAATTGGATGATGGAACATCGCCACTTGAACCAACCAACCAACCTATACATTTTTATATTTCGTTGCAAAGGAAATTTAACAGGCTATAATATGGTAACAAACTGATTACACCTTAATAATGAATTTTTTCGAAAAAATCCGTTCTTGAAAAAAATTGTTTTTTCGCTTACAACTTTTTATTAGTACATTTTACGTATCTAATGTTGCACATCAGTAGAAAGGTATAAAAAAGTCCTTTCGTTTGATACCAATATTGTGTAAATCAGTTAGAGATTGAGTTTTTTTGATAAAAAACTTTGAACTTTGACCCCGAGCCACGCCTTTTGTGGGTGTTTCTCAGGCAAAATTTTTAGTTTGTTAGATTAACAAAAATAAGCTCTATATGATCCAATTTTTCGTTTTTTTTTTTCATGAGGGTTCGCTATACCGCATTTGTTCCTCTTATTGCAAGCAAAAATGCTGTAGGAAAAAATTTACTAAGCAATGAAGATGCCGAATGATGGCGAGTTGCCGACAAAAAATGCCGAACGCTCACTCGCTTTGCTAGAAAACAAAATACATATATTGAATATAACAGAAACGAAAGCTGTCGAGTGCTGTTTGTAATGTTAATAGCAGAGGACGTAATGTTAAATTAACAGTGGTCGTAATATTACGACCCCTTAACAGTTTTGAATTTGTATGAGATGCGCGTTCTGTATTACTGTTTATTCTGTGGTCATATGCAAAATATCGGCGAATATCCAAAAGACCTTCCAACAAATTCTTATTTTTTCTGTCATCACGGCGTTTTGAGAGAAAGCAGCAGTACTACTAAACTGCGTGTCGTGTTTGATGGCGGAAATCATCATCCAGATCAGACTTCACTCAACACTGAACTTGCTGCTGCCTTACAAAATGATCTACCGTTCATTATCTCACGCTGGAGATGTCATAAAATCGCCTTTACAGCTGATCTGGAGAAAATGTTTCGACAAATAAATGTGTGTGAAGATCACCAGAGATTCCAATGTATATTATGGAGAGAGGATTGCTCCAAAAATATAAATATTTACAAGCTTCGTACCGTCACTTACGGTACTACTTCTGCACCATATTTAGCAATTCGCGTTTTGCATCAGCTGGCCTGTGATGAGAAAGCCTCTTTTCCTCTCGCGAGCGAAGTACTCTTAAATGACAGCTATGTAGACGACATAATTTCTGGCGCAGATTCAACTGAAGAAGCAATTGACTTACAAATACGTCTAACAGAACGAGGTGGTTTCAATTTAAGAAATTCAATTTCAATTAAGGAATTCGAGCTGCGCTGAACTGTTGCAATCCATTCCTCTTGATAGCAGAGACAAATCACCTTCATTTCAACTTAAATCTGAGGATTTCGTTAAAGCACTAGGGCTTTATTGGCATACGAAAGAAGACCAATTTACGTTTAAAATCGACTTTAATTTTGCATCTACTATAACGAAGAGTAGCTTGTTTTCCGATGCATCTAAACTGTTTAATCCGCTGGGTTGGCTTGCTCCTACCACCATCATTGCTAAAATTATCTTCCAACGACTTTGGATAGCATTGATTGACTGGCAGGATCCACTGCCTCCCAACCTGCAAGCGGAATGGGTGCAGTACCGAGACTCGTTAAAACACTTGACAAACATTAAGATACCCAGATGGATAAACTACAACAAAACGTGTCGAGTAAGCTTACATGGTTTCAGTGACGCTTCTCAGTCAGAATACGGTGCCGTAGTATATGCAGTAGTGGACACAGATGGCTCCAACTCTGCGGCATTAATTCAATCAAAAACAAAGGTCGCTCCGCTTAAGGTTGTTTCAATCCCTCGCCTCGAATTATGTGTCGCGACACTGCTAGTCAAATTAATGGCCAAAGTTAAAACTTATTTCGATTCTAACGTTGCAGATACTTGCTACTGGACCGACAGCACTACAGTAGTGAGTTGGATTCGAAGCTGCTCCACGCGTTGGGTAGTGTACGTTGCCAATAGAGTGGCAAAGATTCAGCGCTTGTCAAGCTCTAATCAATGGAAGTACGTTCCCTCTAAAGAAAACCCTGCTGACTGCTTGACCCGAGGGCTTACACCGTCAGAGCTTCTAAATCACGATCTGTGGTGGGTCGGGCCGCCCTCGACTTTCCAAGTGAAATCAGCTGTTTAAAGGAGAACAAAACCCTGAATAAAAATAATAAAATTCTTCAGCTCGCCCCGTTTCTCGATAAAGATAACCTGCTCAGAGTCGGAGGCCGAATCTCCAACGCGAGTACTACGTTTGACGCAAAGCATCCAATTTTATTGTCCAAAAATAATCCTTTATCTTTGCTTATATTCACGGATGCTCATCACCAAACGTTGCACGGTGGTGTGCAGCTTATGATGGCCTACGTTGCCCGACACTACTGGATTTTTTCATCCCGAGGCTTGGCTAGACGCGTACTGCGAAGGTGTCTCATCTGATTTAAGTATATGGCTAAAACCCATCAACAGCGAATGGGCAATCTGCCAGTCGCTCGACTTCAACCTACAAAGCCTTTCACTCATAGTGGACTGGACTATGCAGGCCCAATACTGATTAAGCAGTCTACGCTACGAAAGGCATCCGCAATTAAAGCATATATTTGTCTGCATGGCAACGAAGGCTATTCATCTGGAAGCGGTCTCAAGACTCACAACAAAGGCTTTAATCGCAGCTTATCGCAGATTCATTTCAAGAAGAGGACGCTGCACAGACTTGTATTCCGACTGTGGAACTACGTTTATTGGCGCTAACAAAGAACTCCAAATTTGCTTCGATCGTCAAAAATTAGTCCTCCCAGAACATCTAGCAGCCGGCCTTGCTAACGAAGGCACTACCTGGCATTTCATTCCACCTGGTTCTCCTCACTTCGGAGGTTTATGGGAAGCCGATGTCAACTAAACATCATCTCCGACGAGTCATGCGAGATCGCGTGCTTACGTTCGAGGAACTATGCACTCTTCTCGCTCAAATTGAAAGCTGTTTAAACTCTCGGCCGCTCTGCCCTTTGACGGCCCATCCGGGAGACAACCAAACGCTAACGCCTGCTCATTTTCTTGTCGGTGAGCCAACCACCTGCGTTTCTGAAGCAAGTCTGCTAGCTGATAACATCGACACCCTGAGCCGTTGGAAATTATTTGAACGACTTAAACAACATTTTTGGGAACGATGGAAAACCGAATACATCCATACACTCCAAACCCGTTCAAAATGGTCTCAAACGCACCGAAATCCAATGGTGGGTGATATTGTCCTGTTGCAGCACGAACGCAGTGCGCAGGGCTATTGGCCATTGGCACGAATTGAACAAGTTCACCCAGGAGCCGACGGACTGGTGAGAGTGGTTACGCTGTATTGCAACGGCAAGCTGCTGAAACGTCCAGTCTCAAAAATTTGTTTACTTCCAACCGTGGAGTCTATCGGCCCCAATTCCAGGACTACCGTAGACAACGGCAACAGCGAGATGGTTTAAGAACATTCGTTCTTAGTGGGGGAGTATGTTAGATAATAAGTATTGTGCATTGTCACTTTTTTTCTTGAATAAACGAAAAGATCTGGCAACACTGAATTGGAGTGTCAGAAAAGCTTTTAGAATGCTAAACAGCAGCGTTTTTTATCTCTCTACAAACTAATTATATTAATGTTTCTTCAACAGGCAGTGAAAGAAGCCTTGGTTAAATAATTTAGTGAAACTGACACGACCCGGCTGCAAAAATATGTGGCTGGTATACAGCTGGGTCATGGCAAACCATCACACCTGCTCAGCGAGTTACGTAACGTGAGCGTCGGTTTCGAGAACGACCGCATGCTTAGGATGTTGTGACTACAACGGCTACCAGCAAGTGTTCAGGGATGCCTAGCCACGATTGAGGCCCCGCTCGAAAAATTAGCCTCCATCGCTGATTCAGTTATAGAAGCACATCGCAATGAAAGTGCCGTTCACGCGGTGAGCGAGAAGTCCTCACAAGAAGCTATCAGCGAGTTGCAGAACGAAGTGGCTAGCCTAAATCGCAAACTTGGCAAAGTCTTCAACCCGCAACGGGGCGAGTTTTTGTGCTGGTATCATCAAACGTTCGGTAAGGAAGCCAAGAAATGCCGCCAACCATGCGTGTGGACGAACGCCAAAAGAAAAACGAATAAACGAGCAAGCATTAAAGGCAAGCGAGGCTGGAGCAGGAATAACATCAATCTCTTGCCGCTTGTTCGTTAAAGACTCCAGCAGCAAACATCCTTTTTTAATTGACACGGGAGCCGATATCTCGCTAGTAAGAGGTTCACCCATCGATCATGGAACAACACCCGCACAAGCAAGTACCATTCAACTATTTGCTGCAAACGGATTTGAAATTCGCACTCACGGAACAAAAACTTTAGAACTAGATTTGGGTTTGAAACGAAAATTTCGATGGCAATTCATCATCGCCGATGTCAATCGCTCCATCATAGGACCCGAATTCTAAAAACACTTTGGGCTGCCAATCGACATAGCTAACCGAAGGATTGTTGACCCGCAAACGAGGAACTTCATCATAGCCGAAATAACGCAGGCTAGTAACGAAAAGATTTCAACGATCAACTTCTCGAATCAATACGCAGAGTGACTTCGCCAATACATCGACGTCACGAAACCAACGTTGCGAGAGAACCAACGGCGCGCCGGTATTACACACCACATTGTTACTACAGGACCACCAATCCACGAACGATTTCGTCGGTTATCACCAGATAAACTGGCTCTAGCGAAGAAAGAATTTGATGCTTTGGTCAAGCAAGGGATATGTCAACCATCGAGGAGTAATTGGGCTAGTCCGTTACACCTCGTCAGGAAACCTAACGGAGACTGGAGACCTTGTGGGGATTACCGTCGTCTAAACGCAGTTACAGTTCCCGATCGATACCCCATTCCACACATACAGGACTTTGCGCATACTTTCCAAAATACAAAATTTTTTCAACGCTAGATTTGGAAAAAGCATATCATCAAATCCCTGTCGAGCCCGCCGACGTAAAGAAGACTGCCATCACGACGCCATTCGGACTTTTTGAATTCAAATTCATGACATTTGGGCTGTGTAATGCCGGCCAAACCTTTCAACGATTTCTACATGAGGTTCTAAGTGATTTAGACTTTGTTTTTGTATATATAGACGATATCTGTATCGCCTCTCGCACTGAAGAAGAGCACATGCAACACCTCAAAATGGTCTTTCAGCGACTTCGGGATTATGGACTCACAATCAACGTATCTAAATGCGTACTTGGAAAGCAGACGGTAAAATTCTTAGGTCACGACATTACCGCAGCGGGCATTTCACCAACGCACGAAAAAGTCAAGGCTATAAAAGATTTTCCTAAACCAACAATGGTAAAAGAGCTACGACGCTTCCTAGCGATGATTAATTTCTACCGCAGATTCATTCCACACGTAGTGGAAAATCAAACGCCAGAAGCTGATTGGATCTAACAAGAAAAACGACACCACTCACATCGAGTGGGATACAGACGCCGAGGATACTTTCACAAAATGTAAGCTAGATCTTGCCAACTATGTTTTGTTAGCACATCCGGGTAATAATTTTCCACTGCAACTTCACGTCGATGCCACCAATAATTCGCTGGGTGCCGCTTTACATCAAATGGTAAACGGCCACTCGGAACCGTTGGCATTCTATTCCAAGCGGCTGACTGACGCGCAGAAGAAATACAGCACATACGATCGAGAATTATTGGCCGCATACCAAGCCATCCGTCACTTCCGACATATGTTGAAGGGACGCCAATTCACTCTGTAAACGGACCACAAACCTCTGACATTTGCATTTCAGCAACGGCAAGATAAAGCATCTCCACGACAAGCACGACAGTTAGATTACATAGGCCAATTCACTACAAACATTATATACATTGAAGGCGAAAAAAATACTCTGGCGGACTGACTCTCCCGTATAGAGCTCGATGAGACTTTACATTGCAACACCATCACCTATCAGAAGTTAGCTTTAGAACAAGCAGATGATATCGATCTCATCAACGCAAGGAAAGACTCCTCACTGGGAGTGAGTTGTTGTCCGTGACAGTTTTCTGCGATATCTCTACTGGGCGGATCCGACCATTCGTCCCAGCCACCCAACGGCAAACAGTGTTCTCGTTGCTTCATATCATTTCACACCCCGGGGTCCGAGGCACTACCAAATTTATTGCTCAACGATTCGTGTGGCCAAACATGCGAAAAGACATAGATAAAACACATGACTGAACGCTGCATCGCTTGTCAACGTTCTTAAATACAAAGACATAATCGCGCTTGCCTCGAAAAGTTTACGCCACCGGATAATCGATTCGAGCACATCCATATCGATCTCGTGGGCCCTCTTCCTCTATCTGGTAATTGCAACTATATCTTAATGATAATAGATCGTTTTAGTCGATGGCCGGAAGCAGTTCCGCTTCCCGATCAATCTGCGGAGACAGTGGCCAAAGCGACTTAAAAAATAAAAGTCATTGAATGATTTTTATTAATGACTTTTATAAATAAAAGTCATTGAATGATTTATATTGATGACTTTTATAAAAAAAAGTCATTGAGTGATTTTTATTGATGACTTTTATAATAAAAGTCATTGAATGATTTTTATTCATGACTTTTATAAATAAAAGTCATTTAATGACTTTTATTGATGACTTAAAAAATAAAAGTCATTGAATGATTTTTATTGATGACTTTTATAAATAAAAGTCATCTAATGACTTTTATTGATGACTTTTATAAATAAAAGTCATTGAATGATTTTTATTGATGACCTAAAAAATAAAAGTCATCGAATGATTTTTATTGATGACTTTTATAAATAAAAGTCATTGAATGATTTTTAATGATGACTTAAAAAATAAAAGTCACCGAATGATTTTTATTGATAACTTTTATAAATAAAAGTCACTGAATAATTTTTATTATGACTTTTTTAAATAAAAGTCACCAATAACTGTTATCATAGGTCAACTAAAATAAAAATCGAAAGAAAACTGTTACTTATGGACTAATAAGAAAAAAATCAAAAATAATTGTTATTAAAGGATTTTTAAAATATAAATACTAAATAACTGTTATTTGTTGAGTCATAAAATAAAAATCAAAAAATAACTGTTAAACATTGATTTTTATAATAAAACTTATAACTGTTACGGTCCCTGCTTTTTCTGACTAGTGTATATAAAATATAGTATTACGAATTTAGTATTATTTTGGGGGAGATCAAAATACCCTCCTCTACCCATACCTGGGTACGCCCATGAGTGCCTGTCATTATCAAGCGGATCTCTTTGCTGTATGGTTGTTTGTAACCGTACGCTGCGCTTGATTGATTGATTTTAACACTTGCAAACAATTATACATATGTGTCTCCAAAACCAAAAAATTTACTAATTAAGAGATCTAAAAACCAAATAAATTTTTCATTTATATTGTTTTCACGGGTCGTAAAAAAACGAATACATTTAAAAAGAAGCCATTCACAAAAGTCTCGGCAGCTACAGTAAGGATCGAACCACCTGTCGTCTGAGACCCTTCCGCGTACACGGTTGACCATCAACATTAAATCCCGACTGTGTGCTTAAAAGGTATAATAGCAGACAAGCGCCGTTTTAACTAAAAACCACATATTTTGTATCCAAAAATAGAGCACAATACATGTGAAGCGGTGATTGTGTGAGTGACATTAGAGGCCAAAAAGCTCTTATCGGAGGTCAAATTTGTCGAACTTTTTAACACATTTTTTTCTTGGCCGCTGGACATCTACTTGATAAATTATCTGTGGTTATGCTCTCCAAGGTATAAATCAATTGCTGTGCGTTAGTCTCGTTCGAAAATTGCTCAACCGATTTGAATAGTTTTTGTTAGATTTTGCTCGCTTTGAATCAGGGCGTGGTTAAGAAACTTAAAAAACTGAAATTTAAAGAACTTTGGTTAAAGGGCGTGGCACTTTTTTACAACCCAGATAACTACGAAACCGTAAGCCGTACATCAATGAAACTTGGTACGAGCCTGCCATTTAGCCGCACAAATCGAATGGAAGAATGGGGTGGGCATTATATGGAAAGCGTGGCACGGTCTACATAACTTAATTTTCTAATATACATATGTACAATAACGTCGAAATTGTAAATCGCACAGCATTTATAATTTATATATTGTCGTCCCATAGATGTGGCGTGCTTCTAGTAAAATTTAATAGGCGTTGGTCAAGGGGTGTGAGACATTTTTCACGGTTAAAGTTTTCCGCATAATAATACTTGGTCCGAGCTTACCACTAAGTCGCACTATTCAACTGGAAGAATGGGGTGGGAATTGGACAAGAGTGCATAGTACCACCCATACAACGCAAATCTGAAATATTTGTTGCTGAAAGCTTGTGGCAACGCTGCCACATTTCTTATGCTATGGCAGCACTTATATTGTATTTGTCATTTTTTCCATCTCTTTGCTGTTTGCCTTGTAACGAGACGGATCGGCCGCGCAATGGCCGGTCCACAATAAAATTCAAACTCTTTTATAACGTTACCACCGCGTTTTATTCGAAGCTGATGAAATACATTTGGTTCATAACCAAAATTGGTCCTTCGAGCCGGATCTTGTTGTAAGCAACTAGCAGGGCAACTCTTGTGTAAATCGCGGCGGGTGCTCCTCCGGACACTGCGCCCAACTCTTGTGGAAATCGCGGCGGGTGCTCCTTCGGACACTGTGCCCAACTCTTATTGTTCGGAAATCGCGGCGGGTGCTCCTCCGGACACTGCGCCCAACTCTTGTTGTTTGGAAATCACGGCGGGTGCTCCTTCGGACACTGCGCTCAACTCTTGTGGTAATCGCGGCGGGTGCTCCTTCGGACACTGCGCTCAACTCTTGTGGAAATCGCGGCGGGTGCTCCTCCAGACACTGCGCTCATCTCCTGTGGTAATCGCGGCGGGCGCTCCTTCGGGCACTGCGCTCAACTCTTGTGAAATCGCGGCGGGTGCTCCTTCGGACACTGCGATCAACTCTTGTGAAATCGCGGCGGGTGCTCCTCCGGACACTGCGCTCAACTCTTGCGAAATCGCGGCGGGTGCTCCTCCGGACACTGCGCCAACTTGTTGTTGTTTGGAAATTGCGGCGGGTGCTCCTCCGGACACTGCGCCCAACTCTTGTGGTTGTGAAATCGCGGCGGGTGCTCCTTCGGACACTATTTGCAGACAGTGTGTATTAGGACCCAAGAGGTGCTCCTCTGGACACCGGGTACAAAATCAGGTACAGTTGCCTAAATGGACATAGCATGCATAAACATGCACAAGTGCATTTGAATATCGCCGTGTGTTTGTGCAGTTTAACCGTTAGCGGCGTTCTTTGTGAACTTATTCGCGTTTGTTGATATAGCTATCTCGCTTGCGCCAGTTGGGTTGCAGAAAGGCACGAAATAACGGACTGTTTGTTGTTGTTGAAAAGAAGCGAGTTAAGCTCAACGAGACGTTGACATTTGAAGTGAACGAGTAGTGTTATCGTGTTGCGTTGTAGTTTGGTCAAGCAAAATGGATCAAGAAATTAAGATAAGTTCACTACAGCTCAGGCAAGCAAAAGGCTCGATTACTCGGGTTTTGACGTTTGCAGAAAATCTGCCTACAGCTTGCACCTGGGGTGAAATTGAAGTACGTGCTAGTCGATTATTAACTGCTTGGGACAATTACCAGCAGCTAGCAGCATGGGTATACGCGTATGAGGATCAACCGGGCAATGTGGATCCTGATATCGAATTTGGTGAATTTTCGGATTGGAAGCGGTTAAATTCGTTAGCAGAAGGCGACCATGCCGATGCTTTCACCAGACTGGCCGATCAGCAAATCACAATTCTACAGCGACTGGGCGAATCTCCAGTTGCGCCGCCTGTTAGGGAAAGTGAATTGCCAACAATTAATATTCAACCATTCACAGGTGCGTATAAGGATTGGCCGGCCTTTCGAGATTTGTTTGTTAGCACAATTGATTCAAGAGCAAATTTAACCAACACTCAAAAATTCCATTACTTGACATCCTTTCTACGGGGCGACGCTGCCAACCTTGTGGAGCACATCCAGACTACTGAGGCAGCATACAACACGGCTTGGAAGCGCCTAAGGAGCGTTTCGAAAGGCCTCGTTATATTGTCACATCCTTTATTGAGTCATTTATGTCGCTGCCTTCTATTTCGGGTGAGAGTGCAGTAGGGTTGCGAAAGATATCTGATGATGCCAATGAAATTATTCGAGGTCTTGAGGCAGTTGACCAAAACGAACGTGACCATTGGCTCATATACAGTTTGCAAGCAAAGCTGGACTCAGAGTCTCGCAAAAGGTGGAGAGAAGGTAGCCGAACTACGGATAAGCCCACTATTCAAGACTTTTTTGTTTTTTTGGAGGCAAGGTGTGAAGAATTAGAACTTACTCAAGGCAGGGCTACCGCCTCAACTAAACCACATAACAGAAATTCACCGCGGGGCTCGCAGACCTTAGTTTCAGTTCAAAACAATCAGCAACAATGCATAAGGTGTAATTCAACAGAACATACGCTCAGCAGGTGCCCACGTTTCCTGGCATTAACGTTGGCTGAACGTCGCGCAATGATTAAAGCAAAATCGCTTTGCTTTAACTGTTTGAAGGCTGGTCATAACGCATACAATTGCAGGTCGCAATTTCGCTGTAAGAATTGTAAGGGACGACATCATACTCTTGTTCACGATCAACCCTCTGCAGAATCGACCAGCTGATAATTCGTCTCACACTCCTGTCGCTGCTACTGGATCAGTTTCGTTGAACTCAGTGGCTAGCAATACCAGCCACACCACATTAAGCAATTCTTCAAATCAGCCTCAACGTACATCGCTGTTGCCTACCGCCGTCGTTGAAGTTCGTGACTCCCAAGGTAGTTTCGTTCATGGGTTAACTCGTACTCCATTAGGCATTGCTATTACTCGGATATCATCTGTTAGGGTTGATACTACTCGTGGATGCAGTGAACTGGTTTTGAAATCAAGGGTCTCGCAACATAGTCTGCAGGCCAAGGTACACATACTGCATCAAATAACTACGTCACTGCCACGTGACAACATTCGCTCTATCGACACAAAGCTACTTCGTCATCTCAGTTTAGGCGATCCGACTTTTGATTGCCCATCTCCAATTGACATTTTATTAGGGGCGGATCATGTTTGGAATGTCTTAACAATGGGGAAGTTCTACGATGAGCACGGAAATACCATTGCAATTTCGTCAATTTTTGGCTGGGTTATTACATCGATTCCAACTGTTGTTGAACAACCATCGACCTTGTCATTCACCATTCGCTGAAGAACTCTTTCGTAAAACACATAGCCGACATGCAGATGGTCGCTATATAGTGCAACTACCATTCACAGAACCTGAAGTTACGTTTTCGAATACCTTTCAAGGCGCCTTAGCACGGTTCACGGCCGTGGAGCGACGACTTCAAAAGAATAGTTCACTCAAGTCGCAATACATCGATTTTATGCGAGAGTACAGCAGGTTAGGACACATGCGAAAATTGAACGACAACGAGATCGACGTTCCTAATCAGCAAGTCTTATACATGCCACATCATCCTGTTGTTACAACGAAGCTGCGCGTCGTATTTGATGGCTCCTTTGAGGATGCTAGGGGGGTGTCATTAAATAGTCAGCTACACGTTGGACCATCCATTCAACGAAATTTGTTCTCTGTCTGCTTTCGTTTTCGGCTCCATCGCTATGTCTTTTCTGCGGACATTGTAAAAATGTTTCGCCAAATTTGGGTGGCTGAGAGGGATCGCCGGTTTCAAAGTGGCGAAATGTGTCGTTCCAGTGCTCTATGGATCCTGCACTAATCGAATCCTCTCCCTTCCAATTCCCCTTTGTACATATGTTCCACTTTCCCAATCCACCGGCTCCGGCCGTTTGTGTCGTTCAATGTAGTTTCTATTGTCATTCGTGTTTAAAACGTTGAATACACCGCACATCAACCCGCAAACCTCCGCGTTTCTTTTAAAACGTTCCGCCGACGGCTCTAGAGAACTTATTTACAAAGGATTCTCTGGAGAGAAGGCCCAGAGGAACCACTCGACCACTATGAATTATGCACAGTCACATATGGTACCACCTCCGCTCCATTTCTGGCAGTTAGAGTCCTTGAACAATTGGCCGGAGACCTCCAACACACGCATCCTATTGCTGCAAAGGTGCTGTCGAGGATTTCTAAGTGGATGATGTCGTAACGGGTGCACATACGGAAGCGGAATTGATAGCCATTCGCGATGAACTGGTTCAACTGATGTTACTTGCGGGCCTAGAGCTCCGTAAATGGGTATCGAACTTCAGACGTGTGATTGAAGACGGCAGCGGTAATTACGATCCCAGTTTCTTAAAAAATTCGGGTGAGGATTCAACAAAGGATTTGGGTATATACTGGAGAGCAAACGAAGACAAAATTGGCTGTGAGCGCTACATCTTCTATTCGGGGGATTCACTCAAACTGCATGGCTTTTCCCCGCACTGGGGCGGAATGTGGGAATTTGCGGTCCGTTCGGTGAATCTCCATCTACGTCGTGTCATTGGAGACACGGTGCTAACGTTCGAGCAAATGCAAACCCTGCTGTCACAAATCGAAGCTGTTGTGAACTCACGACCACTGGGAGCCGTTTTGGATGCAGACCTTAACTCTCTCCTTCTCATTTCTTAATAGGTAGACCATACACCGCGGTGGGAGAAGGGGACCTAGCTGAAGTTCCTATAAGTCAACTTGGTTACTGGCAGCATCTCTAAGCCATGCACCAAGGGTTCTGGAAACGCTGGCATGAGTACTTGACGGCTCTTCAAAATCGTCCAAAATGGCAGCAAAAGCAGCTGAACATTGAAGTTGGCAATCTGGTCATTGATAAGGAGGCCAACCTGCCACCATCTGTCTGGATTATGGGTAAAGTAACAAAAACATTCCTTGGAAAGGATGGCTTGACTCGAGTGGTGAACCTACGTACGAAGCAAGGGGATATGACCAGACCAATTAGCAAGCTCGCAGTTCTACCTATATTGTGAAACGATATTTCACGGCCGCCCGGGATGTTACTGAACGCTTGTGGCAACACTGCCACATTTCTTATGCTATGGCAGCACTTATATTGTATTTGTCATTTTTTCCATCTCTTTGCTGTTTGCGTTGTAACGAGACGGATAGGCCGCGCAATGGCCGCCTATCAAACTCTTTTATAACGTTACCGCTGCGTTTTATTGGAAGCTGATGAAATATATTAGGTTCATAACCAATATTGAATAACGTAGAAACTATAAATCGCACAGAAAGTTGGTATAGCGTCGGCCCATAGATGTGTCGTTCTACTGTTGAAAGTTTTTGGGCATTGGACAAGGGGTATGGCACTGTTTTCGTGACACAAATTTGCTGATAACTTTGGAACTATAAATCGCATGTCAATTGCCCTTGGTACGAAATTTCTACTTAGACGGGCTCTTCGACTAGAAAAATAGGATGGGCATTAGAGAGTGCGTGGTACCGCTCATACAACATGCATTGTTTAAATTGAATAAGATCACGACGGAATTATAAGTCGTACAAAACCGAAATTGGAAATTTTTGAATTGTCATTTCAGATTACTTACCTATTGTTGTGAACGTATTGTTTGATAGTTAGGCCATGCATAAGGTATCAGCCGTTCTATTAAGGTAAATTGGCTTTGCTGGGTTAGACAAAACCATCTTTGGACTTAGTTTAGAGATTTCAATATTGGGGCATTCCACGCGAAGCGGACAGGTAAAAAAACTAGATTTTTCCGATTTCAGTAATATTTGAGTATGTTCTACCTATACGTATTATTGATACGTGTACCAAATAATTTTGTGATATAATGACTTGTTAAAGAGTTATGGGACTTTAAAGTTCTCGACAACCGGTTGGCATGCAGTACTTCAAAGCCGATTATGGAGTCATAAAATTATATATTAAAATAATTAAATCACTGGATTTCTTACTTCATTTACTGAACTTTTTAATTGTATTTTTGGAAAAAAAAAATATTTTTTTGTAATATAAAAAACAATTAATTTTTTTTCCTTGATTTTCACTAAGTTAGACCATTTTGTTTTTTTTTATTTTTTTATATAAATCGCTAATATTGTATAGGACATTGGGCCCAACTTTTATAATGGGCGTGGAAATGGATTAGGAGCTAGACTGAAAATACTGCCGAAGGGTGGCGTCAAGCACACAGTTTCACTAAACGCGAACAAGCGGCGGGCATCAGGCGCAGCAGTATTTTCAGTCTAGCTCCTAATCCACTTCCCCGCCCATCATAAAAGTTGGCACCAATGTTCTATACAGTATTAGCAATTTATATAAAAAAAATTAAAAAAAAACGAAATGGTCTAACTTAGTGCAAATCAAGGAAAAAAAATTAATTGGTTTTTTTATTACGAAAAAAAATTTTTTTTTCTTTTCCAAAAATACAATTAAAAAGCTCAGTAAATGAAGTAAGAAATCCAGTGGTTTAATTATTTTAATATATAATTTTATGACTCCATAATCGGCTTTGAAGTACTGCATGCCAACCGAAATCAGAAACATCGGGTTTTCTTACCGGTCCGCTTCGCGTGGAATGCCCCTATTGTAAGATCGACAGATTTCAGTGCATGTGAAAACAATTCCGTGCAGTGTACATTACAATGCCGCGAAAAACATGAGCTAACATAGATCGTTGAAATCACTTAAAAGTACGGCGAGTTACTTCATGTAAAAACCGAACTGATGACGAGCGAGCGACGACTAATGAATATATCGTGAGGCTCAAACCGTACACGATACAGCCAATATTAACGATCTCAAAACAATGAAGTTGAAAGATTGATAAGGATTAATAATCGCGTCTGAAGTGTTAGATTAGGTTAAAATGGCTGGATAGCAGTAATCCTACACTTAGGCCAAGATTCTGGCCCATTGTGATGTCATATACAGCTTAAACTAACTTGGTTGTTCCTGGTCAAGTGTTACAAAAAACTAAATTTTAGGTGATACGAAGTTCTCCGCGTCATCTAGTAAATGTTATCAAAATTGCATTGTCAAGCATTTCAGTTCTACTAATACGTACCTTTGCTTCTTCCAGTCTACCGAGAGCCTTCAACAAATTTCCCAAATCGCTCCGAACACAATACAGATCCTATTTAAGATAAATATTTGTAAATTTTTTTGTAAAAGGTTTCTTTAGAAATTGTGGAGCCAATGCATAAAAATTGTATTTGAATTGTTTGGAAACTACGCACTAAAAATCATTCCAAAAATGGAACTTTTCAATTTTGCTTTTTGAACTTTTAAATGGCTAAAAAAATATTAAAAATATTATAATAAAATATATATATACAAGGTGCAACCCAAAGTAAACAGGACTTTTATAAAATAAAGAAAACGGATGATTATTTTTGTATAATTCTTTTTATTTATTCAAAATACTCTCCTTCTGCTTCGATACAACGTTTTGCACGGTCCAAAAGCATTTGGAATGAGTGTTTTAGGTCATCGGCCGGCATCGCCTTCAGAATGTTGGTACAAGCCTTTTGGATGTCCTCAACGTCCTTATAACGGTTTCCTTTCATCGGCAAATGCAACTGACCGAATAAGTAGAAGTCACAGGGAGCCATATCAGGCGAATACGGTGAATGATTGATGGTAAAAATGCGATTTTTGGTCAAATAATCGGTCGTAACTAGGGCTCTGTGAGCCGGTGCATTATCATGCAATAAACGCCAACTTCCTTCCTCGCGATATTCTGGCCGAATACGACGAATGCGATGCACCAAACGCTTCAAAACTTCAACATAAAACAAAGCGTTAATTGTTTTTCCCGGTGGAACAAACTCTCGATGAATTATTCCCTTTGAATCGTAGAAACAAATGAGATTAGTTTTGATTTTTGACTTCTCACGGCGGGTTTTTTTCGGATTTGGCTCATCTGGGTGCTTCCATTCGGCACTTTGACGCTTTGTTTCGGGATCATATTGAAAGCACCACGTTTCGTCACCGGTTACGATGTTGAACAAGAAATTTGGATCACGTCTGGCTTCCCGAACGATGTCTTTTGCGTGCTCAATTCTCTGTGCTTTTTGGTCGTCGGTTAAAGTGTGCGGAATGAAGCGAGAACACACTTTACGGAGACCCAAATGTTCGGTTAAAATGCGATCAATTGATGTTTTGGAGATGTTCAATTCCATTTCCATCAATTCCAATGATGATTTTGGCTGCATTTTGATAAAATCACGCACAGTTTTGATGGCATCGTCAGTAATCACAAATTTCGACTGGCCGACGTGTTCGTCGTCATTCAAGTCTTCACGACCATTCTTGAATCGATTCAACCACTCATTAACACGGCCACGGGATAAACAATCATCACCATAAACTTGCTTTAACAATTTAAACGTTTCGGTAAAAGTTTTACCAAGTTTAAAACAGAACTTAATATTAGCTCTTTGTTCGATCGACATTCTCGTACCAAAGTTAAAAACATACTGTCACATTGAGCGGGATATTTCGGCGTCTACTAGACCAAATGTCATGAAATTTAGACAGTATGTGAATGAAAGATGTACCTTTCCAACGCATGTCCTCACACATAGATGGCGCCACCAGAAACGTCCCTATTGCAAAAGTCCTGTTTACTTTGGGACGCACCTTGTATATATATGGGCTGAAAAGTTCGTATCGTTTCTATGAGATGGCGCCACTAGAATAAAATCCGTACCATTTTTAGGTAGTACCAACCTTCAAAAGAAACGTGTATAAATTTGACAGCTGTCTGACTATTAGTTTGTGAGATACAGCATTTTGAGTGAAGCAACTTTTGTTATTTTGAAAAAAAATGGATAAAAAGGAATTTCGTGTTTTAATGAAACACTATTTTTTGATGAAAAAAGTGCTGCTGATACCAAAAAGTGGCTTTGATGAGTGTTATCCGGACTCTGCGCCGGGCGAAGCAACCATTCGTAAGTGGTTTGCTAAATTCCGTACAGGCCATATGAGCACCGAAGACGTTGAACGCAGTGGACGTCCAAAAGAGGCTGTTACGGACGAAAACATCAAAAAAATCCACAAAATGATTTTGGAAGATCGTAAATTGAGGTTGATTTGTATAGCTGACACTCTAAAGATATCAAAGGAACGTGTTGGACATATCGTTCATGAATATTTGAGTATGCGAAAGCTATGTGCAAAGTGGGTGCCGCGCGAGCTCACAATCGACCAAAAACAAGAACGTGTCGATGCTTCAGAGCAAGGTTTGGAGCTGTTCAACCACAATAGAAGTGAATTTTTGCGTCGATATGTGACAATCGCTGAAACATGGATCCACCGCCACACTCCGGAGTCCAATCGGCAGTCATCTGAGTGGTCTGCACGCGATGAACCGAATCCAAAGCGTGGAAAAACTCAACAGTCGGCCGGTAAGGTTATGGCGTCCGTATTTTGGGATGCACATGGAATAATTTTCATCGACTATCTTGGAAAGGGAAAAACCATTAACAGCGACTATTATATAGCGTTATTGGAGCGTTTGAAGGACGAAATCGCGAAAAAACGGCCCCATTTGAAGCAGAAGAAAGTGTTGTTTCATCAAGACAATGCGTCGTGTCACAGATTGAGGAAAACGATGGTAAAATTGCATGAATTGGGCTTCGAATTGCTTCCGCATCCACCGTATTCTCAAGATTTGGCCCCCAGTGACTTTTTCCTGTTCTCAGATCTCAAGAGAATGCTCGCTGGAAAGAAATTTAAAGCCGATGAGGAAGTAATCGCCGAAACAGAGGCCTATTTTGAGGCTAAACACAAACCGTACTACAAAAATGGTATTGAAAAGTTGGAAGATCGGTGTATCGCCCTCGATGGCAACTATGTTGAATAATAAAATCGAATTTTGCCAAAAAAAATGTGTTTTTCTATAAAACGAACTTTTCAGCCCAACTGTTATTCTAAAAAATATACAAAAATAAAAATTTACTTCGGCACATTCGGGTTAGGTTGTTTCACAATGCATAAAAATAAGTATGGAAATAAAAGAATTGGAGATAATTCTTCTGGTTCTGATGGAGTTAAGGGTGATACCAAGTGGAGCAACCAAGTGAAACTTCACAAAGTAATTCAATATTAAATATCATTAACCCATATTGGCAATTGCTGAGCCATTGAATTTCTGCTTCCGCTGCAAAATCAATAATAATAATAATTGACTGGCACGACAGCCCGCTTACGCGAGACTAAGGCCTAGCTTCCCGCAACCACCCGTGTTGTGCGTGTGAATTTGTACGCGGGTGGAAGGGACCTACAGTTTTATGCCGGTTCCGAACGGCAGGTTGGGAGCTTTTTCATAAGCAATTTTTACTCTCAGAGGTTTGCCATTTCCAGCTGAGAGGACAGCCACCGAAAGAGAAAACGAGTTTTCCCGTTATTTTTATTAAGTGTTATTACAGGCAGTATTGAACCTGGGGTTCAATTCCTTCGACTCGCGGTCCAACGCACTAACCGACTGAGCCACGGAAGCTGCAAAATCAGCATAACCAAAAGTCACTGAATTCAAGTAAATTGAATGTTGACAAGAAAGTCAGCAAATGCGAATGTGAGGCAGATGCCTAAGGTTGGAAAGGACGACTACTCTAGACCTAGGAGCTTCAGACTTATTAGCACGACTTCCTTCATGCTAAAAAGTCTCGAACGGCTGGAAGAACTACGGATACGTAAAGAGTCGCTTAGGATACATCCACTATCTCGATGTCATGCCTATCAAAGTAGCAAATCCTGCGAGTCGACTTTGCAGAATCTTGTTGGTAAGATTGACCGAGCCATCAACAGAAAGGACTACGCATCTAGGCATGTTTGTGGATTTAGGGAGTGCGTTTGACAACGTAACTTTTATTTTTATAATTTAAAGTAAGCCAACGAATCCCCCACTCGGGTAGGCACCTTGTCGTGGTGTGGGGGCTTACGTTAGCGATGATTCACCGGACTATACTGACCGGAGGCAGCAATTGCGCTGTCTCCTGACAGGGGTACCCAAGTTAGGCAGGCCGGTTGAGGAGCAACAACTAAGACCTACCCAGTGTGCGTCTGTTCCCCAGGTTAGGGGCGGCACACAACGACGTCTGTTTTCCCCATGTTAGGGGCGGTCGCGTCCGAGTCTTTTTGTGCGTGGGATGGCAGACTCAAAAGAAATCCCACAGGGAAGAGGTGTCTTTCGTCCATCTGAGGTGGCTGAGAAAGAAATGACTTTTACGGTGCAGGAGTCAGATCCCCAGTACCGGCGGTAGGTGGTGAGCGAGAAGGCCACCTGGCGTCGAGATCAAGCAACTTCTCAGGCTGTGTGGCGGGACCCCAGGTCACGCAGTCTACTAATGCTACTGGGAAGAAGGTAATTTCGCTTCAGCGACAACCAGCCTTACAGTCGAATGAGGAGGGCCTAGACATAGGCTCCAGATTATGCGGTCTGCGTATCGGTGCTGCCACCGACGATGAGGCTATCACGGCGGTAGCCGCTGGCAACACTCCGGCTGCTGCCGTTCAGGCTGCCAAAAGGGCAAAAAAGCCGACCATCACCGGGGATGGTACCTCAGAAGCAGCTACGTCTACCTCTAAGGCTGGCAAAGCTGCCAAGAGGGCCAGATCCGGTGAAGAGACTCAGAAAGAGGCGAAAAACCTAAGACTAACCAGTCTACTAGTTTTTCCGTCCCCAACGAGTTGCAGCAGCCGTTATTGACCGGAATGACCCTGATGGGAAAATTTCGGCCGCCAACTGGCTGCTTGTCGAATCGAAGATTCTGGATGCCATAGTTCGGGCTGATGGAGAAGAGACCATCTTCGACGGAGCGGGCTGGCAGAGAGGCGTCAAGGTCATCGGCTGCGGTAACACGAAATCTCTGGATTTCATCCGTTCCGCAATCGGTGGCCTGTGCGAACTTTGGCCGGGCGCCAAGTTAGAGATCGTCTCCCGATCCATCCTCCCTTTGAGGCCCATAGTCTCGGTATGGATTCCACCCCCGGAGCCGGAGGCTGAATCCGTGCCGAAGGTTATAGGCGTGCAAAACAAGGAATTGGCGGCCCAGAGTTGGAGAGTTTTCACGAACGCGAAGAGCAAAAATGGCGTGGGAAATGATTTGACGATCGCTATTGATCGTCTATCATACACTCACCTCATTTAGCGCTCGGGCGTCATCAAGTTCGGGTTGGGTTCCATCAAGGCGCGTTTTCCGGGTTACCGTGAACAAGCTACAGAAGGAACAGCTACAAGTGGTGCAAATTAACTTGCATCACTCCAAAGCAGCAACCCACGACTTGATGAGGTTCATAGAGGAGGAGGATATCGATGTGGCCCTGATTCAGGAACCGTGGATTGTAAGATCCAAAATTTCTGGATTGGGGTCAGGTCGATATAAATTATATCAACCCTCAACCGAAGGTAGGTTACGAGCCTGTATAGTAGTCAAGAATAATATAAATTTATTTCTTCTCCCCCAATACAGCAATGGAGACCTAACGGCGCGTATGGTTGAACGAAGAGGAGGGCATAGCTTGATTCTGGCGTCAGCGTACCTGTCGTACGAGGAGCTGGACCCACCATCCCAGGCGGTCCGAGACCTGGTCGGCTTCGCCAGCGCGAAACGGCACGCGTTGGTGTTGGGCTGCGACGCCAACGGCCATCACGTGCAATGGGGAAGCAGCAATATCAACGTGAGGGGTGAGTCCATTTTTCAATTTATTCTTTCCACTTCTCTATCTATCTGTAATAAGGGCAACACGCCCACCTTTCAGAATAGGGTCAGGGAGGAAGTAATTAATTTAACCTTGCTTTCTGAGGCAAACGACGTTAGGGTTGACAACTGGAGAGTACCGGACGGCTGTTCCTTCTCGGACCACAACCGAATACTCTTCGATGTCAGTTTTGACGTGGTTTGCAAACTACCACCTTTGAACGCAAGGAGGGCAAACTGGGAGAAATTCGCGACTATCGTTCGTTCAAGACTGAGGCCGGAACGTTTCGCCCCAGTCACAGACAAGCGCGCGATTGAGAACTCGGTTGAACTCCTAACGGGCACTTTGAACGCTGCCTTTAAGTCTTCCTGTACGGTAAGTCGAGTCAAGAGGAAGCACAGCGACAGCTGGTGGAATCCTGAGCTTCGACTACTACGTCAGGAGACAAGGCGACTGTTCAATAGAGCAAAACTAAGTGAAGAGGCAAGGGACCGGAACGCAAACCGATCCAGTTTCAACGCCTTCAAGAAGGCTATTTGCAAAGCCAAAAGAGAATCGTGGAGAACCTTCTGCGAATCGATAGACTGTGTCAATGAGGCGTCCAGGCTAAGGAAAGTCCTGTCTAAGCAGCATTGCGCTCTTAGCTGCATCCGCAAGTCGGACGGATCATGGACGGAGTCCAGTGAAGATTCGCTCGTGACTCTAATGGAGGCACACTTTCCCCAGTGTCATGTTCCTACTGACTCGGATAATCTTTCAGAGCAACTCGGAACAACTACACCACCGGAAGCTGTTGCCACAATAGTGGATAAAGATAAGGTCGAATGGGCCATAAGGTCGTTTGACCCCTACAAGTCCGCAGGGCCTGGCGGTATCATTCCAGCAATGCTACAACAGGCCGGAGACTGTATTCTGCAACCCCTGGTAAGATCTTTAAGGGATGCTTATTAGGGAATGTAGTGCCAAAGCAGTGGAGAGAGGTCAAAGTAGTCTTTATACCAAAGGCAGAAAAACCCAGCCACACCACGGCTATAAACCTATCAGCCTCTCCTCATTCTTATTGAAAACGCTGGAGAGGCTACTGGACAGACATATAAGAGATAACCGGGGACTGGCCTCTGAGCTCTGCAATGCACAACATGCCTACCTCCAGGGGAGGTCGGTAGACAGTGCACTGCACAGCGTAGTTGCCCCCATAGAGAATTCGTTGGCCTTAAAGGAGTACACATGGCGGCTTTCCTTGATATAGAGGGAGCTTTCAACAATGTCACCACTGAGGCCATAACAGAAGCACTTCATGCACATAGTGTGGAAAGCTTCGTTATCGATTGGGTTGAAACTATGCTGCAAGACAGGATAATCAACTCAACGATAGGACCGGCTTCCATCAGAAGGAGAGCCACAAGAGGTACACCCCAAGGTGGGGTGCTATCCCCTCTTTTGTGGCTACTGGTAGTAGATGAGATTCTTAGAGTCTTTCAGAGAAGACGCATTAGAATGGTGGCTTATGCGGACGACATCGTCATCATGATACAAGGCAAATTTGTGCCAACAATCAGTGAGCTGATGGAATCCGCATTGGCTGATTTGTCAGCGTGGGCGAGGGACAACGGCCTCGGGATAAATCCCAAAAAGACCGAACTAGTCCTGTTCACCAAGAAAACGAAGATTCAGGAATTCGCTCTTCCTTGTGTGGACGGACATCCCCTGAAGCTATCAAAAGAGGCCAAATATCTTGGCATTATTCTGGACTCAAAACTTTCGTGGAAGCGAAACATTGAAGAAAGAATGAAGAAAGGACTCAATGCGCTGTATGCCTGCAGGCGAGCCTTTGGTAAGAAATGGGGATTAAAACCGTATATCATCCATTGGATGTATACTGCGGTAATCAGACCCATCATTGCCTATGGTTCTCATGTATGGTGGCCAGACATGGACAAAAAGAGCAACCGAAGCAATCTGGAGAAGGTGCAGAGACTTGCCACCTTGGCAATCACAGGGGTGGCAAAAAGCGCTCCACGGATGGCCCTGGAAATGTTTCTGCACCTTCCCCCAGTGGAAGACAAAGACAATCCTCAGGTTGAGGGAGTCTAACCAGCTGAAGCCAGGCAACTACGGACATTCCAGCATTCTGAATGCTCTAATGACTAGCTCTACCGGACGAGGTCTTCTAGATAAGGCCACTGATTTCCTGGTAAAGCGCAGTGACTTCAAATTGAAGATCCACATCGATTACCCCTCCAGGGACAACTGACAACAGCCCGAGGTGGAAGACTCCGCGGGAGTCTACTTTACCGACGGCTCGAAGACAGAGGATGGGACCGGTGCGGGTGTCTACTGCGAAACGCAAAATGTCTACTGGTCGTACAGACTACCAGACTATTGCAGCGTTTTCCAGTCGGAGCTGTTCGCCATCATGAAAGCAGCGCAGCACATAAAAAACTTGGCACTTAGTGTGGCCGTCATTTGTGTTGATAGCCAGGCTGCTCTAAAAGCAATTGAATCCACCGTAGTGAAATCAAAGGTAGTACTAGACTGTCGGAAAGCACAGGGTGGCATAAGACAGTGCAGGGTTCCCGGACATAGCAATATCGAAGGGAACGAGCAGGCGGATGAATTAGCCCGTGCAGGGTCAGCGATGCCAGCCAACGAGGCGGTCAACACGGTACTACCACCGATCTCTGTCACGATGGGTTCAATAGGGGAGTGGCTCACACGAGCTACAAATAGAGCCTGGACAACTAGGTGCGACTTCAGGATTGCACGTACCCTAGGGCCGGCGCTCAACGCGAGAAAAACTAAGTCTCCTGCTCCTCGACAAGCATGCCATACGCATGGTCACGGGGGAATCACAGGTCACTGCGCCATTGGTGTCATGCTATGCAAATGGCGTTTGGCGACCGACGATTTATGCAGGAGTTGCGGAGACGAGGATGCAGTAGAATCAGTCGAGCATCTGCTATGCCACTGCCGATCACTGCAAAGACGACGGCTCCAGACTCTTGGGGCAAGGTTCTTTGATGGGCTCGCGGAAGTAGCAGACGCACAGATTACTGATCTACACAATTTTCTCGCCAAGATCAAATGATTCCCAAAAGATCCCGCCTGGATCTACAGGGATCCCAACAGATAGAGATAGGCTTCGGTTTTCTCCGAAAATGAAGGGATTCACAATGGATCCAACAGGGTCTCCGAGTGGAAGTGCTTGCCGCACACACCCCTTCCGTAACCTAACCTAACCTAAGCCAACGAATACAATAACAATTCTTATGGGGTAAGTTGACCATAATTAAATGTAAATGCAATTTTACGAAATCATAAGCTAAACTATTCATAAAAGAGATTAATCGAATTCATAGAGCGATTTTTTAAAATGAAAAATCAATCTCAACATGTTTGGAGATTTTATTAAACTTAATAAGGGCTCTGGTAACACAGGGCATCAAATTTCGACTTTTGGTCGGCTTTGACATCAGTTCTAGGGTAATTAGGGACCGCTGATTTCGAATCCGCAAACCGTTTTGAAAACTTAGTCTCCGTTTTCGCAAAAAATGGGCGTGTCACTTTTTCGGATTTTCCCTGACTTTTCACGTTTCCAATTGTAATTTCTAAACCAATAGACCGGTTGACATGATTTTCACTTTGTGTCATTTACAACACCACGGCTTCTTTTCCAATGTAATTTATTTTTTTAAGTTTTAAAATTCCACGGTAATTGAACCTCAAACTCGGAAAATATGGAATTTCAAGGCGTTTTCTTTGATGTTGAAAAACATGCACATTTTTCGTAAATCAATTAACGAGTTAGGTGTTGAATAAAAGCGGAACCATCAAATAATACAACACAACCAAATTATTTGGTGTAGTTTCCATTCTCATCGAAATAATAGCAAAAATGTACCATAGTCATTTTCATCATTTTTCATACTTTTTCCTTAAAAAATAAGAGCCTCAAAATATGCAAAGTTTTTTATTTTTTTTAAATAAGCAACAGTTTTTTGGTTTGTTGTTTTGCTTATGCGTCAGACCAGCACATAAAAGGTATGCCTGTTTTTATGAAGACAGTTTTCAATTTGAGCTAAATTGGTAAGCAAAAACAAGAAATGGACTGTTCTAAAGAAATTTCAGGTCCAATTGTGGAAAGGGAAAAAGACCTTAATCGGGTTTCAGTCCTCACAAAGTAGGCTATTCAAAGACATTCTCACAAAATTTGGTGTAATACCATTTCTTTTATGTAAATTTGAACAAGATCGGCCAACTATATTATATATTATATAGCTGCCATAGGAACGATCAAACAACATCATCTTCCAATACCTTATTTATGCTTTACTGGCGTTTTCCGATGAGCTAAAGTCGTCCAAAAATATTTAGCTGGCAGGCAGCTATTTGTGTGTCATCCAATGCATTATTTATTGATTTTTATTCATTCGTCTGTACACAGCAGAGCTAAACAAATTGCTATTGATATCAAGCACATGATTGATATTAATTTTATGATTGTTTATTTGTTTGTTTGTCTGTTTGTTTGTTTGTTTATTTGTTTGTTTGATTGTTTGTTTGTTTGTTTATTTGTCTGTTTATTTGTTTGTTTGTTTATTTGTTTGTTCATTTGTTTGTTTGTTTGTTTGTTTATATGTTTGTTTATTTGTTTGTTTGTGTGATTGTTTATTTGTTTATCTGTTTGTTTGATTGTTTATTTGTTTGTTTGTTTGTCTGATTGTTTGTTCATTTGTTTGTTTGTTTGATTGTTTATTTGTTTGTTTGATTGTTTATTTGTTTGTTTGTTTGTAAGTAAAGTTGTGGAATACGTTCAGTAGAAAATTATATTTTCTTAACACCTTTAAGAAAAATAATTATAAGCTTGGTGTCTCCAATTCTTTTGGAGAAGTTACTTCGTTTTCATTACATTTTCGTCCCATCACAAAATTCTTTCGGGTGTTCACTCAAAACCCCATTGAGGTGAAACACTTCGAAAAATTTCTTGCATTTTTCGTGCATGTGCTCCAGTTTGCGACATTCCTAGTCGGTTTTGTGCAACATTTGTTGACAATTCGAATATCTTTCGAATTCTGTTGGTACTGTTTCTCGATTCTTGCCTCCTGTATCTCTCAACCATCGATTTATTTGTTTATATTAATTCTAAATTGTTCTGTATTTCGACATGCCAATTCAAAGATCATCCGAAGAGTCTCATGTTCTCCCCAAGATTATTTTAATTTCGAAGCGGACAATTTTGTCCACTTTTGTTCTAAATTATCTTCTGTTCCTATCGAAGAGTTAACGCCCGCAATCCTCAAAGCGTATTTAGCCGATCTCAATGGCTATTATGCGGATTTGAAGGCAGCTTTTTCGCAAGTCGGCATCACTCCCGATGACAACCTGACGGAAACTTTCAAGTTGATCGCTCGCTTCAAAATGGAACTGTGCCGAAAACGTGTATGAAACCATGGCCCAGATTTCGGACCTCATGGACGCTCAGCAACCTCCTCTCGCTGAAACCAGTCGTCCAGCAGAAATTTCCTTCCCTCCTTGCGAAACCGAAATCTTTTCCGGCGGGTATGAAGAGTAGCCGTCCTTCCGCGACATGTTTTCGGCGGTGTATATTAACCACCCAAAACTCACCTCTGCCCTAAAATTATATGACCTCAGATATAAAACGGCTGGCGCCATCGTTAGGCAGTATCCATTGAGCGATTCTAACTTCGAATTGGCATGGAATGCGCTGAAGTCCCGATTCGAAAATCGGCGCATTCTGGTTGATAAACTGGTCAACACGCTCTTGAGCCTCCCTCAGGTAGCTGTTGAATACAGTGAAGCGCTTCAAAATGCAATAAACAATTCTCTGTCCGTCTTATCTTCTCAAGACGTCTCGACAGAGGGTTGGGACCCGATCCTGGTCTATATTTGTTCAACAAAACTCCCGGAAGAGACTTTAGAAGAGACCTGTGGGAACAGTCCCTTAGTTCCCGAAAAGATCGAAAAGCAAATATGAGGTCGTGGAGGGGCTAAACCTTATGAGGCCGAGCAAGTCCGTGTTTTCTCACAACCGGGATCTCAAAACTTAGCTGAGAGCAGATGGACTTTTCCCTGTCCGGTTTGCAGCGCGGCTCATGCGCTCAAACTATGCCCGAAATTCAAACAGTTATCTGTTTATGATCGAGTAAAAGCAGTACGAGCTCACAACTTGTGCACAAACTGCCTATCCCATATTCACTTGAAGCGGGATTGCACAAGTAAACACACTTGTTCGCAATGTCAGAAGAAGCATCATTCTATGCTCCATTTCGCTTCTGACATCACCCCAAATCGGCGAAGAGACACCATCTCACCAATTTTCACGACTCTGCCTCGGGGTCCATTAAACAGCTCATCCTTTTCGAGAAAATCCCGGAGTTCTCAAGATGAGTCATCTTCCGTCACCTCGCGTAGACGAAAAACCCGTCCTGTGCAGTCTCTTAGCACGACTGTTAAGGAAACAGCCCCTCGCCCCATGTCTAAATCTAGACAGTTTGGGCACACCGCAGCCGAAGCGCACCCCCGCGCAACATTCAAACCCAGTCAGCTGCAAGACGTAGACGACAACTGCAGGAATCCCGTTGGACTCACTCGCCTCGCCTCTATAACGCATCTCGTCCGCACGTGAATCAGCATCACCCTCAATACAGTAGCTACAGCCAACGGAGATCTGAGCCAAGGCTCCAGCCAAGCAAGTTGCGCGGACACTGAGTTCGGACCCTTCCAACCCGAGCCATCCAAGCCCTAATGGAGCTCCGGGGGGTCCCATCAATGCACGAGTGCATCCGGCCCCAGGATGTTTAGATCGCTAAACACTGCCGGCAACGCAGCTCTTAAAAGTTAATGTCAATATTATTGTATTGTGTTTGTCAATTTATGTGTTTATATGTACGGATGGCAACCCTGGCCATCCGATGTACGGAATGCAGGCACTTGATGTACGAACTCCGGCGAATCCACATCCATTAACTTCGATCCATACAAAAATTAACATTTACATACATATTTGTCAACACTCAGTATTTAATAAATTACTACACAAAAAACCGACACAAGACATTACCTATTTTTATTTCAATGCATTTGCGCGATCTGAGCTTTAAACATGTTTGTGTGTTTGTTTGTTTGTTTGGCTGTTTGTTTGTTTATTTGTTCGTTTTTTCGCTTATTCGTTTGTTCGTTTGTTCTTTTGCTCGAGTGTTGTTGGTCACAAGAATTTTGTCTTGTTTTATCATAATAACAGTAACTATTCTTTTACAATATAAAACTTTATACACATAAATAAGATTATTCAAATTTGTATACCAATTACAGCAGGTATATAATATAGTTGGCCGATCTTGTCCAAAGCCTAACTAAGGCAAGTATGGCATAAGACTTGGTAATAATAAAATTGACATGACTAACGAAAGTGAACTTAAAGTCAAAGATTACTCCCAGTTCATTAATTTCGTTAACTCGCAGCAGGGGCGACAAAGAGATTTGATAAGATGTGTCCAAGACTTTAGATCGTTTAGAAAAAGTAGCTTGGAAACACTTGCTAATGTTCAGCGATAATCGATTTTTAATACACCAGGAGCTAACATTATCAATATCAATCAATATCAATATTAATTGGGAATCAAGAAATTTGCTGATCGCCGAGTACATTTTGAGGCCATCTGCATAAAGGAGAAACCTTGCAAACGAAAAGCAGGCAGAGATATCGTTAATAAACAAAACGGGCTTAGGATACTGCCTTGAGGTACACCGTCATGCAATGACGATTGTTTAAATAGGATGAAATCCAACTCAAGAAGGTTGAGTGAAAGCCAATGCAAGCTAGTTTATTTAACAGAATAACGTGAGAAACCCTATCGAACGCTATCGGTACTACCACCGATCTCTGTCACGATGGGTTCAATAGGGGAGTGGCTCACACGAGCTACAAATAGAGCCTGGACAACTAGGTGCGACTTCAGGATTGCACGTACCCTAGGGCCGGCGCTCAACGCGAGAAAAACTAAGTCTCCTGCTCCTCGACAAGCATGCCATACGCATGGTCACGGGGGAATCACAGGTCACTGCGCCATTGGTGTCATGCTATGCAAATGGCGTTTGGCGACCGACGATTTATGCAGGAGTTGCGGAGACGAGGATGCAGTAGAATCAGTCGAGCATCTGCTATGCCACTGCCGATCACTGCAAAGACGACGGCTCCAGACTCTTGGGGCAAGGTTCTTTGATGGGCTCGCGGAAGTAGCAGACGCACAGATTACTGATCTACACAATTTTCTCGCCAAGATCAAATGATTCCCAAAAGATCCCGCCTGGATCTACAGGGATCCCAACAGATAGAGATAGGCTTCGGTTTTCTCCGAAAATGAAGGGATTCACAATGGATCCAACAGGGTCTCCGAGTGGAAGTGCTTGCCGCACACACCCCTTCCGTAACCTAACCTAACCTAAGCCAACGAATACAATAACAATTCTTATGGGGTAAGTTGACCATAATTAAATGTAAATGCAATTTTACGAAATCATAAGCTAAACTATTCATAAAAGAGATTAATCGAATTCATAGAGCGATTTTTTAAAATGAAAAATCAATCTCAACATGTTTGGAGATTTTATTAAACTTAATAAGGGCTCTGGTAACACAGGGCATCAAATTTCGACTTTTGGTCGGCTTTGACATCAGTTCTAGGGTAATTAGGGACCGCTGATTTCGAATCCGCAAACCGTTTTGAAAACTTAGTCTCCGTTTTCGCAAAAAATGGGCGTGTCACTTTTTCGGATTTTCCCTGACTTTTCACGTTTCCAATTGTAATTTCTAAACCAATAGACCGGTTGACATGATTTTCACTTTGTGTCATTTACAACACCACGGCTTCTTTTCCAATGTAATTTATTTTTTTAAGTTTTAAAATTCCACGGTAATTGAACCTCAAACTCGGAAAATATGGAATTTCAAGGCGTTTTCTTTGATGTTGAAAAACATGCACATTTTTCGTAAATCAATTAACGAGTTAGGTGTTGAATAAAAGCGGAACCATCAAATAATACAACACAACCAAATTATTTGGTGTAGTTTCCATTCTCATCGAAATAATAGCAAAAATGTACCATAGTCATTTTCATCATTTTTCATACTTTTTCCTTAAAAAATAAGAGCCTCAAAATATGCAAAGTTTTTTATTTTTTTTAAATAAGCAACAGTTTTTTGGTTTGTTGTTTTGCTTATGCGTCAGACCAGCACATAAAAGGTATGCCTGTTTTTATGAAGACAGTTTTCAATTTGAGCTAAATTGGTAAGCAAAAACAAGAAATGGACTGTTCTAAAGAAATTTCAGGTCCAATTGTGGAAAGGGAAAAAGACCTTAATCGGGTTTCAGTCCTCACAAAGTAGGCTATTCAAAGACATTCTCACAAAATTTGGTGTAATACCATTTCTTTTATGTAAATTTGAACAAGATCGGCCAACTATATTATATATTATATAGCTGCCATAGGAACGATCAAACAACATCATCTTCCAATACCTTATTTATGCTTTACTGGCGTTTTCCGATGAGCTAAAGTCGTCCAAAAATATTTAGCTGGCAGGCAGCTATTTGTGTGTCATCCAATGCATTATTTATTGATTTTTATTCATTCGTCTGTACACAGCAGAGCTAAACAAATTGCTATTGATATCAAGCACATGATTGATATTAATTTTATGATTGTTTATTTGTTTGTTTGTCTGTTTGTTTGTTTGTTTATTTGTTTGTTTGATTGTTTGTTTGTTTGTTTATTTGTCTGTTTATTTGTTTGTTTGTTTATTTGTTTGTTCATTTGTTTGTTTGTTTGTTTGTTTATATGTTTGTTTATTTGTTTGTTTGTTTGTGTGATTGTTTATTTGTTTATCTGTTTGTTTGATTGTTTATTTGTTTGTTTGTTTGTCTGATTGTTTGTTCATTTGTTTGTTTGTTTGATTGTTTATTTGTTTGTTTGATTGTTTATTTGTTTGTTTGTTTGTAAGTAAAGTTGTGGAATACGTTCAGTAGAAAATTATATTTTCTTAACACCTTTAAGAAAAATAATTATAAGCTTGGTGTCTCCAATTCTTTTGGAGAAGTTACTTCGTTTTCATTACATTTTCGTCCCATCACAAAATTCTTTCGGGTGTTCACTCAAAACCCCATTGAGGTGAAACACTTCGAAAAATTTCTTGCATTTTTCGTGCATGTGCTCCAGTTTGCGACATTCCTAGTCGGTTTTGTGCAACATTTGTTGACAATTCGAATATCTTTCGAATTCTGTTGGTACTGTTTCTCGATTCTTGCCTCCTGTATCTCTCAACCATCGATTTATTTGTTTATATTAATTCTAAATTGTTCTGTATTTCGACATGCCAATTCAAAGATCATCCGAAGAGTCTCATGTTCTCCCCAAGATTATTTTAATTTCGAAGCGGACAATTTTGTCCACTTTTGTTCTAAATTATCTTCTGTTCCTATCGAAGAGTTAACGCCCGCAATCCTCAAAGCGTATTTAGCCGATCTCAATGGCTATTATGCGGATTTGAAGGCAGCTTTTTCGCAAGTCGGCATCACTCCCGATGACAACCTGACGGAAACTTTCAAGTTGATCGCTCGCTTCAAAATGGAACTGTGCCGAAAACGTGTATGAAACCATGGCCCAGATTTCGGACCTCATGGACGCTCAGCAACCTCCTCTCGCTGAAACCAGTCGTCCAGCAGAAATTTTCTTCCCTCCTTGCGAAACCGAAATCTTTTCCGGCGGGTATGAAGAGTAGCCGTCCTTCCGCGACATGTTTTCGGCGGTGTATATTAACCACCCAAAACTCACCTCTGCCCTAAAATTATATGACCTCAGATATAAAACGGCTGGCGCCATCGTTAGGCAGTATCCATTGAGCGATTCTAACTTCGAATTGGCATGGAATGCGCTGAAGTCCCGATTCGAAAATCGGCGCATTCTGGTTGATAAACTGGTCAACACGCTCTTGAGCCTCCCTCAGGTAGCTGTTGAATACAGTGAAGCGCTTCAAAATGCAATAAACAATTCTCTGTCCGTCTTATCTTCTCAAGACGTCTCGACAGAGGGTTGGGACCCGATCCTGGTCTATATTTGTTCAACAAAACTCCCGGAAGAGACTTTAGAAGAGACCTGTGGGAACAGTCCCTTAGTTCCCGAAAAGATCGAAAAGCAAATATGAGGTCGTGGAGGGGCTAAACCTTATGAGGCCGAGCAAGTCCGTGTTTTCTCACAACCGGGATCTCAAAACTTAGCTGAGAGCAGATGGACTTTTCCCTGTCCGGTTTGCAGCGCGGCTCATGCGCTCAAACTATGCCCGAAATTCAAACAGTTATCTGTTTATGATCGAGTAAAAGCAGTACGAGCTCACAACTTGTGCACAAACTGCCTATCCCATATTCACTTGAAGCGGGATTGCACAAGTAAACACACTTGTTCGCAATGTCAGAAGAAGCATCATTCTATGCTCCATTTCGCTTCTGACATCACCCCAAATCGGCGAAGAGACACCATCTCACCAATTTTCACGACTCTGCCTCGGGGTCCATTAAACAGCTCATCCTTTTCGAGAAAATCCCGGAGTTCTCAAGATGAGTCATCTTCCGTCACCTCGCGTAGACGAAAAACCCGTCCTGTGCAGTCTCTTAGCACGACTGTTAAGGAAACAGCCCCTCGCCCCATGTCTAAATCTAGACAGTTTGGGCACACCGCAGCCGAAGCGCACCCCCGCGCAACATTCAAACCCAGTCAGCTGCAAGACGTAGACGACAACTGCAGGAATCCCGTTGGACTCACTCGCCTCGCCTCTATAACGCATCTCGTCCGCACGTGAATCAGCATCACCCTCAATACAGTAGCTACAGCCAACGGAGATCTGAGCCAAGGCTCCAGCCAAGCAAGTTGCGCGGACACTGAGTTCGGACCCTTCCAACCCGAGCCATCCAAGCCCTAATGGAGCTCCGGGGGGTCCCATCAATGCACGAGTGCATCCGGCCCCAGGATGTTTAGATCGCTAAACACTGCCGGCAACGCAGCTCTTAAAAGTTAATGTCAATATTATTGTATTGTGTTTGTCAATTTATGTGTTTATATGTACGGATGGCAACCCTGGCCATCCGATGTACGGAATGCAGGCACTTGATGTACGAACTCCGGCGAATCCACATCCATTAACTTCGATCCATACAAAAATTAACATTTACATACATATTTGTCAACACTCAGTATTTAATAAATTACTACACAAAAAACCGACACAAGACATTACCTATTTTTATTTCAATGCATTTGCGCGATCTGAGCTTTAAACATGTTTGTGTGTTTGTTTGTTTGTTTGGCTGTTTGTTTGTTTATTTGTTCGTTTTTTCGCTTATTCGTTTGTTCGTTTGTTCTTTTGCTCGAGTGTTGTTGGTCACAAGAATTTTGTCTTGTTTTATCATAATAACAGTAACTATTCTTTTACAATATAAAACTTTATACACATAAATAAGATTATTCAAATTTGTATACCAATTACAGCAGGTATATAATATAGTTGGCCGATCTTGTCCAAATTTAGATATAAGAAATGGTATTACACCAAATTTTGTGAGAATATCTGTGAGGACAGAAAACCGATTAATCTCTTTTCCCCTTTCCACAATTGGACCTGAAATTTCTTTAGCACAGTCCATTTCTTGTTGTTGCTTACCAATTTAGCTCAAATTGAAAACTGTCTTCATAAAAACAGGCATACCTTTTATGTGCTGGTCTGACGCATAAGCAAAAAAACAAACTAAAACACTGTTGCTTATTTAAAAAAAATAAAAAACTTTGCATATTTGAGGCTCTTATTTTTTAAGGAAAAAGTATGAAAAATTATGAAAATGACTATGGTACATTTTTGCTATTATTTCGATGAGAATGGAAACCACACCAAATAATTTGGCTGTGTTGTATTATTTGATGGTTCCGCTTTTATTCAACACCTAAATCGTTAATTGATTTACGAAAAATTTGCATGTTTTTCAACATCAAAGAAAACGCCTTGAAATTACATATATTCCGACTTTGTGGTTCAATTACCGCGGAGTTTTAAAACTTAAAAAAATAAATTACATTGGAAAAGAAGCCGTGAGGTGTTGTAAATGACACAAAGTGAATATCATGTCAACCGGTCTATTGGTTTAGAAATTACAATTGAAAAGTGAAAAAAGTCAGGGAAAATCCGAAAAAGTGACACGCCCATTTTTTTGCGAAAACGGAAACTACTTTTTAAAAACGGTTTGCGGATTCGAAATCAGCGGTCCCTAATTACCCTAGAACTGATGTCAAAACCAGAAAAGCCATTTTGCTGTTGATCAGTGTAGTAGTTGCATTTCTACGATATAGCGCCTTAAAAAGACCAACACGGAAAAAGTCAATGCAGCGGAGACCGGACAATCGAAACCAAAACGGAGTATATAAAAAGCAAAGGAGAGAGACAGGATTATTCTCCTACTCTGCAATGATTTTGAATTAATTAATAGGCATCTTGATTCACAGCTGGGAAGAGAATCTGAAAAACGTAAATTGCATAGAGCAAAGCGTAAAAAAACTTTTTGGATTCGCTCAATCCTTGCAACATGGCACGCATAATGAGACCAGATGAAAGACGCGTACTCGAGTCTGGATCGTAAAAATGCCATACACAAAAGATTCAGCATATACGGGTCGGTGAAGTCTAAGGTATGAAGCCTAACTAAGGCAAGTATGGCATAAGACTTGGTAATAATAAAATTGACATGACTAACGAAAGTGAACTTAAAGTCAAAGATTACTCCCAGTTCATTAATTTCGTTAACTCGCAGCAGGGGCGACAAAGAGATTTGATAAGATGTGTCCAAGACTTTAGATCGTTTAGAAAAAGTAGCTTGGAAACACTTGCTAATGTTCAGCGATAATCGATTTTTAATACACCAGGAGCTAACATTATCAATATCAATCAATATCAATATTAATTGGGAATCAAGAAATTTGCTGATCGCCGAGTACATTTTGAGGCCATCTGCATAAAGGAGAAACCTTGCAAACGAAAAGCAGGCAGAGATATCGTTAATAAACAAAACGGGCTTAGGATACTGCCTTGAGGTACACCGTCATGCAATGACGATTGTTTAAATAGGATGAAATCCAACTCAAGAAGGTTGAGTGAAAGCCAATGCAAGCTAGTTTATTTAACAGAATAACGTGAGAAACCCTATCGAACGCTTTAGAAAAATCAGTATAAACGGTGTCAACCTGGATATCTGATTGAAAGGCTGAGATGCAATCATCTGAGAAGACAGCTAGATTAGATACAGTTGAGAGTCCAGGAATAAAACCATGCTGCTCCGGACATAACATATGTCCACTAAATATTGAGAGTAACTTCAGCCGTTTATTTGACTGCATAAGCAAACATGGACATGTCACTCAATATACTAATCATACTTAAGTGGGCTTCTACTCAACTGCCAAACTCAAATTACGCAATACATTCCATTCAAAATGTCGTAAAAGCTGGGTTTAAGAAAATCTGTTGCCAATCTGTTTGGACGACTCACTACATGGGAAATTCTGGATGTGTTTAAAGAGATGCCAATCTCCTGGGCGACTATTTTTCGTGTTTTGAAAGATTGCCGTAATGGGAAAGGACCGGAAAACGAAGTCATACCTGGTCGTCTGCCGAAGTTAAGTGCCACAAGGACGAAAAACTGCTGACAAGTGCAAAAAACAAAGTTGGCCAATCAACACCCAAATTAGCACGAAAATTTGGCATTTCAAAGTCTGGTGTTCACAAGGTTTTGAAGAGGAACAATGTAATCTATCGCAAACGTAAACTAGCATCAAAGTATTCCGCGAAACAACTCGAAAATATACCAAAATGCTGCCGTGCACTTCGTTGTAAACACTTCGCTAATGAAAAATTCATAATTTTGGATGTTGAATCGTACTTCACATTTTTGTACCAAAATTAAGCGGGAACGACGGTTTTTACACTGACGACATCGAAACAACACCAAACGGAGTTAAATACGCCAGCAAATCAAAATTTGAACCAAAGGTGCTAGTGTGGGTGGCCATTTCTTCGAAGGGTGTCTCAGCGCTATTGATTCGCACAAACAAAGCCAAAGCAGTCAATGCTGACGTTTATATCGGTCAATGCTTGCCAAAATTGAAGCAATTCACTGGCAAATATCACATTGGCGACGAAATCATGTTTTGGGCGGATCTTGCAAGCTGTCACTATGCGAAAAAAAGTTGGATTGGCTGACCGAGTATAAAATAAAATTTGTTGCCGAAGAAGGACAATCCAAACGTGTCTCAGGCACGTCCAACCGAAAATTTCTGGGCAGTTCTCAAACGTATGGTGTACGAAAAGGGTTGGGAGGCACGGAACGAGCAAGAGTTGATTAATCGAACCAAGCAAAAGTTGAAACAAATCGAGATAAACACAGTACAAAACCTTAATCGGGACATTCGCTTTACACTGAGAAAAATCGAACACAATGATCCATTGAGTATATTGAGTAAGCGTATTTTGCGACAGATGACCAATAGACTGAAGTACCAAATAAAATAAATGTTTAATTCAATTGTCTGTTTTCAAATGGCGCGCGCCGGAAGTTAGTCTCAATATTTAGTGGACATATGTTATTGTATTCTTAACTGCAAATAATAATTTATCTTGGTGATGCCAAGTTTAGACGTGGACAAAGTTTAGAAATAGGTCTGTAGTTTTTGATGTCTCTTGAAAAAAGGTGTGATGAAAGCCAATTTTCAAGCAACTCTAAGGGTACCCGATGATAAATATTTATTAAAAATTACCAGTAATGGGTATACTAAAGAATCACACTTTTTGAACAAGACATAAACGTCGATTTGTACAGAAAATTTAAGGCGGTCAATTGGCCACATCTCGGGAAGACAGCACTAGCTTTCCGAAATCGAAGGATTGTTGTAAATCAATCAAATTTGGCTTAAAAAATATCGCAAAAAGATTAGCTGCATCGACAAAAGTGCCGAGGGAATACTGGAACAGGATTTTTTCGAATTAACAACATTCCAAGAAGCTTTAGTGTTGGACCTTAAGTTGGATTTAAAACCTAGGACGTAATTTCTATCCAAACATTTTGAATTTGAATGAATTTTTTAGAATATATTTTATACATCTATACTATTATATAAAAACAAGTGTGACGTTTTTTGAGCCACAATCAGGCAAAAACCACTGAACCGATTTAGATGAAATAAGCACCAAACATTTTTTGATCTGGGGGAATGGTCATAGGCTATATGAAAATGACCACCCCCCCTCTTACGCCCACTATGGTAACAAAACTCATCTATGGTATGCTTTTGTAAGGCAATATGGGTATCAAACGATTCAGGGTGTCATTGCGGCAAACATAGGCTATAATATAATCGGCCACGCTCACTAAACTACCAAAACGAAGCTACGGTACATGTCATTAAATCAATATTAATATCCGTGTTGCATTGATGTTAACATAGGATATATAAGATTGACAACGCCCACCTGATATGACTTCTCTAATAACAAATCAACCATGGTATATTTGTCATAGCAATATGGGTATCAAACGATTCAGCGTGTCATTGCGGCAAACATAGGCTATAATATAATCGGCCACGCCCAATTTCTGTGCCCACTAAACTAACAAAACGAAGCTACGGTACATGTCTGTAAATCAGTATTAATACCAAATGATTCCGTGTTTCATTGCTATTAACATAGGATATATAAGATTGACCACGCCCATCTGATATGCCTTTTCACCACGCCCACTATAATAACAAATCAGCCATGGTATATTTGTCATAGCAATATGGGTATCGAACGATTCAGCGTGCCATTCCGGCAAACATAGGGTATAATAAAAAAAACCACGCCAACTTTCCGTGCCCACTAAACTAACAAAACGAAGGTACGGTACATGTCATTAAATCAATAATATCAAATGATTCCGTGTTGCATTGATGTTAGCAATAGGATATATAAGATTGACCACGCCCACCTCGTACGCCTTTTCGCCACGCTATAATGATTGAGTTACAGAATTTGTTTGAAAAACGACATGGATATCAAACGTTTCCTTACGGCAAGCATGGCTTTATAAGTTTGGCCACGCCCATACGTAAAAACTGAATTGTTAACCAAAGCTTTGCAGGTGTATATGATGTCATCTTATTTACCTTGTAGCAAAGAGTTTCCTCATCGTCATCGGAACTAAAATAAAGCGCTAGGCTGTCCACTTCGTGTTAATTTATTCATATTATTTCGTTTCCACTGTTGAAAGATCACTCTGTTGACAGCTCAACAAGAGGAAGCTATTGTAACGATAGGACAGTCTGTCGCTGTGCAAAGCAACCCTGTCGCTACGCGCCGTGCTATAATTGAACATGGCAATGATGGCCGCGATAATGGAAACTTTTAGTCCAACCTGGCAATGATGGCCGCGAATGGAAACTTTTAGTCCAATCTGGCAATGATGGCCCGCGATCATCATGGAAACCTTTAGTCCACTCTGGAATGTGCGAGAACGATCTGCGCGGTAACCGGACAGGTATAAAAGGCAGCCGGGTACGGCGCAGCGAATGAGTCTGATTTTGACTAGCGAATGTGCCACACGGAATAATTAAGCAAATATTTAAGTGTAAAGACAGTGAAGCGTAAATCTGCGAAATAAAGTGATTGTTGGTTTTTATTGACTGCGTTTGTGAAACTAAGTGTGTTTTGTTTATTTCAAATTACACAATCCAGTGATACGTACCAGCCCACTAGAACTAGTATTCGTAACATTTGGTGTCAGAAGCGGGATTGTGGAAAATTGAAAAAAAGACCAAAAAAAAGAATAAATAAAATTATAAAAACGCAGAAATGGTTAAACTCGAGCTGCTGAAGATGGACCAGCTGAAGAAGGAGCTGGCTGCCTGGAATTTGCCGACTGCTGGCGGTAAGGTGGAGTTGCAGCTGCGCTTGCGAGAGGCGTGTGAATCACGAGGCATCGATTGGGCTGCACACGACTTCGGAACGCAGGAACAAGAGGCGTCGGCCAAAGTGGAGGAATTGCCTGCGGGTGCTGCGCCGATGCAAAGTACGGCTGCGCCGCCACAAGCAATGGACATGAGCCAGCTTATGCTTGCAATGAGAGGCATGTTTCAGGAGACTTCTGGGAAAATTGAGAATGTCAGTCGTGAAATGTCGGCGCAAATTGAAACGGCGAACCGGGAAATGTCAGCAAAACTTGAAAATGCAAATCGGGAGTTGTCCAGCAAACTTCAGGAAAATTCTGCGCGCTTGGAGCAAAAAGTGGAGGAAATCTCGGACAGGATTAATGGAAAAGTCGAGCACTTGGATAAACGAGTCGACGACCTGGATGATTCCCTGAACAAACGTGTTGACGATCTTGATGATTCCCTGAACAAACGAGTTGATAGTCTGGAAGACTCGATGAACAGAAAAATTTACGAGCGGCTTAGAGAGGTACAGCCGCGAGAATGGTTGCCGCCGGTTCCGGAAAGTGTTGCCACCCGAGAAGAAGTGCCTACTTATGATGGGACTATGCCGTTCGATACATTCAAGCTACAATTCGACCTGGCTGCTCTGCAAATCAGTGGACCGATGTAAGGAAAGGTCGGAGATTGGCGCTGGCACTGAAAGGTCCTGCGGCTGAGGTAATAAAATCAGTTACAGAATGTTTAAGACGTGAGTACGAGACCGTCATAAGGGCGCTGGCAGCCAAATACAGTGACGAGCACAACAGAACGCTGTACTACTGTGAGCTGAAGAACCGCAGGCAAAGAGCCAACGAGGCACTGCAGAAATATGCAGCAGACATTGAGCGGCTCGTACAGCTGTGCTACCCGTCCTTCGGCGCTGATGATCTCGAGAATATGAAGATTGAGGCGCTTATTGAAGGTCTTCATGATCCGGAGACACGTCGCAGTGTGTTGATGATGGGCAAGCTGACATTTAGGGAGACGGTGACCAGCGCGATGACATACGAGGCAACATGGATTGGGAGCACTCGGTATGCACCTGCAAGGATATGCCAGATCCAGCCGGACCACGACATTACGATCCAGGCAATAAGCTCGGAGCCACCGGGCAGGCCACGGGTGGTCTCCTCTAAAGTTATTTGTTGGGTATGTGGCAAGCAGGGCCACATATCACGAGACTGCCGCCAACGAAACAGGCGTTCCCGTTCCCGATCGCAATCGCCTGAAGCGGGCAATACTGACAATCGAGGCTCAGCCAACAAGCGCAGGGCTGGGGACGAGGAGCCGTTAAACTAAAAAGGGTCAGCCCCAAAGGGGCGTGAGCTGATCCCCACAACCTGCTGCCCCACCGTCCTTGTCTCACAGCTGAAACGACAGCCCAGCAGCTTGACAATGGAAGGAAGGATAGATGGAAAGTTGTTCGTGTTGACACTGGATACTGGAGCGTCATATTCGATTATAAAAAGGAAGCTGCTGAAGAACTGGGAACCGCTGCATGGCATACAGCTGCGGACTGCGACTGGCGAGCGTGCGCCGGTAAGAGGAAAAGTTACAAAAACGATTGCTATCGGCACCAGCAGCCTGGAACATGAGTTCATCGTCGCGGATATAATAGACGACGTGATTATCGGCATAGATTTCATGATAAGGCACGGTTTTACGCTGGACCTGACGGAAAATGTGCTAAGATATACCAACGTTGAATTCCCTCTGCACACCGGCTATGAGCGAAGCGTGGCGGTGAGGTAGGTTGTATCGTGTCAACAGCAGAGGATACCAGCGAATTCCGAGGCGATTGTGTGGGCAAAGGTGGACGAGGACGATGGAAAAGTCGGCTGTGGGTTGTAGAGGCACCGAAACAAGGATACGACAACAGCATCATCGGACGTACATTAGTGGAACCTAAGAATGGCAGAATACCAGTCAGAATACTGAACCCCCTGAATGCACCCAGATATGTCGGTAAAGACGAGGTAATTGGCGAGTGTAAGGAAGCTGTAGCCGTGGTCAATTGCGAGAGTGGCCCACCTGGAGGTAATAGGAAGAACGGTTTCAACATGGACGTCATACCGCAGGAGAACCAGTGGAGCAGCGAGTTGACGGCCAAGCAGAAACAGAATTCGAGATCACTCCTGCAGCACTATGGGTTAATATTTGCGGCAGAAGCAGGCGGAAGAACAGCCATAGTGAAGCACAACATCGACACCGGAAGTGCAAAACCGATTCGCCAACCGCCAAGACGAGTTCCTCTGGCCAAGAGGGAAGAGGTCACAAATTTGATCGAAAACATGCGGAAAGAAACGGTCATAGAGCCTTCTTCGGGCCCCTGGTGCTCGCCGGAGGTGCTAGTCAAGAAAAAGGATGCCAGTACCCGATTTTGTGTGGATTATCGGAAGCTCAATGAAGGACAGTTATCCACTACCTCGGTTCGATGACACCCTGGACACACTGTCAGGCACGCAGTGGTTCTCCACGCTTTCAGTGTTGGCGATGGTTTGTGGCAGTTCACCGTCATGCCGTTTGGACTCTGCAACGCACCAACAACGTTCAAGCGGCTAATGGAACGCGTTCTAAGAGGGCTGCATTGGCGGACGTGTCTGGTGTACCTCGACGACATAATCGTGATGGGTAAAAGCTTCGATGACCACCTGGGAAAGCTAAAGGAGGTATTCGAGCGGATACAAAAAGCCGGGCTTAAACTCAACCCGAAGAAGTGCTCGCTGTTCCAAAGAGAGGTCAAGTATCTGGGTCATACATACGGTTTCCGCCCGCGGAGTACATACGGATGAAGGAAAAATCACGGCGGTGAAGGAGTAGCCCTGGCTACGCAATCTACACGAACTCCGCAGTTTCCTGGGCCTGTGCACATACTACAGCCGATTTGTTCCGGGATTCGCGAGCATAGCCGGCAGCTTGCAGAAACTGACGAAAAAGAGCCAAGGTTTCGAGTGGAACGAGGAGCAGGAGCAAGCTTTTGCACGTCTGAAGTAAAAACTGCGCAGTGCTCCAATTCTGGCCTTCCCCGTGCCTGGGGAGATGTTTGTGCTGGATACAGATGCAAGCGGGCATAGTATTGGCGGTGTGCTATCACAGATAATAGACGGCCAGGAACAAGTGATAGCGTACTACAGTAGGGTTCTATCGAAACCGGAACGCAACTACAGTGTGAAACGGAGAGAACTGCTGGCGGTATTGGACTGCGTAAAACACTTCCACAAATATCTGTATGGACAAAGGTTTCGCCTGCGCACAGATCATGCGGCATTGAGATGGCTCCTGAACTTTAAAGATCCTGAAGGGCAATTGGCGCGGTGGATCGAGCGACTGCAGAGCTACGACTACACGATAGAGCATCGCAAGGGCAGTAGCCATGGAAATGCCGATGCTTTGTCACGCCGTCCGTGCAAAGTCGAATGCAGGCAGTGCTCGCGAGCCGAAAGCAAAGAACAGATAGTGACGTCCGGTTGGTAAGCGTTATGCCAGAGGAAGAGTGGTCTGCGGAGAGGCTACAAAAGGACCAGCGTGAGGATGCGGATCTTGCAAAAATCGTCGAAGGCAAGGAGCAAGGCGCACGTCCGGACTGGCAGGAGATGGCCGGTGAAAGCCCGATCGCTAAGGCTTACTGGGCGCAGTGGGAAAGTCTGCGGCTGAAGGAAGGATGCCTGTATCGCGAATGGGAGAGCGCGGATGGTCGGACCAGCAACTCCCTAATGGTAGTGCCGAAATGCAGAATCAACGAGGTCATCGAGGCATACCATAACGACTCCAGTGGAGGGCACCTAGGCATCACCAAAACCGTGGCCAAAATAAAAAGACGATTCTACTGGGTAGGATGTCAGGAGTCTGTAGCCGAGTGGATTAAGAGCTGCGAAAGGGCCGACAAGAAGATCTCGAGGCCGCATGGAGCAGTACAACGTGGGAGCGCCCTTCGAGCGGATTGCTATGGACGTCGCCGGCCCATTCCCAACTAGCACTCAAGGCAACAAATATGTGCTGGTGGTAATGGATTATTTCAGCAAATGGCCCGAAGTGTACAGCTGGTAAACAACTGGGTAGCCAGGTTCGGAGTTCCGTTAGAGTTGCACTCAGATCAAGGTCGGAATTTCGAGTCTGCGGTATTCAAGGAGGTGTGTGAGCTGCTGGGGATAAATAAAACTCGTACCACTCCTTTGCACCCACAGTCCGACGGCATGGTGGAACGTTTTAACGGGACACTGGAAGAATATCTGCGGAAAGTGGTAGGCACGAATCAAAAGGATTGGGACACGCATATCCCCCTGTTCCTGATGGCGTATAGGTCAGCCCCGCACGACACGACATCACTCACTCCAGCCCGAGCAGTGTTCGGCACAGAGTTGCGGTTACCCGCTGACTTGAAGTTCAGGGTAGTCAGCACGACGGGAGGCGCTAGGACTGACTACGTGGTCAATAAGCGGGCGGAACTCGAGGAAATTCACCAGTTCATAAGGAGCCGCACCAAACTCGTCAGCGATAAGGTGAAAGCCAGATATGATCTACGGGCCAACTCAGCAGGGTTCCAAGAAGGCGATCTGGTAATGCTCTACAACCCGAAGCGGAGGAAAGGTTTGTCTCCAAAACTTCAAACGTCATGGGAAGGACCGTACGAAGTCGTGGCTAGGATTAACGATGTAGTATACAGGATTCAACGTTGCAGCAATAGAGGCGCTAAGCTGAAGGTAGTCCATTTGTTCGGCACTTGTTCGGGACGAACAAGCCTAAGTGGTGGGCAGTGTAACGATAGGACAGTCTGTCGCTGTGCAAAGCAACCCTGTCGCTACGCGCCGTGCTATAATTCAACATGGCAATGATGGCCGCGATAATGGAAACTTTTAGTCCAACCTGGCAATGATGGCCGCGAATGGAAACTTTTAGTCCAATCTGGCAATGATGGCCCGCGATCATCATGGAAACCTTTTGTCCACTCTGGAATGTGCGAGAACGATCTGCGCGGTAACCGGACAGGTATAAAAGGCAGCCGGGTACGGCGCAGCGAATGAGTCTGATTTTGACTAGCGAAGGTGCCACACGGAATAATTAAGCAAATATTTAAGTGTAAAGACAGTGAAGTGTAAATCTGCGAAATAAAGTGATTGTTGGTTTTTATTGACTGCGTTTGAGAAACTGTGTTTTGTTTATTTCTAATTGCACAATCCAGTGATACGTACCAGCCCACTAGAACTAGTATTCGTAACACTATTTTATTTTATACTCACTCAATCTTGTACAAAAGCTGTCGTGTCGTAAATTTTCGGGAATACCGAAATAAAACGACACGACTCAAAAACCGACAGGCGAAAAAACCGACACACGACATTCGGAATAGGGCTGATTAAGTTTTGTTTTCTCTTCGGAAACATTTTCATTTTTTTTTATTTATTTTTTATTTTTTTATTCCATAGTCGCAAAATAAATCGTTAAAGTTAGTTTTCGGAAAAAGGACTATCACCAGAAGAAGTTACTAAATCATCGTCGATCGCTTCCGTTTCGATCCTCTTTCGTCTTGTCGTTAACCTTTACTTCCATATCATCTTCATCAAACAATGATTGCCGATGGAAAAAGTGTTTTGGGGACATAACGGCCGACGACCTAAAACACTCATTAAACATGCTTTTAGATTATGTAAATCGTTGTATTGAGCCTAAAGAATACAATTAAAAAAAATCGGGCTTTGACAAAAAAAGGTGCTGTTATTATTTTCTTAAATGTTTAAAGGTAAAAAGACCTTTTTGCTAATGTTTCAACGTACATACCATGTATAGTGATTGAAAATGTTGAACATTTTTAGACTATGAGCGGTTTCACACCCAAAACACCCCCTTGGCTACGCCCCTGGAGTAAGGCATATGTGGCTTAAGAGCCATTTTCACATTGATATGATGAAAATCAGTACGAACTTATTAAAGTCTTTTTGAAATAATAAAAATTGTTTCTCTTGTTAAGAGGGGACTTCTTATGGTTTAATTGTTTGAAGACCACCTGAACTATTTTCCAATGGAAAATATTTTTTTTGTTTAATATTGATCATATGTAGGAAGGAAGGGAGCGGGCATACAAGGTAAAGTTTCTGATTGCGTTCAACCTGGCGAACGCCAGAACGATCCTTGTCCCTGTCCAATCCAAGCTGATACACAGCCTCCGCGCGGCCCTTCTGGATAGCTATCTGGCACCCGCTGAATAGTGAACTAATGTGTGCAGCGTGTCCAATCCCCAGGACTTGAAATTTGGGTTGTGCGCAGGGTTTGGTGCCCGCCACGTAAAATCTACCACCAATGAAAGCCAAAAATAAAGCCTCGGAAGGAATCCACAATGTTGACGACCACAGCAAACGATTTAAGGACCACAATTTGAGGATATGCACCTGGAATGTCCGGACCCTCTATAGGGAAGGTGCCTCTATCCAACTGGCGGAAGCCCTCACAAAATGTAAGGCTGACATCACCGCCATCCAGGAAATGCGATGGACAGGACAAGGTTGCTCCAAGCGAGCAGACTGCGACATCTACTACAGCTGCCATGCGGAGAAGCACGAATTTGGCTGCGGATTTGTGGTCAGCAAGAGACTTCGCCACCACGTCTCTCGGTTCACTCCGGTGAACGAACGGCTGGCTTCGATCCGCATCAAGGCTAAATACTTTAGCATTAGCCTAATTTGCGCGCACGCCCCGACGGAAGAGAAGGACGATGCGACCAAGGATGCCTTCTATGCGAAGCTCGAGGACGTCTACGACGGGTGCCCGGCCCATGACGTCAAAATTGTCCTCGGGGACTTCAACGCAAAGGTCGGGCGAGAAGGTATCTTTGGCCCCACAGTCGGGCAGTTCAGCCTCCATGCGACCACTTCGAACAACGGTCTGAGGCTGATCGATTTCGCCGCGGCACGAAACATGGTAGTTAGTAGCACCAGATTCCAGCACCTCGATATCCATAAAGCCACCTGGCTATCCCCCGATCAATCCACCCGCAACCAGATTGATCACATTGTGATTGATGGAAGGCATGCTTCTAGCATTCTAGATGTGCGCACGTTCCGAGGACCCAACATCGACTCGGACCACTACCTTGTTGCAGCCAAGGTACGCATGCGTCTTTGCGCAGCGAAGACCGCGCAACCTAGTTTGCGAAGAAAGCTGGACATCAGTAAGCTGCGATCACAAGGGGTAGCCGAAGCTTACTCCGCTCAACTCTCCAACCAGCTCGGTCGCTCCCCCTCTCCACCTGATGACATCGGCGGATTATGGGCTCACTTATCCCACTCTATGCGCGCCGCCGCAGAAAATGTCCTTGGTTTTCGACGCCCACCACCAAAAAACCAATGGTACGATGAAGAGTGTCGCGCAGCCACTGCAGCGAAGAATGCTGCCTACAAGAAGATCCTGCAGTCGGCTGCCACGCGAGCCGTGACAGAAAAATACCGGGAGGAGAGGAAGAAGGAGAGGTCCCTTTTTAGACGCAAGAAACGGGAGCAAGAAAGGCGCGAGCGTGAGGAAATCGAGGAGTGCAGGAGCAGGAATGACGCCCGAAAATTCTTCCAAAAAGTTAAGCGTCTCACGGAAGGATTTAAGCCCGGGGCATCTTCTTGCAGAGACGAAAACGGGGATCTGGTTACGGATGCGCAGGGTGTACTGAGGTTGTGGAAGGAGCACTTCACCAAGCTGCTCGCAGGCGACGAAGGGAACAATACCGCCAGTGGTGAAGATGTCCAGATGGCACCAATCGACGACGACGGTGTGGATGTGCCACCGCCCAGCCATGACGAGGTCTGGGTCGCTATCCAGCGACTCAAGAACAATAAAGCTGCAGGGCCGGATGGGCTACCAGCTGAATTGTTCAAGGCCGGCGGCGGTGAGCTGATTGGGTGCATGCATCAGCTCATCTGCAAAATATGGCTGGAGGAACGAATGCCCAACGATTGGAACCTCAGTGCCCTTTGCCCTGTGCTGAAGAAAGGCGACCCAACAATATGCGCCAACTACAGGGGTATCAGCCTACTTCCCATTGCATACAAGGTCCTGACGAGCGTACTATGTGAAAGATTAAAGCCACTCGCCAAGGCGCTGATTGGACCCTATCAGTGCGGCTTTAGACCTGGTAAGTCCACCATCGACCAGATATTCACTCTACGCCAAATCCTGGAGAAGACCCATGAGAACCAAATCGATACTCACCATCTCTTCATCGATTACAAGGCAGCATTCGATAGCCCGATAAGGGATCGCCTATATGCCGCATTGTCTGAACTTGGTATCCCTGCAAAGCTCGTGAGACTTTGCAGAGCGACGTTGAGCAATACGCGCAGCTCCGTCAAGGTTGGAAGTGACCTCTCCGACCCATTTGATACCGTTCGAGGATTCAGACAGGGCGATCCTTTGTCCTGCGACCTCTTCAACTTCACCATGGAGAGTGTTCTGCGCAAGGCCGGTGTACATCGTAATGGCACAATTTTCAACAAAAGTGTCCAGCTCCTTGCCTACGCTGATGACATTGATGTCATCGGGCGTAACAAGCGAGATGTCACCGCTGCCTTTGCGGCTATCGAAAGAGAATCTGCCAAAATGGGTCTGGTGGTAAATGAGGGCAAGACGAAGTATATGCTGTCTACACGCAGGGACTCGCAGCGGCTAGGGTCTCACGTCGAGGCCGACAGGTATACCTTTGAAGTTGTCAAGGAATTCGTCTACCTTGGCACCGCCATCAACAGCAGCAATGATGTCAGCCTGGAGATAAAGCGAAGGATTACTCTTGCCAACAGGTGCTACTTCGGTCTCGGTAGGCAATTGAGAAGTAGAGACCTCTCTCGACCGACAAAACTTGCGCTCTATAGGACGCTTATCTTGCCCGTGCTTCTCTATGGCGCTGAAGCATGGACAATGACACGAAACGACATAGCGGCCCTTGGAGTGTTCGAGAGGAAGGTACTTCGCAAAATCTTCGGCCCTGTACGTGTTGGTGACGACTATCGTATACGAACCAATAACGAGCTGTATGAGCTGTATAAGGACATGGACGTAGCGCAGCGAATTAACATCCAGCGGCTACGCTGGCTCGGTCATGTCTGCCGTATGGACGACGAAGCTCCGGCGAAAAAGGTGTTCGATGCGATGGTTGGAGGTCGACGGCGAAGAGGGAGGCCGTGTCTCCGGTGGAAGGACCAAGTTGAAGAGGCCCTGTCATCACTTGGTGTGACCAACTGGAGAAGGCGCGCGCAAAGCAGAGGCGCCTGGAGAGAAGTTTTGCGGCAGGCCGTAACCCGATAGCGGGTTGTTATGGCCAGTTAAGTAAGTATATGTATTTCTCAACATCTCAAGCAGACCAAGCAATTTATGAAAAAGTATTAAATGAAGGTTTCGTGTTTATGGCATTTTATTTTTTGGGGGAGGTTTGAGAAAGTTTTGTTTTTTCAAAAACCCCCCTTAATTTTCAATGAGCAATATCTTCCAAAAAGACAAAATAGTATTTTTTCGCAATATTTTACTCAAAACAAGCTTTTTATGAAAAAACTAGCTGACCCGGCGAACTTCGTCACGCACGACATTTGTTGTTTTTTTACAATGAAATACGCGAGATGGCGAATCAATGGCGATGTGGCAAATTGACGACGAAAACCAACTAAAGGAAGAGGAGGGAGCTACTGATTAACGCAATCGGGGCCCTTAAATAAGCAATGTTGCTGCTAAGTTGCAGTAAAGAAATGGATAGCGCTTGAACCAGATTTAAATTATATTGGCAGGGCCACGCCCCTTTATTCAATACCCGCACAATGCCCTCTGTCGAAGGAGAAAATGATAGGTTCGTACTAAGTGTCATTGCTGAGCGACTTATATAAGTTCATAAAAACTTACCAGTAGAATGACCCTATGGTCTATGGGACGACGGGGCACTTAATTTCAGTGTTGTACGACTAACAATTTCAAAGATATTCTCTATTAAAAATTTGGTTTGTATGGGCAGTGCCACGCCCCCTTGTTCAATACCCTCATCATTCCCTCTGTCGAAAGATATGAATAAATGGTAGGTTCGTACTTAATTTCATTGCTGTGCGACCTATAGTTCAGCGCAATATTTGGATCACAAAAAATGTGCCACGCCCCTTGCCCAATGCCCATAAAATCCTGCCAGTAGAATGAGCCATCTGTGTGACGACGGGTACTCAATTTCAGTTGTATGACTTACAATTTGAAAGATATTCTATATTAAAGATTTGAGTTGTATGGGCGGAGCCACGCCCTCTTGTTAAATACCCGCCTCATTCCCTCTGCCGAAAGATATGACTAAATGGTAGGTTCATACCAAGTTTTATTGATGTACGACTTACAGTTCTGCTGAAATATTGGGTCATAAAAAATGTGCCACGCCCCTTATTCAAAGCCCATCAAATTTTAAAAGTAGAATGACACTTCTATGGGATGATGTCATACCAAATTTCAATGCTGTGCGACTTACAATTCCGAACCTATTCCATTTAAAAGATTTGAGTTGTATGGGCGGTGCCATACCCCCTTGTTCAATACCCACCCCATTACCTCTATCGAAGGACATGACTAAATATTAAGTTCGTACCAAATTTAATTTATGTGTGACTTATGGTTCCATGGTGTCGGCCTCGATAGCTCAGCGGGTAGCGCGCTGGCTTCTCATACCGAGCGCCCCGGGTTCGATTCCTGGCTAGGGCTGGAAAAAACACTCATCTACTTCTGTCGCTATCCACATGAAGGGAATGAGAATTACAAGAATCGTACAAGTGCGCTCTTGGCAGGCAATGGCAAAACCTCCAAGTGTGAAAGAAAAAACTGCCCATCGCCGTTCGGATTCGGCGTTAAACTGTAGGTCCCCTCCCCTCCCTTTCCCCATCCGTTTGAAATGTGTGTTGTATCACATGTTGAAAAAACAGTGTTGCATACGCATTTCAAACGGGTGGAATCCTGTGGTATCACAACGGGCCCGTTAAGAGGCCTAAGTGTGTCTCATACAGAGGCAGCCACTTCAACCTAACCTCAACCTAACCTATGGTTCCAAAGTTATTGTCTAAAAATGTAGTCTTGTGGTGCCACGCCCCGTTTTCCCGATATTTCTTTTTTCCTAAACCTTTATGTAACAATTTCAAACAAACCCGCCGAAGGAAGTATCCAAGTTGGTCCAGTCGTTTTCAAGTTTTAAGCAGCCGAACGAACCATGTCCGCAAAACATAAAAGCAGGGAAAAAGGGGAGGGGGGTTCATGTGCATACAAAATATATTCACATTTTTAATTCAAACAACTTTGTCCTAGACATCGAAGCTCTAGCTCTTCAGGTTTTCATACTTTCCGTGTAAAGGTCTACAGGGACCCCGTTAGCCTGTATGTGCAAATTACAAAAAGCTTAGACGTGCTGGACTATTACTTTGTTCGGCAAAAATGATCTGTATGACGTCCTCTTTGAGAAATATACGGTCCTTACTCTATTGCAGAAATGCTGTTGTACAGCGTTATTAAAACGTGTGTGATTATATTTAATTTCACGTGATTTCACCATTTTTGAAATTAATAGGCCGATCGGTTCATGTTTTTCATAGTTTTCCCCTATACGAACCTTAACCCATTGTTGAATTTAACCCTTTTAGTGCCGGGCGAAAAATAGGTGCCTATGCGAGAATAACCGGCCGAATTTCACAGTTTTACTAGGGTTTGGGAAAATGCTCATAAAAACCAAACGAGAAACAATATTGTTACGAAAATGACTAGTTCGTATCTGATTGTGCTTGAAAATAAAACTACTTCAGTTATTCAGCGCAAACGCAGACAAAAATCAACAATTGCTTTATTCACAAACTTCACACTTTGCTTGTATTTACACTTGTTTCTACTTTGCTTGCTCAGCTAAGACTCGACTCGTTGCGCCGCGCACCGCTGCTTATATACCAGTTTTCTTATCGCGCCGAAGTTTCTTGCAACTTCCAATTGGAACACGCTCGACCATTCTCGCACAGTTCGCGAACCATCCTTGCCATATCGGAATAACACCAAGCGAATTATACCAAATTCGCCGTACTTGAAAGTGCATGCCTAAAAGTATGCTTGGAAAAGCGTTCGTGCATAGACAAGCACTCAGCACATTGCCGCAATCGCAACACTGCCCACCACTTAGACTTGTTCGTCCCGAACAAGTGCCGAGGCTCCGCCGGAGTAAGACGCCAGGCGCTCCAAATGGACTACTTTCAACCTGGCGTTTCTGTTGCAGCAGCGTTGAATCCTGTACACCACGTCATTAATCCTGGTCACGACCTTGTACGGTCCTTCCCATGACGTTTGAAGTTTTGGAGACAAACCTTTCCTCCGCTGCGGGTTGTAAAGCATTACCAGATCGCCTTCTTGGAACCCCGCTGTGTTAGCCCGTAAATCATATCTGGCTTTCATCTTATCGCTGACCAGTTGGATACGGTTCCTTATAAATTGGTGGATTTCTTCCAGCTCCGACCGCTTATTGACTGCGTAATCAGTCTTAGCGCCTTCCGTCGTGCTGACCACTCCGAACTTCAAGTCAGCAGGCAACCTCAGCTCCGTGCCGAACACTGCTCGGGCTGGAGTGAGTGATGTCGTATCGTGCGGGGCTGACCTAAACGCCAACAAGAACAGCGGAATATGCGTGTCGCAATCCTTTTGATTTCTGCCTACTACTTTCCGCAGATATTCTTCCAGCGTCCGATTGAATCGTTCTACCATGCCGTCGGACTGGGGATGCAATGGACAGGTGCGGGTTTTCCTTATTCCTAGTAGCTTACACACTTCCTTGAATACCACAGACTCGAAATTTCGGCCTTGATCCGAGTGCAACTCCAGCGGAACGCCAAATCTGGCCACCCAGTTGTTTACCAGCATTTTCGCGACCGTGGTGGCCTCCTGGTTAGGAATAGCATACACTTCGGGCCATTTGCTAAAATAGTCCATTACCACCAGCACATATTTGTTGCCTTGAGTGCTAAGTGGGAATGGCCCGGCGACGTCCATGGCAATTCGCTCAAAGGGCGCTCCCACGTTGTACTGCTGCATGCGGCCCCGAGATCTTCTTGTCGGCCCTTTCGCAGCCGAACATCGTTCACAGCTTTTAATCCAATCGGCTACAGACTCCTGGCATCCTACCCAGTAGAATCGTCTTTTAATTTTGGCGACAGTTTTTGTGATGCCTAGGTGCCCTCCGCTGGAGTCGTTGTGGTATGCTTCGATCACCTCGTTGATCCTGCATTTCGGGACTACAATTAGAGAATTGCTGGTCCGGCCATCCTCGCTCTCCCACTCGCGGTATAGGCAGCCATCAGACAGCCGCAGGCTTTGCCACTGTGCCCAGTAAGCCTTCGCGATCGGGCTCTCACCGGCCATCTGCTGCCAGTCTGGACGTGCGCCCAGCTCCTTGCCTTCAATGATTTTTGCAATATCTGTATCCTCGCGCTGGTCCCTTTGTATCCTCTCCGCCGACCACTCTTCCTCTGGCATAACGCTTACCAATCGGACGTCCACTATCTGCTCTTTGCTTTCGGCTCGTGAACAATGCCTGCATTCGGCCTTGCACGGACGGCGTGACAAGGCATCGGCATTTCCATGGCTGCTACCCTTGCGATGCTCTACCGTGTAGTCGTAGCTCTGCAACCGCTCGATCCATCGCGCCAATTGGCCTTCCGGATCTCTAAAGTTCAGTAGCCATTTTAATGCAGCATGATCTGTGCGTAGGCGAAATTTCTGCCCATACAGGTATTTGTGGAAGTGTTTCACGCATTCCAATACTGCCAGCAACTCCCTTCGTGTCACACAGTAGTTGCGTTCAGGTTTCGACAAAATTTTGCTGTAGTATGCTATCACTTGTTCTTGGCCATCTATTATCTGTGACAGCACACCGCCAATACTATGCCCACTTGCATCTGTATCCAGCACAAACATCTCTCCAGGCACGGGGAAGGCCAGAATTGGAGCAGTGCACAGTTTTTCCTTCAATCGTGCAAAAGCCTGCTCTTGCTCTTCGCCCCACGCGAAGGCTTGATTCTTTTTCGTCAGTTTGTGCAAGCTGCCAGCTATGTTCGCAAATCCAGGAACGAATCTTCGGTAGTAAGTGCACAGGCCTAGGAAACTGCGGAGTTCGTGTAGATTGCGTGGTCGGGGCCACTCTTCCACCGCTGTGATTTTGCCTTCATCCGTTTGTACTCCGCGGGCGGAAACCGTGTGACCCAGATACTTGACCTCCTTTTGAAACAGCGAGCACTTCTTTGGGTTTAGTTTAAGGCCGGCGTTTTGTATTCGCCCAAATACCTCCCTCAGCTTTTCCAGGTGGTCGTCGAAGCTCTTGCCCATCACGATTATGTCGTCGAGGTATACCAGACACGTCCGCCAATGCAGCCCTTTTAGCACACGTTCCATTAGCCGCTCGAATGTTGCTGGTGCGTTGCAGAGTCCAAACGGCATGACGGTGAACTGCCACAACCCATCGCCAACACTGAAAGCCGTTTTCTCCTTGTCCTTGTCTGCAAGCTCCACCTGCCAATACCCGCTGCGTAAGTCGAGTGTGGAAAACCACTGTGTGCCTGACAGTGTGTCCAGGGTGTCATCGATCCGAGGTAGTGGATAGCTGTCCTTCTTGGTCACGTCATTGAGCTTTCGATAGTCTACACAAAATCGGGTACTGCCATCCTTTTTCTTGACTAGCACGACCGGCGAACACCAAGGGCCTGACGAGGGCTCTATGACCTTTTCTTTACCCATGTTTTCTATCAAAGTGGTGACCTCTTCCCTCTTGGCCAGAGGAACTCGTCTTGGCTGTTGGCGGATCGGTTTCGCACTTCCGGTGTCGATGTTGTGCTTCACTATGGCTGTTCTTCCGCCAGCTTCTGCTGCAAATATTGACCCATAGTGCTGTAGGAGTGACCGCGCCTTCTGTTTCTGTTCGGCTGTCAATTCGCTGCTCCACTGGTTCTCCTGCGGTATGGCGTCCATGTTAGAACCGCGTTTCCTACTTCCTCCGGGTGGACTGCTCTCGCAATTGACAACTGCTTCAGCCTCTCTACACTCGCCAATGACCGCATCTTTTCCGACAAATTTGGGTGTGTTCAGTGGGTTGAGTATCCTGACTGGTATTTTGCCATTTCTGGGTTCCACTAATGTACGTCCGATAATTATGTTGTCGTATCCTTGTTTTGACGCTTCTACAACCCACAGCCGACTTGCCCCATCGTCCTCGTCCACCTTTGCCCACACAATCGCCTCGGAATTCGCTGGTATCTTCTGGTGTTGACACGAGACGACTTTCCTTACCGCCATGCTCCGCTCATAGCCGGTGTGCAGGGGGAATTCAACGTTGGCATACCTCAGCACATTTTCTTTCAGGTCCAGCGTAAAACCGTGCCTAATCATGAAATCCACGCCGATAATCACGTCGTCCATTATATCCGCGACGATGAACTCATGTTCCAGGCTGCTGGTGCCGATAGCAATTGTTTTTGTTACTTTCCCTTTTACCGGCGCACGCTCGCCAGTCGCAGTCCTCAGCTGTATGCCATGCAGTGGTTCCCAGTTCTTCAGAAGCTTTCTTTTTATGATCGAATATGACGCTCCAGTATCCAGTGTCAACACGAACATCTTTCCATCTATCTTTCCTTCAATCGTCAAGCTGCTGGGTTGTCGTTGCAACTGCGAGACAAGGACGGTGGGGCAGCAGGTTGTGGGGATCAGCTCACGCCCCTTTGGGCTGACCCGTTTTAGTTTAACGACTCCTCGTCCTCAGCCCTGCGCTTGTTGGCTGAGCCGCGATTGTCAGTGTTCCTCGCTTCAGGCGATTGCGATCGAGAACGGGAACGCCTCTTTCGTTGACGACAGTCTCGTGATATGTGACCCTGCTTGCCGCATGTCCAGCAAACAATCTTAGAGGAAGCCAACCGTGGTCTGACCTGTGTCTCAGAGCTTATGGCCTGGATCGGAATGTCGCTGTCGGGCTGGATTTGACGTATCCTTGCAGGTGCATACCGAGTGCATCCAACCCATGTCGCCTCATATGTCATCGCGCTGGTCACCGTCTCCTTAAATGTCGGCTTGCCCATCATCAACGCACTGCGACGTGTCTTCGGGTCATGAAGACCTTCAATAAAAGACTCAATCTTCATCCTCTCGAGATCATCAGCGCCGAATTTCGGGTAGCACAACTGTACGATCCGCTCAATGTCTGCTGCATATGTCTGCAGCGCCTCGTTGGCTCTTTGCCTGCGGTTCTTCAGCTCACAGTAGTACAGGGTATGGTTGTGCTCGTTGCTGTACTTAGCTGCCAACGCTCTCATGATGGCCTCGTAATCACTTCTTTCACATTCTGGAACCGACTTAATTACCTCAGCCGCAGGACCTTTTAACGCCAGTGCCAATCTGCGACCTTTCCTGATATCGGTCCACTGATTTTCTAAAGCAGCCAAGTCGAATTGCAGCTTGAATGTATCGAACGGCGCAGCACCATCATAAGTAGGCACTTCTGTCCTGGTAGCAAAACTTTCTTGAACTGGCGGCAACCATTCCCGCGGCTGTACCTCCTTAAGCCGCTCCTCCAGACTGTCAACTCGTTTGTGCAGGGAATCATCCAGGTCGTCAACCCGTTTGTCCCAATTGTCCATTCGCGTCTCGAGATGCTTAACTTTCACGTTCAGGCTATCGGAAATTTCCTCCACCTTCTGCTCTATGCGCGCAGAATTTTCCGCCATTTCTCGGTTCGCACTTTCGACTTTGGCCGAAATTTCCTGATTTGTAGTTTCCAGTTTTGCTGCCATTTGCGCCGAAAGTTCCTGATTCGTGGTTTCCATTTTCGCTGCCATTTGCGCCGAAAGTTCCTGATTCGTGGTTTCCATTTTCGCTGCCATTTGCGCCGACATTTCGCGATTTTCATTTTCCATCTTGGCTGCCATTTCACGGTTGGAAGTCTCGAACATGCCTTTACGTGCAACCATTAGCTGGCTCATGTCCAATGCTTGTGGTGGCGCAGCCGCTGCAGCCGTACTTTGCATCGTCGCAGCACCAGCAGGCGATTCCTCCACCTTGGCCGACGCCTCTTGCTCCTGCGTACCGAACTCGTGCGCGGCCCAATCGATGCCTCGTGATTCACACGCCTCTCGCAAGCGCAGCTGCAACTCCACCTTTCCACCAGCAGTCGGCAAATTCCAGGCAGCCAGCTCCTTCTTCAGCTGGTCCACCTTCAGTTGCTCGAGTTTAACCATGTCTGCGTTTTACAATTTTGATTTATTTCCAGTAGCACAATCCCACTTCTGACACCAAATGTTACGAAAATGACTAGTTCGTATCTGATTGTGCTTGAAAATAAAACTACTTCAGTTATTCAGCGCAAACGCAGACAAAAATCAACAATTGCTTTATTCACAAACTTCACACTTTGCTTGTATTTACACTTGTTTCTACTTTGCTTGCTCAGCTAAGACTCGACTCGTTGCGCCGCGCACCGCTGCTTATATACCAGTTTTCTTATCGCGCCGAAGTTTCTTGCAACTTCCAATTGGAACACGCTCGACCATTCTCGCACAGTTCGCGAACCATCCTTGCCATATCGGAATAACACCAAGCGAATTATACCAAATTCGCCGTACTTGAAAGTGCATGCCTAAAAGTATGCTTGGAAAAGCGTTCGTGCATAGACAAGCACTCAGCACATTGCCGCAATCGCAACAATATTTACATGATTCGAAAAGCAGTATACTAAGCATGAAATAGAGAATGAATAGAATTTTGGAAATCCTGTATTGCAAACTTTTGGTTTGTCAACAACAATGTTTGACACAAGCGGAAAACAACGGCAATAACAAAAATGACGCTTTGAAACTGCAACAGGAACGAAATATTCTGTTCACTACAACGATCGAGGAGACACTAATTGATCCTACGTCTCGCTGCGGCAATGCAGCGTTATTTTGCGAGAGTCTTCAAACAGTTGTTTACATAACACGCTGCCGAAAAGTTAACAAAAAAAAATAACATAAACGTCCACAAAGAGTTAAAACAAAAAACTATGTTTTTTTGTTACTTCGCTCGTAATGAAATTAGATAACACAGTGCAACACTGAAAAAAGGGACAAGGTCAAACCCGTCTCATTCGATAGAGGACCTCAGTAGATGAAAAAGTGTCAAGGGATTTTTCCCGGGATGTTAGTTTTTTTTTAAATGAATTATTATTGTGGATTTAAAAAGAAAGAATGCTACCAAGATATTCTTAAAACGAACTTTCATGTTTATACAGACTAAAGTTCTTATATCGAGAACGAAGTCGTTTTCTAACAGGACAACGACCAACCAAAATTGAGAGTAGCTGGTTCTGCAGCTCATTTAATCAGCTGATGCAATGGGCAGCACAAAAGGCTTTTGTTAAAAACAGCTGGTGGAAATTAAGAGTGCATCTTACAACGAGGACTGGCGTGTTCTGGAGGAGTGCTCCTTCTCCGACCACCGGTACATCAGCTTCTGTCTGGACCTGAGTGTGCCGGCCAGGCCCCCCTTCCGCAATAAACGTAGGACGAATTGGGAAATTTTCTGTTCGATCCTATCCTCTAATCTTAACGCATCTCCTCCGCGTCTCTTGTGTCCAGGGGACATCGAGACCGCGGTGGCAACACTTACCAATTCGCTTAGTCATGCTTCAGCTGCCGCTTGCAAGCCTAGGGTCCACCGGGGAAAATCAAAGCCACCCTGGTGGAACACCACAATTGCTAGCTTGCGGCGAGCATGCAGGCGCTCTTTCAACGCGGCCAAGATGTATAAAACCTGGGACGCGTACAGATCCGACCTTAGAGCCTTTAAGTACGAGGTCAGGAAGGCAAAGAGGGAATCGTGGGAATCCTTCTGCGGCGGTATCGAAAAAGTCTCGGACATCGGCCGTCTCCGCAGGATCCTCAGTAACTCTCCATCTATTCCCACCACCATCCAGAAGGCAAACGGTGTCTGGACGGAGTCCAATGGGGAAACCCTGGAGGTGTTGGGTGACGTGCACTTTCCGGGGAGTACCCCACCTCCGCTGAAGCGGTAGTTCCGGAGGAACCACTTTCCTGGTCCTTAACGGACGTCCGCATCGATAGCACCATTGAATTGACGGTGCCATGGCTTGTCGCGATCTTCAGGGCATGTTTGGAATGGGGACACATCCCCCTCCCATGGCGGCAGGTGGATGTTGTCTTCATTCCCAAAGCTGGCAAGACCTCGAACGCCAGGGCCAAGGACTTCAGGCCAATAAGTCTGACATCTTTTCTCCTAAAGACCCTCGAGAGGATACTCGACGTCCATATTAGGAGCCTCATTGACCCAGTTCTTCTCTCGGATTCGCAACATGCCTACACAAGGGGCAGGTCGGTCGAATCCGCGCTGCACTCTCTGGTCGACTATATAGACAAGTCGCTGGCATTCAAGGAGTACACCCTAGTGTCTTTCATAGACATTGAGGGCGCATTTAACAATGTCTGCCCTCGAGCGATAGGGGTGGCTCTCTCTGAACTTGGCGTTGGTCGTAAACTGACAGATTTCATCAGCGCCCTTCTTAGCAGCCGTTTCATAAACTCTACGTTAGGGACGGCATGTATTCGCAGGTCTGTCACTAGGGGTACCCCTCAGGGGGGCGTTTTGTCGCCGCTCCTGTGGAATCTAACCCTGAACAGACTGCTTGTCAAGTTAGAGGCTGTTGGCTGCAGGGTCGTCGCCTATGCCGACGATGTTGCAATGGCCATAGCTGGAAAATTTCCAAGTGTACTCTCCGAGCGGATGAATCACTTCTTGGACATCCTCTCCTCATGGAGCAACTCCTGTGGCCTTACGGCCAACCCGGAAAAGACGGATCTTGTTCTCTTCACAAGGAAGTACAAGGTTCCGCCTTTCAGACTCCCCGCCCTGAATGGAACCCAGCTCAATTTGAGTAAGGAGGTTAAATACCTGGGCCTGATATTAGACTCCAAGCTAACCTGGAGCGCAAACATCGCTGAGAGGGGAACAAGAGCCTCCAGAGCCATCTACTGCTGTAGGCAGGCGGTAGGTGCCAGATGGGGGCTCCAGCCGCGCGTCGTTTCCTGGCTATATGAGGCAGTGGTTGAGCCTATCCTTCTCTATGGCGCTGTTGTCTGGTGGCCCGCGGCAGCCAGCCAAGTCAACCTGAAGCAGCTCGATAGAGTCAGGAGACTTGCTGCCACCCTCATAACTGGAGCCATTCGTTCTACGCCTACTAAGGCGCTTTTCGCTATCCTTAATTGGATCCCCTCGAGTCTTCTAGTTAGGCAGTACGCCAAGATTGCCGCTGTGCGGCTAAATGCCATATGCAGTTGGGCACGAACGGACCTGGGCCACACTAGAATACTAGGGTTGGATCTTCCAACCCCGACGAATATCGACTATATAGTCCTTCCCCCTAGCTTTGAGCGTAAGTTCACTATAGGGATCCCCAGCAGGTGCGACTGGACGGAAGGCCGTCGCCCGCTGCTAAACGCTATCGAAATCTTCACGGACGGCTCTAAACTTGATAACAGGGTCGGATGTGGGGTTTTCTGTGATCAATGAGGGGCCAGTATTACTGCTCGTCTCCCTGACCACTGTAGCGTCTTCCAAGCGGAGACCATGGCTATACTGCTAGCAGTGGGTCGGTTGCAATCGCAACCCTCTCTTCCCTCGGCTATATGTATTTTCTCAGATAGCCAGGCAGCAATAAAATCTTTGATAGGTACATATACCTCTTCTAAACTGGTTGCAGAGTGCAGAGCAGCTCTGAATGACATAGCGGAGCATGCCAGGGTTCACCTGAGTTGGGTCCCGGGGCATAGCGGAATCGCTGGCAATTGTGCGGCTGACGAGTTAGCCAGAAAAGGCACTCTGCTTCCAGCTCCTACTACGTTGTGTAGCACCCCCCTTGCGACCGTCAAATTGATGGTCAAGCAGGCCTATTCCCGCCTGGCTAACCGACTCTGGGCGGAGGAGAACCTATGTAGGATCTCCAAAGAAACCTGGCCGTCGCTTAACCAAGGCAGAACACGCGAATTGCTCCGACTGAATCAGAATTCCATTTATTCCACAGTTTCTGTGCTAACGGGACACTGGACGATCGGCGCACACGCCAGGAGACTCGGTCTTCCGTTCAATGACTTCTGCCGCAGCTCTGAGGAGAGCGTCGAGCACCTGATGTGCCACTGCCCAGCACTAGCGAGGAGACGTCTCCGGGTGCTGGGTGCGCCGTTCTTCAGCAGCTTGGCCGACCTAACAGGACCCAGCATCGGCCGCATCGCCCGATTCATTGTAGAATCGGGATGGCTCCTGCCTAACACCCGGGGGGTGTGCAAGACTGAAGGGCAGCCACGTCCTTCACGTGGTACCACAACGGGCCGCAACGTGGCCTACGTGAGCTCTTCAAGCTGCCACCCTAACCTAACCTACAACGAGGACGACCACAGTTCAAGGAGATTGGAGAAACTTTTAATATGAATCGAAAATGTAGTTGAAAATATGCCAAAACGTAGAAAAAGTGCTATTAAAAGTAAATCTGTGAACAAAATATTGAAAATAAAGGCAACAAATCTTCTATAGCGTAACGGGCAAAACTGTATTAAATCAATTTCTTTGAGAATTTGTAGTATTTCCCTTTTTTTATTGAGTTTAAGTGAGTATTTTATTCTACAATAAAAAAGGAATTAACAGTCAACATTTGGTGATATTTGGGCTAATACTTAAAGTTCTACAATACGTCAAGTGAAAAAGAGGCAAACATCCGAACGCTTTTGCAAGCCACTGTACATATATATTCCTTTTGCAAAACAAAGCAGTACATTTATAGCCGTATTACCGTTCACGAGTCGCCTGAAAATTTAAGCGAGTCACTGCATTTCGTATTATGGTTTGCAAGTCGCCGAATTCAATTCGCCTGAACTATCAAAATCAATCGAATGAGAAAAAAACGTTATATTATCGTAAGCGATTCGCTGGAGTTTCGTTCGCCACAAACATCAAAATCGGTCAAATAAACATTTCATTCGACAAAATTCGAAACAAGTAGAAGTGGAGCTCATGTGAAGGAATTTCGTATGAATTAGCATGAATTTCCAATTTTTTATCACTGATCAGTGGGTCTACCTAACTTTCAACTTCATCAGGATTATCCATTCTAAAGTGTAGCAAATATTATGCAAAGCATATAGTACATGTGTTAATTATTTGTGTTGCCTTTTGGAAAAATAATGCCACTCACTCCCGCCTAATAGACATCAGAAACGGCACAGCACTTTAGCACACCGATTTTTCTTTCTACAATATTTCTACCCTAGGCATGTTTTTGTTTTAGACTGACTCTCTGCATTACAGAATGGTGTCATGAGATATGTCATCTTATCACCATATTGTGGTCGCAGGCCTGCATTATTGAAGCAATGTTAATTAAGGAAGAATGTGCACTTTACATCTACTGAAAACTCACTATCATTGCATTTACGGTGTTAAATCCCTTTTGGTTTAAGTATTGATGCTTCAAGTGGTTTGGAGCAACAATACCAATATGCGTTCAATCGACGCATGCAAGAACACTAGGCAATCAGCATTTAGTAAAATAAATTTCTTGCATTTTGCTTCTCAGCTTCCATCATCCTGACCTTAATCCATTCATGGCAAATTGAGACCGTTGTCTGTGTAAAGCCCAGCTCAAAGTCATTACCAACACTTTTTGGGCAACTGCCATCAGGAAAAAGGCGTAAAGCGCCGGACAATTTCAATGTTGGAGATATTGATGAAGTTCGGTAAGATTGAAATATGTGTTGTATTTTATCCAATACAAACAAGCAAAGCTGAAATATGAGATGAATCTTAAAATAAATAAATATGTTAATAAATTTGGATGCTTATCATCCATCAAATTCTTTCACAACCAATATGTGAAGTTCACATCTGGTTCGGCAGTTCAAGTGGATTGGAACTGTTCCTGATGCACCGCCGCACCTTTGAAAGTTTTTGGGAACTATACTCATCTTCGAAAAACAAATCTTTATTGCTTATCATTTTCATTTGAAAAAAGCAAACAACAAATTTTGTATTAAAATTTGAAGTGAGAAATGACAGCTCTCTGTGACAATTTACTTCATAGAGCGAATAAGTGCGTTCGCCAACCATACCTATAGACAGGCGATTCGCCAACTCTGTCGACTCGCCAGATTTCAGCGACTCGCGAACCGTAATAGGACCCTAAAAGAGCAAATTGTGACGATAAGGCACCCTGTCGCTGTGCAAGGCATTCTAGTAATGCTTTTACTGACATGCTTTTAGGCGCGTACTTTTAAAATACGGCCGACTTACTACAATTTCGCTAGAACATTCGCAAAGATGATTCGCGATGATACTGGAATGCCAATTGGAATGTGCGAGAATGATCTGCACGTCAAGCACACAAGTATTGTATGAATTTTCTGTGTTTGTCGAAAACACACCGGAACGCCCGTTCAGAAGTCTATCACTCGAATCACTAAACTCTATGACGACTACCGTGCCGGTGTGCTACGAATGTAGGTGAACAAGTGTTTTATTTTAAGGTATGTCATGAGACGGGATTTTTCTCATGGATTGCTCACAAATATAATTTGACAAGTTTATATGCTACAGTATCTTTTCCTTTAACAACTCGGCTATCCTACACAATTACTGTCCCAGTGGTTCAATACCATACTTAAATTACAGGTTGTCAGTGTTGCTAACCACCAAGTAATCAACAATTTGTCTCTTGTTGGAAGACCACACAGCAACCAACAACTTGTCTTTTGTTGGAAGATCACACAGCAACCAACAATAAATACAAATAATATCAGGACCTTTCTTACAGATTTATTAATTTTTAGTTCGAATAAGTTCCAAGTTTTTTTTTTTTTTTTTTAAAGATCATTGTGGTAGTATTGTTAATTAGTTAGTCTGATAGTTCAACATATCTGGTGAAATTGCGAGAAATCTATAAAATCTAGGATAAAAACAAAGTAAAACTAGAAAATTAACACTAAAACATTAATTTTCATCGTCTGACGATGACAAATTCTCCTCCTCGTGAACTAAGGAAAAGTCGATAAGAGAGGCCCAAGGTTTTAACTTGTCAGCTGCCTGCACCGATTCAAAAGGCCGCTGTGAAACCTGAGTCGTACTTGTATCGCTTATAACATTTCTATCATTCCCAAGCACCTTCTTGATTACATAAGGACCCTTATACTTAGCCAATAGTTTTTTGGAATGTCCGGTTGTAGGGTGCTCTGCTTTAAGCAGCACCATATCGTCCTCCAGATACTTCTTCGGCCCACAATGATTACACTGTGCGTGAAATTTGCCCTCAAAAATTTAGACATGGGGGGGACCTACTGGGTGAGTTTCCTATAGGTATACTGAGTTGAGATCCACCAGCCGTTTGGTAATATTGGCTCTAGTTTATGAGAAATCCGACTTTGAAGTTTGGTAATTTACGTCAAGTTTGTCGCTTAAGTCATCGAACGTTTAAATGCTAATAGGTCCTAAATCGTTCCGAATATTGCTGAACTGTCTTCGGCAAGTTTGTAGATATTTTAACGACCAACAAATTTGCTGAAGACACCAGTCCAAAAAAATACATTCAAACTGTGTAATTGCGATATGTGCATTTTTTGGCGCAGCACAACGTGGCGTATGAGTCTTTTATTCAGTAATTTAATTATACTTAAATGACTGCGATACTTAAACTGTTGCCCAAAAAATTGTTTGGGTTAAACGTAAACAAGAGCTTCTGCGGTGTTTGGCCCGTGACAGTGTGTTCGATACTGTTAATGCCCCACTGTATAGCGCTAACGTGTTGGTCCCAATCACGATTGTCGATGTCATCTGACATTGTGCTGAGTGCTGTATTCACCGTGCGGAAGTATCGTTCAATTTTCCCGTTAGCACGAGGTGTTCGCACTGCTGTTAATATGTGTTTAATGCAATTTTCCTTGCAGAAACCTTCAAACATGTTTGATGTAAACGCGGTACCGCGGTCACTAATTATTTGATTGGGTATTCCAACAAAGCTCGCGACTTCCAAAAGATTGTTTATAACGAATCTAGTGGTTGTATTTTTTACTGGTTTGAGTATTAAAAATTTTGTGAATGCATCGATTACTCCGAATATATATTCATTTCCCTTTTTGCTTTTTGGAAATGGACCCACATGATCAATGTGTACTGTGTGGAATGGAATGGCATATTTGTCAATTGGATACAAATTAAATCTACTTTCATCTTTTCCTCTCTTGTTATACAAACACGGAATACAGCTGTCAACATATTTTGTGACGATTCTTCTCATTTTCGGAAAATAGTACATGCGTCTCAATCGAGTAAGTGTTCCTTCTACGCCACAATGTCCTATATCGTCGTGTGCTGACTTTATGATTCGCCATCTTACCCCTCTTGGCACCACAAACATCTCGCCATCGTCTGTTTTCTTGTACAACAGGTTATCTTTGATTACGTAATTCTGCTAGTATTCCTTTCGCTTTTTGTTCGATGTTTCTGCTAGTTGAAGTACATTCAGTATTTCTCTGATCGATGAATCTTGTCTTTGCAGCGAGGAAATCCAGTCAATTTCTTCCATTCCGATTGTCATCACATCTATGCCCACAGGATCGGTGTTGTTAGCGGACTCCACAGGACAGCGACTTAAAGCATCAGCATGTGCCATATGGGTAGCAGGACGATGAATTACTTCGAAGTCGAATTCTTGTATTTTTAGCCACCACCTTGCAATCCGTGGTACGATATTTTGTTTACACGCCGTGTCCTTTAATGAGTTACAGTCTGTCAAGATTTTGAAGTGTTTCCCCACTAAATAATACCGAAATCGATCTAAGCTTTCAACCACTGCAAGAGTTACTAATTCATAACTGTGATAATTTTGTTCGCATGCACTTGTTTGTCTGCTATAATACGCGACCGCACGTCTTTGTCCTAGTTCACACACCTGCATTAAAACTCCGGCGATGCCAATTTGGCAAGCATCTGTATGGAGCTCATGATCGTGAATTGGATTGTAAATAACAAGAATGGGTTTTTCACAAAGTTTTTGTTTGAGGGTCATAAATGCATTATTCTCTCCTTCCCATTTAAAGGTGGTTCCGCTTTTAAGCAATTGATTTAAGGGGTGAGCAAGTTTTGCGTAATTTTCAACAAAACGCCGAAAATAGCCCATGAGTCCTAAAAATTGTTTCACTTCCCGGACATTTGATGGGACACGAAAATCTTTAATTGCATGGGTTTTGATTTCTCCGGGACTTATCCCCTCGCCATTAACAACATGTCTCAGATAAGTAATTTTGTTCACAAAAAATTCACATTTGGCTAGCTAAACGTCAAATTAATTTTAACGCAAATTTCGAGACATTTTTCGAAGTCTTCCAACAAATTTTCGAAACTGTCACCAAATAATAATACTTATGTCGTCCATGTAAGCTATTATGTTCTTGGTTGATGCCATTTGTACCACCGCATCAACTAGTCTCATAAATACTGCCGGAGCATTAGAGAGACCGAACGGCATTCTTTTGTATTGATAGTGACCGGCACGCGATGAGTTCGCCACTGGTACTTGGTGATATCCGTTCATCATGTCCATTACGATGAATAACTTATTATCACAAATCAAATTTATATTTTCTTCTATATTTGACATAGGGAACACCTTCACGTACTGTATTTTTATTAAGTTCACGGTAATCAACAACCATGCGAAATTCACCGTCTTTCTTTGGAATTAGAAACGCGCGACTAGCAAACTCGGACGAGGAATATTCAATTATGTCGTTTTTTAAAAGTTCTTGCACGATTTCGTTAATTTTTCTTCGCAAGTGAAATGGTGCACGGAATGGTTTTTGATTAACAACATTCTTTTCATCTTTTAGTTTCATTTTCATTTCAATCAAATTATAATTAATAATTGACTGGCACGACAGCCCGCTTACGCGAGACTAAGGCCTAGCTTCCCGCAACCACCCGTGTTGTGCGTGTGAATTTGTACGCGGGTTGAAGGGACCTAAACGAATTTTCAATCAAATTCGTTTTTTTCTAATTCAGACAACTTCTCTGAAAAACACTGCGAATATATGTCAATCACTGTTAAAATTACATTCTTTTCTTTTCCAGTTAGTTGCTGCCCCAGTTTGATAGAATTTCGGTTTACCGCTCTGCAGTAAGGAGGGTCTAGTCAGTCTCTTTTAGTGTTACTTTTGTACGAAATAGTAAAACAACCATTTTCTCGAAGACAGCTAACACCAGGAAAATCCAAATAGTTTTGACCGGTAATCATGTCACATTCTTGGTCATGATTGTTCACTACGAAAATGTCAATTGGAATTGTAACGTTTTGGACTATGACAACTTTGTTCATTTTTCCAAAGGCGGGTACTTCCATTCCACCAAAACCTACTAACTTTGTTTGACAGTGTTGATAGTCCAAACTGAATTCTTCCGCCTTGGACAGCTTTATTGTAGAGCACTCGCTTCCAAGATCCAGAAACGCGTTAATATTATTTCCTTCGATCACAGCGTTTTGAGTGAGCCCATTGGCGACATTTAAACGGCGGATTTTCGGTGTTGGTGCCACGTTAGCACGTTCATGTTCTCGTTTACGCGTACGTTTGCAGTAGCGAGCAATACGGCCAATTTCGCGGCAGTTGAAGCACATTCTTGTTTCGGCGCGATTATTTTTAAATTCTACATTGTTTTTTTCATTAACGCGCATGTAGTTTCGGTTGGTGCTCGAATTCGCGAAAAAATGAAATCGATTTTTCTGTTGCTCAATGATGTTAATATGAGCCTTTATTTGCGCTAAAGTTCCTGTAACGATTTGGAACTCGAAAATGAACCCGTTACTGCCGTAATCAGTTCTTTATCTTCTAGGCCGGAGACAGTAAAACTTTTCGCGCACTCGTCACTGAATCCACCATTTCGTGCAAGTGCAAGGACGTCATAAGAATATTTCTCAATACTTTCATCGCGTTTTTTTGTGCGACGCATAAGTTGCATATAAGGTGCGTTTCATAATTATAAGGTCATTACATTTTTTACTATACCCATCAAATGACTGACTATAGGGTATCAACACTCCCCAAAAAAGAAAAGTAGCTAATAAGAAGTAGAGGCAACAGCTGATAAACATTTTTGAACTAACGGTATATTTATACAACAACAATAACAAAAATTCAGGTGCTTCACAATTATAAGGTCAATAGTAAAACTATCGCAGATAAATCTGTCAGCGGATTCTTCGGCATCGGAAACAATTGAATATTGTAAAATCGTAAAAATGCCACGCGGTATGCAGCTTTCGGACTTTGAGAAAGGTCAAATTACCGCATTACGCGATCGCGGAATAGCGATGAGGGAAATCGGGAGACAAATTAACCGTAGCCTATGTGTTGGCAAAATTTTTTGCAAAATCCGCAAGTTTCCGGACACAGAAGCGTCCTGGAGCCAAGAGAAAGCTCAATCCGCGCACCGAGGCTCGCATTGTACGCGAAGCTAGCAACTCATCCATTTCATGAACAGGCTTAAGGACGTTGGTACAAGCAAATGTGTCAAAGGCAACCATTTGGAGGACCTTAAAACGGAGTCAAAAGATTCAATTTGAGAAGCAGCAACGACTGCCTAAGCTAACAAAGCGCCACAAGGAGGTTAGAGTTGATTTTGCTTTAAAAAACTTCCACACCAATTGGGAAAGAGTGTCCTGTTTTTATCAGCTTTGCAATAGTCCTTTATATTGAAACAAACGACTTTAGGTTATACTTTGCGACGAAAAGATGTGGAATCTGGATGGGCCAGATGGTTTTCGAGGCTATTGCCGTGATGTCCGGAAAGAACCATTGCGGTTTACAAAACGGAATTATGGTTGTGGCAGTGTAATGGTGTGGGGCGCGTTTTCGGCTCAGGGATGCTTGGAACTCCAAATAACATCTTGTCGGATGAAGAGCGCTGACTATATACAACTCCTTGAGAGTAGCCTGGTGCCATTTTTGGAGGAAAAATGTGACACAGAGTGGAGTTTCCAACAAGATAATGCTCGAATCCATGTTAGCCGAGAGACAAAACGGTGGTTTTCGTCGAAATCCATCACAGTTTTGGAGTGGCCAGCATGCTCACCTGACATCAACCCCATAGAAAATCTGTGGGGCATTCTAACACGAGTGTATGGGGGTAATCGAAAGTTTGAGTCAACTGAACCTCTCATAACCGCTGTAAAGGAAGAATGGCAAAAAATTGACCAAGACCTAATTAATAGTCTTATTATAAGTATGAAAAAACGGATTGAAGATCATTATAATAAGAGAGGAGTGTATTCAATAATCCTTTTTTAATAAATATTGACGTTTACATTACATTACAAATGAAATCATAGCTGACCTTATAATTGTGAAACACGTAAATTTTTGTTGCTGTTCTTGAACAACATTATCAATTTGTCAAAAGTATTCTTCTGTTGTTGTCTTTACTCTTAAACTGCTACACAATTTTTATAAAAAGTTTCGATACCCTACAGTCAGTCGTTTCGGAGATATGGTGTACAATTGAATGACCTTATAATTAAGAAACGCACCTTATGCCGCACTCTCATCGGGCACCGTTGGGAATGCTTCCAGTAGCATTATTTTGAATGAAGCCCACGTAAGTTCTCTGTCTTGTATGGCAGAGAACCAGGACGCGGCGGCTGCTTCTAACCGTAGTGCGGCGTAAAACAATGCTGTCGCATCTTCCCATTTGAATATTTCTTTTACCTTTTCAATGTAATTTATCCACTCGCGCGAGTTACGTCACCTCCACCAAACCAACCAACTCCGCCAACTAATATACCCGTAGATTGCACTAAATAAATATACAATTCCCGCTTACTCCACAGAAACCTTCACATTGCTCCTCAAATTTCAAATTCCATTCCCACAGTCATACATTTTGCTAACCTTGCACTTTTTGCAACTCAACTAAGAAGACAATAGAATGAGAGAAGAGAAAAAATTAATTTTAAGTTTAGTTGTGATTCGGAGTTTAAAGCGAAAGCATCTAAATAAAGAATGAAATAAATCTAAATTGTGTTGTGTTTTCAGTGAGATACAAATCCACGTGAGATATAAATCCACGTAAATGGCGCGCTCGTCCCTATCGGTTGGGACGGATTGAACGGCGGAATTAATCGCTTACACTCCTCCAGCCCACAAACCATGCTGGGTTTTGGAGGAACGTCTCCGTTTTCCATTTTGAACGATTACGAAAATTAATTCAACAAATTTTTTGGTTTTTTGAAAAACTATCCCACTTCTGATTTATTGTATGAATTTTCTGTTTGTCGAAAACACACCGGCACGCCCGTTCAGAAGTCTATCACTCGAATCACTAAACTCTATGACGACTACCGTGCCGGTGTGCTACGAATGTAGGTGAACAAGTGTTTTATTTTTAAGGTATGTCATGAGACGGGATTTTTCTCATGGATTGCTCGCAAATATAATTTGACAAATTTATATGCTACAGTATCTTTTCTTTTAACACAAGTATAAAAGGCGGCCGGGTACAGGGCGACAGGAAGAGCTTAGTCTTAGCAAGCAAAGGTGAAATACGGAGTAGTAATAGTTCTTATTCGGCAGCCGTCGTGGCTCAGTTGGTTAGTGCGTTGGACCGCGAGTCGCAGGCAGCAACCTCAGGTTCAAATACTGCCCGTAATAACACCTAAAAAAATAACGGGAAAACTAGTTTTCTCTTTCGGTGGCTGTCCTCTCAGCTGGAAATGGCAAACCTCTGAGAGTAAAAATTGCTTATGAAAAAGCTCCCATTCTGCCGTTCGGAACCGGCATAAAACTGTAGGTCCCTTCAACCCGCGTACAAATTCACATGCACAACACGGGTGGTTGCGGGAAGCTAGGCCTTAGTCTCGCGTAAGCGGGCTGTCGTGCCAGTCAATTATTATTATTATTATTATTAATAGTTCTTATTTGAAATGCTTTCACAAAATTTGAGGTCAATAGCCCCACTAAATAATATTTTTCTATATTTTTGTATATTTTATTGGCGTGTTTTTACCAATTTTGAAGTCAATAAGACGGTTCATCGGTTCATGTTTTTTCATAGTCTTCCCGTATACCAACCTTAACCAATTGTTAAAATAAATCTCGATTTTCGAAAAATAGAAAGACACGTGTCAAATTATTTTTGATTTGGAGTATGTTCGCCAAGTTTAACACATGTTTTGCCCCTTTAGACTCCAAATGTTTTTTGCGGATATTCTTTTAAAAACAAAATGAATATATATATATATATATATATTAGGGCCGGTTAATTTTTTTTTGAGGTGATTCTGAGAAATTTTGCTCAAGAGACCATAGCTCTAAGTCGGATTTGGAGCCCCCAAAATTTCAAAATAGATATTTTTCAATATATACCTAGAATAATTTAATTAAATTCGTCATAAAATCGGATAGAGTTATAGTAGATTTCTCAATCTGGGCTTGTTTGAAAGGTATTTGTCACCTTTCAGAATCTGTATTGATACCAATATTTTTTTTTATTTTTAGTAGACATATTAGAAATTGTTTGTCGAAAAATAGCCTAAAATGAACTTTTAACTAATAAATTCCGAATTTTCTTCGATTTTTTTCGATAATTTTTTTTTTGCAGATTATGAAAGTTCAGATAATTTCCAACAACTTTTATTACGATCAATTTTTTTCCCCCCTTTTTTTTTAGGACACGCAGACGAAGTTCTGGAGTCCTACAACATTCCGCTGAATTGGAAAGCAATCCGGTCCTGCCTGACGTGGCACTACGCTGACAAGAGGAATTTGAGGACAGTACGGGACTTCTATCAAGGAGTCTATTCCCATCTCTCCCTGATCCTGAACAAGATTTCCTGCATGGAGGAAGGTCCGGATGCCATCAGAGTTCTATTCAATTCATTTATTTAGTCTAATATATAAAATTACAGACCATGCCAATACAAAATAATTAGATTTACAAAATAAATTCAAAAAATAAATTTACAAATACATTTACAAGTAATTCTTAAATTTAAAGAACTGAATTCAAGAGATTCAAAAAAGCTGTCTTTGTAAGCGAAAAGTCAAGGGTAACAGTTTGACTTATGATACTAAAGTCACGCATGGCGCGAGAAATAGGGGCATTATAGGCATAATTCGTCTTAGCTTTATCCCCATAGAACGGGAAGAAGATCCGGAGAGAGCGCTGGGGAACATTAAATCGAATCCTTTCTAACAAGTAAGGACAATTAATGACTCCATTAATAACATTGTAAGTAAAAGACAGAGACAATATAGACCTACGACTATCTAGAGACTTAAGATTTATAAGCATAAGACGAGAAGAATATGGCGGTAACGGATCAACAAAGTTTAAAGAACGAAGAGCAAATTTGAGAAAGATTTTTTGAACCCGTTCGATTCTATTAGTAGCAAATTGAGTGCACGGTCTCCAAATAAAAACAGCATATTCAAGATGAGATCGGATAAATGAGGTAAAGAGTAATTTGAATGTACTATATGGATCAGAAAATTTAGCGGCATTACGTCTAACGAAGCCCAGTACAGAGTACGACTTTGAGGTAATATAGTTAATATGCTTATTAAAAGAAAATCTTTCATCGAAAACTACGCCTAGGTCCTTCATTTCACTAACATACTTTAGGACAGAATTCGAAATATTGTAACTTGTAGGTAAAATGTTAAAGATCTTTGCATACGTCATCTGAAAACATTTACTTAGATTCAAGGAGAGGCACGACTCCAGGCACCACGCATTAAGCCTATCAATATCACTTTGGAGGTTAATTGCATTATTATTAATTGCATATTACAGAGAATATCTTTAAATCATCAGCATAAAGCAAAAATTTAGCAAAAGAAAAGCACCTACTAATATCATAAATAAAGAGAATAAAAAGAAGAGGGCCCGAGATACTCCCTTGTGGCACTCCAGAGGAGGCAACAAAAGGGTTGGAGGTAACCCCAACAATTGTGACAACACACTGCCTATTACACAAATATGAGTTTATCCAACGTAGAAAAACAGAGTGGAAGCCAATACAGGCTAATTTTTCAATTAAGATTCTATGTGACACCTTATCAAAGGCTTTTGAGAAGTTAGTATAAATACAGTCGACCTGAAAGCCAGAAGAAAAAGACTCGAAACAAAATTCACTAAAAACGGCCAAATTAGTAACTGTAGATCTGCCAGGAACAAAACCATGCTGGTTCGGATCACTTACAAATATGAGATCCAATATTCTATTCAGTGAATTAGAGAAACTATTAATTTGTTTTAAATTAAAACTTAGAATACTATCAATAAAATACAATTCATGGCTAGCAACAATATTAAGAGCAGTGAGACTAGAGCATGACAAACTACTAACCCAATTAATATTGGATAAGTTAAAATCACCCAGCACACATAAATGATTATCTTTTACATTGTTTAAAACTAAAAATACAATGTTATCGGCATGCGCTTTATACAAGTCATACGGACTACCTGGCGGTACGTACGAAACTAGTATGTATAACGAATCATGTGAGGAGGAGCTACTGATACAAACACAAAGTTGATCCAGCAGCGAATCATCATTGTTAAGTGGGATCGAGAATGCACGCAGTTCACGCTTGACAGCGATAAGAACACCACCTCCTCTTAGGCAGCCAGTTTTAACAGCATCCCTGTCTTTACGAAAGACATAAAAAATATTTGAGTCAAAGAATTCACTGTCGAAGAAATTAGTGTTCAGCCACGTCTCAACAAAAACAAAAAAGTCATACTCCATGTGCGCACTATAAGAGTGTACTATCTCAGTCTTAGTGCGAATGCCGGATAAATTTTGAAAATACACCCTTAAGCCATTATTAACTGAGCCAGAAGGACTGGCTACTTTTGAGACGACTGTAGCTGGTCCTTTGGAAAAAACCGAAAAGGTCTGACAGTTGTACCCACAGGCCAAATTTCGGAGTTCAGCAAATTACCAAATAGCGACTCCGGAACTCCCAATTTAAAGTTGACACTCTTTAAGGTAGAGGTTTCGGCATCCTTTTTGACCAATTTATAACATGATAGTTCACCTTTATTTATCCCTGCCTGGTTGGCAACATAATCCTTAATATTTTCTTCGGATACTGAAGGCGAGAACGATGCTAAATGCAACCATTTAAATCGGACAGCAACATCCAGATCTTTACATGTATTTGTACCAACAACACGTATTTGTTTTTTGTTCCTTTTCTTCGTGACTGTGGACCACTGTACACTATTGATCTCAGCAACAGGTGAACGGGAAGAGCGAGATGTATTAGATGCAATAGCAGAAACAACTGTAGCCGGCGAGAGAGCAGCAGAGGAAACAGCAATAGCAGGCGTCACTATCTCAGCGAATGAGTGTGTAGCAATCGTAGGCAGCACCGAACTAACAGCAGCAGAAACAGCAACAGCATCAGCGTCAGTAGTAGCATTAGCAGTAGAGAGAGTGTTATTAACAGCAGCAGTCACATTAGGCAGCCGCCTTGGCTCAGTTGGTTAGTGCGTTGGACCGTGAGTTGAAGGCAGGTTCAAATACTGCCTGTAATAACACCTAAAAAAAATAACGGGAAAACTCGTTTTCTCTTTCGGTGGCTGTCCTCTCAGCTGGAAATGGCAAACCTCTGAGAGTAAAAATTGCTTATGAAAGAGCTCCCAACCTGCCGTTTGGAACCGGCATAAAACTGTAGGTCCCTTCCACCCGCGTGCAAATTCACACGCACAACGCGGGTGGTTGCGGGAAGCTAGGCCTTAGTCTCGCGTAAGCGGGCTGTCGTGCCAGTCAATTATTAATATTAGTCACATTAGAAGCAGCAACAACAGCATCAGCATTAGCAGTAGAGAGAGTGTTACTAACACCAGTAGGAGAGGCTTTAACCTTCGCTTTGACCTTTGATCGTGTAATAATCGCACAATTGTTATTGTTGCTAATAACCGATGCAACCGGCGCGGCCGAGGAAAAATTATTATTGTTATTACTTGCAGAATCAATAAAAGATGTTAAAAGAGTTTTAATTTTTTCCAGATCAGCTAAGGCCTACACAATTTTAGCAATAGATGCAGAATCAAGCTCACAACGGCCCGAGCATTTAGCACAAAGATTCATTTTATAAGAAAATAGACTGAGATTTCAGCTGGAAATGGCAAACCTCTGAGAGTAAAAATTGCTTATGAAAAAGCTCCCAACCTGCCGTTCGGAACCGGCATAAAACTGTAGGTCCCTTCAACCCGCGTACAAATTCACACGCACAACACGGGTAGTTGCGGGAAGCTAGGCCTTAGTCTCGCGTAAGCGGGCTGTCGTGCCAGTCAATTATTATATTATTATTATTAGACTGAGATTAGCGCGGAGCAAAAAAAAGCACGTCCGAACAGCTTAACAGCTCTCACGACTGACACAAATGTACCGAGAAAAAGATAGAGACGCATTTATAAACGGTCTGAACGGCGACCTACCAAGGCTCTTAGGAGTCAGAGAACCAAGAGATCTCCCACATGCACTCCACTTGTGTGAGATTCTCGAAAATCAGACCAACTTCTCGCCACATAACAGAACGAACAGACAACCACCTCCAGTTCCCCATAAACCAAACCCACCAAGAAGCGCGCCCCCAACCCCAGCCAAATTTTCAGAGGTCGTACTTTCCTCAGTCCCCCAGGTATACTCAAATACCACCACGAAACATCTTCCAAAACCAAGTAAGAACGCCATTCGCCCAACCCGGTTGGAACGCACAACCATTCCTCCAACCGCAAAACCACTTCGCTCCTCCTCGACCCTTACCAATTCCAAGATGGTTAACTACATGAACAGACCAGAACCCAACAGAACAGCAGAGAAAAGACCTTCAAACTTTTCTCAACAGATCCCCAATAAAGCACAAAGGAATTTTCACATCCGCTCCGATATACAGGAAGCAGATCCTCAACGTGAACAACAACAGGATTACCAGCAGGAATGGAACCAGACCATGCAAGAATACGAAGCGGCAATGAGTAATGAACAGGATGAGCAGCTATTACAGGAATATGACCAAAGTCCAGTCGACTACACCGACATTCATTTTTTAGAATGATCTGTTCTTCGCTGCCATATATAGAGTGCAACACGAAGAACGGTGAAATGCTAAAAATATTGTTGGATACTGGATCAAGCAAAAACTATATCCAGCCACACCTTGTCTCGAAACCAATCCCCAATGAGGAACCCTTCTTTGCGAATTCCATAGCCGGACAAGTAGAAATCACCCATCACACCCTAGTTAACCTCTTCGGCCAAAAGGAAACGAATCTAAAATTCTTCCTCCTACCCACGTTGAAATCATTCCATGGTATACTTGGCAACGACAGCCTTAAGCAGTTGTCTGCCATAATAAATATTCATGACGACACTCTTTTAATAGGAAAAAAAATAAAGATTAAAATAAAACAAAAATTTTCACCCGCCGTCAATAAAATTGACATAAGAACCGATCACATGACACCAACACAAAGACAACACATAAACCAGCTCACAAGGACACATCCGCAACTCTTCTCAGAACCGGACGAGAAACTCACATACACCACTAACGTGGTCGGAGAAATTAGAACAAATACTGACACTCCCGTATATACCAAATATTATCCCTACCCCTTAGCAATGAGGGACTTTGTAACCAAAGAAATAGAAAATCTGCTGAATGACGGAATCATCAGACCATCCAGATCATCATTTAATTCACCCGTTTGGGTTGTGCCCCAAAAACTAGACGCCTCCGGACAAAAAAAAATACAGACTCGTCATTGACTACCGAACACAATAACAATAGCAGAGAAATATCCAATACCAGAGATTAACGAGATAATTTCGCAGCTAGGAAACAACAAGTTCTTGATCTGAAGAGCGGCTTTCATCAGATTCCACTGAAAGAATCTGACGTGGAGAAAACAGCTTTTTCAGTCAATAACGGGAAGTATGAATTCACACGGCTCCCGTTTGGACTGAAGAACACACCAGCGATCTTCCAACGAGCACTGGACGACATACTGAGGGACCACATAGGGAAATGCTGTTACGTCTATATCGATGACATCATAGTCTTCGGTAAAGACGAACAGATCCATTTAGAAAACGTCGAAAAAATGTTCCAGACTCTCGAAGGTGCCAACATGAAGGTGCAATTGGACAAATGCGAATTCTTCAAAGAGGAAGTCGAATTCCTAGGCTTTATTATATCACGAACAGGAATAAAAACAAACCCCAAAAAAGTCAAAGCCCTCCAAGAATTCCCACGACCAAAGACATTGAAGGATCTAAGATCATTTCTCGGATTATCGGGATATTACCGGCGCTTCATCAGAGACTACGCCAAATTAGCGAAGCCTCTGACCTCGCTCTTGAGAGGGGAGGATCTCTAGATCACTTAGCAAAACAGAAGAGAGCTACGCCGCCAATGAGAAGGAAATGTTGGCGATAATTTGGGCATTGAACGCACTCAGAAATTATCTATGTATACGGCTCGGCCAAGGTAATAATTTTCACAGATCACCAACCCCTGACTTTTGCACTGAGCAATAAAAATCATAACGGAAAAATGAAAGGATGGAAATGCATATTGGAGGAATATAACTACGAACTAAGGTACAAACCAGGAAAAACAAACGTAGTCGCCGACGCACTATCCAGACCCCCACAGACTGATATTAACGTTCTCACCACAGACCATAGCGACGAAAGATCTGCACAACACCTTATTCCAGCCAATGAAGCTCCAATAAACGCTTTCAAAAATCAACTATTTCTATTATTTGGCAACGAGGACAGTTACATCTTTCAAATACCATTTCCCAATTTCCACAGACACACAATTACAAAAAGAACCTACTCGACACAAGACATTATAAACATATAAAGAATAAGAGAGAATAAGAGAGAATAAAGCACAGATCCTAAGGAAATTCTATTTCCCAAGCATGCACTCTGTTGGTTTAATACCGATGTTCTTGGATGAAGAAATTAAACTCTGTTTTGTTGGCACTTCCTTTATTTCACACGGTTGGGATGAGACAGAGGCAGGGTTTTGTCATTCCCCATTGGCGTTGCCAGTTATGTACATAAAAAGGGAGTGATGCCACATCTCAACACCCCTACTTATTGAAGCATTAAAAACTTTAGTTACAATTGTATTATAAATTCATATTCAGACTTTCAAGTTAATTACATTAATATTACAAATTCTTATTCAAACAAAAATTCTTTACAAAATAGGAGTTTTCCTTTTTTTAATCTTCAATATCAATTAAACCCATTTCTGTAGCGCAAAATATATTTTTGGATTTTGGTACCGCTTTGGTTAAGCTATCAGCGATCATTTCTTCAGTAGCGACGTGATACATCTTTACGGTCTGGTCAGCAATTCGTTCCCGAATGAAGTGATGACGAACATCTATGTGTTTGGATCGAGCTCTGAAGCACTCTGTCTCAGCTACAGCTATTGCACTTTGGCTGTCACATGCAATCTCCACCATTTGCTGCTTAAGATCTGGCTCCAAGTCTTGACCAAATTGCTTCAGCCAAATCGCCTCTTGGACAGCAGCTGCCATGGCCATATACTCCGCCTCCATGCTAGACAAGGCGACTGTGGTTTGCCTTTTGCTGGCCCAGGAGATAGCTCCGCCACATAGAGTGAAAACGAAGCCGGTGCAGGACCGCCGCTTGTCAATATCTGATGCCCAGTCCGCATCGCAGAAACCTTGTAGACTGTCGTCACTACCATAAAAGAGTTTGTAATTAGTTGTACCCTTTAAGTACCTGAAGATACGTTTGACTGCCACCCAATGCGCTTTTCCATGGTTATTGTTGAAACGGCTAACATCGTTCACAGCAAATGCTATATCAGGTCTAGTCCCTTGGGCGAGATATAAGAGACTGCCAACAGCTTCCTGATAGGGCACGCTCTGTGTTGGAACTGCTTCGCTGCACATATTCACCGACAATTTTTGGTTCGGGTCACTAGGAGTTGAGACTGGTTTCGAATCGCCCATGCCAAACTTTTCAAGGATGTCACGAGTATATTTTGCCTGATCTAACCAGATACCATTTGTCTTTGTATCGTAGGTAATACGAAGCCCAACACAATTCTTTGCAACACCAAGGTCCTTCATTTTAAATGCATCACACAAACCCCTTTTCAATTGATTCCGCAACTCTGGGTCTTTCCAAAATACCAGTATGTCATCCACGTATATTGCTACTATAAGCGACGACTCACGATTGTAGAATACACAAGGATCAGCTTTTGATTTCAGTAAACCGAAGGACTTCAACGTTTTTTCCAGCTTCAAGTTCCATTCTCGGCCGCTTTGTTTTAATCCGTAAATGGCTTTATTCAGTTTGCATATTTTCCCACTCTCATTTCCACAGCCATCTGGAAGCTCCATGAAAATGTCCTCTGTCAAATCACTTTGCAAAAAGGCTGTTACTGCATCCATTTGATCAATTTTTAATTTTAACTTTACCGACAAGGCTACTAGATATCTAATCGATGTATAACGCACCACCGGAGAATAAACTTCGTCGTAATCTACGCCATATCTCTGCGAACATCCTTTAGCGACTAAACGAGCTTTATATCGAATTATTTCTCCGTTGTCATTTCGTTTGGTAGTGAAAACCCATTTCGATTTGATGGCTTTACGGCCCTCAGGCAATGAAGACAGCGTCCAAGTTTTGTTTTCGGTGTGCGATTCTAGTTCATCCTGCATAGCGGTTACCCAGTAGTCTCGGTCCGTCCGACAGATCACATCTTTAAATGTAATTGGATCAATTTCCGGGGTATCAATCTCTGCCAGATGAGACACGTAACCTTGGCTAGCAAAATCACGAGGTATCGGAATACGTCGAGTCTTTCGAACCACATTCGACGGAGGAGTTACATCCATGGGACTATCCTCATCGTTCATAGCGTTGTGGAGTTCTTCATCCGCATCCTCGTCAGATACAGGAGTTTTTATTTGTATTTTATTAGCATCAGGAAAAACCACTTGATTATCCCCTACTGAATCGTTTTCGTCGATGATCTCCGTTGGAATTTGTTCAACCATCCTCCCAGGTGTCTCCATAAACACCACATTTCTACTTGTTATAACCTTTCGTGTTGTTGGATTGATGCATCGGTATCCTTTAATCGTATCACTGTAGCCGACGAATATCAGTTTAATTGATTTCGGATCCCACTTTCGTCGTCGTTGCTTCGGTATATGGACCATAACCGGTGATCCAAAGATGCGAATATCACTTATATCGATATCGGTACCAGTCCAAATTCCTTCTGGCACCCCTTTAGCCAATGACGAACAAGCAGAACGATTGATGATATAAACCGCCGTGTGAACAGCCTCTCCCCAATATGACTTGCTTAGACTCGCATCGAAAATCATGCATTTAGCTCTTTCCACTATGGTGCGGTTCATTCTTTCAGCAACTCCATTTTGCTCCGGAGTATACGGATTTGAGGTCTGATGGACGATGCCGGCTTTCCGGCAAAAAACACTGAAATGTTCGTTAATGTATTCCCTCCCATTATCTGTGCGAATAGTTTTGATTTTTCTGCCGGTCTGGTTTTCGACCAGATTTTTAAATTCCCGGAACCGAGCAACTACTTCGTCCTTTGCCTTTAGAAGAAACACAAAAACTTTTCTCGAGTAGTCATCTACGAGCGTGAGGAAGTACCTAGCGCCTCCAATGGATTTATTTTCCATGGGGCCGCATAAGTCGGAATGAATCAAGTCTAGCAAACCGTTCGCGCGCGTTCCACTATGTTTAAACGGAGCTCTAGCGTGCTTTCCTTTATAACACACTTCACACTTCTGTATGTCTGAATGATTGCCACTAAAAGTTATGCCCTTTACCGCACCATCTTTCATTTTACACAAGTCTAAATAATTCATGTGCCCGAGGCGCCGATGCCAAATCATAACGTCTGTTTCCTGCTTGGATAGCAAACACGATACTTTTAAATTTCCGAATTTATACACACCTAGGGTACATGTTGTTTTTGCAAGGAGTTCACCATTTTCATTTTTTATTTGACACCCGCTTTTATCAAATATTACGCTATTCCCTTTTTCGACTATTTGCGCCACCGACAGTAAGTTCGTTGTCAACTCAGGGACTAGCAAAATCTTTTTTACCTCAATGTCCTTCTCACATATATGAAGTTTGGCATCGCCTTCACCTCTTACAGTCATACGCTCATTATTGGCAACCACTATATCTTTAATTGAGGAACTTTTTACTTTATTCAACCAGTTTTGGTTAGGTGTCATATGTCGCGAGGCACCGCTGTCGATATACCACTCTGTAGGACTTTCACAAGATGAAAAACAACGAGCACTAAACGCGTTTTGATTTCTGTTTTGTGATTTTTTCTTTTCTTTACAGTCTCTACGAAAATGGCCTTTGCGCCCGCAATTGTAGCATTTATATTTGAATTTGTTCGTTGCCTTTTCCGATTTCTTTGATGCGAGAAATGCTGCACTATCGCCTACTTTGCCATAATCGCCATCGAGCAATTTCATTTTTATATTTTCACCAGTGATAGACACGCCACTGCTTTCGATGCCCATGATGAAAGGTTTAAAATCCTCCCCCAGTCCTGCGAGCATAATTGCGCCTATCCACTCACTACTTATGGCAAATCCGATTCCACTTAATTTATTCGCGGCACTTATCAATTGGTTGACATAGTCAGCCATCGAGTCACAGGAATCTAGGCGAACTGTGATCAGCTTACGCAAAAGCCCGATTTTTCGCGTTAAGCCAGTGTCATCGTACAATAGTTTTAAAGTTTTCCAAATACCCGACGCGGTCGTTTCGTTCTGGATGTGCACAAATATCGATTCGTCAATACACAAAACCAGCTTCGCTCTTGCTTTTCTTAATTTTACCGGGTCCTCTTCTTTTACCGGCTCACATATGCATTCTTGCAAGTCACTGAGTTCGAGCACACTTTCCATGGCAAACTTCCATGTGTGATAGTTTTCACTCCCATGGAGTTTTTCTATACCCAAATTCGATTCTTTCAGCGCCATTTTTTTTTTTGTTTAGTTTATTTGCCGGTTACAAGGCAGGCAACGCATGCGCTAACCTCACTTCACAACGAATGTAAGTTCGACCAAATTTCTAATAAACAAAACGCAAGAACCCGAAACATTTATCCCGATACTAAATCGCGAGTTAGGCCGGATCAAGTTAGTGGGGTTCTGGGCCCATAACCTGTTGGTTTAATACCGATGTTCTTGGATGAAGAAATTAAACTCTGTTTTGTTGGCACTTCCTTTATTTCACACGGTTGGGATGAGACAGAGGCAGGGTTTTGTCATTCCCCATTGGCGTTGCCAGTTATGTACATAAAAAGGGAGTGATGCCACATCTCAACACACTCAAAAATTGAAAAAGCGGTTAAACAATGTTCCACATGTCGTGAACATAAAGGGCGTTTTCCAAAACGTTTATGTACAGTGCAGTAATACAGTATGAATACTGTATTCATACATTGCATCAATACAAAATTAATGCTTTGTATACATATGCTTTGCAACCCTGTTGGCCGTTTGGAACGCTATTTTTGCTTTGCATCACTGTCAAATAATTAGAGTAAACAATGACGGCAATACGAATTTTGTGCGAACAATTTTTGGATTTCTGCGATGGAAAAGCGTCAGCAGCCAAATTGTCGCTTCTTTCGCCTGGCGCGGAAATCAGTTTCCATTTTCAACCTTTCGTCTAGAAGCAGTTTTTTCCATTCGTGTGTCCATTTTTTAATACTGAAATATTAAACATTTATTTATTATATATATTCAATACCAGTATTACTAATAATTTAATGTTTATTAGCAGAAACTACTTCTCTTCGTTTTCAGCCATTTTGTATACATATTGCATCAGCTTTTTTAGTGATGCGCTGGTTGCTTTTTATTGCGTATCGATAATATCAATGATACTTTTTGGAACACAGTACATCGTCAAAGATTGCAGGGTTGCGTTTTGGAACATTGTACTTTGTTCGAATACAAAGCAACAGGCGTTTTGGAAAACGCCCTACAATAAAATAACAATTTGTAATGAAAATAATCTAATCGAAATTAGTAATAATAGTTGCATAGATACCTTAATGAATAGTAAACGTCCCAATTGCACGCGCATCAACGCAAACCACATAAAGGAAATAGAGGAACTAAAACCCGGCATACTGTTTTTGAATGACTACAACGGAACAATAACCATAGATGAACAACTCTTAGAACTGAGTGGCACATTCGTCATAAAGCACCACAACTCCACCATCAGAGTACGAGACAAAGTTTTCTACGTCCACGAAACGAACCACATACAACCCCTACCGGCAATCCTACAACAACGAGATCCGAAAACACCACTAGACGAAATCCTATCACTCGAAAGAATGAAAGACCTGCAAGTTCAAAACACAAAGAAAATCGAGATGATCAACAAAATCAACAAGGTCGGCCTAACTTCAAATACGGGCCTGCTGATATTAGCAATAGTGGCAATTGGGCTATTCATAATCAAACTGCGAAAGAAGGGAAACCCAAATGATGTTGAACAAACAACGTAAAACTTGCCCACACTCGCGAATAATCAAAAACCAGAAGTGGAGCAAACGGTGACGTTCGCACTTGAGGAGGGAGGAGTTAACGCAACAGTTAACACAGCACGCGCATACGGCACTGCACTATTCAGCTGACGACGCAGTTGCAATATTTCCACGCGGACACCCGAAACCGATGGAGCAACGACCCGGCGTGGGAACCTGAGGTCAGCAGTTTCGCGACGGCACGCTGAGGAACAACGTGACCAGACTGGCTGGCGAAGGTTTAACTTTAAGTAAATCAATTTTGTAATTTTAGTCTTAGACATACGGTTGGAAAATAAAGGTCGGCCAAAGAGCCAAAAAATATTTTTTTTTATAAGTTTTTATTAAGGCAGGTTTCTACCTTGTGCGGCCGAGAAAACATGTTTTTTTGAAACATTTTTAATGGGAAGGTTTTTAAGATAAACACTGGAAAATTTTTTCAGATGTAGGTATATGTTTATTGTACAAGTAAAAAAAGTTTCAAGATAAAATATGCAAAGGGGGGGAGGGGGCCATCGAGCAATGGCGGCAGGACTTCCTTACTCGCGGAAGTCCTGCCGCTGTTTGAGATGACTTGAAACACAAAAATGAAATTTTTTCTTATTCTGTATCCTTTTGTCTATGGCTAACTAGGATTTAAAAAAACAAATGAAAAATGAAGGATATATGCGATTTTGACTAAAAAACTCAATTTTTACCTACTTTTTTCAATACAAATTTCTATTTTTAATGAGAAAAAATTATTATTTCTTGAAGATCCTAGTTCGTGCCATAGCTAAGACCTTGATAAATGACTGTTTAAAATTTCGTAGCTATTGCTCAACTCGTGTGGCCTAAATCACTTCCGCCAGGTCAAAAAATGTAGTTTTGAGAAAAACGCGTTCAAAGTTTTGCTTCAGCAGGTCGGCGCGCTCGACACCGCTACCTGTTTCTATAAATTGCTTCCGTAATTCGAAAGATTTCAACTTCAAATTTTGGGAGCGTATTCTACAATCATGTATTAATCCAAAAATGCATGAAAAAAAAAATCGATTTTTTTTACCGCACAAGGTAGAAACCCCCCTTAACTAAAAATTTAACTTATACACTGCGCTGATTACTTTAATTGTTTAATTTTGTGGGGTTATTGAAAAAACTTAAATAGGAATATATTTTGTAAGGGTTTGGGGTTACGTATTTTGTTAGGTTTTTTCCCTATTTCTAAAACTAATATCAGTTCAATTTAAAAGAAATGGGGCGCGGATAAACGTTAACCGAAAAACGTTAACTTTTAGGCACGCACTTTAGAGTACAACCGACTTGCTATAATTTCGATATGGCAAGGATGGCTCGCGATGATAATGGGCTGTTCGAGAACGATCGAGAGATAGGCCAATTGGAATGTGCGAGAATGATCGAAAGATAGTCCAACTGGATTGTGTGAGAACAATCGGCGCGATAACCAGACAAGTATAAAAGGCAGCCGGGTGCACCGCAGAGGGCAAGTCTTATTTGAACTAGCAAAGTAGTAGCAAGTGCAAAGACAAGCAAGTTGTAAATTTGTAAATAAAGTAATTGTTGGTTTTTGACTGTGTTTTGCGCTGAGTAATTGAAGTGGTTTTATTTTTTAAGCACAATCCAGAGATTAAGCCTAAAGAACTCATTTTCGTAACATTTGGTGTCAGAAGTTGGATTGTGCTACTGAAAATAAACAACAACAAAATAAATAATATTATAAAAACGCAGACATGGTTAAACTCGAGCTGCTGGAGGTGGACCAGCTGAAGAAAGAACTGGCTGCCTGGAATTTGCCGACTGCTGACGGAAAGGTGAAGTTGCAGCTGCGCTTGCGAGAGGCATGTGAGGCACGAGGCGTCGATTGGACTGTGCACGAGTTCGGAACGCAGGAGCTAGACGCGTCGGCCAAGGTGGAGGAATCGCCTACTGGTGCTGCGCCGCTGCAGAATACGGCTGCAGCGGCTGCGCCACCACAAGCCAGCTAATGGTCGCAATGAAACGCATGTTCGAGACTTCCAACCGGAAAATGGAAACTGCAAATCGAGAAATGGCAGCGAAACTGGAAACTACGAATCGAGAAATGGCAGCGAAACTGGAAACTACGAATCGAGAAATGGCAGCGAAACTGGAAACTACGAATCGAGAAATGGCAGCGAAACTGGAAACTACGAATCAGGAAATTTCGGCAAAAGTCGAAACGACGAATCAAGAAATAGCAAAAATGGAAACGGCGAACCGAGAAGTAGCAGAGCGAATGGAAACCAAACTCCAGGAAAATGCGGAAAAATTTGAAAATGCAAATCGCGAAATATCGACGCAAATGGAAGCGTCCAATCGAGAAATGTCAGCAAAACTAGAAAGTGCGAATCGCGAGTTGTCCAGGAAGCTTCAGGAAAATTCTGTGCGCTTGGAGCAGAAAGTGGAGGAAATTACAGACAGTGTGAATGGGAAAGTCGAGCAACTGGAGACACGAGTAGAACATTTGGACAAACTAGTCGATAATCTGGAGGATTCGCTGAACAGAAAAATCGACGAGCGGCTTAAAGAGGTACATTAAAGTTTTACCTCCAGAACAGAAGTGCCTACTTATGATGGTGCTGCGCCGTTCGATACATTTAAACTGCAATTCGACTTGGCTGCTTTGGAAAATCAGTGGACCTATATGAGGAAAGGTCGGAGATTGGCATTGGCGCTTAAAGGTCGTGCGGATGAGGTAACAAACTCAGTTCCGGAATGTTCGAGAAGTGATTACGAGGCCATCATGAGAACGTTGGCAGCAAAGTACAGCAACGAGCATAACAAAACGCTGTATTACTGCGAGCTGAAGAACCGTAGGCAAAGAGCCAACGAGGCGCTGCAGACATATGCAGGAGACATTGAGCGGCTCGTACAGTTGCGCTACCCGGACGTCGCACTATGACTCATCTGCCGGCAAAACGTTGCAAACATCAAAAATTTCATGAAAGCGTTTGATAAAATGAATACACGCATCTTATTGAGATCGAGAGATTGAGTAATCCAGGGATTACGAAAATGTAACTTTCACTAAATTCGGATTAGTAGTTTCGGAGGTAGAGCCGCTCAAAGTTGACAATTCTTCCACATCGAGAAAAATTTGTATTTTTTTGGTTTTTTTGTCATCTTTAAGACTTATTTGTATGTAAATGAAGCGACCAATCGGTAACTTGTTGATTTTTTCCTAAAAGGTACGTTAATTGTAAATATAATAAAAATAAAAAATGTTTGTTTTGTCTTAAAAGTTGTTCGATCTACCCATTGCTCGAAAAGTCTATATTTCGACCATTTTTCCAACTTTGATCGAGAATAAAGAAAATGTACCAAAAATAACCTCCGCGAAATTGAGGGTGGTTATTTATTATTCAATTATTTACCTAACTTCCAACTCAGCTGCCGCTTTACTTTCTAGAGCAATAAAAGTGAAACAACCTCGGGTCGAAAAACACGCAGGCATACGAAAAATCGCGCATATTTAGTACGGTCAAAAACCCATTTTGTGTTGTCGGCATCTATCTATATCTATATATCTAATCACGCTCAAACGGACAGGCCGATTTCAATGAAATTTTCTTTGTTGTATTTATCTTGAGTCAGTTCAGGTTTGTGCGAAAAGAAAATTCCGGAAAATCTCTTGGAAAAGTCGGAAAATCCCTGTCATTTTTGACCGTGAATTCTGAAAATTTTCAGACGATTACGTTGGAACCATAAGTGACACATCAAATACATTCACTACGAACTTACTATTTAGTTATGCCCTTCGACAGAGGGAATGGGGCGGGTATTGGACAAGGGGACAACATTGAAATTTAGTATTGTGTTGTCCTATAGACGAGTCATTCTACTGGTAAGATTTTATGGGCGTTGGACAAGGGTGTGCGTGGCACATTTTTGTGACCCAAATAACTCGCACAGCAATGAAACTAAGTAAGAACTTACCATTTATTCATATCTTTCGACAGAGGGAATGGTGCGGGTATTTAACAAGGGGCGTGGCACCGCCCATTTAACTTAAATCTGATTCAAGCGCAGTCCATTTCTTTACTGAAACTTAGCAGTCTCGATTGAGTTAATCAGAGAAGAAACTTACTCCTACGTTACATACAATTTTAGCACATGGAAAGGATTTAATAGAATACCAGTGCTTACTAATAGGGGAATTGTCTGAAGCAAAAATAAGGACTACGAAAGGTATAGATGTATGAACACTTGCAAAATATCACAATCTAGACAAAATGAAGACCCTTTTCAACATGTTAGCAGTCTCTTCTGATCCAGTTATTTCATCTTTGAGATCTGTAAGATCACAAAAAGAACTTACAGATAGTTACTTATAGCTTAGAACTGATTTCATTATTAGACATTCCTTCCAGTGTAGACAGTAATTTTGAAAAATCTAACTTTTTAAAATAAAATTTTTTTTGTAAAAAATTATGTATAAATCAATAAACTATATTAATCTATTGGAAAAAAATATATAAAAAAAAATCATTTTTTAATGCAAACAAAAAAGTCATTTCATTTTAGTATGAAGTTTTAGTAAATCTTAACTTTGGCAACAAAATATAAAGCCCCCTGTTACTGTGGCACCCTGTTTTTATGCTCATTTCAAAGCTTGGATATTACACTTTCAGATGCATTTTAAATTTTTTCAATATATTTATTGGTTCAGAAGTTATGATTTTTGCAACGAAAAAAGGCAAAACGAGCCATAGTGCGTCAACGCTGATGTTCTCGAGAGGATGAAGATTGAGGCGTTTATTGAAGGTCTTCATGACCCGGAGACACGTCGCAGTGCGTTGATGATGGGCAAGCCGATATTTAAGGAGACAGTGACCAGCGCGATGACATATGAGGCGACATAGATTGGGGGCACTCGCTATGCACCTGCAAGGATACGCCAAATCCAGCGACATTCCAATCCAGGCCATAAGCTCTGAGACACCGGTTAGGCCACGGGTGGTCTCCTCTAAAGTTTTTTGCTGGGTATGTGGCAAACAGGGTCACATAGCACGAGACTGCCGTCAATGAAAGAGTTCCCGTTCTCGATCGCAATCGCCTGAAGCGAGGAATACTGACAATCTAGGCTCAGCCAACAAGTGCAGGGCTGAGGACGAGCAGTCGTTAAACTAAAAAGGGTCAGCCCTAAGGCGCGTGAGCTGATCCCCACAACCTGCTGTCCCACCCTGTCCCTGTCTCGCAGTTGAAACGACAACCCAGCAGCTTGACGATTGAAGGAAAGATAGATGGAAAGTTGTTTGTGTTGACACTGGATACTGGCGCGTCATATTCGATTATAAAAAGGAAACTTCTGAGGAATTGGGAACCACTGCATGGAATACAGCTGAGGACTGCGACTGGCGAGCGTGCGCCGGTAAGAGGAAAAGTTACAAAAACGATTGCTATCGGCACCAGCAACCTGGAACATGAGTTCATCGTCGCGGATATAATGGACGACGTGATTATCGGCATAGATTTCATGATAAGGCACGGTTTTACGCTGGACCTGACGGAAAATGTGCTGAGATATGCCAACGTTGAATTCCCCCCGCACACCGGCAATGACCAAAGCGTGGCGGTAAGGAAAGTTGTCTCGTATCAACACCAGAAGATACCAGCGAATTCCGAGGCGATTGTGTGGGCAAAGGTGGACGAGGACAATGAGACAAGTCGGCTGTGGGTTGTAGTAGCGCCAAAACAAACAAAATACCAGTCAGGATACTCAACCCGCTTAATACACCCAGATATGTCGGCAAAGATGCGGTCATTGGCGAATGTAGAAAGGCTGAAACAGTTGTCAATTGTGAAAGCAGTCCACCCGGAGGAAGTAAGAAAAGCGGTTCTAACATGGACGCCATACCGGGGATACAGGGGAACTAGTGAAGCAGCGAATTGACAGCCAAGCAGAAACAGAAGGCGCGGTCACTCCTGCAGCAAGAACAGCCATAGTGAAGCACAACATCGACACCGGAAGTGCGAAATCGATCCGCCAACCGCCAAGACGAGTTCCTCTGGCCAAGAGGGAAGAGGTCACAAATTTGATCGAAAACATGCGGGAAGAAAAGGTCATAGAGCCTTCGTCAGGCCCTTGGTGCTTGCCGGTCGTGCTAGTCAAGAAAAAAGATGGCAGTACCCGGTTTTGTGTGGACTTCGGAAGCTCAATGACGTAACCAAGAAGGACAGCTATCCACTACCTCGGATCGATGACACCCTGGACACACTGCCAGGCACACAGTGGTTTTCCACGCTCGACTTACAGCTGCTATTGGCAGGTGGAGCTTGCCGACAAGGGCAAGGAGAAAACGGCTTTCAGTGTTGGCGATGGGTTGTGGCAGTTCACCGTCATGCCGTTTGGACTCTGCAACGCACCAGCAACATTCGAGCGGCTAATGGAACGTGTGCTAAAAGGGCTGCATTGGCGAACGTGTCTGGTATACCTCGACGACATAATCGTGATGGGTAAAAGCTACGACGACCACCTGGAAAAGCTGAAAGAGGTATTCGAGCGAATACAAAAAGCCGGGCTTATACTACGTTTACATTGAACCCAAATGCGTAGTTTCGAATGAGTCATTTGAAAGTGTTTACATTGCCTCATTTGCATTGCATTTGCATTTTGTTTGGCAGCTAATGTCAAATGCTCAATGCTTATGTCCTCTTGCCGCAGCTCATAGATCAGCTCTTTTCCGGATTCTGACTAAATCATTTGTTTCTTTTTTGCTGCCTCCATGTTCTACACACTGCAATATTTGAATACATGTATATTTCATACCTTAGATGCTAAGAACATTCTACATATTTGAAGCAGACGAAAATTTCCATTTTGATAATTTTCATTTGTTTTGATTTTGAACTGTCAAAAAGAAGCAAAAGCTTTTGAAGCTTTTGAAAGAGCTTTCATTTTGTGATGCGTTCAATCAAATTGGTCATGTTTTATCACATTTGCTTCGTCGTTTTGTTGAAATGAGCCATTTCGTAGATTTGAATTTGTATGGAGAAATGCGTGATTTGGCTTCGCATTTGAGAATTTTTGCCCAAATGACGCATTTGGGCTCAATGTAAACGTAGTATTAAACTCAACCCAAAGAAATGCTCGCTGTTCCAAAAAGAGGTCAAGTATCTGGGTCACATGGTTTCCGCCCGCGGAGTACATACGGATGAAGGAAAAATCACGGCGCTGAAGGAGTGGCCCCGACCACGCAATCTACACGAACTCCGCAGTTTCCTGGGCCTGTGCACATACTACCAAGATTCGTTCCTGAATTTGCGAACATAACCGGCAGCTTGCACAAACTGACGAAAAAGAATCAGGCCTTCGAGTGGGGCGAAGAGCAGTAGCAGGCTTTTGCACGACTAACGGGAAAAACTGTGCACGGCTCCAGTTCTGGCCTTCCCCGTGCCCGGAGAGATGTTTGTTCTAGATACAGATGCAAGCGGGCATAGTATTGGCGGTGTGCTATCACAGATAATAGATGGTCAAGAACAAGTGATAGCATACTACAGCAAACGCAACTGAACGCAACTACTGTGTGACACGAAGAGAGTTGCTGCCAGTATTGGAATGCGTGAAACACTTCCACAAATACCTGTATGGGCAAAAGTTTCGCCTGCGCACAGATCATGCTGCATTGAAATGGCTACTGAACTTCAAAGATCCTGAAGACCAACTGGCGCGGTGGATCGAGCGGCTGCAGAGCTACGACTACACTATAGAGCATCGCAAGGGTAGCAGTCATGGAAATGCCGATGCCTTGTCACGCCGTCCGTGTAAAACCGAATGCAGGCATTGTTCGCGAGCCGAAAGCAAAGAGCAGATAGTGGACGTCCGATTGGCAACGGCGTCCGTCATTGAAGGCAAGGAGCAAGGCGCACGTCCAGAATGGCAGGAGATGGCTGGTGAAAGCCCGATCGCGATGGCTTACTGGACACAGTGGCAAATTCTACGGCTGTCTGATGGCTGCTTATACTGGGAGTGGGAGAGTGAGGATGGAGCAACTCCCTAATTGTAGTCCCGAAATGCAGGATAAACGAGGTGATCGAGGTATACCATAACGACTCGCTGACTGTCGCCAAAATAAAAAGACGATTCTACTGGGCACGATGCCAGGAGTCTGTAGCCGATTGGATTAAGAGCTGTGATAGATGTTCGGCTGCGAAAGGGCCGACTAGAAGATCTCGGGGCCGCATGCAGCAGTACAACGTGGGAGCGCCCTTCGAGCAAATTACCATGGACGTCACCGGCCCATTCCCACTTAGCACTCAAGGCAACAAATATGTGCTAGTGGTAATGGACTATTTTAGCAAATGGCCCGAAGTGTATTCTATTCCTAACCAGGAAGCCACCACGGTCGCGGAAATGCTGGTAAACAACTGGGTGGCCAGGTTCGGAGTTCCGCTGGAGTTGCATTCGGATCAAAGCCGGAAATTCGATTCTGCGGTATTCAAGGAAGTGTGTGAGCTACTAGGAATAAGATAAACTCGCACCATTCCTTTGCACCCACAGTCCGACGGCATGGTGGAACGATTCAACCGGACCCTGGAAGAATATCTGCGGAAAGTGGTATGCAGGAATCAAAAGGATTGGGACACGCATATCCTACTGTTCCTGATGGCGTATAGGTCAGCCCCGCACGATACGACATCACTCACTCCAGTCCGAGCAGTGTTCGGCATGGAGCTGAGGTTGCCTGCTGACTTGAAGTTCGGAGGGGTCAGTACGACGGAAGGCGCTAGGACTGATTACGCGGTCAATAAGCGGTCGGAACTGGAAGAACTCCACCAGTTTATAAGGAGCCGTATCCAACTGATCAGCGATAAGATGAAATCCAGATATGATCTACGGGCTAACACAGCATAGTTCCAAGAAGGCAAAACTTCAAACGTCATGGGAAGGACCGTGCAAGGTCGTTACCAGGATTAATGACGTGGTGTACAAGGTTCAACGCTGCGGCAACAAAAACGCCAGGTTGAAAGTAGTCCATTTGGAGGGCCTGGCGTCTTACTCCGGCGGAGCCTCGGCACTTGTCCGGGACGAACAAGTCTAAGTGGTGGGCAGTATAACGATGAGGCACTCTGTTGCTATGCTATGCTAATGCTTTTACGGGCATACTTTTAGGCACGCACTTTAGAGTACAGCCGACTTGCTATAATTTCGATATGGCAAGGATGGCTCGCGATGGTAATGGGCTGTGCGAGAACGATCGAGAGTTAGGCCAATTGGAATGTGCGAGAACGATCGAGAGATAGTCCAACTGGATTGTGTGAGAACAATCGGCGCGATAACCAGACAAGTATAAAAGGCAGCCGGGTGCACCGCAGAGGGCAAGTCTTATTTGAACAAGCAAAGTAGTAGCAAGTGTAAAGACAAGCAAGGTGTAAATTTGTAAATAAAGTGATTGTTGGTTTTTGACTGCGTTTTGCGCTGAGTAATTGAAGTGGTTTTATTTTTCAAGCACAATCCAGAGATTAAGCCTAAAGAACTAATTTTCGTAACAATATATATATAGAACTAGGAAAAACCTAACAAAAATATATCAGTGAAGCTCCAGCAATATTACAACATTTAAAAGGAACAATTTTTAATAGTTACAACATACCGGATTATATTGCAAAGCCGTTATATACGCTTGTACGGCTGACTCCATATCACGAGCTGCAACCAGAGCAGCTGCTAAGTTTATATATCCGTCGATAAAGTCTGGTTTTAGTCGAACAGCACGTCTATAGTTTTCTAGCGCTTCTTGTAACTGTCCTCGTTCCTTATAAACATTTCCTAAATTGCTGAAGAAAATATAAAAATTAAAAAAAATTTACGTCTCAAATTATTAAATCAATATAAAAAGTATACTATAGCTGATGTCAACAAACTGTTAACAAATTACTTACTTTGAAACTTTATTAATAAATTTATTAACTTTGGAAAATATTATGTTCAGACTGTGAACTTAAATATAATGCAGTTATGTAACCAATGTCAAATGTTCTCGGCAGAATTGGGCTTGGTTCCCACCGCTGCAGGTGCCTCGCTAATATGTATTATGCGCCAGTGTTATCTAACATTCGGCAGCCAATGCTTTTTGCACACTCAAATTCCATTCGGTCAGACGCAACGCAAGCAGAAGCGGCGTAATCAATTTTCGATGCGATTTTTGGGCAAACGTGAGAATGCTAAGCCGGCAACGAAGCCCAACCTACCGGTGAGATGGTTTGACGTTGATAAGATCATAAAGCGCAATAGAAATAAAGGGGGTCAAAGTTTTCACCTAAGCAAAACAAGAATTTCTTATTTGCTCCAGACTGAATTGTGTTTAAATTCTCAATTCAGCAATCAACAATTTTGAATCGGTTCAAGTGCCGATTCAGACTTCGATAACAAATTAGTTACCGAAGATTTTGGTGACCTCGCCGTGATGCAGGGGATGCACTGCGTCTGCCTTGTTTCTGTGGCGTTGGTTCGTTGTTGCTCTCAGATGATGAGATTGCGATGCTTCATTAGATAATAATTTCTGTTCCTTCAGTAGCGGTGCTAACTGATGCATGGTAACATCTGGTCAAAACGATGTTTTGGTTGGCCGTTGCTGAGCTACTTCGAATCGCTGTCAATGGCTCTCCTATTGGAAAATGTCCTGTTGTGAGCGCTGACAGATCATTCGGGTTTGATGACAAAGGTTTTATTGGCCTAGAGTTCAGCATGCTCTCGATTTGAGTTACCACCGTCTCCAGTTCTTTATTATGAGAGCACGGAGGTGCCAATAGTTCGCAGCAACAGATATTTTGCAGACTTGACAGTCACTTCTTACAGTCCTCCGAAATGTGTGAACGTAATTCCTTGAGCTGCACATGACTGCGCTATGTTGTCTTGGGCATTTTTGCTGTGAATGCTTTCAACCAGCTCTTCCAATTGGGTTTTCGCGCCCACATAATTGGTTGAGTTACCACAATATAAGTTCTGATAATGGCCTCTTCTTGACGTAAAACGATTAAGTGCGACGATGAATGCGTCTGTTGAAAGATCGCTTATGTAGAAAAGCAGCTGAATACTGCAATGAAAGCCTTGGAGCCCTTTGCCTCGTATTTTGTAGTGTATCCATATCGGGCCACAAAAAGCTATCCCCGCGTTGAAAAAGGGTCTCTGAAGTTCAACTCTATCAACTGGCAAATTTCCCATGATCTGGTTGAGCATCTGTGGACGCGCTCGCGTGCATCGTACACAGTGTTGCCCTTTATTGGCCAAAATCGTTGTCTGATTTGGGCTAAAAATGTCTGCGGAGAACCATGGACTGCTTTCTCGTGAAAGTGTTAGAAGATAAGTTAGATGCTCGGTGTCGTGAGATATGATAATGTCAATCGGCGTCCTACCCTGATAATGCCGCGATTGTCAACGAATTTAGACAGTCCGTGGAGAGCGCTGTTTCCTTTGATTTTACCACAGAATAAACAGTATACAGAATGCGCATGTCGACCAGCGAAGCAATCTGAATTTATGGTGCGGGCCGAAAGCAGCAGGGGGAGATAACAGAGTTTGCTGAACAGAACTTTTGTTTCTGTTAATTTCTCGTGCGACGATGATCTCTGCGATTGTCAACTTCGGTAAGTGCCGAGTGGTGCAGATCCAGTTCGTGCGCTCGATGCCGGCCATAGAAGTTACTGTTATTTTCAGTGAAGCGAATGAAAGGCGATGTGCTATCGTTGTTGTTGTGTTGATCAGCGCATGAAAATTGTAATTTTCGAGTTTTGTTTCTGGCTGACATTGGCTGGCAATTCCCGACGTGTGTCAGTTAATAAGAACAAGTTTTTTTCATGTTATTATGCGATAGACTTTCTGCGTGAAGAAATTTGTATCTCCTTATGAGCACTTGAATTCTAAGGTTTCGCTAATTTTGGCGTAAATGACTTCTCGCCGCGATTAATTATTTTATCCCTACGCCTTTTATCCCACTCTAGGCCCCACTTTTTGGCCCAAACATTTGTTGGTCAAACCTAAAAAAATGAGAGGTTCCGAAGAATCGTAATTACGAATTTGTGCATTTAATCATGTCGAATGTGTGTACATATCTATTGTAAAGCAAAAAGCTATAAGAAAAAAGTAACTAAGCAACGACGATCCCGAATGATGGCAGACTAAATTTTTTGTTTTGCTTTTTTTTCGATATATGTACGTACATCCACCATTTAAAGGATATTTCGTACATAACGATTGCGCCACATCGTTTAACTATCATCAATATTAAAAATAGTGTGATATCTTTATACCGTAGTGACTTTTTAAGTCGATAAGTTACCCCCTTTTGACATTCATTCTCATATATTTTTGCACGCTACACTCCCTCGTAATATTGCTACCGACAGCGTATGTACGCACTGCGCTGCACGCAGAATGAACCACAAAACAAAAATAATTCAAATTCAATGTTTCAATTCCGGAAACAATAACAACAACCATACCTTATTGCCCTTCTCCCCATATATGTAAGAAGCAAGTGGCACTTCGTTTTGTTGGCCGACAACAACAGCAACCACATCCTAACGCTATTTTCCCTTCGGAGCTGCATGCGATCATTACTTTTTTCTTATCTCTGTGCTGTTTGTGCTGTGAAATAACAGAAACGAAAGCTGTCTAGTGCTGTTCGTAATGTTAATAGCAGAGGACGTAATGTTAAATTAACAGTTTTCGTAATATTACGACCCCTTAACATTTTTGAATTTGTATGAGATGCGCGTTCTGTATTACTGTTTATTCTGTGATTTTACCCTTATTCGATAAATGTTGCATTTCTGATGACAGTGACTCATCCAGTTCGGTTGGTGTTAGGTTGATGTTGCTATGTTTGCTCTTATCACGTATACGTTTAATGAACCGCAACACATAGCCAACAATTCATTGTAACATTAAAAAGGAGTTTCGATGCCGTATTGTATAGACCATGTTACACAGATCATCCTCATGTGCGATAGTAAGCACGTTTACCCTTTTCTTGACTTCTGCGTCTGTTTGATCAGGGATCATGTGCTCTTGACGAAATAGCTGCGGCCAACATTCTTGCCACATTGTACACCTCTGGATGTGAATTGGATCTACACCTATCAGGGACCGTAACAGTTATAAGTTTTATTATAAAAATCAATGTTTAACAGTTATTTTTTGATTTTTATTTTATGACTCAACAAATAACAGTTATTTAGTATTTATATTTTAAAAATCCTTGAATAACAATTATTTTTGATTTTTTTCTTATTAGTCCATAAGTAACAGTTTTCTTTCGATTTTTATTTTAGTTGACCTATGATAACAGTTATTGGTGACTTTTATTTAAAAAAGTCATAATAAAAATTATTCAGTGACTTTTATTCATAAAAGTCATCAATAAAAATCATTCGGTGACTTTTATTTTTTAAGTCATCATTAAAAATCATTCAATGACTTTTATTTATAAAAGTCATCAATAAAAGTCATTAGATGACTTTTATTTTTTAGGTCATCAATAAAAATCATTCAATGACTTTTATTTATAAAAGTCATCAATAAAAGTCATTATACTTTTATACTTTTATTTATAAAAGTCATCAATAAAAATCATTCAATGACTTTTATTTTATAAGTCATCAATAAAAGTCATTAAATGACTTTTATTTATAAAAGTCATGAATAAAAATCATTCAATGACTTTTATTATAAAAGTCATCAATAAAAATCACTCAATGACTTTTATTTATAAAAGTCATCAATATAAATCATTCAATGACTTTTATTTATAAAAGTCATTAATAAAAATCATTCAATGACTTTTATTTTTTAAGTCGCAACATAAAAGTAATTTTCATTAATCGCAGTACTGGATCCATTAAATATCAAAATGTATATATATTCTTGATCGGCTGAACAAAAACAATAGAACAAACCACATATATATTACGAGAAGGGCCCACGAGAAGGGCTTAAAAAAACATCATTTGTATCTCATTTGAAGTGCTTTCAACAATTTTGATGTCAAGCCATCTTTTAAATCATGTTTCCACATACGAAATCTTAACCCATCGTTGGGCCAGTTAAATTTTGATTTTCGAATAATTATAAAATACGTGTCGAATAAGTTTTGATCTAGAATATTTTCAGGAAGTTCAAATTCAATACCCGACAAATTTAGATATTCCAGTAGTGCAATTAATGACTTTTATGTTGCGACTTAAAAAATAAAAGTCATTGAATGATTTTTATTGATGACTTTTATAAATAAAAGTCATTGAATGATTTTTATTGATGACTTTTATAAATAAAAGTCATTGAGTGATTTTTATTGATGACTTTTATAATAAAAGTCATTGAATGATTTTTATTGATGACTTTTATAAATAAAAGTCATTTAATGACTTTTATTGATGACTTATAAAATAAAAGTCATTGAATGATTTTTATTGATGACTTTTATAAATAAAAGTCATCTAATGACTTTTATTGATGACTTTTATAAATAAAAGTCATTGAATGATTTTTATTGATGACCTAAAAAATAAAAGTCATCTAATGACTTTTATTGATGACTTTTATAAATAAAAGTCATTGAATGATTTTTAATGATGACTTAAAAAATAAAAGTCACCGAATGATTTTTATTGATGACTTTTATGAATAAAAGTCACTGAATAATTTTTATTATGACTTTTTTAAATAAAAGTCACCAATAACTGTTATCATAGGTCAACTAAAATAAAAATCGAAAGAAAACTGTTACTTATGGACTAATAAGAAAAAAATCAAAAATAATTGTTATTCAAGGATTATTAAAATATAAAAAAAAAATAATTCTTATTTTTTTATATTTCCGTAAAAATTGCATAATAAAAGTTTATTGCCAAATATGATTCTTGACACGAAAAGAAATCGGTTGGTATATTTAATTTATTTGTGTGACTTTTCCTTCATAGTAAACTTTTCAAATATAGTTTTCATAAATAACTGTTATTTCCGGTCCCTGACACCTATAGATAGCAAGTCAGCAGGGTTGCTTTTAGTGCTGACATGCCTCCATTGTTCAACTAGTGTTAATTGTTGAATTTCACTGACACGATGAGCAACGAAGGTTTGAAATGTTAGTGGCGGCTCCAAGTTAATCCAATGCAATGTTATCTCCGAATCAGTTCACATATAAATCGGATGCTGCTCATATTCAAAATCCCTCTTTGCCACCAGTTGTGCTCCTAACAGTGGTGCGCATAACTCGAGCGTTATGAGCGGAGCGACGCGTGATTTTGAGCAAAGTACCTAGACCGAAATAGTTCTATCAGTAAAAGCAGCTCCATAGGCGCGTTCGGATGCATCGGTAAACACATGAATTTGAATGCTTCTTGATTATTTGTGGTCCATAATGTGTCGTGGAGCCTTCACATTATTTAGTTCACCTAGTTTTAGCGCAAGGTTGTCTATTCAGTATTCATCTCCGCTAGCAAAGCTTCGTCCCGTGATGGTTGCAATTGCCACACGTTTTGCACATTGTAGCCTCCACTACCACCGGAGCCCCCAATGGGCCAAAAATGTGTGCCAAGTCAGACGTCACTGTCCTTTTCATTATTGTCAATAATTCATCCGATTTCGACAGCCAAATAAAACCAAAGATTTTCACCGTATTTTGTGTTTCGTTGCTAATATTTAGGTCTACATCTTGATCCTCCGGAGGTATGCTGTGAAGTAATTTTGTATAATTTGCGCACCACTTTCGCGGCTTAAAACCAGCTGTCGCTAAAATTTTGATAAATTTCTCTTCTGCTGCAATTGGTTCAATCAGGCTATCAGACCGTCATCGACATAGAAGTCCTTACTTAGGAGCAGCTGCCCCGAGTAGGAACTCCACTGCATGATTTTTTGCCAAAGTCTGCTGACATTTGCTTGCTAGGTAGGGTGCTACTCTTGTTCGATCCGTTACTGTTTTTAGTTTGTAATAGCAAAACTTGTCCTGCGCTGACTCTCTCCAGATGATGATTTGGAATCGTTCGTCTCTTGGTCGCTAGCTGCATAGAATCGCCGAGAACGGCTGGGTCTTCTTTAAATGGGATTTTCACGACAAATCGCACCTTCTGATTGCGTTTAGCCTGTTGTGCAAAAGATTCTTCGCATTTTTTCCGCATCTGTAAGCTGGTCATTGTTCCTTGGGAAATCATCCAGCTGCCTGAATTTAGTAAGTATGTCTGTCTAATAATATTGGCCGAAGTTGAAATTTTGAAATGGCACAACCAACGCACAATATTTGGCAGCACTCGAGTGCTGCACATCGATGCCGTTTTTCTTTCCTTTTGTTTCTGTTCCTTTTTAAAAAGGGAGTTGAAGTTTGGCAATAAAGCGAGCAGCACGCGCTCGGAGCAGTGTTGCCAGACCTAGCGGAATTCCGCTAGATTTAGCGGATTCTGATGCGTGCTAGCGGAAAAAAATTACGTATGGTGGCTAGCGGAAAATCTAGCGGAATCCTTCTATCTTGACGTATTTTGAAAAATTTAGTGATTCAAACCTGATTCCCGCCTTTATCTTTGTAGTCTCTTGCTTTCTCTCTTTATAAATGCAATAGAAAAGGACGCCACAAGTTGGAGTTCTATGTGCAGGGATACAAAGCACATACTACACATAAATGAAACTAGAAATGGAACCATCAAATCCTCCAAAAAATACGAAAAAAATGAAACGGAGGAGTTGAAAGACTTGGAGAACATCATTCTGCAGCTCAACAAGGACGAAGAAGATTTTTAAATGTAAATAATGATAAAATAGTTCTCTCTCTCTCTGTATATATTTATATATATATATAAATACTATTATATATCTATGTATATATACTATATTACGCAATAAAGTTTATAAGCATTGAAAATAGATTTTTTGAACCTATTACCCGCTTTTTTTTTATTAGTCAGTGTAAAAAATTCAAATATTCAAATCTGGCGGAATCTAGCGGAATTTCACTAGCGCCTCTAGCGGAAGAATGTTTTCCTATCTGGCAACACTGGCTCGGAGTAGACTCTCGCCTTTTTTATTTTGTGGATTTCTTTTGGTTTTATTTTGGAACATTTTGCGTGTGCAGAACCACCTAGATTTGCGTGGGTTTCCTGTACATTGTCTAATGCATTCTCGTCGCTTTTTTTGCCATTTTAATTTGACCTATTGACAGAAGGCTTTGATAGAATTCTGCCTCAATAAATAAGTCAACGTGATTTGGCTTAAAAAAGTTTGGATCAGCCAAGTTAATATTCCGTGGAACTGGTCAATCAGAACTTTTCAGACGCTGTGTTGGTTAGGCTGAAATGATCCGAGGCATAACGAAAGCACGGAAGGCCACGTTGAAGTTATTGATGCGCGACTGGATTTTCGTAGTCACGATATGTCTTGTCTCCCTTGTGCTTCTACTAAACGAGCAATTTTGCATGAACGTCGCTCGTAAATTTCCGTAGCCCTTACTGCACGTCCTTTGCGGTTTGTGCCGTAATTTTAGGGTGATTTTTTTTCCTTGTTCACTCCTCTCTGGAGTATATGGCCTTCACCATGCTGTCGGGTAGTTTTCTCAGTGTATGACCTATACATTTCCATTTTCTGTGCTTTATTTGCCTCAGAATGGGTTCCTCATTGGTGATCTTCCACAGCGCGTCGTTACTAATTGTGTTGGGCCAGAATATCCTGCAGATGATTGAAGCATTTGTTGACGAAAGTTTGTAGCCTCTGAGTGATGGCATTCGAGACTAGCCATGTTGCGCTTCCGCACAACAATGTCGACTTCACACATGCGTTGAATATTCGAAGCTTCGTCCGAACCCTGCCCTGGCTTTACTCAGTCTGCAGTTGACATCATCTTCCACTCCGCCGCTCTGCCGTTGTGTAGTACTGCCAGTTCAGAGTTCTCGTACAACGCTCATATGACGAATTAATTTCTGGGAGACCCCCTTTCTACTCAATGCTAACCAAATTGCGCTTCTTTTTTTTGTGTCGAATGCTTTCTTGAAGTCGATGAACATGTACAGCGGGGAGCGCCACTCAATTGATTGTTCTACTATGATGCGGAGTGTGCTAGCTTGGTCAGCACAGCTCCGATGAGGGCGAAAGCCAGCCTTTTCATCTCTTAGGAAGCTTTTGACACATTGCAGTCTAGTTTGAATGATTGTGGCTATTATCTTGTAGATGGTGTTGACTAGGGCTATTCCTCTCCAGTTGGCGCAGTCCCACAAGTCGTCCTTCTTCGGCAGTTTTACAATGATGCCTTTTGTCCATGACAGAGACAGCTGGATGGAAGATTTCAGCAGATATTTAGGGGTCGGCAAGCATTAGCTCTGGTTGTATGCCGTCTACACCCGCAGCTTTGTTTAGCTTCAGCTTCTTTATTGCATCCCTGATTTCCGCTATAGTAGGGTAGGTTGTTGCTAATCTGTTATTAGTTATCGTGCTGTCCACTTCGCAGTTGCCCTCCTGGTTTGAGGCGATGTTGCTGACTGATTCGAAGTGTTCTTTCCATCTACGAACTTGGTCATCGTTGCAAGTTGGTAAAGCACCACTCAGATCCCTAATTGGCTGGTTTCTAGTACTTGGTTGGTTGGTTAGGCGCCCAACTAAGTGATACAGCTGTTGGCTCCGGCTGCCGCTTCGGCGTCACTGGCAAGGTTTTCCATGAACTTTCTCTTATCATTTCTGGATGATTTCTTGACTAACTTTGCGGCTTCTCTGTAGGCTGGCCGTGTAGCAACGTCATTGGTAAGTTGCCCTTTGAGTTCATTTCTGCACTGGATGATACCCCAAATAGTGTCTGAGATCCAAGGTTTGGAGCCAGTAAGCTTTACTGCGGCACAATAGCTGTACATTGAAGCGCTTATATCTGCGTTGCGTGTCAGTTTTCTTTCTATCTTTCAACTTGATCTTGATGTCACCGGTGATGATTTCATGGTCGCTATCTATGTCAGCTCCCCGTCTGTTCCTGACATCAAGCAGCAACCAACCACAGTCAGCGTCTTCCGTTGGCGCATAGCATTGCACGATGGTGATGTGCCGGTGAACATTGCTGCAGAAGCGGGCCATGATTATGCGGTCTGAGATAGGCTTTCAGGAATGCAAGGTGTTCCGTATGTCCTTGGAAATTATTAGGCCTACGCCGCTTTCCCCTCTGACTTCTTTTCCGCTGTACAATGTTGCCATACGCTGACGTACTTTCTCCACCGCCGTTCCATCTCATTTCGCTCACGCCGAGAATGTCAATGTTATAGGTCGCACTTCGAGTTGAGCTTGTCTGGATGCTTCCCTGAGAGTTCTCACGTTGCACTGCGCGATTCTTGTCCGGGTACGTGCGCCAAATGTCGTCAACTCATTCGAACTCGTTGAGTATCCGAGGCTTTGCCTTATGTTGGTTACGTTAATCGGTTGCGTTGTTCTGCCAGGGTAGGTGATTGGCCTACCGCAGGTAGTCCTAAGTGATGGGGCTGCCATCTAACGCCGCTTAGGAACGTCGCCTTCGTTATTTCGAGCTACCGCTCGTAGCGCCATCTGTTGTTTGAGGAGGTTACAGCAGAGGAGACCTCGCTAGATCAATTTGGTTTTTGCAATTGTTCGCTTCCCCTTGCAGACTTCGCTAATTCGACGTGTAGCTGTAAATGTTTCTGTATACAGCCGCACAGCGCATAATTGCGCGTATTATTGCGTGGGAGTGAGTGGGATAGGAGTAATTTGGGTTGGGAATCATTGAACTTGGATATGTTGCAGGGGATTTAGGAAAATTTAGAGCACAGGAAAAATCGGAAAAACAGGATGGAAAAGAGTGGGGACCGTTGCACGCGGTGGGAGTTGAACCCACGACCTCTGGGATGACTGTCTAGTGCACTCACGCTGGTTGGTTTTGTTTTAGGTTATTTCAAAATTCGTCCATATTGTCAAGGGTCTGGCTGTCTAATATTTCGGTATGTGTCTCTATCCATTTTCCACGTTCTATATGTTGTGCTTTACATTTGTTAATTCCGAATTTCATTTTTATATCAGCCGTTATTTGTTCTATGATTTTTAATAGTGCTTTAAAATGTGTTTGTGTGGATGCATATAATTTGATGTCGTCCATATACTATATAATAAGTGGTTTAATCTGTGCTTTGTTACTTTTTCGTGCTTAATATTGAAACCGTGGGTAGTACTGTTGAGGGTATTGGATAGAGGATTCATTATTATTATTTTATTATTATTATTATCCCACGGCTTCTCTCCCCCCCCCCCCCCCCATACCGCGCGAGGCGGGGTCCATTTTCACCGAGTATGACGGCAGTTGTCGTTGCAAGTCATATCGGCACTATTGTATAGTATTTGTTTTATTGGTTTAAAAATTTTCTTGTTATGTTACATGTCTGTAAGATTACCGCTTTTTGTATTTTATGGTGTATATGTAAAGTGTGATCCATTTCGAGGTTCCCTACTTTTTTAAAGAAAAAAACACAGAAAATTAAAATTTAACGGGGAATGTTTATTATCATTCGAAAGAACATTCTTTGGCATTTATTTTTTGAAGATTATCTCTTTCAAATGTTGGCCGCGGCTACGTCTCAGATGGCCCATCCGTTGAGTCCAATTTTCGATGACTCGTTCGAGCATTTCGACTGGTAACTGGCGAATGACCTGCGTGATGTTTTGCTCCAAGGCCTGAATCGAAGCGGGTTTATCCGTATAGACTTTAGACTTTACGTATCCCCACAGAAAAAAGTCTAACGGTGTGATATCACACGATCTTGGTGGCCAATCGACCGGCCCATTACGTGAAATTAGCTGTTCACCGAAACACTCTCAGCTACGGCCGCTATATTTTCTTCACTGCGTGCTGGACGTGGTCTATTCGGTCGAACATTATCCAATAATGAATGCTGGGTCTCAAGATGGGTGATGGTGTTGCGAATAGTACGCTCAGTAGGCCGATTATGTTGACCATAAGTTGAGCGAAGCGCGCGAAACACATTCTTTACAGAACGTGAATTTTCGTAATAAAGTTGAACGATTTGTAAACGTTGTTCAGGCGTAAGTCTTTCCATGATGAAATGCCAAACAATACTGTCTACAAAAATAATATGACAGCTTGACACGACTCACGCGTGATCTGTCAAAAAAAGGTTATTGAAAAAAGTACCTCTAGTTGGATCACCCTTTATATTGGTCTATGTTTAGAATTTTGAGGTTTGGAATGAATGATTTGTGTAGTATTCCTGTTGCGGAGATTATAAAGGGTATTGTTTTTACTGTATTTTGTTTCCACACCCGTTTTATTTCAAGTGCTAATTCATTATATTTTTCAATTTTTTCAGAGTATTTTTTGTGTATGTTTGTGTCATTGGGGGCGCTTATTTCAATTAGATATGTACTATTTGTATTTTTGTCTAATAGGGTGATATCTGGTCTATTGTTGTTTATCGTTTTATCTGTTTGTATTGTTCTATCCCAATATAGTGTGTATTTTTCATTTTCCATGATGTTAGGTGGGGTGTATTTATAATATGGATCATTATTTTCTGTCAGTTGGAGGTTAGTAGCTAGTTCTTGATGCAGTATTTTTGCAATGATATTATGTCTTTGTGTGTACTCTGATCCTGCTAGTAATCTACATCCGGTTGTTATATGGTCTATTGTTTCTGTTGATATTTGGCATCTGCGGCACTTGTCATTATTGATAGTTGGGTCCTGTATAATGTATTTTTGATAGTTTCTGGTGAGGATTACTTGGTCTTGAATTGCTACCAGGAAACCTTCAGTTTCGGGATATCAGTGGCGGATCCAGGGGGGGGGGGGGGGTTTGGGGGTTGAAACCCCCCCCGAAATATGTGGATCGACTACAAAACTACATACAAATTAAAATAAATTTTATAAATATTAAAGAATTACATTTTTAAACCCCCCCGAAATATTTTTCTGGATCCGCGCCTGCGGGATATAGTTCTCCTTTTTGTAGCCAGGTGTATGAGTGTTGTCTATCTATGTTTGTATCAGTCATTATTTGTATGTGTTTACCGTGGAGCTGTTTCTGTGCCCATATCATCTTTTTATCTTCTATTGTTCTGTGCGTCAGTGTGTATTGGGTATTGTGTAGATTTAGTGGTGTGTAATTTTTGTCCGCTGATGCTATTGCTTGGTGGAGTGCTGATGTGTGTGAGTAGAAGAATTCCCTTAGCTTCCTTATTTGGTTATTGTGTAGATTGTGGATGTTCTCCTCCTTCCAGTCTGGGTATAGTTAGTCGTTCTACGCAGGAGTTTGGGTGTAGTTTTCTCTAGTTTGTTATTATTATTATTATTATTAGCATGCTGACACACATTTGGTTTTTGTACTACGTAGAACATTTTGACAGCGGCGAAAAGGAGTTAAAAAACTGAAATATTTTTCTGTTTAATCCCTATTCCTGCAGTAAGGTTGTCAACGAAATTTTTGTTCAGTGTAGGACTTTGACAAAGAGCTTTAAGCTTTGAAGTATGTTCAGTTGATTCCCTTTGTAGTAAACTGAAAAATCCCATTCCTGTTCGTGGTATTCTACAAGCAAAAATGTATTTCATAGTCAGTTTTGGAATCCACAAAAGTATTGACACAGCACACTTCAATGCAATAAATATTTCTAAATTTGTTCCAACTGGTAATACTTTGTCCAGCTGTAATTTGGTAGATACCGTTATTTGTTATTGTCACATTTTTTACATTTGATGGGGGGCTTGATTGGGGTACTGCCTTCGACTCGCGGTCCAACGCACTAACGAACTGAGCCACGGCGGCTGCCAATGCAATGAAATGAATGTGATATTAATGCATAAGTTGACATTAAAAATTAATGAATATTATGTTTTGTTTATTTGAAATTTGCTGTTTTATTGAACGATCGTTGCTGTGTCAATACTATTGTCCGTCACTGTACATATATTTCTGAATAAATATAAATTCTAAAATACGTCATTTTTTTGAAACATCAAATATGTAAGTTAAAATATTGTTTTTGAAACAGGTTTGTACTACATGCAAAGCATTTTAGAAGTGCACTTATGTAAAAGTTCTTCGTTTGTGAAGCTTCCAAGGCAAAGCAATTTTTCCAAATACATAATTAGAGTAAAGAAAGTGTTGCCCACTCTTAAGTCAGTGCCCAAATTACCAATAAATTGGATATTTTCAATTACATTGAAAAATGGTATCGAAAGAAAGTATCGATAAACTTCAACCGATAAACTGTCGATACTTGCTTTTTTATTGTATCCATGTCAAAAGTACCCGAGGGGAAAGTATCAATATTTTACTTGTACCGCCCTATCCCTAGTTACGAGCAAACCACGAGCAGACAAAGATACCGCAATGAAGAAATATGATTTAATAGGCCTATTGATTTCAAACTTGGTAAAAATACTCTAAATCTATAACGTGTGGGGAATAAAATACGAACAAATAAAAAAGGTGGCACAGAAAACAAAGTATATAACTCTCAAAAAAAAATATATGTGCGTTAGTCTTGCTAAAACTCGAAACGGCTGAACCGATTTGAATTATTCCTTTTCTTTTGTTTACCTTGAATCAGGGAAGGTATACAAATTTAAACAATTGGAATTTGACCGACGCACAGTGGGGTAATTCATGGCGATTTTGGCGATTAATTCTCCCAGACTATTCCTACATGAAAAAAGTATTAGGTTTAGTTAATTATACATAAAGAAGTGAAAAATAAATGTATTTGAATATACTTTAGTGGATTTTTTTTATTTATGATCAAAAATGCAAAATGCTAACAAATGGTTCTTTTATAAAATTCATCACTTACTGAAATTTAAGAATGCATTAGAATTGGTAACTTCGCTTCCATTATTATCATCATCATTATCATCGTTTATATCATCGCGTTCTTCTTCCGCTTCTATCAACAAATCCAATGCTTCCCTTGGCATGCGCGAGTTATTATACTCACCCGTATACCCAACCGGATCTCCATGATATAATAAATTAATATATCCAAAGTCAATAAACTCGGCACAGAACGAACTCGACATTGTGAGTTCAACGTTTGCCGCACAAATCTGATACATCGAAAAGTTAACCAAGCAGAACCAACATCAGCGTTATGATCGCTGAGTTGCTTATGCTTGGCCAGCAGTAATCCGCCGAGTAAACAAACAATCAATAAGTTCGTTTTCTGCCGAGTTAACGATTTTCGTATAGATATTCTTTATTCATTGGCACTTGGATGTGCCACAAAAATTATTGTAAAGTCAGTCTTAAGACCAAGTTTGAGCAATAAAGTTGACTACTGGGAAAAATATCCAATTTCATTTCAGTGAATATAATAGGATCAGAACTTATTCAGCCTATTCAGAATGTCTTCGTTGGTTTTTTTCTCTGCTACATTTTCGGAAAAAATATTCCCTGAAAGCCTTAAAATCTTTATTTCTCGCTTCCTGCACTTCTTCAGATAATTCACCGATTGGCAACAAGGCGTGAACTATGACCTCTTGTCCGTGTATAGAATATATGTATATGAACAGTCGTAGGCATGTTATACCAGGGATCAGTGATGGAATTTGATCCTTCGAGCCATTCGCGAGTGAGCCGCGAATGTTTTTACTAACAAATGAGATACAAAAAACATTTAAAAATCAAAGTGACAATCTAAAAGTGAACACTCACAACAAAAAAACCAAACATATAGTTACAACAAAACAAATTACAAGTGCACAAGTGACGTAAACTACAAGAAAACAAACAGTGACAAATCAACAAACAGTGAAACAAACACAAAGGTGAAACACACAACAAAATCGAAAAACAGTGCACAAATAGTTACAATACACAAACTAAAACAAATTAACTCCTGCTGCAGCCTGCTTCCCACTCACTCGCTAATCTGCAAATTTCTCCTCATTTGCTTTGTGCATATTTCAGATCAACTGCAAGCACTCCAGCTGTTGATCTTCCACGCATTTTTGCATTTTCCTTTGTGCGATCATCGCTGGCAAAGCAGCAAAAATTCTCGCTGCAGCCAGCATCCCAAAGCACGCACTTCCCCTCCTTTTACGTATACGCACGCACCAGCAGCAAGCACTCCCGCTGCTGCCACCAAGTGCAATCACATTTTCGCACTTCTGTTTACGCATTTCTGCACTCTCGCTAGCAGAAGTAAATAAACGCAAGCACAGTGGGACGAGTAGCCTTGTTTTACAGCATATTGAATAATTTTCTTGGACTTATAAAATTTTCAATAGTGTTGCACACATACATACACTGTACATCTGCTGCCACCCCAAGTACATACAGTGGGACAAATATCTCAAACTCGCACACACACATTTTTTACACAAAATTATTTTGACACATTTTTACTTAGACACACTAATAGAAATACTCATTCAATGTGGTGAATGCACAACTGGGGAAGAGGCAGCAGATCTAGCTAGCGGCCTGGCTAATCGACTCTGGGCGGAGGAGAACCTATGTAGGATCTCCAGAGAAACCTGGCCGTCGCTTAACCAAGGCAGGACACGTGGAATTACTTCGTTTAAAGCGGAATTCCATTTACTCCACAGTGTCTGTGCTAACGGGACACTGGACGAACGGCGCACACGCCAGGAGACTCGGCCTCCCCTTCAATGACCACTGCCGCAGCTGCGACGATGCGAGTGAAGAGGAAAGCGTCGAGCATCTGATGTGCCACTGCCCAGCACTAGCAAGGATACGACTCCGGCTGCTGGGAGCCCCGTTCCTCATCAACTTGGCCGACTTAACAGGACCCAGCATCGGCCTCATCACCCGATTCATTGCGGAATCGCTCCTGCCCAACACCCGGGGGGGGGGGGGGGGGGGGGGGGGTGTAAGCCTGAAGGGCGACCACGTCCTTCACGTGGTACCACAACGGGCCGCTACGGCCTACGTGAGCTCTTAAGCTGCCACCCTAACCTAACCTAACTAGCGGCCAGCGAACTAGGGCGCAATTAAAAACGAGCACAGCAAAGCACTCGTCGCTGCGAGTGTAACTGCGCCACGCGGTGTGCCAAAAGGTAGCGCTGACGGCGCAGTCGCGTTCGCAAAAAGCTCGAGAACGCAACGATCCCCCACGCGTGAATACATGACCTCACAACAAGAGATCTGCCAAGCAACTAAAAGCGTAAGCGAGAGCGCATGCACAATTCAATTCGACGATGGAGACCAGTGTTGCCACTGAGAAATTTTGTTTGCCTACCAAAATTGGTCCAAAATCAATCTCAGCATACCAAAATAAATTTGTTAAACAAAAATTTAGTTTCAAACACATAAACATTAATCCATTATTTAAAAACAAAAACAATTAAATTCAGTACATAAACAACACAGCTAAGCATATTAAATATGCTGCAATTAAAAGTATTACATTAAAATTAACATAAAATATATAAATATCACTTTTTTACGAGATCTCTTTTTGCTGACCAGACATAGTGCGCTTCAGTCTTTTTAATTATTTCTTTACATAACATAATCTATATATTTATTTGAATAAGGGCGCTGAGATCTCGCTATCCACACATCGTACAATATCATATGATACATCATTTTAAAGCTCTTGATGAGCATATTTGCACAAACTTTTGAAAATGTAGATTGATAAAGCCTATCTGGAGATATTTGAATCGAAAGTTGCATTAATTTCCCTATTGGAAACAGCATTGCTCTTTACGTTTACCAAATCCAATCAGAAAGCTGTGCGCTTGAGCGAGAAGATGGAAATAAGCAAACAAACAAAATCGTGCATTCGTGCATGGAACCCACACGTTCCACACACGCATGTGGTGAGAGCGTTACTTTACATGCCACAGCGTTGTTTTATTTGCGCTCTTTGTTTGTGTACACCGCAGCGAGTTTGCGAAAGCACATCGCTGGCGGGGATGATTGTGAGGAGAAAATGATATGCTGTTGTTGTTCTTCTTGCGCCGGCGAAAGGCTGAAATTTCGATTTTCTTTCGTTCTTTAGCTTGTGTTCTTCTTTGATGCCAGCCAAAATTTTGAATTTTTATGTTATGTTTTGATCACGTTATTCTTAAGAGTCCAACTCAAATCCTACAAAAAAGTAGTTAGAGTTCGAGTTGGCAACATCGACTACAAAAAGAAGAAACATAATTTTAACGAAAGGAGGAAGTTTGTTGCTATACTTAAGGGGACAGTCCCCTCAAGCGTCCGAGAAAAAAAGCGTTTTTTCCTGATTTTTTTTCTTACAGAAAGAAAGATCGGAGACATAAGAACTTTGGGATATGTTTTAGTCATACTTTCAACTTTATTCACAAAAAAAATTACATCTGGGAAATTCTAAATGACTGAGTTTTTCACGTTTTCCGGCAGCGTTTCGGCACGGTCGGAGTCCATTTGCGGGAACGATAGCAGCCGTTGGTTTCAACTAAAATCAAAAATTTTTTTTTTTGTTTTCTTCGTCAGACTTATTTGTTCTATGTGAACTACGGAAATTCCAAAAATCCAAAATTTAGACGAAAAATTATGATTTCAAAAAAAAAAGTGACTTTTTTTACATTTATTTGTTAATAAAAAAGGTATTAAAAATCGGAATTTTTCAAAATCCGTAGTTCGCATAGAGTAGTTTTTCATACTGAATAAAATAAATTTTAGTTTAAGAAAATCTGTTGATAACTTCTATAGTTATCTTTCCCGCAAATTGTGAAAACATGGTTTTGAGAAAACGCACTTTAAACGCGCCGTGCGTGGCACCGTGCGCGACCGACTGAATTTTCGTGCAACTCCTGAAATACTTCGAATTTGGAGCTAAAACTTTACATACATAATCTTAAATAGATGCCCAATCGATTAAGCAAAAAAAAAAAAACGATTTTTTGAGACCTCTTGAGGGGACTGTCCCCTTAAAAATTAACCACATCGGTGGCTTGACCAGTGCATGTTCACATTGTAAAGCCAAGCATTTTGTATCCGATGTGAGGTAAAAACGATATGTTGTTGTTGTTGTTGCGCTGGCGAAAGGCTAAAATTGTAAAACGATTTCTATTTTCTGGCAAGCTTTTGTTCTTTTGGAGATGGCCGAGAAACGGATAATTGCAAAATAAATTACCAGATGCAATTATTTTGAAAAATGGCAATTTAATTGATTGGGTCTTCGAGCCTCATTCTGCTGTGATCGAGCAGCGTAGCTTAAGAGAGCGAGCAATATTGTGCCCAAAAAACGATCAATGCAAAAATTTTTCAAATGCTACCTGGGCGAATAAAAACTTATCTCAGCGCCGATAGTATCTCATTGGAGGACTCCGCAGATGCAGTAAGGTATCCCATGGAATTTTTGAATTCACTTAACTTTAGTGGGATTGCACCACATGGATTAAAATTGAAAATAGGAACAGTGGTGATGCTAATCCGGAACCTCACCACATTAGAGGGGTTAGTGAATGGTACTCGACTAATAGTAAAAGAAATGTATTCAAATTGTTTAAACGTCGAAGTTTTAACCGGTGAAGCGCAAGGAAAGCGACTTATACTACCTCGCATAAATTTGCAACCAAGCGAGATAAAACTTCCATTTGTTTTAAAACGTCGCCAATTTCCAATAATTCCAGCATTCGCTATAACAATTAAGAAATCGCAAGGTCAAACTTTGACAAGAGTTGGAGTCTTTTTAAAAGAGGATTGCTTCACTCATGGCCAATTGTATGTAGCGTTAAGTCGGGTGCGAACATTATTAGACATAAGAGTGCAATTATTGACAAATAAATTAAACACAACGGCGAATGTAGTATTTCACGAAGTACTATAATGCAAAAAATATACATTACATTTTAGTTACATAAACGAAATGGTAGTTTCTTTTGTTTACACCCGAATTTCGGGTGTTACAACTAGTGTTATTTATTGTAGTAAATTCCAATTTTGCTTCTATGCTTTATAAGCGAAAGTTCGCAAAATTTACGGTCAGCAGCTGCAGAGCTGTCAAATTAAATACAAAATGCGAGATCAATAAAACAAAACTCGTTTAATCCATTCTTAAGGGGGTCTTACTATGTAACACTTCGTTCAATAATGTGGGTGACTAACTAATTAAAACACATTTTTTTGCCAAAATTCGTTTTTATTCATCAACATAGTTGCCATCGAGGGCGATACACCGATTATAGCGATCTTCCAACTTTTCAGTACCTTTTTTTTTTTTTGCTCCGAAGCATCGACACGTTCTGGTTTTGGTCGATTGTGAGCTCGCGCGGCACCCACTTTGCACATAGCTTTCGCATACCCGAATATTCATGAACGATATGTCCAACACGTTCCTTTGATATCTTTAGAGTGTCAGCTATACAAATCAATCTCAATTTACGATCTTCCAAAATCATTTTGTGCATTTTTTTGATGTTTTCGTCCGTAACAGCCTCTTTTGGACGTCCACTGCGTTCATCGTCTTCGGTGCTCATATGGCCTGTCCGGAATTTAGCAAACCACTTACGAATGGTTCTTTTTGATGGAGCAGAGTCCGAATAATGTTTTTCAAGCCATTCCTGGCATTGAACAGTATTTTTTTTCATTAAAAAACAATGATAAATCAGCACACGGAATTGCTTTGAATTCATTTTTTTTTGAAAACTCAAAAGTAGTGTCACTTAAAGCACTGTAACTTGTAAAGTAATGGTCGGATTGACATATAATTTTGACAGTAAGCCTAAAAAGGTTCACAAGTTCGAAAAAAAATATTGCTTTAGTATTAGTGCCGCCATCTATGTGTCAGTCACCCACATTATTGAACGAAGTGTTAATACCTCATTACCGAGCGCTATATTCAAAAATTGATTACTAGAAAACTACAACTGATTTTGGGAAGCAGTTTTTTGTAATGTTATCATTCCTTATTGAACTTTACATAGTTTTTTTGGTTTTACATAAAAATGACAAATGTGACCGCTACACGTGTTTTTCCGAAAGTCGTCTTTTTAGAGGTGGGGTGAACGTTTTCGAAAAATCTACCTGACCGATCTTGTCATACTACACATTTTTATTATCAGAAAACATGCCGCAACAGATAGACACGAGCTTTTTTTAACTTCTTGTCCAAAAATTTTTAACAGCCTTGAATAGCAGAAAAAAAGTGGCAAAACAAATTTTTTTTTTTAAATTCTATTACTATAAGAATTTTTTGAATTTTTGAAAAAGCTCGTGTCTATCCATAGCCAAGGGGATGAGAAAAATAAAATTTAAAGGTTTTTGGTTTCAGATCATCTGATCGGTCAAAATCGTTCTTCGATCTTTTGACGAGGACGCAGTGCAGGACGTGTAGCGGTTACATACGTCATTTTTATGTAAAACCAAAAAAACTATGTAAAGTTCAATAATGAATGATTACATTACAAAAAACTGCTTCCAGAAATCATTTGTAGTTTTCTAGTAATCAATTTTTGAATACAGCGCTCGGTAATAAGGTATTACATAGTAAGACCCCATTAATGATGATAACCTCGCGCCAAAAAAATATTTATTTACGTGTCTCTTTTTAAACCAGTATTGCTTAATCTAAGTAAATTCTTCGCAGTCCACTAAATTTTGAAATCAAAGGAAGAAGAGTTGAAATTTCTTCAGAAAGGACTATATGTGGCGGCGTAAGGACTATATTTTGCTGTACAATTTTTTCACAAGCTACAGTCATTTTCAAATCATAAAAAAATTGTGTTGCCTACCAAAATTCCTTGAAAATCACAACATACCAACCAACTTACCAAAGCCTTAATTTATGAAACGAAGCTACCAATTTTGGTCCAATTGTCTCTCCGTCGGTAGTGAGAGAGCTTTCATGTGTTCTGCAAGAGAGCTTTTGGGGAGAAGGCGGAGCCTATGCGCAGAGAGCTAACGTTGCGTTTGGACTGCTGGGGAAAAATATACACGCTCTCATAAAAATTATGATTGGTCAAAGGTGAGTCAATAAACATATGAAAAGCATAGCAGCAGCATTAGCATCATCGTATAAGCAAGCGCCAGCGGAGTATGCATGTGCGACTCCAATACCACTGAGAGACTCAAAAGCAACGCAAACGGAGAAGCTGAGAGGATGAATGGGTCGTTGTGCGCAAAGCTAAACGCATCTTGCCAGCGGCCGGAGATATTGCAAAAGCCATTGGCGCAAGCAGTATTCATGCAAAAAGCATGGCCGCCGTACGGCCACTCAAAGCCAAACCGGATGCGCTTGTCATCACGAGAAAGGGAAATGAGTCGTATGCGGACATGTTAAAGAAAATAAAATCAGAGCCAAACTTATCTGAGCTGGGGGAAAAGGTCATCAGAATCCGAAAAACCCAAAAAGGTGAAATGTTGTTAGAATTAAATTCTAAAGGCGAAGCGGCTCAAGCACGCTACTGCGGTGCGGTGCGTAAAACACTGGGGACTGAAGCTAGCGTCAGGGCTTTGACGCACAACATGACTGTTGAATGCAGAGACTTAGATGAAGTGACGACTAAAAGCGATATTGTGGCAGCGATTCAGCAGCAAGTCGGCCTACCCGATGTGGATGAGTCGGCAATAAAAAACCTGAGAGCGGCATATGGGTACACGCAGACAGCAGTTATTAGTTTCACTGTCAAAGCTGCTAATGCCTTCCTTGAAAAGGGGAAGATTAAGAGTTATGGTCACCCCACTTACGGTCACCCCAACGCGGAGTATTTTTTAAACAATTTGTCACAAAAACAATAATCAGCTTTATTTATGATTATTGTTTTTGTCAATTTCCAAATCAATAAAATCGCGACGCGGAATATTTTGAAATCACAGTTCAACAACCGAAGTGCCACTTGACCGCAAACACTTTCTCTAGAAACCAATAAAACCGCGACGCGGAATATTTCAGAATCATATTTCAGAGTCAAGCCACTTGACCCAGAATTCACCACAGAATAACTGCCTTTGCAACAAACCGCTGACGACGCGTCTGTAACGCTTCGCCCTTTGGTTCGCTTGCATTCAATTTGTTTACATTTAATTTGTTTGTTTACATTTAGTTGTTCGTGGGAGCAAACTCTATTTACTAAGCAATATTTCTGTTAGAACAAATGTATAAAAAGGCAATCCGAAGAATAAAGCGGAAGATTTCTGTTCGGAACACGAAACGTGTAACGTCGTTTTCATTCTTGCAAACCAAAACTTGAATTGGCGACGAGGATGGGATGTTGGATATAAATGTGGGGTCGGATGCAAAGGCCACCAGAAGCGGACGGACGTACTAGAGGAACCGCCTTGTACGGACGGACTCGGACAATGACAACCCTGTACGGACGGACTCGGACAATGACAACCCTGCACGGACGGACTCGGGCAACGGCAACTCGGACGGACGAGGACAAAAGGAAAGGGGAAAGCGGACGCCGGACAGCATAGTACGAAACGGACCGTCAAGTCGCGCGCACGTCGAGGAGAGATAACTAAATAAATAAATAAGATAAATGAATTGTATTTGACTAAATTACAAAATAAATTGGAAAGCCCACAAACTTGGTGTCAGAAGTGAAATAAATCAGCGAAAAGTGAAAATATTGGAACAATTTTTTCTGCGGACGTGAAACTGAAATCAGTGTTGTGTTTGTGTCGGCAGAGAATTGCCTAGCGTACTCTCGGTGCCCATAGGAGCACCCGACAGAAAGCCCGTTGTTTTCTCGAACATTCAGCATTGAGTAACGCGATCGTTCAAAGGCGTCACGCCACCGGCAGATACCGTTACATTCTAGTACAGTTGCAGTCAAAGTCAAATAGTGATGCGACAAAATCGCGCGATTGGCCCAGCTGCAATACAGTTACGCGCACACACAACAGTTCGTCCTCCGCCAAGAATTTTGTGTTGATGTTTGTGATAGCAGCAGCGAATAACGAGCCAAACTATACAAAACTGACGAGGTGCTGCTTAGTGGCCATTTTTTCGTTCGTGGGTGTGTGCATACGTTTTGTTCGCACAAATCAGGCGTACGGTGCATAGTGTGTGGAATGTGCTCGGGAAAAGACGCAACGTGGAAACAATAACACTGTGCGTGAAATTTACCCTCAAAAATTCAGACATGGGGGGGACCTACGAGCGACTTTCTATTGGTATACTGAGTTGAGATCGACCAGCCGTTTGGCTGGATTGGCTCTAGTTTAAGAGAAAAACAAAAATAAAGAAACGGGAATTTCACAGGCTACAATATGGTAGCAAACTTATTGTACCTTAGTACAAAAAAAAAATTTTTATAAAGAAATGTTTTTTCGCTTAAAACTTTTTATTAGTACATCCTACGTACCTAATGTTGCAAATCAAAAGAAAGGTATGAAAAATACCTTTCGGTTGATACCCATATCGTGTAAATCAGTTGGAGATTAATTGAGTTTTTTTGATAAAAACTTTGAAATTTGACGCCGAGCCACGCTTTTTATGGGCGTTTCCCAGGCAAAATTTTTAGTTTGTTAGATGCAGGAGCCAACCCTCTATATAAAACCCTCTATATAAAAGCATTTATTATTTTCATGAGGGTTCGCTATACTGTTTTTATGCCTCGACGAAAGTTGGGTTGGTTGGGTTGGATTGGTGTCTTAAGCAAATTTGTTGGTCGTTAAAATATCTACAAACTTGCCGAAGACAGTAAAGCAAAGTAAATATTCGGAACGATTTAGGGCCTATTAGCATTTACACGTTCGAAGACTTAAGCAACGAACTCGACTAAAATTAGTAAACTTCAAAGTCGGATTTCTCTTAAACCAGAGCCAATCCAGCCAAACTGCTGATGGATCTCAACTCAGTATACATATAGAAAGTCGCTCAGTAGGTCCCCCATGTCTGAATTTTCGACTTGCACAGTGTAATTATCCAGCAGTGCTTACGAGTTCAGCAGCCACAACAACAACAACAAATTGTGTCGTAGGCGCTCGTGTGTATACATGGTGCCAGCATCAGCAGCAACAGCAACAACAACAAATTGTGTCGTAGGCGGTCGTGTGTATACACGGTGCCAGTAGCAGCAGTGACAACAGCAATAGCGGCGTCGACGCTTGGGCGCATACGCAGCGCCGGCATCAGCAGTGACAACAACAGCAATAGCGGCGTAGACGCTTGGGCGCATACGCAGCGCCAGCATCAGCAGTGACAACAAAAGCAATAGCGACGTAGACGTTCGTGCGCATACGCAGCGCCAGCATCAGCAATAACAACAACCATTTAGCGGTCACAACTACAGCAGCGGGTGCTGTGCATAGATTGGCAATGAGTACTAATAAAATGAGTATACTTAAGTCATGAGCCATAACAATTGGTGCAAGTGAATACTCAAACCAATTCAACAAAATACTATTACTCATTCGCACCAAAACATCAAAATACTCAAAATCCTCTTACACGCATGTGTACCGGTATTTTGTGTACCTATTGGTTACTGGCTCATAATCTGATTTGACTCACTTGCTCGTGTGAGAGGAAAATTGGTATGGATGAGTTGAGTAATAATTCGTTTGCTTTGCGCTTTTTGCTAAACAGTAATTTGTTGCTTTTGGACGCGTATCTGGTTGCTGCTGTGCATTGATGCTGACTATATTCTCTTCTTAAATTCTATTTTCAACAAAAAAATTAAAATAATTTTTGTTCATCTTTATAGTTTTCTAGTTATTTAACTTAGAATGAGTATTATTTGTACGTGTATATTTTTTCTTAAGTATAATTTTAATATTTATAAATTCTTTTAATGGGTCATTCTCATGCGCGGACAGGAAAAATGGACATTTTTCAGAAATTATTTCCTTTGTGAATACGAGGAATTATCAAAAAAAGATATTCCACTTTAATTTATTCATTGTTATGGTACAAAAATTAAAAAAAAAAAAATTTTTTAATTTTTTCAAACACTTTTTTTCGATTGAAGACACGGCTTCTGCCGCGTCATGGTCAGCTGTCGGGGATTGTTTTGAGTCACAGGATTATCTGAATCATAAATTTCAAATAAATTCCTAATCAGTATGAACGTACCTCTCGCCCGTAGTAAATTTGAATTTTTTCATAAGAATCTCACAAAATGGCAGGCATTGGAAGTTAGAGCAGTAAAAAATGGTTGTTTTTGAAGATTTTATCAATGAAAAAAAAGATGAAATTTTTAACATATCAGAGTGAATTTACTAGGGGCGATAGCTAACAGTATGTAGAATGACGTGACAAAATCGGAGAGAGATCGGATGAATGGTTTTTTTTAAATCATCCCCGCCATTTCAAAAAAAGGCGTTCCGAGAAAAACACGTTTAAAGTTTTGACTAACTGATTGAATCCTTGCTAGAAACCTTGACCGCTCGTTATATAAATGTCTGTAGAAGCCGAAATACTTGAAATTTTCCAATAAAATTCAAAATTCGTTTTTATTCATCAACATAGTTGCCATCGAGGGCGATACACCGATTATAGCGATCTTCCAACTTTTCAGTACCTTTTTTTTTTTTTTGCTCCGAAGCATCGACACGTTCTGGTTTTGGTCGATTGTGAGCTCGCGCGGCACCCACTTTGCACATAGCTTTCGCATACCCGAATATTCATGAACGATATGTCCAACACGTTCCTTTGATATCTTTAGAGTGTCAGCTATACAAATCAATCTCAATTTACGATCTTCCAAAATCATTTTGTGCATTTTTTTGATGTTTTCGTCCGTAACAGCCTCTTTTGGACGTCCACTGCGTTCATCGTCTTCGGTGCTCATATGGCCTGTCCGGAATTTAGCAAACCACTTACGAATGGTTCTTTTTGATGGAGCAGAGTCCGAATAATGTTTTTCAAGCCATTCCTGGCATTGAACAGTATTTTTTTTCATTAAAAAACAATGATAAATCAGCACACGGAATTGCTTTGAATTCATTTTTTTTTTGAAAACTCAAAAGTAGTGTCACTTAAAGCACTGTAACTTGTAAAGTAATGGTCGGATTGACATATAATTTTGACAGTAAGCCTAAAAAGGTTCACAAGTTCGAAAAAAAATATTGCTTTAGTATTAGTGCCGCCATCTATGTGTCAGTCACCCACATTATTGAACGAAGTGTTAATACCTCATTACCGAGCGCTATATTCAAAAATTGATTACTAGAAAACTACAACTGATTTTGGGAAGCAGTTTTTTGTAATGTTATCATTCCTTATTGAACTTTACATAGTTTTTTTGGTTTTACATAAAAATGACAAATGTGACCGCTACACGTGTTTTTCCGAAAGTCGTCTTTTTAGAGGTGGGGTGAACGTTTTCGAAAAATCTACCTGACCGATCTTGTCATACTACACATTTTTATTATCAGAAAACATGCCGCAACAGATAGACACGAGCTTTTTTTAACTTCTTGTCCAAAAATTTTTAACAGCCTTGAATAGCAGAAAAAAAGTGGCAAAACAAATTTTTTTTTTTTAAATTCTATTACTATAAGAATTTTTTGAATTTTTGAAAAAGCTCGTGTCTATCCATAGCCAAGGGGATGAGAAAAATAAATTTTAAAGGTTTTTGGTTTCAGATCATCTGATCGGTCAAAATCGTTCTTCGATCTTTTGACGAGGACGCAGTGCAGGACGTGTAGCGGTTACATACGTCATTTTTATGTAAAACCAAAAAAACTATGTAAAGTTCAATAATGAATGATTACATTACAAAAAACTGCTTCCAGAAATCATTTGTAGTTTTCTAGTAATCAATTTTTGAATATAGCGCTCGGTAATGAGGTATTACATAGTAAGACCCCATTAATGATGATAACCTCGCGCCAAAAAAATATTTATTTACGTGTCTCTTTTTAAACCAGTATTGCTTAATCTAAGTAAATTCTTCGCAATCCACTAAATTTTGAAATCAAAGGAAGAAGAGTTGAAATTTCTTCAGAAAGGACTATATGTGGCGGCGTAAGGACTATATTTTGCTGTACAATTTTTTCACAAGCTACAGTCATTTTCAAATCATAAAAAAATTGTGTTGCCTACCAAAATTCCTTGAAAATCACAACATACCAACCAACCTACCAAAGCCTTAATTTATGAAACGAAGCTACCAATTTTGGTCCAATTGTCTCTCCGTCGGTAGTGAGAGAGCTTTCATGTGTTCTGCAAGAGAGCTTTTGGGGAGAAGGCGGAGCCTATGCGCAGGGAGCTAACGTTGCGTTTGGACTGCTGGGGAAAAATATACACGCTCTCATAAAAATTATGATTGGTCAAAGGTGAGTCAATAAACATATGAAAAGCATAGCAGCAGCATTAGCATCATCGTATAAGCAAGCGCCAGCGGAGTATGCATGTGCGACTCCAATACCACTGAGAGACTCAAAAGCAACGCAAACGGAGAAGCTGAGAGGATGAATGGGTCGTTGTGCGCAAAGCTAAACGCATCTTGCCAGCGGCCGGAGATATTGCAAAAGCCATTGGCGCAAGCAGTATTCATGCAAAAAGCATGGCCGCCGTACGGCCACTCAAAGCCAAACCGGATGCGCTTGTCATCACGAGAAAGGGAAATGAGTCGTATGCGGACATGTTAAAGAAAATAAAATCAGAGCCAAACTTATCTGAGCTGGGGGAAAAGGTCATCAGAATCCGAAAAACCCAAAAAGGTGAAATGTTGTTAGAATTAAATTCTAAAGGCGAAGCGGCTCAAGCACGCTACTGCGGTGCGGTGCGTAAAACACTGGGGACTGAAGCTAGCGTCAGGGCTTTGACGCACAACATGACTGTTGAATGCAGAGACTTAGATGAAGTGACGACTAAAAGCGATATTGTGGCAGCGATTCAGCAGCAAGTCGGCCTACCCGATGTGGATGAGTCGGCAATAAAAAACCTGAGAGCGGCATATGGGTACACGCAGACAGCAGTTATTAGTTTCACTGTCAAAGCTGCTAATGCCTTCCTTGAAAAGGGGAAGATTAAGAGTTATGGTCACCCCACTTACGGTCACCCCAACGCGGAGTATTTTTTAAACAATTTGTCACAAAAACAATAATCAGCTTTATTTATGATTATTGTTTTTGTCAATTTCCAAATCAATAAAATCGCGACGCGGAATATTTTGAAATCACAGTTCAACAACCGAAGTGCCACTTGACCGCAAACACTTTCTCTAGAAACCAATAAAACCGCGACGCGGAATATTTCAGAATCATATTTCAGAGTCAAGCCACTTGACCCAGAATTCACCACAGAATAACTGCCTTTGCAACAAACCGCTGACGACGCGTCTGTAACGCTTCGCCCTTTGGTTCGCTTGCATTCAATTTGTTTACATTTAATTTGTTTGTTTACATTTAGTTGTTCGTGGGAGCAAACTCTATTTACTAAGCAATATTTCTGTTAGAACAAATGTATAAAAAGGCAATCCGAAGAATAAAGCGGAAGATTTCTGTTCGGAACACGAAACGTGTAACGTCGTTTTCATTCTTGCAAACCAAAACTTGAATTGGCGACGAGGATGGGATGTTGGATATAAATGTGGGGTCGGATGCAAAGGCCACTAGAAGCGGACGGACGTACTAGAGGAACCGCCTTGTACGGACGGACTCGGACAATGACAACCCTGTACGGACGGACTCGGACAATGACAACCCTGCACGGACGGACTCGGGCAACGGCAACTCGGACGGACGAGGACAAAAGGAAAGGGGAAAGCGGACGCCGGACAGCATAGTACGAAACGGACCGTCAAGTCGCGCGCACGTCGAGGAGAGATAACTAAATAAATAAATAAGATAAATGAATTGTATTTGACTAAATTACAAAATAAATTGGAAAGCCCACAACCTTGGTGTCAGAAGTGAAATAAATCAGCGAAAAGTGAAAATATTGGAACAATTTTTTCTGCGGACGTGAAACTGAAATCAGTGTTGTGTTTGTGTCGGCAGAGAATTGCCTAGCGTACTCTCGGTGCCCATAGGAGCACCCGACAGAAAGCCCGTTGTTTTCTCGAACATTCAGCATTGAGTAACGCGATCGTTCAAAGGCGTCACGCCACCGGCAGATACCGTTACATTCTAGTACAGTTGCAGTCAAAGTCAAATAGTGATGCGACAAAATCGCGCGATTGGCCCAGCTGCAATACAGTTACGCGCACACACAACAGTTCGTCCTCCGCCAAGAATTTTGTGTTGATGTTTGTGATAGCAGCAGCGAATAACGAGCCAAACTATACAAAACTGACGAGGTGCTGCTTAGTGGCCATTTTTTCGTTCGTGGGTGTGTGCATACGTTTTGTTCGCACAAATCAGGCGTACGGTGCATAGTGTGTGGAATGTGCTCGGGAAAAGACGCAACGTGGAAACAATAACACTGTGCGTGAAATTTACCCTCAAAAATTCAGACATGGGGGGGACCTACGAGCGACTTTCTATTGGTATACTGAGTTGAGATCGACCAGCCGTTTGGCTGGATTGGCTCTAGTTTAAGAGAAAAACAAAAATAAAGAAACGGGAATTTCACAGGCTACAATATGGTAGCAAACTTATTGTACCTTAGTAATGGATTTTTTCGAGAAAAAAATCCGTTAAAAAAAAATTTTTATAAAGAAATGTTTTTTCGCTTAAAACTTTTTATTAGTACATCCTACATACCTAATGTTGCAAATCAAAAGAAAGGTATGAAAAATACCTTTCGGTTGATACCCATATCGTGTAAATCAGTTGGAGATTAATTGAGTTTTTTTGATAAAAACTTTGAAATTTGACGCCGAGCCACGCTTTTTATGGGCGTTTCCCAGGCAAAATTTTTACTTTGTTAGATGCAGGAGCCAACCCTCTATATAAAAGCATACTCATTTATTATTTTCATGAGGGTTCGCTATACTGTTTTTATGCCTCGACGAAAGTTGGGTTGGTTGGGTTGGATTGGTGTCTTAAGCAAATTTGTTGGTCGTTAAAATATCTACAAACTTGCCGAAGACAGTAAAGCAAAGTAAATATTCGGAACGATTTAGGGCCTATTAGCATTTACACGTTCGAAGACTTAAGCAACGAACTCGACTAAAATTAGTAAACTTCAAAGTCGGATTTCTCTTAAACCAGAGCCAATCCAGCCAAACTGCTGATGGATCTCAACTCAGTATACATATAGAAAGTCGCTCAGTAGGTCCCCCATGTCTGAATTTTCGACTTGCACAGTGTAATTATCCAGCAGTGCTTACGAGTTCAGCAGCCACAACAACAACAACAACAAATTGTGTCGTAGGCGCTCGTGTGTATACATGGTGCCAGCATCAGCAGCAACAGCAACAACAACAAATTGTGTCGTAGGCGGTCGTGTGTATACACGGTGCCAGTAGCAGCAGTGACAACAGCAATAGCGGCGTCGACGCTTGGGCGCATACGCAGCGCCGGCATCAGCAGTGACAACAACAGCAATAGCGGCGTAGACGCTTGGGCGCATACGCAGCGCCAGCATCAGCAGTGACAACAACAGCAATAGCGACGTAGACGTTCGTGCGCATACGCAGCGCCAGCATCAGCAATAACAACAACCATTTAGCGGTCACAACTACAGCAGCGGGTGCTGTGCAGAGATTGGCAATGAGTACTAATAAAATGAGTATACTTAAGTCATGAGCCATAACAATTGGTGCAAGTGAATACTCAAACCAATTCAACAAAATACTATTACTCATTCGCACCAAAACATCAAAATACTCAAAATCCTCTTACACGCATGTGTACCGGTATTTTGTGTACCTATTGGTTACTGGCTCATAATCTGATTTGACTCACTTGCTCGTGTGAGAGGAAAATTGGTATGGATGAGTTGAGTAATAATTCGTTTGCTTTGCGCTTTTTGCTAAACAGTAATTTGTTGCTTTTGGACGCGTATCTGGTTGCTGCTGTGCATTGATGCTGACTATATTCTCTTCTTAAATTCTATTTTCAACAAAAAAATTAAAATAATTTTTGTTCATCTTTATAGTTTTCTAGTTATTTAACTTAGAATGAGTATTATTTGTACGTGTATATTTTTTCTTAAGTATAATTTTAATATTTATAAATTCTTTTAATGGGTCATTCTCATGCGCGGACAGGAAAAATGGACATTTTTCAGAAATTATTTCCTTTGTGAATACGAGGAATTATCAAAAAAAGATATTCCACTTTAATTTATTCATTGTTATGGTACAAAAATTAAAAAAAAAAAAATTTTTTAATTTTTTCAAACACTTTTTTTCGATTGAAGACACGGCTTCTGCCGCGTCATGGTCAGCTGTCGGGGATTGTTTTGAGTCACAGGATTATCTGAAACATAAATTTCAAATAAATTCCTAATCAGTATGAACGTACCTCTCGCCCGTAGTAAATTTGAATTTTTTCATAAGAATCTCACAAAATGGCAGGCATTGGAAGTTAGAGCAGTAAAAAATGGTTGTTTTTGAAGATTTTATCAATGAAAAAAAAGATGAAATTTTTAACATATCAGAGTGAATTTACTAGGGGCGATAGCTAACAGTATGTAGAATGACGTGACAAAATCGGAGAGAGATCGGATGAATGGTTTTTTTTAAATCATCCCCGCCATTTCAAAAAAAGGCGTTCCGAGAAAAACACGTTTAAAGTTTTGACTAACTGATTGAATCCTTGCTAGAAACCTTGACCGCTCGTTATATAAATGTCTGTAGAAGCCGAAATACTTGAAATTTTCCAATAAAATTCAAAATTCGTTTTTATTCATCAACATAGTTGCCATCGAGGGCGATACACCGATTATAGCGATCTTCCAACTTTTCAGTACCTTTTTTTTTTTTTTGCTCCGAAGCATCGACACGTTCTGGTTTTGGTCGATTGTGAGCTCGCGCGGCACCCACTTTGCACATAGCTTTCGCATACCCGAATATTCATGAACGATATGTCCAACACGTTCCTTTGATATCTTTAGAGTGTCAGCTATACAAATCAATCTCAATTTACGATCTTCCAAAATCATTCTGTGCATTTTTTTGATGTTTTCGTCCGTAACAGCCTCTTTTGGACGTCCACTGCGTTCATCGTCTTCGGTGCTCATATGGCCTGTCCGGAATTTAGCAAACCACTTACGAATGGTTCTTTTTGATGGAGCAGAGTCCGAATAATGTTTTTCAAGCCATTCCTGGCATTGAACAGTATTTTTTTTCATTAAAAAACAATGATAAATCAGCACACGGAATTGCTTTGAATTCATTTTTTTTTGAAAACTCAAAAGTAGTGTCACTTAAAGCACTGTAACTTGTAAAGTAATGGTCGGATTGACATATAATTTTGACAGTAAGCCTAAAAAGGTTCACAAGTTCGAAAAAAAATATTGCTTTAGTATTAGTGCCGCCATCTATGTGTCAGTCACCCACATTATTGAACGAAGTGTTAATACCTCATTACCGAGCGCTATATTCAAAAATTGATTACTAGAAAACTACAACTGATTTTGGGAAGCAGTTTTTTGTAATGTTATCATTCCTTATTGAACTTTACATAGTTTTTTTGGTTTTACATAAAAATGACAAATGTGACCGCTACACGTGTTTTTCCGAAAGTCGTCTTTTTAGAGGTGGGGTGAACGTTTTCGAAAAATCTACCTGACCGATCTTGTCATACTACACATTTTTATTATCAGAAAACATGCCGCAACAGATAGACACGAGCTTTTTTTAACTTCTTGTCCAAAAATTTTTAACAGCCTTGAATAGCAGAAAAAAAGTGGCAAAACAAATTTTTTTTTTTTAAATTCTATTACTATAAGAATTTTTTGAATTTTTGAAAAAGCTCGTGTCTATCCATAGCCAAGGGGATGAGAAAAATAAATTTTAAAGGTTTTTGGTTTCAGATCATCTGATCGGTCAAAATCGTTCTTCGATCTTTTGACGAGGACGCAGTGCAGGACGTGTAGCGGTTACATACGTCATTTTTATGTAAAACCAAAAAAACTATGTAAAGTTCAATAATGAATGATTACATTACAAAAAACTGCTTCCAGAAATCATTTGTAGTTTTCTAGTAATCAATTTTTGAATATAGCGCTCGGTAATGAGGTATTACATAGTAAGACCCCATTAATGATGATAACCTCGCGCCAAAAAAATATTTATTTACGTGTCTCTTTTTAAACCAGTATTGCTTAATCTAAGTAAATTCTTCGCAATCCACTAAATTTTGAAATCAAAGGAAGAAGAGTTGAAATTTCTTCAGAAAGGACTATATGTGGCGGCGTAAGGACTATATTTTGCTGTACAATTTTTTCACAAGCTACAGTCATTTTCAAATCATAAAAAAATTGTGTTGCCTACCAAAATTCCTTGAAAATCACAACATACCAACCAACCTACCAAAGCCTTAATTTATGAAACGAAGCTACCAATTTTGGTCCAATTGTCTCTCCGTCGGTAGTGAGAGAGCTTTCATGTGTTCTGCAAGAGAGCTTTTGGGGAGAAGGCGGAGCCTATGCGCAGAGAGCTAACGTTGCGTTTGGACTGCTGGGGAAAAATATACACGCTCTCATAAAAATTATGATTGGTCAAAGGTGAGTCAATAAACATATGAAAAGCATAGCAGCAGCATTAGCATCATCGTATAAGCAAGCGCCAGCGGAGTATGCATGTGCGACTCCAATACCACTGAGAGACTCAAAAGCAACGCAAACGGAGAAGCTGAGAGGATGAATGGGTCGTTGTGCGCAAAGCTAAACGCATCTTGCCAGCGGCCGGAGATATTGCAAAAGCCATTGGCGCAAGCAGTATTCATGCAAAAAGCATGGCCGCCGTACGGCCACTCAAAGCCAAACCGGATGCGCTTGTCATCACGAGAAAGGGAAATGAGTCGTATGCGGACATGTTAAAGAAAATAAAATCAGAGCCAAACTTATCTGAGCTGGGGGAAAAGGTCATCAGAATCCGAAAAACCCAAAAAGGTGAAATGTTGTTAGAATTAAATTCTAAAGGCGAAGCGGCTCAAGCACGCTACTGCGGTGCGGTGCGTAAAACACTGGGGACTGAAGCTAGCGTCAGGGCTTTGACGCACAACATGACTGTTGAATGCAGAGACTTAGATGAAGTGACGACTAAAAGCGATATTGTGGCAGCGATTCAGCAGCAAGTCGGCCTACCCGATGTGGATGAGTCGGCAATAAAAAACCTGAGAGCGGCATATGGGTACACGCAGACAGCAGTTATTAGTTTCACTGTCAAAGCTGCTAATGCCTTCCTTGAAAAGGGGAAGATTAAGAGTTATGGTCACCCCACTTACGGTCACCCCAACGCGGAGTATTTTTTAAACAATTTGTCACAAAAACAATAATCAGCTTTATTTATGATTATTGTTTTTGTCAATTTCCAAATCAATAAAATCGCGACGCGGAATATTTTGAAATCACAGTTCAACAACCGAAGTGCCACTTGACCGCAAACACTTTCTCTAGAAACCAATAAAACCGCGACGCGGAATATTTCAGAATCATATTTCAGAGTCAAGCCACTTGACCCAGAATTCACCACAGAATAACTGCCTTTGCAACAAACCGCTGACGACGCGTCTGTAACGCTTCGCCCTTTGGTTCGCTTGCATTCAATTTGTTTACATTTAATTTGTTTGTTTACATTTAGTTGTTCGTGGGAGCAAACTCTATTTACTAAGCAATATTTCTGTTAGAACAAATGTATAAAAAGGCAATCCGAAGAATAAAGCGGAAGATTTCTGTTCGGAACACGAAACGTGTAACGTCGTTTTCATTCTTGCAAACCAAAACTTGAATTGGCGACGAGGATGGGATGTTGGATATAAATGTGGGGTCGGATGCAAAGGCCACCAGAAGCGGACGGACGTACTAGAGGAACCGCCTTGTACGGACGGACTCGGACAATGACAACCCTGTACGGACGGACTCGGACAATGACAACCCTGCACGGACGGACTCGGGCAACGGCAACTCGGACGGACGAGGACAAAAGGAAAGGGGAAAGCGGACGCCGGACAGCATAGTACGAAACGGACCGTCAAGTCGCGCGCACGTCGAGGAGAGATAACTAAATAAATAAATAAGATAAATGAATTGTATTTGACTAAATTACAAAATAAATTGGAAAGCCCACAAACTTGGTGTCAGAAGTGAAATAAATCAGCGAAAAGTGAAAATATTGGAACAATTTTTTCTGCGGACGTGAAACTGAAATCAGTGTTGTGTTTGTGTCGGCAGAGAATTGCCTAGCGTACTCTCGGTGCCCATAGGAGCACCCGACAGAAAGCCCGTTGTTTTCTCGAACATTCAGCATTGAGTAACGCGATCGTTCAAAGGCGTCACGCCACCGGCAGATACCGTTACATTCTAGTACAGTTGCAGTCAAAGTCAAATAGTGATGCGACAAAATCGCGCGATTGGCCCAGCTGCAATACAGTTACGCGCACACACAACAGTTCGTCCTCCGCCAAGAATTTTGTGTTGATGTTTGTGATAGCAGCAGCGAATAACGAGCCAAACTATACAAAACTGACGAGGTGCTGCTTAGTGGCCATTTTTTCGTTCGTGGGTGTGTGCATACGTTTTGTTCGCACAAATCAGGCGTACGGTGCATAGTGTGTGGAATGTGCTCGGGAAAAGACGCAACGTGGAAACAATAACACTGTGCGTGAAATTTACCCTCAAAAATTCAGACATGGGGGGGACCTACGAGCGACTTTCTATTGGTATACTGAGTTGAGATCGACCAGCCGTTTGGCTGGATTGGCTCTAGTTTAAGAGAAAAACAAAAATAAAGAAACGGGAATTTCACAGGCTACAATATGGTAGCAAACTTATTGTACCTTAGTAATGGATTTTTTCGAGAAAAAAATCCGTTAAAAAAAAATTTTTATAAAGAAATGTTTTTTCGCTTAAAACTTTTTATTAGTACATCCTACGTACCTAATGTTGCAAATCAAAAGAAAGGTATGAAAAATACCTTTCGGTTGATACCCATATCGTGTAAATCAGTTGGAGATTAATTGAGTTTTTTTGATAAAAACTTTGAAATTTGACGCCGGGCCACGCTTTTTATGGGCGTTTCCCAGGCAAAATTTTTAGTTTGTTAGATGCAGGAGCCAACCCTCTATATAAAAGCATACTCATTTATTATTTTCATGAGGGTTCGCTATACTGTTTTTATGCCTCGACGAAAGTTGGGTTGGTTGGGTTGGATTGGTGTCTTAAGCAAATTTGTTGGTCGTTAAAATATCTACAAACTTGCCGAAGACAGTAAAGCAAAGTAAATATTCGGAACGATTTAGGGCCTATTAGCATTTACACGTTCGAAGACTTAAGCAACGAACTCGACTAAAATTAGTAAACTTCAAAGTCGGATTTCTCTTAAACCAGAGCCAATCCAGCCAAACTGCTGATGGATCTCAACTCAGTATACATATAGAAAGTCGCTCAGTAGGTCCCCCATGTCTGAATTTTCGACTTGCACAGTGTAATTATCCAGCAGTGCTTACGAGTTCAGCAGCCACAACAACAACAACAAATTGTGTCGTAGGCGCTCGTGTGTATACATGGTGCCAGCATCAGCAGCAACAGCAACAACAACAAATTGTGTCGTAGGCGGTCGTGTGTATACACGGTGCCAGTATCAGCAGTGACAACAGCAATAGCGGCGTCGACGCTTGGGCGCATACGCAGCGCCGGCATCAGCAGTGACAACAACAGCAATAGCGGCGTAGACGCTTGGGCGCATACGCAGCGCCAGCATCAGCAGTGACAACAACAGCAATAGCGACGTAGACGTTCGTGCGCATACGCAGCGCCAGCATCAGCAATAACAACAACCATTTAGCGGTCACAACTACAGCAGCGGGTGCTGTGCAGAGATTGGCAATGAGTACTAATAAAATGAGTATACTTAAGTCATGAGCCATAACAATTGGTGCAAGTGAATACTCAAACCAATTCAACAAAATACTATTACTCATTCGCACCAAAACATCAAAATACTCAAAATCCTCTTACACGCATGTGTACCGGTATTTTGTGTACCTATTGGTTACTGGCTCATAATCTGATTTGACTCACTTGCTCGTGTGAGAGGAAAATTGGTATGGATGAGTTGAGTAATAATTCGTTTGCTTTGCGCTTTTTGCTAAACAGTAATTTGTTGCTTTTGGACGCGTATCTGGTTGCTGCTGTGCATTGATGCTGACTATATTCTCTTCTTAAATTCTATTTTCAACAAAAAAATTAAAATAATTTTTGTTCATCTTTATAGTTTTCTAGTTATTTAACTTAGAATGAGTATTATTTGTACGTGTATATTTTTTCTTAAGTATAATTTTAATATTTATAAATTCTTTTAAGGGGGTATTACGATTTTTTTGGGCGATTTTCAATGAATTTTCAACTTTTTTTTTTGAGAAACTGAAAAACTTTTTTTATTCAAATCTTTTTACACATCATAGTATCAAACTTCAAGAGTACAAACAAATTTTTTTTTTTACATTTTCATTTAAAGTGTAATTTATAGAGGGCGCTGAAGTGGACATCCCAGTCGGCAAATCAGTTGCGGTTCCAGCTAGATCAGCAATTCTGCATATCTGAAATCTAAAAATCAAAGTGTTTTTGAAAGATAAGTACAATATCTAGTGCCTGACGAGAGGAAATTTTTCTAACTTTAAATGTAACAAAATGGCAGCACTTTAAAAAAAACATACGAAAAATGGTCGTTTTTTTGGGACGAAAAGTCGTGTAGAAAAAAAAATACGAAGTAAAAAAAAAAAGCTCTCGTCAGGCACTAGATATTGTATTTAAAAATAAGTAGAAAAAAAATTAGGCCGATTGCACTTTACAGTTTTTCTCCCGAGCTGGAACCGATTTCAAAAACATGATTTCGAGAAAAACGCGTTAAATGGGAGCGCGCGCCCTGCGTTCGCTTCTTTTTCACGCATACATACAACAATATATATAGCAATAACTTTTTTTCTAATGTACGGATCGATCTGATATTCGGGGGACGAATTCTAGACGCATATACGAATAGAATGAAACAATAACAAAAAAATCGAAAAAAAAAATTTCAAAAATCGTAATACCCCCTTAATGGGTCATTCTCATGCGCGGACAGGAAAAATGGACATTTTTCAGAAATTATTTCCTTTGTGAATACGAGGAATTATCAAAAAAAGATATTCCACTTTAATTTATTCATTGTTATGGTACAAAAATTAAAAAAAAAAAAATTTTTTAATTTTTTCAAACACTTTTTTTCGATTGAAGACACGGCTTCTGCCGCGTCATGGTCAGCTGTCGGGGATTGTTTTGAGTCACAGGATTATCTGAAACATAAATTTCAAATAAATTCCTAATCAGTATGAACGTACCTCTCGCCCGTAGTAAATTTGAATTTTTTCATAAGAATCTCACAAAATGGCAGGCATTGGAAGTTAGAGCAGTAAAAAATGGTTGTTTTTGAAGATTTTATCAATGAAAAAAAGATGAAATTTTTAACATATCAGAGTGAATTTACTAGGGGCGATAGCTAACAGTATGTAGAATGACGTGACAAAATCGGAGAGAGATCGGATGAATGGTTTTTTTAAATCATCCCCGCCATTTCAAAAAAAGGCGTTCCGAGAAAAACACGTTTAAAGTTTTGACTAACTGATTGAATCCTTGCTAGAAACCTTGACCGCTCGTTATATAAATGTCTGTAGAAGCCGAAATACTTGAAATTTTCCAATAAAATTTTGACAGCACCTTCTTCAAGGATGATACATTATATGTTAAAAAAAATTGATTTTTACAAAATTTCACATGAGAATGACCCCTTAATTTAATTATATTTAAAAAGCATGGATTTGATCTCATTTTGTTATTTACAAATAAAAACTAACAAAAAGTTCATTTAATAGTTTTGCATTTATTAACTTGCATTTTGGTTTCCCGCTTTTTGTTGCAATATTCTCAATTTCAACTAAGGAGAAAGCGAAACTGAAAATTACTCCAATGACTTAAGTCATTTCATTGAACCATTGGTGTTTCTTGGTGACAGATTGACAGATCTGAGCACGCACCGGTTCATATCAGCAAAGAACTTATTCATTGTTCACACACAAAATATGTGTGCATGCGTAAACGAATATGCGTGGATATGAGTTGGATGTTTTTCTTTCATTCATATCCACTAATACTCGTTCTTGTGTTATTCAACCAATATGGCCACTGGCCCATTGGAGAACATGCGGCAAAAATGGGGATTCCATACAATACCAGCTGTCATAGCTGTGAAAACCCGGACGAGAAGGAAACCGTACACCACTTCCTCTGCAACTGCCCGGCGCTATCAAGAAGGAGATGGAAAACGCTGGGAAAACCGATATTTCAGACTTTCGAAGAGATAGCAAAGTGCAGTGTAAACTCGCTACTCTCTTTCATTGACCTCTCGGACTGGATATATATGGATATATAAATATATAGTCCTGAAGACATCACACAGTATACCCTAGTGTACCTACCGGGAATAGTGGTATCAAAACGGCGCCAACGCGCTAATTGGACGATGGCACATCGCCACTTGAACCAACCAACCAACCAACCAATGACTTAAAAAAGAGAATAATTGCAGTTCTCTGGTACTGTGCAGCGGTGGATGTTAGCATAGCGGTGGACGTTAACATAGCAGCAGATATTGATACAGTAGTGGCCGTATGGGCAACAGCAACAACAACGAAAGTGACAGCAGCTTGCCGGTACACAGATCAGCGCGGGATCATTACTACAGATAAGATTGTTGATTGTGGAGTTGTAGGAATTTGTATTATTCTTATTCTTATTGTTCTTATATTTTGTATTAAGCCTGAAACGGTATATATTCCGGAATATTGTCACATTCCTCCATAATTTTTGTAATACGTACATACTTTTTTTTTTAAGACTCGAAACAAACGCGCAGGGGATGACCCCTATTAATGCGAGGCATTGCGTTGGTTCAGGAAGGATATAAAGGTTAGGAGATAGGGTTTTGAGAGAAGTGGTTGTGGACTCTTGACTTGAACCCATCGAGATCATAAGTGCTGGGGAAAATATCCGCAGGGAGACCATTCCACAACCGCGCTGTACGGGCCAGAAACGAACTTTCTCTGTAATGCGTAGTGCGCTGGAACATCGTTTCAACGTGGAATGCATGGGCGCCAGTGTTCAAACGGGTTGCCCTGGGGAATACCCGGAGTGATGGCATCAAGCTGCTCATCTCCACTGAGCAATTACCGAAAAAGTATTGGTAAAATAACACCACACATGCCACGTTTCGACGATGTTCCAAGGAGTCAATAGAGCTGGATGCCCTACTGTCCCCTATAAGCGCGATCGCACGGTTTTGCACCCGGTCCAGAAACTCCAAATGGGGTTTTGAAGCCCCGCCCATAGGTGCGAGTTAAACCCCATTTTAGGTCGGATATAGGTAGTGTAAATAATGCGGAGATCAGACGGAGTGAAATATTTTTTGCACCGCTTTAGGAAGCCGAGGCACTTGGCTGCGTCTTTCGACACGCCAAAAATATGATCATTCCAACGAAGATCGTTCTTAATAGACATGCCCAGAACATCAAGAGCTGCCGATTCCGCAATACCCACACCACCCATAACCAGGGATGTGTTGGGATGTGGGGAGACTCGTTTGTGGGATAACAAACATTGGGTCTTGCGAGGATTAAAATCGACCCTGTTCGCTTGACCCCACTTGGAGATTGTTTGTAGGTCGCTATTAAGTGTGTCATTCATACGGCGCCGTTCTCTCTCAATCTCCACAGAGCTAAGGCGCTTTGTGAAGGAGTTAGAATGACAAATGGTGCTGTCGTCCGCAAACGAGTAGATGGGATTCTTCGTCGACGACAATAGTTCGTTGATGAAGAGCAGGAAAAGGGTTGGAGAACCCGAACCCTGCGGCACTCCCGCGCTAAGGGAATGCTTTTCCGAGGCTATGCCGTATATTACAACACGAATAGAGCGATCATAGAGGAAGCTCGTAATCCAACGAGAGAAGATACTACCGACGCCATAGGCAATCAATTTTGACACGAGTGCTTTATGCCACACCCGGTCAAAGGCCTTGGAAATATCCAGTGCAACAACCTTGCTTTCACCGAGGTTTAGAATGCTGTGGCTCCATTTCTCGGTGAGGGCCGCTCGGTCTCCCGTCGATCGCTGTCTCCGAGAGCCGTATTGGCGGTCACTTAGCAGTCTATTGTGCTCCAGATATCTCACAAGGTTGAAGTTTACAATGCTTTCCATTGCTTTGGAGAGCACCGAGCAAATTGCTATAGGTCGGTAGTTCGCAGGGTCAGTAGTCTTGCCTTTTTTAGGAACTGGTTGAACATTTGCAACCTTCCAACATGTCGGAAATACACCTGTGTCGTCTGACATGCTGAAAAGTTTGCGTAATGGACAAGCCAGTGAGGTAGCGCACTTTTGCAAAACAAGGGCTGGAATGCCGTCCGGCCCTGAAGCCTTATTTACATCGAGATTTGCAAGCACTCTTTTAACTACCCGTGTCCGAAAATGAATTTCTGGCATAGAGCAAGATACGTTCTCGACCACGGGCTGTGGTTGATCGCTGGGGGGCAGAGAGGAATTCTCTGCGAAAATTTTAGCCAAGAAATTAGATTTATCAACCGAGCGAGTGATGATTTGATCATTGTTAAGAAGAGTTGGAATTGAAGACGATGTTTGGTTCTTCACCTTCTTAACGAACTTGTACTTGTTTTATAACTTGCACTTGTTTTATAACTCGAAATTCGTGCGCGTAGACTATTAAATAAGATGGATAAGGACAATATTCTTTCTATGACGGTAACATAACTTAAGAGCAAGTTATCAGGGTTAGGGCTAGCGGTGACAGGCAGGAAGGCGACGTTACAAGACAGATTGTTGGGACACTATGGTCTCGAAATGACCGACGACGAGCACCAGGACGACGCAGCATCAGAACTCTCTAGCCTTGGGGCAGTGCGCGGGGCTCCGAGGGTTACGTTTACCCTTCGTGACATAGAAGAATCCATGACATCATTTTCGGGATCAGGTCAACCTACCATCGAGAGATGGTTGGAAGACCTCGAAGATAACGCCACGGCTGTATCGTGCAGCGATCTACAAAAATACGTGTATGCCAAACAACTGTTGAAAGGGGCGGCGAAATTGTTCGTACGTAATCAGAGCGGTGTGAGGGATTGGCAGTCGTTGCGTGGAGCTCTGTTAGCGAGTTTGGTACGCGAATTTGCGCAAGTAAAGTACACCGTCTTCTTAGAAACCGACGTAAACGTCAAGGGGAAGATTTTAAAGAGTATCTCTATAGTCTGATGGAGATAGGCAGGCCTATACACCTAGATGAAGCCAGCCTGATAGAATATTTCATAGAAGGAATTCCGGACTCAAGGACAGGCAAAGCTAACCTCTACCAGGCGCGTAACGTGGAAGAGTTAAAAGAACAATTCAACATTTACGAAAAGATAAGAGCGAAAAAACCAGTGGTGAATCCCGTCCAGCCCCAGGGATCGTCACCCAATAAACCAAATTTTACCCCCCTTGAGAATCGTGATGTGTCGAGACGCTGCTTTGGATGCAACGACCCTTCGCGCGTATTGAAAGTTTACCCGCAAAGGCAAATAATTTGCTTCGAATGTGGGAAGCGTGGACATCACAAGGCGAAATTCGAGGTTTTGACTAGGAATGTCAAGAAAGAAGAAAACGTAGGAATGTTAGGGAGTGTACTTGAGTCTCTAGGTGGAAGGCCTCGAGGTTGTCTCATTTTCGAGGAAGTGGAAATCTTTGGCCGCACGTTTCCGGCGTTGTTTGATACGGGGTGTGATTTGTGCCTGATGAGGTACGACGTTTGGGAAACCCTGGGTAGGGTCAAACTTTTGGAAGATAGGCGCAAGCTGATCGGTATTGGTAGTAGTATGCTCACGACAATGGGCAGCCTCACTACTACGCTAAGCATAGGTGGTCTGAAGTTGCAAGTCGTCAGAGAAAGGAGCGAAGTTAACGAATAAGCTTGAGGCGCCGGGAAGTCGCGTTAACGACGGTGAAGTAGAAGACGAGTTGAAATTTATCTGTGCGATCGAAGTTGCCGAGGGGAAGGGTGGAGATTTCGAGACCGATTTGTTGCACTTAAATGGGGAAACGCGAGTTATGTACTCTTATACTTTTCCCGAAGCATCATTCAGCTCATTATTTGTTTTTGTAAAAAGCTAGCGCTAGATTTAAAGCGACGCTCACGATCAACTAGTTGGAATGTTATACAGCTAGTGACGCGAACATGTGACTTCGGAGCGGTGTTTTGGAAAAGTGAAATTTGTAAAACCTAAAAGTAAAACCTTGCGAAATCTAAAAATATAAACTAAGAATTGGAAAAGCGATTAAAAATAAAAACTCAAACAGAACTTTCATTCGCCGCAGTTCAAAAGAATTGTTTTTTATTATTTTATATGCAAAAATTGTATATAAATACATATCTCGCGTGAGAAGGTACTAGAAATGATCCAAATGAAAATCCTACTGACCGACGAAACCCCAGTGTTTGAGAGGCCGAGAAGAATGTGATACGATGATAAGTGTACTGTGGAGAAACAAGTAGCCACTTGGTTGGAAGAGAAAATTATCCAACCAAGTACGTCGGAGTACGCGTCAGCCATCGTATTAGTGGGGCAAATAGACGGGAGTAAACGCCTTTGCTGCGACTATAGGCGGCTAAATCGGAAACTCATTAGGGATAATTTTCCGATGCCGTTGATTGACGATCGAAACTCGATTTAGAAAACGGATTTTTTCATGTGCCGATAGAACCGGAATCACGAAAATATACCGCATTTGTAACCCATAACGGTCAATACGAATTTCTTTACACCCCCTTCGGAATTTCGAATTCCCCAGCAGTTTTCTCACGCTACATCGCAGTTGTTTTACGTTATTGCGTATATGGATGACCTAATTATCCCCGCTAAGGACGAAATGGACGGTATACGCAAGCTAAGAGTGGTCTTAGAGAGGGCAGCCGCGAAAGGCTTTCGAGGAAAGATTTGATTTCCTCGGTTTTATAGTAGAGGACGGGTCGATTAGTCCATCTATGCTGAAAACTTCCGCTGTCATCAAATATCCCATCCCGGGGGACAGGAAGCGCTTGCAACGTTTTTTAGGGTTAACCTCTTATACCTCTTAACCTCTCATCGAGGGTTATGCGTCAATAGCTAGACCGCTATCTAACTTATTGAGGAAAGAAGTAAAGTTCGTATTAGGGGATGAGCAGCTAGCTGCATTTCAGCAGCTAAAACTAGCGTTAGTCAACGCACCCGTGCTTAAACTAATAGGGGTACCGGTTAACTCATGCGGTTTTCTAACAGATGGCGTAACTTGATTTTGTGAACAGTGATTCACCTTTCCAAATATGTGTTGGAAAGCTATTATCATATAGTTTCAGAATCAGTATGTGTCATTTACTCGTACCTGAAGCGTAAACAACAATACTTTTTTTTACTCTGAAAATGTCGAATTTTGTGCCGAATAAAGTGTTTTTGCGGGGAGTACTTCTTCATTACTTCAATATGAAGAAAAAGGCTGCCGAAAGTCATCTTATTTTGGTGGAAGTGAATGGTGTGCATGCTCTAGCTGAACGTACGTGCCAGAAGTGGTTTGTACGGTTCAAAAGTGGCAATTTTGACTTGGAGGACGATGAACTGCCCGGACAGCCATAAAAGTTTGAAGATCACGAATTGGAGACATTGCTCGACTAAGATCCATTCCAAACGCAAGAAGAACTTGCAAAATCACTTGGCGTCGCTCAACAAACCATTTCCGATCGTCTAAAAGCAATGGGAATGATCCGGAAGGTAGGCCCTTGGGTGCCGTATGAATTGAAGCCAAGAGACGTCGAACGCCGATTTTTCACGTGTGAACAACTGCTTCAACGGGCACAAAAGAAAAAGTTGTTTGCATCGAATTGTCACTGGCGATGAAAAGTGGGTCCATTACGATAATCCAAAACGTCGAGCAACGTATGGATACCCCGGCCATGCATCATCATCGACGGCCGTTCAGAATATTCATGGCCTGAAGGTTATGCTGTGTATTTGGTGGGACCAGCTGGATGTGATTTATTATGAGCTGTTGCAACCGAATGAAACGATCACAGGGGAAGTCTACCGACGACAATTGCGCGAAAAGGTAATTTTGCAACATGACAATGCTCGGCCACATGTTGCACAGGTCGTCAAAACCTACCTTGAAACGCTCAAATGGGATGTCCTACCCCACCCGCCGTATAGTCCAGACCTTGCGCCATCCGATTACTATCTCTTCCGATCAATGCAACATGGCCTGGCTGACCAGCACAATTATGAAGAAGTAAAAAATTGGATCGATTCGTGGATAGCGGAAAAGCCGGCCGAATTTTTCAGAAAGGGTAATCGTGAATTGCCAGAAAAATGCGAAAAAGTTATAGCTAGTGATGGACAATACTTTGAATATTAAATTTGTAACAGTTTTTTCACAATAAAGCTTCAATTTTCAAAAAGAAAAACCGCACAAATTTACTGGTACCCCTATTATATAATCCAAAGTCGGTGTTTAGATCGCTAAGCACTGCCGGCCGCGCGGCTCTTAGAAATGTCAATATTGTCAACATTATTGTATTGTTTGCGTCCCTTTATGTGTTTATATGTACGGATGGCAACCCTGGCCATCCCGAATGGAGCTTGCGCGACCGGCGGACACTCGAAGTACGAACTCCGGCAAGTCAACATCGATAACCGACCTATACAAAAATTAACGTTTACATATATATTTAAACAAACATTTAACATCCAATAAAACATTACACAAGAACCGACATAAAACCATTTCTTTTAATTTCAACACGTTTGCGTGGACGTAGCTCTCCTGAGTTTATTCAGTCGGTGACGGAAGTCCACGCCGATGCTAGTATGTACGGATATGGGGCAGTGTTGCTCCAAAAAGACGCAGAGAACCAACAGTTACATCCTGTCCAATTCATGAGCCGCAAAACGAAGCCATACGAAGCAAAATAACATTCCTACGAGCTGAAAGCATTGGCGGTAGTTAACGCGTTGAAAAGTTGGCGGGTGTACCTGATGGGGATAAAGTTTAAAATAGTGACCGAATGTAACGCTTTTGCAATGACTTTTTTTTTTAACAGGAACAAACGCGCAGGGGATGACCCCTATTAATGCGAAGCATTGCGTTGGTTCAGGAAGGATATAAAGGTTAGGAGATAGGTGTAGTAGTACCGCGTGACCACTAATGCCAACACAATAGCGCACAAGCCAGTCAGCGAGACCGACTTGCATCGCACTGTGCGCGCGCCACTTTGTTTACATTGCAAGTGTCAAATGTCGCATGCACAAGAACGCCGGCGTCACTCAAGTGGCCTGCACAAGCGGCACATGTCACAACACGTGTGGGCACTTGCACCGATCGCGCATGCAACATGACCCGACCTACCGCAGGTCAACGCAGTGCGCTGGCCCACTTTGGGAAAGTGCCGCGACGATTTGACCCGCGTTGTGATTGGAAATAAAGGAGGACTTCTGGTGCGGAGATCAAGCCTTTCGGCCTTTGTGGCTAAAAGTCGTGGCGTACTCTCGCCAGCGGAAAAAAGAGTAAACCCGGACTCAGACATTCAAACATTACCTTATAGGTATAACCTTACAGACGTTCAAACATTACCTTATGTAACCATTACATAGGGTTATGAGTAAAGTGTTTATGGGCTCTTGCCTTGAACCCATCTAGATCATAAGTGCTGGGGAAAATATCCGCAGGGAGACCATTCCACAACCGCGCTGTACGGGCCAGAAACGAACCTTCTCTGTAGTGCGTAGTGCGCTGGAACATCGTTTCTACGTGGAATGCATGGGCGCCAGTGTTCAAACGGGTTGCCCGGGGGAATACCCGGAGTGATGGCATCAAGCTGCTCATCTCCACTGAGCAATTACCGAAAAAGTATCGGTAAAATAACACCACACATGCCACGTTTCGACCTACTGTCCCCTATAAGTTATATTCGCACGGTTTTGCACCCGATCGAGGAGCTCCAAATTGAAAATTTTGAAGCCCCCGCCCAGAGGTGCGAGTTAAACTCAATTTTAGGTCGGATATAGGTAGTATAAATTATGCGGAGATCAGACGGAGTGAAATATTTTTTGCACCGCTTTAGAGCCGAGGCACTTGGCTGCTTCTTTCGCCACACCAAAAATATGATTATTCCAACGAAGATCGTTCTTAATGGACATGCCCAGAACATCAAGAGCTGCCGATTCCGCAATACCCACACCACCCATAACCAGGGATGTGTTGGGATGTGGGGAGACTCGTTTGTAGGATAACAGGCAACATTGGGTCTTGCGGGGATTAAAATCGACCCTGTTCGCTTGACCCCACTTGGAGATTGTTTGTAGGTCGCTATTAAGTGTGTCATTCATACGGCGCCGTTCTCTCTCAATCTCCACAGAGCTAAGGCGCTTTGTGAAGGAGTATGAATGACAAATGGTGCTGTCGTCCGCAAACGAGTAGATGGGATTCTTCGTCGATGACAATAGTTCGTTGATGAAGAGCTGGAAAAGGGTTGGAGAAAGGGCCGAACCCTGCGGCACTCCCGCGCTAAGGGAATGCTTTTCCGAGGCTATGCCGTATATTACAACACGAATAGAGCGATCATAGAGGAAGCTCGTAATCCAACGAGAGAAGATACTACCGACGCCATAGGCAATCAATTTTGACACGAGTGCTTTATGCCACACCCGGTCAAAGGCCTTGGAAATATCCAGTGCAACAACATTGCTTTCAGCGAGGTTTAGAATGCTGTGGCTCCATTTCTCGGTGAGGACCGCTCGGTCTCCCGTCGATCGCTGTCTCCGAAAGCCATATTGGCGGTCACTTAGCAGTCTATTGTGCTCCAGTTACTTCACAAGGTTGAAGTTTACAATGCTTTCCATTGCTTTGGAGAGCACCGAGCGGATTGCTATAGGTCGGTAGTTCGCAGGGTCAGTAGTCTTGCCTTTTTTGGAAATTGGTTGAACATTTGCTACCTTCCAACATGTCGGAAATACACCTGTGGTGTATGACATGTTGAAAAGTTTGCGTAATGGACAAGCCAGCGAAGTAGCGCTCTTTTTCAAAACAAGGGCTGGCATGCCGTCCTGCCCTGAAGCTTTATTTGCATCGAGATTTGCAACCACTCGTTTAAATACCCGTGTGCGAAAATGTATATCTGGCATGGAGCAAGAGTCATTATCGACTACGGGCAGAGGTTAATCGCTGGGGGGCAGAGAGGAATTATCTGCGAAAATTTTAGCCAACAAATTAGCTGTATCAACCGAATGAGTGATGATTTGATCATTGTTAAGAAGAATTGGAATTAAAGACGCTGGCATTGAAGAACTTTTTTCCTTTGGCGCTGTTCGTGCAGAAACTTTTGGCGCCTTAGGATGGCATTGTATCGATTTCTAGCCTGTTTACGCAGCTATTCAGTGGCGGCATTTTTATTTGCCTGCCATGCTCTGAAAGCTTCCTCTTTAGACCTGACAGAGATTGTCCTTAGGTTTAATGTAAACCTGCTTATTAGCGATGAAGGACCGCATTCCTAATAATATAATTTCTTCAACCATTTTGGCTGCGCCATTTATGTTTCTATCAAGAAAACACAATTTCCAATTGAAGTGGGCGAAAAAAATCGTTAAGTCCACTCCAGTTAGCTTTATCATACATCCACATTAAGCGCTTCGGAGCTAAGGGCGAAGCATTGCGGATAGAAGAGTATGAAAAAGACGCCAAAATGGTGCAATGGTCCGCGTTTCCAAGAGGTGCGTGCATTTCAACATCATATTTTTCATGATGTGAAGTGAGAAAAAGGTCTAGAGTATTGAGAGCTTGCCCCGCAACGCAGGGGATATGCGTTGGTTCATGCACTATTTGAGTCAAGTTATTAGACTCGGCAAAGAGCTCGACAAATAAGCCTTCAGGAGTTGTGTGGCTGGAATGGCGTAGCAAATTGGAATTATGAATATTGAAATCACCAGCAACTACAATTTCACTATTCGGATACGATTCCAAAATATGAGAAATAGAATCAGAGAGAAGATCAAACTTGTTATAAGTAAAATCTCTCCCTGAATTCGGGCTTCTATACAGAAAGCAGAAGTGCAGAATGTGCGACTGGATATTGAATTTAACCCACATGGAGCTAAATTCGGCATCCGTCGTGTATAGTTGTTGCTGGCACTGGTACGCAACATTACTGCACGCTTAAATGGCAAGACCCCTGTGAGGAGAGAATAATGGCAGTAAGTGGTAACCAGGGATGTCGAAATCCAGTGGATCTGCATCTCCACACACCTTGGTTTCACTTAGTGCCATTACATGCGGTTTATGGAGGTTAACAAACGCGTATACAGCGAAAAAGTTCGCCCTGAGCCCGCGCACGTTGCAGAAGGCTATGCGAATTTGTCCAGCACCATGGCCTGGGTGGGTTAAAGGACAAGGAAAGTAGCCGGGAATGAGATCTGCCGCACTAAGAAATTGATTATGCTCTGTGGTAAGTGTTATGCGTTTACCACAGAACAGTCAATTTCTCAGTGTCGAACAAGACCGCATGTGGCCAAACTGAATACGGACGGAGGAGAGAGACACGGAAAATGAACCATAACAAACACAACGCGAGCAGAGGTCAATGCGGCGGACAGCGAGAACGAGTTAACGGCAATTTATATTTGTTATGTGGTTTTGCATTTGCGTTTGGTTTGGATGATTTGTTATTAGTTATTAATATTATTATTAGTTATTTAATTATTGAGCACACGCGGCGTAGCAACAAACGAGACATTTCAGTCGGACAAACATTAAAACACGCGAGGGACGGACAGAAACAATAAGAACCGCGGAGCACAAAACGGCACGTCTGCCCACGCGTAACACTTGTCAACACTAGAGTCAACTGGACAGAAGAAAGAAATTCCCTTAAGAGTCTCTCGCTGGGCGATGTTTTTAGAAGATTTCGATTATACAATAGAGCACCGAAGTGGCCCCAGGATGAAGCATGTTGACGCATTGAGTCGCGTGCACTGTTTATTATTAGAAGACAAACTAAAACACCGACTGAGATTGGCTCAGCTAGAAGACGACTGGACTCGGGCAGTACGGAAGGCGTTACAGGCCGGTCCATATGAGGACTTCTTTATCAAACACGACGTGTTGTATAAAGACCCAAATCAGGAGCTAGTTGTTGTTCCATCTCAGATGGAGGAAGAGATAATCACAATAGCACATAGACAAGGCCACTTTTCTACTAAGAGAACGCAAGACGCAGTCGAGAAATCGTTTTTCATACCTAACTTACGGGGGAAGGTAGAGAGAGTAGTGGGATGCGTCGAATGCATCATCACTTGGAACAAGGTAGGGGAGAAGGAAGGGCTCCTAACTCCAATTCATAAGGAGGACAAACCGCTGTGCACTTACCATTTAGACCATGTTGCGCCAATGGAATTATCTAAGAAAAGATATAATTATATCCTTGCAATAGTCGACGCGTTTTCTAAATTCACATGGTTTTATCCAACCAAAACCACCGGAGCAGCTAAGGTAGTAGAGAAATTACAAAGACAGTCTTCGGTTTTCGGAAACCCGAGGCGTGTCATAACAGACCGCGGTGCAGCTTTTACCTCAAATGTTCCGCAGGGAAACGGGCAAGTGGAGCGTATCCACAAAATTGTTGTTCCCATGTTGTCGAAGTTGTGTAGTTCAGATCCTGGTTGTTGGTACAAGCACGTAGGTAAAGTGCAGCAGGTTTTAAACAGTACCCCACCGAGAAGTACGAAACATACCCTTTTTAGATTGCTAACAGTGTTTGAGATGAGGCTTTCAGGTATCCCCGAGCTAGATCAACTTATTGAATCCGCAGCCATCGAAGAGATGGACGCGCAACGCGAACAAGCCCGTCAAGACGCACAGGAAAATATCGCGAAAATCCAATAAAATAAGAAAATCTCTAGTAATTACCGTAAGTCTGCCGCAGAATATCAAGTAGGCCAACTAGTAGCAATCCAGCGCACACAGTTCGGGGCGGGACTGAAACTCAAACCAAAATTTGTAGGACCCTACACCGTTATGAAAAAGTTGAAACACGACAGGTACGATGTCGAAAAGTTAGGGGACTCCGAGGGGCCTACGCGTACCACCAGCGTGGCTGAGTTTATGAAACCCTGGGACCCGTCGTTCGGGTCGAACGACCAGTCAGGATGGCCGAATGTGGGGTCGGATGCAAAGGCCACCAGAAGCGGACGGACGTACGAGAGGAACCACCTTGTACGGACGGACTCGGACAATGACAACCCCGCACGGACGGACTCGGGCAACGGCAACTCTGATAGATGGACGAGGACAAAAGGAAAGGGGAAAACGGACGCCGGACAGCATAGTACGACACGGACCGTCAAGTCGCGCGCACGTCGAGGAGAGATAACTAAATAAATAAATGAATTGTATTTGATTGTATTTGACTAAATTACAAAATAAATTGGAAAGCCCACATAAATTCAACAAACCGAGTGAATAATTAAAAGTGCAAGTGAAAATTGCACTACTTTTTGGATATAACTCCAAATACGAGTGAAGTTCAAGTAAAAATTGTGCAAACCAAGTGCAATCAGTGCGAGTGCTATTCTACAAAAGTACTAACGCAGAAATCAACTTGCAAAGAGTGAACGCATAGTACGCAGCGATCCGAACACAAATAATTCTAACAAAAGGATACAGGAGCTCGTCTGCAAACAGAAATAGCCAAAATTACAATCAAAATCCTAATAACAGAAATAGCAAAAATTACAATCAAAATTCTAACAATAGACAGAATTATAATCCTACCAACAGACAAAATTACCAATATCCTAACAGACAGAATTATAATAACCAGAATCTCAATGACAGACAAAACCATAACGACCGAAACCAGCACAAGAGACAGAATCAATACAACTACAGGGTTTTTCATTTCGAACGGAAAATTTGACAGCCCTGCGTTCGACAACCGCAGCTGTAATCTGTCGTTGCATTGTGTTAATATCGTAGTTTAGTGTTTGCCATTTATGAAAATGGGCCGATTTAGCATAGCTCAACGTGTAAACATAGTGAAAATTCACTACAAAAATCGTGAAAATTTGAGCACCACTTTTCGCGCACTAAGGAAGGATTTCGGACGTCACGGAAGGCCGCCTGTTTTGTCAACAATTTCGGATTTATTGGCGAAATTCGAACGAACTGGTTCTGTACAGAGGCCAATACGTAATCGCCCTGCTCGTTCGGCCGAAAATATTGTTTCTTCGAAAATGACGAAGGACAGACCGTTACCGTCAATTCTGAACGTTATGGCCGTATGATAACCGAGTATTTCTGGCCAGCAATCGAAGATATGGATGTGGAGGAGATGTGGTTTCAACAGGACAGCGCTACATGCCACACAACACGACCGAACATGACAGAATTGCGAACCAGGTTCGATGAACGCGAAATTTCGCGTTTTGGTGATGTCAATTGGCCGTCAAAATCGTGCGATCTGAACCCTTTAGACTTTTTTCTTTGGGCTACGGGAAAGACCAGTCTATGCAGATAATCCGCAGACTCTGGAGCATTTGAGGGACAACATACGTGCAGTTCTTGGCGCCTTACAGCCTGCTATATGTAAAAAAGTCATCGAAAATTACCTAAAAAGAAGCGAGGTGTGCCAGGCTGCTCGTGGCGGTCATTTGAATGATGTCATATTAAATTACCGTGCAGCCGCCGTGGCTCCTCACTCTCAGCTGGAAATGGCAAACCTCTGAGAGTAAAAATTGCTTATGAAAGAGCTCCCAACCTGCCGTTCGGAACCGGCATAAAACTGTAGGTCCCTTCCACCCGCGTGCAAATTCACACGCACAACACGGGTGGTTGCGGGAAGCTAGGCCTTAGTCTCGCGTAAGCGGGCTGTCGTGCCAGTCAATTATTATTATTATTATTATTGGCTAAATGTGTTCGTTCCAGTGATCTGTGGATCCTGCAATGATCCAATCCTCTCCCTTCCAGTCCCCTATGTACTTATGTCCCACTTTCCCAATCCACCGGCTTTGGCCGTTTGTCTCGTCCAATGTCTTTTTCAGTTTGTTATTCGTGTTTCAACATTGAAATAAACCGCACACAACCCGCAACCCACGTGTATTATTTATTTGAAAGCGTACCGCTGACGGCTCCAAGAGAACTTGTTTATGGTCCTTCGAGCCACCGCGAACCCGCAACAAGGAAACAAAAACTAATATAAAACTAAACGAACACAACAGTGACACAAACCAGTGAAAACTAAGTGACAATATAAAACAAATTACAAACAGTGAAACAGACAACATACCACAGTGAACAAAGTAAAACTGAACAAAAGTGAACAACACAAAAGCAACAAACAACAAAAAAATGAGGTAAAACAAAAAAAAAAAAAACAAAGAAGAGTGAAAAGTGAGCCCCCTACAAAACAAAAAAGCAGAAAGCCAACCCCGGCCCACCTTTTTTCCAAAAAAAACAAACCAACCCCCCCCCCCCCTATATACAAACAAAAAAAAAATAAATAAATAACAAAAGCCATCCCCGGCATTCCCCCATTGTTCTAAAAAATAAAAAAGTGACAAACCAGTGCAGTACCAAAAAAAAAAACTAAAAACCGAAAGTGCAGTGCAGCAGGAAGAACAAAACGAGGAAACATCAACAACACACACACAACGCAGAAGGAGAAGGAAGCATTGGAAGCAACCAAAAAAGCGGACGGACGGACGTTGAAAATACACAAAAGGAAATCCGCATTCTCGGGCACTGGGCCCTAATAAGATAAGCCCGAAAAATTTTCATAAAAATTAACAAATTAATTAACAATCACATACACTAACATACATACACGCATATTTTAAAAATTAACAAAAATACCTATATTCCCATACACATATACAAGGTGCGTTCCAAAGAAAACAGGACTTTTATAAAATAAAGAAAGCGAATGATTATTTTTGTATAATTCTTTTTATTTATTCAAAATACTCTCCTTCTGCTTCGATACAACGTTTTGCACGGTCCAAAAGCATTTGGAATGAGTGTTTTAGGCCATCGGCCGGCATCGCCTTCAGAATGTTGGTACAAGCCTTTTGGATGTCTTCAACGTCCTTATAACGTTTTCCTTTCATCGGCAAATGCAACTGACCGAATAAGTAGAAGTCACAGGGAGCCATATCAGGCGAATACGGTGAATGATTGATGGTTAAAATGCGATTTTTGGTCAAATAATCGGTCGTAACTACGGCTGTGTGAGCCGGTGCAGAGTGCCGGTGCCGGTGCGGAGCTCGTACCAAAGTTAAAAACATACTGTCACATTGAGCGGGATATTTCGGCTTCTACTAGACCAAATGTCATGAAATTTTGACAGGATGTGAATGAAAGATGTACCTTCGCATGTCCTCACACATAGATGGCGCCACCAGAAACGTCCGTATTGTAAAAGTTCTGTTTACTTTCGAACGCACCTTGTATATTCACCCAGTTAATTCTCCGTTGAATATTGTATATATCGAGCCCTTCCCGCGTTTTTATCGTATGAGCCAAAAACCAAATTTTACAGGAGACGTTTTTTTTTGTTTTCTCTGCATTGGCGCAACATAGTTGCATGATTTTTGGTATACACACTTTATTTAGGATTACACACTTGGAATAGGTAATTTTAGTGACTTCAGCATAGCGGAACGGCGTTATTTTGGACATACGATAATTTGTGCAGTATTATAAGCGATTCAGATATTGCAGTGGCACATACGATAAAATCGTTTCTAAGTAAAAAATATTTGTTTCCATGGTATAATGTATTTTCATTTATTGAATACAAAATATTGTTACTTTCAGATTGATATAGTGTAATTCATAGGTGATATAGTGTAGTTTTATTTCAGAAAAAATTAAATACTATCTTCTTCCTCTGTTTGAACTAGTACATCTTTTGTCATTCCATCAATTTTTAAATCTAAGTATTCATGACTAGCAAGGCCCCGTGGCTTTGCACGCATGTTTAAAGTCAATGAGGCCAATAAATCAAGTTCTTCTAAACACTTTGCTGATCCTGTTAGATTTTTATGTAAAAATACTTGTTTCATAATTTCTCATTTGAGAAATAATTTCACCTTTTACCATATTCGAAGTCAATTGGCGCATTAAATCATGTTTCCCCAAAAAAACTCTTAACCCATTGTTAGCCTCGTCAGATATCGATTTTCGAAAAAATGAAAAACACGTATCGAATTATTTCACATTTGAAATAAGCATTTAACCAAGTTTGAAGTCAAAAAGCGTAAAAATCATACTTCTTCATATTTCTTTCATATTTCAAACTTTTAACCCTTGGTTCACCCCTTTATGTTTTGAATTTGAAAAAGATGAGAAACGCGTGTCAAATCATTTTTGATTTCAAGTGTTTTCACCAACTTTGAAGTCAAAAGGCCTATCAAGTCATGTTTTTTCGTAGTCTTTCCGTATACGAACCTTAACCCTCGGCTCACTGCGTTAAATTTTGATATTCGAAAAAATAAAAAATAGGTGTCGCATTATTTTTGATTTGAAGTGTTTTTACCAAATTTTAAATCAATAGGCCTATTAAATCGCATTTCTTCATACAACACCTTAACCCATGATTTGCCCCTTTAGACCCCGAATTTAAAAAAATCTTGTCTGAGCGGAGGTTGATTTTTGAAGATGTACATACAGTTCAAATTTCATGTTTGTAGCTTTAGCGGTTTGAGATGGGCGATGATGAGCCAGTCAGTCAGGATCAGGGGCGTAGCCAGAACTTGGTCATGGGGGGGGGGTTTAAAATGTTTTTTTCGCCAGTTTAGTATTACGTGTTTTTTAAAGTTAACTTCACTTTCCAAATAGGGCATTTTGTGATGGCTTATGTGACTTATTGCATTGGAAATTAAATTTGTCCCGATTTTTAGTAAACATTTCATGAAATTTGGTGCACTGGAAGCGAAGTTATTGCATCTGAAGTGAAAGTATGTATGTGTCATCGTACAAAAATGAGCATCGAACAAAGACCCAATATTAACTTTTGTTTTAAAAATGTTAAAATTTTAACCGAAGCATTTAAATTTATGAACCAAGTTTATGGTGATGATTTTTTATACCGTGGTGGAGTTCGTAAGTAGTAAACGCGATTTAAAAACGATTGTCAGGACATAAATGCTGACCAACGTGTTAGCCAACTGAAATCCGCGATCACCGTAGATTCCATCAAAACTGGGCGGTAATTCATAAAAGATTAGCCGAAGTCTTCATTGACTTTGCTTGCTTTACTTATACCCACCCGAGTGATCTTTTTAATATTCGTGTTTAATATCTGCCAGAGTATTTAGCTATGATTTCGAATAACTGCACAAATTGGAAGGTAATTTTCAATAACATGAACAAATTTTTTAGAAATTTTGTTTATGTTTAAACTTGAATTTTGTAATTTTGTATACAAAATACCTACCCGGGTGATCCCAAGTGCTTTTGCTGCCATTTTGAACAAAACAATAAATTTTTTTGCGTACCTCATTATGTGTTAAATAAAACATCTGGAAAGAAATTTTGTAATATTTTCCATAGTTGCAAAATAAATCATTAAAGTTAGGCCTTTTTCGAAAAACGAGCTATTGCCAGAGGAAGATACTAAAATACTGAGGTATGAAAAATATTTATATATTATTATATCTTAATTGTTAGTTTTACTCAAAATATCGGCGGAAGAGCCTGGGGTCATCCGGGTGAACGACATTGGTAAACGACGTATAAAAAAATTGTTGGTAAGGCGAAACATCTCAATAGCATAAATTTATCAATAGCATTTTAACTGAACATCTGGCTATCGAAGGATACCATCTCACCGATCGACACTTGTTTTGACTGTGTTGACTGTTTGACACTCCTCGTTTTCACCTGGTGCGGCACCGTGCGACCTTCACCTTTTCAAAAAATTCATTTCCCGATGAAAAAAGCGTTTAGAGAACGAGGAAACCATCCAAAAGGCTTGTACAGACATCCTGAAGGATATTTCGGTCGACGAACTAAACTACTCTTGCTAGGCTGTATTGAGCATAAACGGGACTATTAAAAAAACAAATTAGCTTCGCTCAAACAATTTTTTAATATTTTTCTTTTAAATGTTTAAAGATGACCTTTTTGCTAATGTTGGAACGTACATACGACGCATAGTGATTGAAAATGTTGACAAATTATAGGCTATGGGGGGGGGGGGGGGGTTCTGACACCCTAAACCCCTCCCTTAGCTACGCCCCTGGTCAGGATAAACAATTAAATGCATATAGATTCACTTTTCACTATTAAAATGTTCTCAATTGTACGATTTATTTAGAAAAAGCCGTTTTTGAACTCTCTCTCTAAAATTTAACACACTTTTTTAATAAAGTTAAAAATTGCCTTTTTGCAACTAAAGTAATTTTATCGTAACGCATAGTTAGTCGCAGGCACAAAAAATAAGGGAAAATTTTGAAATGGAAATACGATAAAATTGTTTTTTCTCAAACTTCGTAACGGTTCATCGTAGAGATGTGAGCTTTTAGGGACTGATGACAAATTTAAAGTGCTATCGTTACCGGTAAAAAAATTAATTTCGGTAAAAATGGCTCATACGACAAAATCGCGGGAAGGCAAAAAAAAAAAATCTCAAAATCTAAAATTCTCGCAAAAGTAGTTCCGCTACTGCACAGCTTCCATATTTCGCTCATTTCCCCTGCGCATAAAAATTAGCGCCAATCCCATTTTCGCGTCTCTCCGTGTGCGCACACACTCCAATTTCTATCCATTTCTTTGTGCTTTGTACAAAAAATCAGCAGCAAACTGCCCAGCTGCCTTCCACTTGTGCCATATTCACGCACTTTTCCTTGTGCACTTTGTCTTTGCGCTTGTACATAAGACCAGCAGCGACAGCCCAGCTGCTGTGTACATTCTGCGCGCCCACTTCTGCACATATTTCCGTATTTCCCTTTGTGCTATATCCGCACGCACTTGGCAGCACGCAATTCAGCTGCTTGGCCCAAGTGCATATATATATACATAAACAAGAAAGCACAAAGCGGGTACAGTGGGACAAGTTGCACATTTTCACGGCACATTGAAAATTTTCTTTGACTTAGAAAATTTTCAATCGTGCATATATACAAATATATACATATATATACAATACACACATACACATTACTACGTACAGTGGGACAACAAGACCCGTCCCAAGTACATTGAAAATTTTCGACTTAGAAAATTTTCAATTGTACATATCAAACGTTCACTGCACATACACTTCATATACATTCAGTGGGACAAACATAACCCACCGGTACACACAAATTTAATTTTTCTCCCTCATACAATTAAATAAATTTTACTAAATTTACTAACAATTAACCAATATTATATTCAAAAATATAATTTGACATACACTTACACTTATATTTTTCTGTTTCACATACTTTTATACACATACCCACACATATTTATTTTTCATACATTTTACACACATTTATACACATACACATATTTATTCATTTTCGTTTAATAAATTAAATACAAATACACATATACAAATAATATTTACTGTCACTTGTTGTTTTTATTTTCTTAAATTACACACAACACATACAAATTTCCATTTTTTCGGATTCCGCGGTTCAAATTTACAATTTTTTTGATATTTTCTCGTATTATTCCCATACGTTTAGTAAAGTTGGCCAAACAATTAAAGGCAATTACCCATACAATCGAACGATTTTAACACATTCGTGTAACGTTGCGATTTTTTCAAATTTTAAGCCGTTCGTGCGGACGCGGCCAACTTTAACCCTTTCGTGCATTCTCATTCTAAGGCGGGAATTTTACTTTAACTTTTTGCACCTGACCCCCCTCTCTCTCAAGCTTCGCTTTCTTATTTTCAATGCCGGTAGAGCGTTCGCCCAAAAAGCAGTCAGACGCGATGGAGTCAACCGCCTCCAAACAACCCCCTAAGGTGTCAACTGAATTATTTTTGACAGACCCTGTCACACGTGAGCCGCCACAAACGCGCTCCAAATCCCCCATACTCAAAGCAACCGATCCTAGCGTTGCTAAATTTATATTCGAATCCGATCGGCTCCCATTGAGGAACAAAGTCCCTCATCCAAATTCGTCGAAAGAATTTGGAAGCCCAATGGGAAAGGCTTATGTTGGCTTATGAGGCAGTCTCCATTGCGGAAGACAGTTGCCAGCCCGACCGTTTTAAGGAGTCGGCTCGGCAGAAGATCGAAGCCTGCACAGACCAGTATGAGTTGTGCATGGCTCAAATGTCGGACATCATTGAGATGCTCCAGCCTCAGCCCACTCAGCACGCTGCGCATAAGGAACAGGTTCAATCCCTAGAACCAACACATACTCCAAACATTTGTTTACAAGTTCCACCTTGCGATACCGAAACATTTTTCGGGGGCTATGAGCAGTGGCCGTCCTTCCGGGACATGTTTACCGCAGTATACATAAACCACCCCAAGCTCACTCCAGCCCAAAAATTGTATCACCTCCGATACAAGACGCAAGGCAAAGCCGGTGCAATTGTGAAACAATTTGCCTTAAGTGACGAAAACTTCGGACTCGCATGGGAAGCCCTGAAATCCCGCTACGAAAACGGGCGCATATTAGTTGACAACCAAATCCGATCCCTTCTAAATATTACTCCGGCTACTACCGAAAATAGCGAAGCGCTGCAGCGGATTCAAAGCACAATCAATAATTGTCTTTCGGTACTTAGGTCCCAGGCCGTGGACACCGACAATTGGGATCCGCTGCTTGTGTACATTTGTTGCACCAAATTGCCCAAAGAGAGATAGGCTCTCTGGGAACAATCCCTTACATCTCGTAAGGACCTGCCTCTTTGGTCGCAAATGGACGAGTTCCTGACCTGCAGGTACGAGGTGGCGGAACGGCTCAATAGCATTCGCCCCGCTAAGCCAAAACCACAACCCTCCAATTTTTATACTCCCCAAAATCGGCCTCAAAACAGACCTCAGCTCTTCCACACTGAGGTGAAAAAAGACTTCGCGTGCAAACTTTGCAACGCAAATCACCCTATTCGAACTTGTCAGAGTTTCAAGAAGCTCAGCCCCCAGAGCCGACTGAAATACGTCAAAGAGCACAACTTATGTGAAAATTGTCTTGCCACCACGCATACCATAAAGGATTGCACAAGCAGTTTTACATGTGTTTACTGCCAAAGGAAGCATCATTCCCTGCTTCATTTCAACAAATCTCAATCCTCGCAGCCTCTCAATAGGTCTCAGACGACCACTTCTCAGGTCGCAACGGCTCATCCACAACCGAACAATAACTCCACAACTCATTCCCCCACTTCAGATGCGCAACCCAGCACATCTTCAAGGTTAAGTACGCCTCAAGTACAAGCCCTTAATTCCAATAATGGCACCCAATCCCTTCTGCCTACGGCACTGGTGTCTATTGCCCACTCACGACAATTGTTCAAGGTTAGAGCGTTGATCGACCAAGGCTCGCAACGCACCTTCATTTCCTCGAAGGTTCAAAAACGCCTTAAATTGCCAATTGAAAGATCTCACTTCGAAATTTCAGGCATGGGCGGTAAAATTGTGCAAAACGCTAATCACATTTGCTTTTTGACGTTGGCAGTTCCAAACTCCAGCACGACCCTCAATGTGCAAGCAATAGTACTCCCCCAATTAACAAAATTGCTACCCCCATTCACAATTAGCCATTAACCATTGGCAGTGATCTGATTCCCCAGATCTTACTCGAAGGTATCCGACGAAATGTGTGTGGCAGTTTATTAGCCCAAAACACCATTTTCGGTTGGATACTCAGCGGGCCAGTATCCCATACGGTGTCATCTTATTCGACACACGTAGCAGAAATCTCCAATGAGGAACTTAGTTCACAACTCAGGCAGTTCTGGGAGCAGGAAGAAGTCAAACTCCCGACACCTGTCTCCTCGGATGACACTTATTGCGAAGAGTTATACCAGAAGACCACAACCCGTGGATCGGACGGTAGATATACTGTTAAACTTCCCTTTAAGGCAGACTTTCCATGCTCGATAGCGTTAGGCAATTCCCGCCCCAACGCGCTCCAGCAATATGTCAGCATGGAGCGAAATCTCTCCCGAAAGGGAAACCTCAAGACCATCTACGATGGCGTCTTTGAGGAATATCTCACCCTTGACCATATGGAACTCACAAATCGCCGTGAGATAATCCAAAATGGCAAATACTTTTCGTTCTATCTGCCTCATCACGCAGTCATCCGCCCCGAGAAGAAGACCACCAAAGTCCGAGTGGTTTTCAATGCCTCAAAGTCCTCGAGTTCTGGTCGGTCACTTAACGACATTCTGCATACTGGCCCTACTCTTCAAAATGACCTCACAGCTCTCATTCTCAGATGGCGCCTTTACCGCTTTGTCTTCAATGGCGATGTCTAGAAGATGTATAGGCAAATTCGGGTCCATAATGATCACCAGGAATTCCAGCGAATACTCTTTCGCAAATCCCCGGAATCTCCTATTCAAGACTTCAGATTGAATACGGTGACATTTGGGGTTAACTGCGCGCCATATTTGGCCATCAGAACGCTCCATCAATTGGCCCATGATGCTCAGCCATCCAGCCCGTTAGCGGCAAAAATACTTCTCGAGGAAACGTATGTCGACGACATTCTTTCCGGAGGTCACGATCTTGCCACAACTAAGGAGGCTTTCTCAAGTGATAGCCACCCTCAACTCCGGAGGTTTCCCCCTTAAAAAGATAACGGCTAATCACCCAAAACCCCTAGAGGAAATTCCCGAAGACGACCTTTTCGATTCGGAATTCTTCAAGTTCGATTCAACGAGTTCCACTAAGACTCTTGGCATCCGTTGGAATGCTCTATCGGACTCATTTTCATACTCCATCTCTCCCACTACTCCTGCAAACTCATTTACGAAAAGTCAAATTCTTTCCTCCGTTGCAAAACTTTTCGATCCCGCAGGATGGCTTTCGCCTATAATGATTCTTGCCAAAAAGCTTCTTCAAGAGCTTTGGCTTGAAGGCACTGAGTGGGATGAGTGCATAAAGCCAGGATCACTTATCAAGTGGCAGCAATTCATTGAGAATTTGCCTGCCATAGAACTTATCGAAATTCCCCGGTGGGTTCACTACGCCCCGAATCGAAATGTTCAGATCCATGGATTTTGCGATGCCTCCGAAAAGGCATAGTGTGCAGCTCTATACATACGTATTAGCACGAATGGTGACAACCTCTCGTCACATCTCCTTGTTGCAAAAACAAGAGTTGCACCTCTCCAGACAATAAGCTTACCTCGCTTAGAGCTTTGCGGAGCAGTTTTACTCTCCCAGCTCATTAAATCCCTCCGCTCTCATCTCGGGTTCGATAAATCGGAAATCCATTTATGGACCGATTCTGAAATTGTCCTTGCTTGGTTGGAAAAATCACCTTGCACATGGAAAACTTATGTTGCCAACCGCACGACTCAAATACGTCAAAATGTGCACAACGCTCCCTGGCGACATGTCCCAAGCGCTGAAAATCCCGCGGACTTAGGAACGCGCGGATGCAAGCCGCAAGATCTTAAAGATCACCGTCTATGGTGGAATGGCCCCAAATGGCTGCAGCAAGCTTCCGATGCTTGGCCCAAAAGTCACTCTTGCAAAGTTCCAATCCCGGAACAACGAGCGATTGACTGCCGCCATCTTCTCGAAGAGCAAACCGACATCCTCGATCGGTTCTCCAGCTTCTCTCGAGCCCTGAGAGTAATTGCATACATGTTCCGATTTGTTCATAACGGCATCTCCTCCCGTCGCCAACATCATCCCATACACGGAACTCTGTTAGCCCAAGCAGAGTTGGCATTTGTTAAGAATCGCCTTATAACTCTCGCGCAAAGTTCCCATTATCCTCAGGAACGACAAGCGCTCTCTCATTCTCTTCCCATATCCAAGAAAAGTTCTCTCTTGGTGCTCAATCCCTTCTTAGACAAACAGAAGGTGATGCGAGTTAATGGCAGACTCGCCAATGCGGCATTGTCGTACAATGAACGCCACCCCATTATTCTCCCCCCAGAGTCCCGCTACTGCAATTTGCTTCTTCAATTCCTTCATAAGCTATTGCTGCATGCGGACCAATGACTCATGACACTCACTGGCTTGTCCATTACGTAAACTTTTCAACATGTCATACACCACAGGTGTATTTCCGACATGTTGGAAGGTTGCAAATGTTCAACCAGTTCCTAAAAAAGGCAAGACTACTGACCCTGCGAACTACCGACCTATAGCAATCCGCTCGGTGCTCTCCAAAGCAATGGAAAGCATTGTAAACTTCAACCTTGTGAGGTATCTGGAGCACAATAGACTGCTAAGTGACCGCCAATACGGCTTTCGGAGACAGCGATCGACGGGAGACCTTATGGCGGTCCTCACCGAGAAATGGAGCCACAGCATTCTAAACCTCGGTGAAAGCAAGGTTGTTGCACTGGATATTTCCAAGGCCTTTGACCGGGTGAAGCATAAAGCACTCGTGTCAAAATTGATTGCCTATGGCGTCGGTAGTATCTTCTCTCGTTGGATTACGAGCTTCCTCTATGATCGCTCTATTCGTGTTGTAATAGACGGCATAGCCTCGGAAAAACATTCTCTTAGCGCGGGAGTGCCGCAGGGTTCGGTCCTTTCTCCAACCCTTTTCCTGCTCTTCATCAACGAACTATAGTCGTCGACGAAGAATCCCATCTACTCGTTTGCGGATGACAGCACCATTTGTCATTCATACTCCTTCACAAAGCGCCCTACCTCTGTGGAGATTGAGAGAGAACGGCGCCGTATGAATGACACACTTAATAGCGACCTACAAACAATCTCCAAGTGGGGTCAAGCGAACAGGGTCGATTTTAATCCTCGCAAGACCCAATGTTGCCTGTTATCCCACCAACGAGTCTCCCCACATCCCAACACATCCCTGGTTATGGGTGGTGTGGGTATTGCGGAGTCGGCAGCTCTTGATGTTCTGGGCATATCCATTAAGAACGATCTTCGTTGGAACGATCATATTTTTGACGTGTCGAAAGAAGCAGCCAAGTGCCTTGGCTTCCTAAAGCGGTGCAAAAAATATTTCACTCCGTCCGATCTCCGCATTATTTATACCACTTATATCCGACCTAAAATGGAGTTTAACACGCACCTATGGGCGGGGGCTTCAAAACCCCATTTGGAGCTCCTGGACCGGGTGCAAAACCGTGCAATTAAGCTTATAGGGGACAGTAGGGCATCCAGCTCTATTGACTCCTTGGACCATCGTCGAAACGTGGCATGTGTGGTGTTATTTTACCGGTACTTTTTCGGTAATTGCTCAGTGGAGATGAGCAGCTTGCTGCCATCACTCCGGGTATTCCCCAGGGCAACCCGTTTGAACACTGTCGCCCATGCATTCCACGTTGAAACGATGTTCCAGCGCACTACGCACTACAGAGAAGGTTCGTTCCTGGCCCGTACAGCGCGATTATGGAATGGTCTCCCTGCAGATATTTTCCCCAGCACTTATGATCTTGATGGGTTCAAGGCAAGAGTCCACAAATTCTTCACCCAACATCCTTTCTCCTAACCTATATATCCTTCCTGAACCAGCGCAATGCCTCGCATTTATAGGGGTATCCCCTGCGCGTTGGCTCGTATTAAAAAAAAAAAAATATCATGTAGAAGCTTTGCTGCCTTTAAATGGCAACGAGCTCAGTTCCAGGTGTCTGACAGGTACAGTAGAGACCAGGCCCAGTTCAACTCTCCATTTTTGAGCAGTCGGTGTAGATAGCCAAAACCAATTCTGTCTTTTGTCAGACTAAGACCCGGTCTTCCCTAGTCGGGTATAAAGTGGGGATTTTGAAACAGAAGTCCCAACCGTTGAATAATTGAGTTACCAAGAAGCAGAAATCATTGTGCATAAATTACATTCGACCAAAGGTGCTGTTGGAAGGGGCGTGAAACTCTTCAGAGACTATAATGACATCTTGTGACATAGAAATTAATTGTTGCTGCAAGCTGCCTGTGCAAGGAGTACCTGTAGCGGCTGAATGAAAAATTCACATTTTATCATAAAAAATAAATAATTTCTTAACACCCAATTATTTCAATTACCATTGTATTCGAAATGGGTTGCGGAATATTCAAATGAGTTCAGTAGTTTCCGAGACACGACATTTCATAATTTACTTAACTACTACCACAGAATAAACAGTATACAGAAGGCGCATCTGAAATAATTTTGCGATTTCATTTCAGACGCGGGCGGGAGCAGCAAAGATGAGGAAAATGTATATGGAACCGAGAGACTTCGGCTATTCGAAGATATTCGCGATGACTTCGGCACACTTCTTAATTCGAAGTCAGCTTTCATAATTTGCTTTATGTTGATGTGGTCAGTCGCACATCAACTGCGAGCTGTGATTTTGCGACTGCTGCTGTGATTCGCCTTGTTACCAGTACAGCGCAGCAGGTCCCATACGCACTTCGGCTATTCGCATAATTGTGTGCGCTGACTTCACATGCAATGAAATAATCAACCACCAAAAAGCCAACAAAAGCAAAAACACAATTTCCCTTGTTCGCGCTCATTTTTTGTGTGTATACTTATTTTCGTTGACGATCGCTTTCGCTTCAACAAGCTGAGAACAGCTCGTTATCAATCTAATCGTTGCGCTGTCTGTTGAAATGAATCCAAATGAAATTTGTTTGAATTGAAAAATTTAAACGAATTCTGACGTGGTTGAATCCCCAAAAAATTTGTTTAAATTGAAAAATTCTGTTAACGACCATCAAGTTTTTATCATGAACTAGCTGACCCGGCGAACTTCGTCCTGCACGACATTTGTTGTTTTTTTATAATGAAATACGCGAGATGGCGAATCAATGGCGATGTGGCAAATGGCAAATTGACGAAGAAAACCAACTGAAGGAAGAAAAGGGAGCTACTGATTAACGCAATCGAGGCCCGTAAATAAGCAATGGTGCTGCTAAGTTTCAGTAAAGAAATGGATAGCGCTTGAACAATATTTAAGTTATATTGGCAGGGCCATGGCCCCTTATTCAATATCCGCACAATGCCCTCTGTCGAAAGAGAAAATGGTAGGTTCGTACTAAGTGTCATTGCTGAGCAACTTATAGGTCAGCGAAATATTTGGGTCCCAACAAATGTGCCACGCCGCTTGTCCAACGCTTATAAAAACTTACCAGTAGAATGACCCATCTATGGGACGACGGGGTACTAAATTTCAGTGTTGTACGACTTACAACTTCAAAGATATTCTCTATTAAAAATTTGGTTTGTATGGGCAGTGCCACGCCCCCTTGTTCAATACCCTCATCATTCCCTCTGTCGAAAGATATGAATAAATGGTAGGTTCGTACTTAATTTCATTGCTGTGCGACCTATAGTTCAGCGGAATATTTGGATCACAAAAAATGTGCCACGCCTCTTGTCCAACGCCCACCAAATCTTACCAGTAGAATAACTCATCTATGGGACGACGGGGTACTAAATTTCAGTGTTGTACGACTAACAATTTCAAAGATATTCTATATTAATAATTTGGCTTGTATGGGCGGTACCACGCCCCCTTGTTCAATAGCCGCACCATTCCCTTTGTCGAAAGATATAAATAAATGGTAGGTTCGTACTTAGTTTCATTGCTGTGCCACTTATAGTTCAGCGAAATATTTGGGTCACAAAAAATGTGCCACGCCCCTTCTCCAACGCCTATCAAAATTTAACAGTAGAATGACACTTCTATGGGAGGATGTCAAACCAAATTTCAATGCTGTGCGACTTACAATTCCGAAGCTATTCCATATAAAAGATTTTAGTTGTATGGGCGGAGCCACGCCCTCTTGTTAAATACCCGCCCCATTCCCTCTGCCGAAAGATATGACTAAATGGTACGTTCGTACCAAGTTTCATTGATGTGCGACTTACAGTTCTGCTGAAATGTTGGGTCATAAAAAATGTGCCACGCCCCTTGTTCTTTTCCTGAATTTTCTTTGCTATAAACCTCACACAGCCCGAGACCTTTCCAACGAATGCAAAACCGTGGAAATCGGTTCGTGCGTTCTGGAGTTATAGCGTCAGGAAGGAAAACCCGACTTATTTTTATATAGTAGATGTAATTTGTATAATTTGTTGAAGCGTTGTAATTTACAAGGGAACGAAATGTTTATATATTTCAAAAATTGCAACTATTTTAATAGTAGTTTAAAAGTAAAAGCTCCAAGCGACTCATTTTTTATTAATTTCAAAAATCTTTTACAACACATTTCATACGTTTTTTAAGGAAACCCCTCATTCCTCCAATATAAAAAGCTTTTGTACAATTTGTGTGTTGCAAATGTAACAGAAGTAGATGAATCCAAAATGTGGTTTTCAGAACCGTCTACTTGTAGGGAACATAAGCAATTTATATTAGATTACTTTTTAATAATTTTGCTTGGAACAAATTGCATTTGGCTAAAAGAGCACATTGCAAGTAAAACGAAAAATAAGAATAAAATAAAAATACTAAAGAACGCATAAAAATACTAAATGATTATATCATTTTAAGAAAATAAAAAGAATAAATAATGAAGAAAAAGTTATAAATACCAACTAAATAAGAATAATAACAATAAATAACAATAATTAATAATAAATACCAATAATTAAATTCATGTTTTGTTTTTGTTTTGTTAATTTAATTAACAAAAAATTTCAATTTGAAAGCTATTCTCAATAGCATTTACACTTTTGACAATTTATCAAGGAAAGAGCTTTTACTTTTAGAAATAGAATGCCAATTCTTGACATATAGTAAAAACGTGACAAATAGTCAATATGTTGAATTTATTAAGAATTGGGCTGTTAATATATGAATTTGAAAAATTTATCAGTATGAATTTTATTAGGCCAGAAGGCAACGTAGCCTACATGAATGCCAACATTGCACAGCAGAAATTCATGGTTTTGTTTTTGTATCAATAAGAACGCACACTCTACTGTACGCCTTTGCGAATTCACATGGTTCATTATTCATAGCAGAACCGAAAGCCATGGAAATTCAATTTGTTTTTCATCTTGTGCAGTTGCTCGTATTGTTTTCAATCGCCTCAGCGCATACACAAGCAACACGCACGTTTATTTTCAAACGGACACACACCCTTGCATATTCGAATTTTCAAACGGTACGCCGCGGCGCGCCGTCTCGTGCCAATCAGCACAGCACAGCTCGCAATTGATGTTCCTTGTCGAACACCCCAACAGAGAATGAAGGTGATCTTCGAAAATTGAAGTTTGCTGAAGCCAGCCACAAAACTTCGTATAGCCGAAGTACTACTGCGCCTCGTCCCCTTTACTGCTTCCCCCCGTATCCACAAACGGGCCGTACCGCTGGAACCCGCAAAGAAAATTTTCTTTACACCAGATGCGCATTCTGTATATTGTTTGTTCTGTGCTACTACATTTACAAGTGGGTAGCCAATTCCATAGAAAATGGCCAGTTTCGTATGGCAGCTCCCTTCTTAAGATTTGGAGATAGCGGGTTGGTATGGTTGGAAGAAACATTCGGGAGAGAAAATAAATGAGTGTCGGTCTAAGATATGACACGTATGGGGCCAACCTGGGACCGGTGGGAGCCTATTTTATAAAAATGATAATTTTGTATGGGAGCCCCATACAAGCCAAGCAGCAATCAAGGCATTGACATCCTACCAGGTATCCTCGAAACTGGTGTCGGAATGCCTTGAGAAGCTGAACGAACTTGGCCGTCACAATCAGGTGTGGGTCCTCTGGGTTCCGGGTCACGCCGGGATTGATGGGAACGAGCAGGCAGACAAACTTGCAAGAAGGGGGGCGTCTACCCCCTTTGTCGGCCCAGAACCTTTCTGTGGTCTAGGCAAAGGAGCACTGTCCATCCTTTCCAGGAAGGACGAGATAACCATCCGGAATCAATACTGGGAAAACCAACCAGGCCTTGAACATTCCAAGATGGTTATTGGATCTTATAACAAGAAAAGGTTCGAGGAATGTATGAGTCTCTCAAAGAATAATCTAAGGATTATCACAGGTATCAGACGTCTGCATGATTGCATTCAAAACGTGTTTTGACTCATTCACTCTTAAATTACGCATTCACTCACTCACATTCCTTTTTGTGATTGTGAATGAATGAGTCATAATTTGTTCTCGAGTGAGAGATTGTACTGTATTCATAAATTGAATGAGTCATTTTATAGTGTACTCAAACAGAAACTGTATTCACTTTATGCTGTGAATAAAGCGAAATGAATGATTTGAATCATTCATATTGAGTGGTGTGCTCAAAATGAAACTAAAAAATGCTTTTCTATCAAGTTCTATCAAGTAAATAAATTGTCAACGAATACCAGCAATGAAAACAAAAACGAAATATACCGCTGTTTGTTGCTTTTGTTTACATTCGGCGAACAGCATTGCCAGGCAACTCTTTTTCTGTGCAATTTGATGCAATGATGAAAAAAAATTATTTTTCCAATTTTCGTTATGATTTTCTTTTTAATTACAGATGTGTTTATCAGCATTATTTTGCAGTTACGTAGAAGGTGAATACTAAGCAATCATCGCAAAGCGAATATCGCTGCTCGGCGTTTTGAGCTTTTGCCCCTCATTGTGAAACAACAGATTAAAACAAAGAAGCTATGTACTTTTGCTGTTAATTGGTGTATGTTTACGTTTTCTTTCATCCTTCATCAAAATCTAATATTTGTAAGCCAAGTGGTCTATTCGATGCTGGCAATACTGTTGGCAAATGAACCGTCTGTCCGATTTGACAACGAACCGAACAAAAACACTAACAAAATACACGTGAATTTTTTCGCTCTTTCCTGCCACTTGATAACCTTACGAACAAGTGCGTAATGAATATTCACTAAAGAGAATGGTGTGTTATGACTCTCTCTATTTTTTGACTCATTCTTTTTGTGCACAGCTTTTGCTTTGCCTACAGCAATTACTGTATTCATATTGTAATGACTCTTAGAAAGTGTGCACTCAGCAGAAGTGTCAACACTGTGGGAGAGAAAGTGAATGGATCCATGCAGATGTCTGACAGGTATATTGACAGGGCATTGTAGATTGAACTATCATCTAACCAAACTAGGTATCAGGGTAAATGAACTCTGTAGGTTCTGTTTGCAGGACAATGAAACTGCAATACACATACTAGGCTTATGCCCTGCACTAATGCACAAACGGAAGAAGCACCTGGGTGAATACATTATACCAGGATCGGACTGGGTTTCCAAAGGCTTAGGAAATATACTAAGATTCCTTTTGGAAACTGGACTCACGGACGAACTGTGAAGGCCAAGAAGGGGGCATAATAGATCTTTCAGGTCGCGGTGCACTTTCCCCAGCAATAATAATAATAATAATGGGAGCCCCATTAAGTTTTGGAGATAAGATATAAATATGTTTAAAAGAAATGTTCAGTAGATAAAACAAGTAAGGTCAGTCATAGATTTTAACCCACTAAAAGCAACTTATGAGCAGCTGTGGAGCAATTTGTCGAATTTACCAGCTGTTTTGTGAACTTTGACCTCGATGCGATGCGATGCGACGCCCACTCTAGCCACAAAATTTGTTGGCTTATGTACTTTTTCACCAAACTGCATGAAATGAGAGGTTTTTCATCACCGAAATCGAAAAATCGTACACTAAATCATGGCGAATGTACATACAAATAGATCTCGCTCAACACGGCATTTTCCAGGAACGTAACTTCCGTGTTAACACGCATCCGTCGTTAACAAAAAGTTACGAAAGAGTCGTTTATGTGTCAATTTGACACAACATATTGTTATACAATGCCAAAAACTGAATGAAAACTGAGTGGAAGTAAAGAAATCATTGCGCTTCACATGTTTTGCATATAATGAAACGGTGCTCCGCACAAACTTTATTTTTGCATTTGCCACATTCAACGGAATGAATATAGGCAACCCGCACTTGCGGACATATGTGACACCTCGCGCGGTTCTTCCAAGGCGTATGATACGCCAAGCCGTGCAGCGATGGTTCAGGTGTTTCCGGAAGCTGTTGTGATGGTGATGTAACACCACGAATTTTATTTACCACCGACATGGTAGACTCTGCTGGGTGTGCGTTCTCGCTGTTCCACTTGTGGTACCACAAGCGAATTCCCCGGTTCGAGCAAAAACAGGCGTCTACGAAAGTTCTTTTTGGCATAATTGCATAGTGGATTCAAATCGATGAATAGCACAAATGCATTCAACGCAGAGATGTCGAGTATGTTACAAAAGACTGCAACGGCCCATCGATTTACTTTGCGCCTACAGCGATAGATCCCCACCACCTCGTCCATGATGTCCACGCCACGTTTCGTTACATTATAGAAATTTATTATCTTTGGTTTCTTTTGAACGTCGTTCTCAGTCACTTCCTTTCCCTTGTGCATAGTGCCAAAGAATATACAATATAAAGAATACGCATCTTCAAAAATGTTGCAAACGTGTTTGATGACGCGGGCGGTAAGAGATGAGCGGAGGCATAGGTTCCAGGAAATTTGCTGCCGCTCAACAGTTTGCGAGAACGTTAACACTGCGTTTGACAACAGCAAAAAGCAGTGTTGTTGTTGTAACGGCTCCGCTCGTATATATTGAAATGGTGGTTGTGTGGCGTAGTGATCGCTCATTTTTTGCATGCGTCAAAGCGCAAGCGGAGAACGAACAACGAACCAAAGCATCGTCGTTTCAACGAAGATGATTCGGGATTCGCTTATGTTTTCACTGGTGTCGTTTATTGTGTGTATGCTTTTTTGTGTTGCCGATTGGTTTTGCTGCACAAATTGCTGTAATGTCACCATCAATCGAATCTTTGTGGTGTATGGCTTTTTGCTGGCCAATGCTTTGATTGATTTAAAAATTTGGTGGTTGATCCCAAATTAAAATGTTTACAAATATTTTTACGTGGCGAGTTCGAAGTAAAATTATTTGTTTATATTTTCACATGGTTGATTACAATTCTGAGAATATGGGTAAACTAAAAAAAAATTAACTGATGGGCATATTGACTTCAAAATTAGTGAAAACACTTGAAATCAAAAATAATTAGATACGTGTTTTAATTTTGTTGTTTTCTGAAAATCGTAATCTAACGGACAAACCAAGGGTTAAAAGATTGTATGGAAAAACATAATTTAATAGGTCTATTGACTTTCAATAGAGCGAAAGCACTACAAAAGCACTAAATAAAGAAATAAATAATAAGACAAGTATTTTGTCATAAGAAAAATGTTATTACGGCATGCCTACGTTTAAAAATAGTATAAATATTCTACATTATTTATTTTTTAATTGCCTGTAGCGATCATATAGGTCGCCATGCCAGCCATATTTTATTTTCTTTTCTATGATTTTGCGCACACTACAGTCGGCAGTGAGTTCAGGAGCAATATCAGACGCCGTGCAGGCTTATAGAAGAAGAACAAAAGCCAGCCAGAAAATAGAAATAGTTTTACAATTTCAATTTTTCGCCAGCGCAACAACAACAACAACAGCACATCGTCTTCCTCCTCTTCGGACAATTGTGCGGGAATGAACGAGCGAGCACAGACGCAGCATTCGTGTTGCCATGATTTGCGCTCAGAGCATTATGCTCTCATTTCAAGTGTTTCGTCTCGTTGTCTACCCCCCGCATCATGAAGACGGGTGGCGATATCAGCACCCGCATTCAAATTTTTGCTTGTACGTGATGCACACTCTCTATGTTCCATACTTTTTGATAGTGCTCAGCAAAGTTGCGAAGCGACATCTCTTTGTGACATAAGAAACCAAAGTGGAACCAAGATCGTCGTTGAATGAAAATTTCGAATGGTAAAATGGTTGTGTTTTCAAGTCGAGTAATAATGGAGGTAGTTTTTGTCGATTTTTCCATATCGTGCCAACGATGGTCATTTGCCGTTGGTTCAGTTTCACTGCAAGACCATGAGATGTGAAGAAATTGTCATAAGTCACATTTCTTCCATTCAGCCCATCTGTGAGTTGCAAAACAACCCGTTCAGCCTACGGAGTTTCGACCAATGTAAACGTCTATAGCATAAACATATAAAATATGTACATACATACATACATAGGTTGCAGCATCACAGTGCACCCAATGTTTGATGCCATATTTGCAAGGCTTCGAAGGAAGGTATTGAGTGAATAGACAGCGACCGCGGTAAGGCAACAACTGCTCATAGACCGTCACATTTGTTTATATGTATGCCAATTGCAGCCGGTTAGCCCTTTTTTCAAATATGGCACGAATCGGCGCTAATTTATCGCGGGCACGCGAATTCCCTCTTTCTTCGCGATCGTCAAAGAGTAGACAGCGAGTGATTTCTTTGTAGCGCTATAGTGACTTTGTCGCTGCGAATACTGGCGGTTCAATTTTAGAGTTCCACAACTCAGGCACACATTCACCATGTGACCGGTATACACCAACAAGAAGCAATATCCTAGTACGCACGCATCGTGCAAACATCAACCTTCTTCCAGCATTTTTACGTGAGTCACATAAGTTGGTCATATCAACAACAGTTTGCTCAATGGGCTCTATGAACAAAAGAAATGCAGAAAAACGCTATTCTATTCTACAACTACAAGAAACGTTCAAGAAGGCAATGAAAAAATTTCCGAAAACTTTCTGAATACACGAAATACAACTGACGCGTAAACAAATTGTGGGTGTTTTTTCATATGTGTCAAATTGACACGCTAGCGACTCTTTCGTAACTTTTTTTGTTGGCACGCCCCTAAGCATGTAAACACTTCGGGCATATGATTTTTCGAAATTTCGTCGAAAATTAGTCAGTGAGCCAAAATCTCAATCAATTTCGTGAAAAAATAAAAGCGCAATGACAGTTTGAATTCGAAAATTGTGTCAAATTGACACAAACGACGGATGCGTGTTAAGCGAGGTCTACCTGTATACATGTTTCATATTTTATACAAAATAATTGAGAAGCGAATTGTGCACATACACGTAAGGAGATCACACGCATATTCATATTGCTGCCGGCTGCATAAGCCGCCATAAGATCGCTTTCGCTTCAACAAATTTGCTGAGAACAGCTCGTTATCAATCTAATCGTTGCGCTGTCTGTTGAAATGAATCCAAATGAAATTTGTTTGAATTGAAAAATTTAAACGAATTCTGACGTGGTTGAATCCCCAAAAAATTTGTTTAAATTGAAAAATTCTGTTAACGACCATCAAGTTTTTATCATGAATGTAATTTGTATAATTTGTTGAAGCGTTGTAATTTACAAGGGAACGAAATGTTTATATATTTCAAAAATTGCAACTATTTTAATAGTAGTTTAAAAGCAAAAGCTCCAAGCGACTCATTTTTTATTAATTTCAAAAATCTTTTACAACACATTTCATACGTTTTTTAAGGAAACCCCTCATTCCTCCAATATAAAAAGCTTTTGTACAATTTGTGTGTTGCAAATGTAACAGAAGTAGATGAATCCAAAATGTGGTTTTCAGAACCGTCTACTTGTAGGGAACATAAGCAATTTATATTAGATTACTTTTTAATAATTTTGCTTGGAACAAATTGCATTTGGCTAAAAGAGCACATTGCAAGTAAAACGAAAAATAAGAATAAAATAAAAATACTAAAGAACACATAAAAATACTAAATGATTATATCATTTTAAGAAAATAAAAAGAATAAATAATGAAGAAAAAGTTATAAATACCAACTAAATAAGAATAATAACAATAAATAACAATAATTAATAATAAATACCAATAATTAAATTCATGTTTTGTTTTTGTTTTGTTAATTTAATTAACAAACAATTTCAATTTGAAAGCTATTCTCAATAGCATTTACACTTTTGACAATTTATCAAGGAAAGAGCTTTTACTTTTAGAAATAGAATGCCAATTCTTGACATATAGTAAAAACGTGACAAATAGTCAATATGTTGAATTTATTAAGAATTGGGCTGTTAATATATGAATTTGAAAAATTTATCAGTATGAATTTTATTAGGCCAGAAGGCAACGTAGCCTACATGAATGCCAACATTGCACAGCAGAAATTCATGGTTTTGTTTTTGTATCAATAAGAACGCACACTCTACTGTACGCCTTTGCGAATTCACATGGTTCATTATTCATAGCAGAACCGAAAGCCATGGAAATTCAATTTGTTTTTCATCTTGTGCAGTTGCTCGTATTGTTTTCAATCGCCTCAGCGCATACACAAGCAACACGCACGTTTATTTTCAAACGGACACACACCCTTGCATATTCGAATTTGCAAACGGTACGCCGCGGCGCGCCGTCTCGTGCCAATCAGCACAGCACAGCTCGCAATTGATGTTCCTTGTCGAACACCCCAACAGAGAATGAAGGTGATCTTCGAAAATTGAAGTTTGCTGAAGCCAGCCACAAAACTTCGTATAGCCGAAGTACTACTGCGCCTCGTCCCCTTTACTGCTTCCCCCCGTATCCACAAGCGGGCCGTACCGCTGGAACCCGCAAAGAAAATTTTCTTTACACCAGATGCGCATTCTGTATATTGTTTGTTCTGTGCTACTACATTTACAAGTGGGTAGCCAATTCCATAGAAAATTGCCAGTTTCGTATGGCAGCCCCCTTCTTAAGATTTGGAGATAGCGGGTTGGTATGGTTGGAAGAAATATTCGGGAGAGAAAATAAATGAGTGTCGGTCTAAGATATGACACGTATGGGGCCAACCTGGGACCGGTGGGAGCCTATTTTATAAAAATGATAATTTTGTATGGGAGCCCCATACAAGCCAAGCAGCAATCAAGACATTGACATCCTACCAGGTATCCTCGAAACTGGTGTCGGAATGCCTTGAGAAGCTGAACGAACTTGGCCGTCACAATCAGGTGTGGGTCCTCTGGGTTCCGGGTCACGCCGGGATTGATGGGAACGAGCAGGCAGACAAACTTGCAAGAAGGGGGCGTCTACCCCCTTTGTCGGCCCAGAACCTTTCTGTGGTCTAGGCAAAGGAGCACTGTCCATCCTTTCCAGGAAGGACGAGATAACCATCCGGAATCAATACTGGGAAAACCAACCAGGCCTTGAACATTCCAAGATGGTTATTGGATCTTATAACAAGAAAAGGTTCGAGGAATGTATGAGTCTCTCAAAGAATAATCTAAGGATTATCACAGGTATATTGACAGGGCATTGTAGATTGAACTATCATCTAACCAAACTAGGTATCAGGGTAAATGAACTCTGTAGGTTCTGTTTGCAGGACAATGAAACTGCAATACACATACTAGGCTTATGCCCTGCACTAATGCACAAACGGAAGAAGCACCTGGGTGAATACATTATACCAGGATCGGACTGGGTTTCCAAAGGCTTAGGAAATATACTAAGATTCCTTTTGGAAACTGGACTCACGGACGAACTGTGAAGGCCAAGAAGGGGGCACAATAGATCTTTCAGGTCGCGGTGCACTTTCCCCAGCAATAATAATAATAATAATGGGAGCCCCATTAAGTTTTGGAGATAAGATATAAATATGTTTAAAAGAAATGTTCAGTAGATAAAACAAGTAAGGTCAGTCATAGATTTTAACCCACTAAAAGCAACTTATGAGCAGCTGTGGAGCAATTTGTCGAATTTACCAGCTGTTTTGTGAACTTTGACCTCGATGCGATGCGATGCGACGCCCACTCTAGCCACAAAATTTGTTGGCTTATGTACTTTTTCACCAAACTGCATGAAATGAGAGGTTTTTCATCACCGAAATCGAAAAATCGTACACTAAATCATGGCGAATGTACATACAAATAGATCTCGCTCAACACGGCATTTTCCAGGAACGTAACTTCCGTGTTAACACGCATCCGTCGTTAACAAAAAGTTACGAAAGAGTCGTTTATGTGTCAATTTGACACAACATATTGTTATACAATGCCAAAAACTGAATGAAAACTGAGTGGAAGTAAAGAAATCATTGCGCTTCACATGTTTTGCATATAATGAAACGGTGCTCCGCACAAACTTTATTTTTGCATTTGCCACATTCAACGGAATGAATATAGGCAACCCGCACTTGCGGACATATGTGACACCTCGCGCGGTTCTTCCAAGGCGTATGATACGCCAAGCCGTGCAGCGATGGTTCAGGTGTTTCCGGAAGCTGTTGTGATGGTGATGTAACACCACGAATTTTATTTACCACCGACATGGTAGACTCACTGCTGGGTGTGCGTTCTCGCTGTTCCACTTGTGGTACCACAAGCGAATGCCCCGGTTCGAGCAAAAACAGGCGTCTACGAAAGTTCTTTTTGGCATAATTGCATAGTGGATTCAAATCGATGAATAGCACAAATGCATTCAACGCAGAGATGTCGAGTATGTTACAAAAGACTGCAACGGCCCATCGATTTACTTTGCGCCTACAGCGATAGATCCCCACCACCTCGTCCATGATGTCCACGCCACGTTTCGTTACATTATAGAAATTTATTATCTTTGGTTTCTTTTGAACGTCGTTCTCAGTCACTTCCTTTCCCTTGTGCATAGTGCCAAAGAATATACAATATAAAGAATACGCATCTTCAAAAATGTTGCAAACGTATTTGATGACGCGGGCGGTAAGAGATGAGCGGAGGCATAGGTTCCAGGAAATTTGCTGCCGCTCAACAGTTTGCGAGAACGTTAACACTGCGTTTGACAACAGCAAAAAGCAATGTTGTTGTTGTAACGGCTCCGCTCGTATATATTGAAATGGTGGTTGTGTGGCGTAGTGATCGCTCATTTTTTGCATGCGTCAAAGCGCAAGCGGAGAACGAACAACGAACCAAAGCATCGTCGTTTCAACGAAGATGATTCGGGATTCGCTTATGTTTTCGTTGGTGTCGTTTATTGTGTGTATGCTTTTTTGTGTTGCCGATTGGTTTTGCTGCACAAATTGCTGTAATGTCACCATCAATCGAATCTTTGTGGTGTATGGCTTTTTGCTGGCCAATGCTTTGATTGATTTAAAAATTTGGTGGTTGATCCCAAATTAAAATGTTTACAAATATTTTTACGTGGCGAGTTCGAAGTAAAATTATTTGTTTATATTTTCACATGGTTGATTACAATTCTGAGAATATGGGTAAAATAAAAAAAAATTAACTGATGGGCATATTGACTTCAAAATTAGTGAAAACACTTGAAATCAAAAATAATTAGATACGTGTTTTAATTTTGTTGTTTTCTGAAAATCGTAATCTAACGGACAAACCAAGGGTTAAAAGATTGTATGGAAAAACATAATTTAATAGGTCTATTGACTTTTTGTTAGGGCGAAAGCACTACAAAAGCACTAAATAAAGAAATAAATAATAAGACAAGTATTTTGTCATAAGAAAAATGTTATTACGGCATGCCTACGTTTAAAAATAGTATAAATATTCTACATTATTTATTTTTTAATTGCCTGTAGCGATCATATAGGTCGCCATGCCAGCCATATTTTATTTTCTTTTCTATGATTTTGCGCACACTACAGTCGGCAGTGAGTTCAGGAGCAATATCAGACGCCGTGCAGGCTTATAGAAGAAGAACAAAAGCCAGCCAGAAAATAGAAATAGTTTTACAATTTCAATTTTTCGCCAGCGCAACAACAACAACAACAGCACATCGTCTTCCTCCTCTTCGGACAATTGTGCGGGAATGAACGAGCGAGCACAGACGCAGCATTCGTGTTGCCATGATTTGCGCTCAGAGCATTATGCTCTCATTTCAAGTGTTTCGTCTCGTTGTCTACCCCCCGCATCATGAAGACGGGTGGCGATATCAGCACCCGCATTCAAATTTTTGCTTGTACGTGATGCACACTCTCTATGTTCCATACTTTTTGATAGTGCTCAGCAAAGTTGCGAAGCGACATCTCTTTGTGACATAAGAAACCAAAGTGAAACCAAGATCGTCGTTGAATGAAAATTTCGAATGGTAAAATGTTTTCAAGTCGAGTAATAATGGAGGTAGTTTTGGTCGATTTTTCCATATCGTGCCAACGATGGTCATTTGCCGTTGGTTCAGTTTCACTGCAAGACCATGAGATGTGAAGAAATTGTCATAAGTCACATTTCTTCCATTCAGCCCATCTGTGAGTTGCAAAACAACCCGTTCAGCCTACGGAGTTTCGACCAATGTAAACGTCTATAGCATAAACATATAAAATATGTACATACATACATACATAGGTTGCAGCATCACAGTGCACCCAATGTTTGATGCCATATTTGCAAGGCTTCGAAGGAAGGTATTGAGTGAATAGACAGCGACCGCGGTAAGGCAACAACTGCTCATAGACCGTCACATTTGTTTATATGTATGCCAATTGCAGCCGGTTAGCCCATTTTTCAAATATGGCACGAATCGGCGCTAATTTATCGCGGGCACGCGAATTCCCTCTTTCTTCGCGATCGTCAAAGAGTAGACAGCGAGTGATTTCTTTGTAGCGCTATAGTGACTTTGTCGCTGCGAATACTGGCGGTTCAATTTTAGAGTTCCACAACTCAGGCACACATTCACCATGTGACCGGTATACACCAACAAGAAGCAATATCCTAGTACGCACGCATCGTGCAAACATCAACCTTCTTCCAGCATTTTTACGTGAGTCATATAAGTTGGTCATATCAACAACAGTTTGCTCAATGGGCTCTATGAACAAAAGAAATGCAGAAAAACGCTATTCTATTCTACAACTACAAGAAACGTTCAAGAAGGCAATGAAAAAATTTCCGAAAACTTTCTGAATACACGAAATACAACTGACGCGTAAACAAATTGTGGGTGTTTTTTCATATGTGTCAAATTGACACGCTAGCGACTCTTTCGTAACTTTTTTTGTTGGCACGCCCCTAAGCATGTAAACACTTCGGGCATATGATTTTTCGAAATTTCGTCGAAAATTAGTCAGTGATCCAAAATCTCAATCAATTTCGTGAAAAAATAAAAGCGCAATGACAGTTTGAATTCGAAAATTGTGTCAAATTGACACAAACGACGGATGCGTGTTAAGCGAGGTCTACCTGTATACATGTTTCATATTTTATACAAAATAATTGAGAAGCGAATTGTGCACATACACGTAAGGAGATCACACGCATATTCATATTGCTGCCGGCTGCATAAGCCGGCAGAGTTGCTGGTGTGGCTTTATCTTTGCTCTCAAAATGTGGCGCTCTATGTAAAAAAACACTCTTTCGTGGCTTTTTTTGAAAAAGCCAATTCAAAGTCATTCAAAATATTTTAATAGACATTGATTTGTAGAGCAAACACCCAAGGCCATAGCCGGATAGGTAGGGTAAAGTGCTCTTAGCCAATTTCGGTTGTCATATATTTTTTAATAAGTATTAGTAATAAGTAGAAATCGGAATTATATGCAAGTGCATATTTTTTTGGAGCTTCCGATATGAACGGGACCAAGACAGAAACAATTTTTATTTAAAAATATTAAGAACGAACTAATATATGCACTGCATATTTTGTATATTTTTGCATTTTTTGCATAGTTTTTGCATATAAATCCGATACCTAGTAATAAGATTTGCGCACGATGAAACTAGTGCACAAATAAATTCAAATTTCTTCTGAACTAGTTTTTATTCAACAAAATATTTTTTTAATTAAATTTTGATAAAAATTTTTACATTTTTTCGAAATGTCTCGCATTAAGGGGGGAACTTTAGACACTTCAAAAAATCGATTTTTTTTATTGTTTTAATCGATAGGTATATTGCCTTAGAATATCGTGTCAAAGTTTCAAAAGGTAATTCTCGAAATTGTGGAAGAGATGCATCCCGGAAATGACTGGCGCCGAGCTCGCCGAGCGCGCCGAGCATCGACGCCGCGAGAATCCGCAAACTTTAAACGGCATTTTCTCGAAACCATGTTTTTCAAAATTGTGTAAGTGATAATAAAATTACTAATGAACAGATTTTCATTATCTAGCATTCGTTTTAAAGAGCATAAAAAATTGTTCTATCTAAACTAAAGATTTAAAAAAGAAAACATTTTTAGACATTTTTTGACTGCATATATAACAAAATTTCTTGTGAAAATCCTAATTTTTTTTTGTGAAGCCTGTTTTAGAGGGTTAATTTTCGAATTTCGTAAAAATTTTAGTTCATCGACGATAGAAAACCCTCTCGAGTAAGAAAATGTTTGGTTTTTTTATTTCAGACTAAAATTGCGGCCAGCATCACTTACACAATTTACGATGTCAGCGGCGATATGACTTACAGAATCATTGAAAAATTTGTTAAATTTCTGTTTTCACTTTTACAAAAATGTTTTTTTTTTTACCTCAGACATCACTGTAAATATATATTATATTGATTTGAAAAGAACTGTTTTCATTTCCCTGTAAATCGACTGTAAAAATGACCTTTTTTTTCGGCCTCTAAAGGTAGTTCCCCCCTTAAGCTTTTTAGTGTTTTCAGAAATTTTTTTACTGGATGACAGCCTCTTTTTGGAAAAACTAGTAATGGTTTCAGCAATCTGTTTCGTGCCTTTTATGGTCCTTTTTACAAGAGTCCAATATCTTTTTATTGGTCTGAGCTCTGGGCAGTTAGGTGGATTCGAATATTTGGGTACAAGTGTTACATTATTCTTTTCGTACCACTCAACTGCTGCTTCACTGTAATGGCACGCAGCCAAATCAGAAACTGCGGGCAGCTTTATGAATGGCAAAAGTCTTTTTTGCAGACACTCCTGGATATATGTATAGAGGTAGTTCGGGTAATGTGATATACCTGTTCTTTTTACGGCGATTCCCGACACACTTTGCCTTAAAAGACACCATTTTTGGTCTCAAACTGCTCAGTGACACATTATTTCGTATATCTAAGATTATTAACTCTTTAAGATAAACTGTTGACGAGTTTTTTAATTACAAATCAAAATATCCAAATATTGGTGTCTGATAAAAGTGGCGGGTAATGTTATATACCATCGGCGGGTAATGTGATATACCTGAAAATCGTTATTTAACAGACCTATTAGTTTAAAATTTGGTGAAAATACTCCAAATCAAAAATAATTAGACGTGCTTTTTTTCGGAAAATCACAATCGGACAGGGTAAACCAAGGGTTACAAATTTGTATCGAGAAACATGATTTCATGGATTTTTTTTTATCTGAAACGTAACCATAACAGATTTTTGAGATTATACCACTTCAAATATTATAAAATGAAGCATATATACATTTCTGTATACAAATAGTACTGCTGTAATAAGTTCAATCTATGTTATGTACTATATCACATTTCCCGAACTTTGGTATATCACATTACACGAAATTGACTTATTGCGAAAAAAATATTATAGAAAAACAATAATAATTTTGTTAAGAAGAGCGTACGTCGCAAACTCATAATCGATACCACTGATTTACTTTTGATTAACCTCGAACTTTGTAATAATATTTTTTTTTTACCTTTTGGGCTTTCAAACTTTATAACCAAAAACTTGTGCAAGCCTACTCAAAGCACTTTATCACACTGACTGTAAACTATTTAGGCAAACACATCCAAAAACATGCAACACGAGTTTTTTAGTTGATATGATGCTGTAAAAAGGTTAATTTTGAAAAAGGTGAAATAAGCCACTATATCACATTACCCGACCATCTCACATTACCCGAACTTACTTTATATCGGTGTTGATTGTCCCAGTTGTTACAAATGAACTGCTTCGTCTACAGATTACCTGTCATACCAAAAACTTCTTGGGGAATTAGACTTCTTCTGGGTCTTATACTGCTCCTGTACATTTCCTCTATGATCTGCAACATAAAAATCCACACCTGAAAGCTGTGAAAAGTCACCCAATTCATAGGTCTCATCGTCCATAATGCAGTAATCAAAATTCCTTATGAAATCACGGTACAATATTTTGGCTCGCTCTTTTGTCTCGCTGTTCTTCTTCGAATTTCTGTCTGAAACTTTTTAGACCTTTTATGCCTTCAACCCTTCCACCGTCTTAACTTTTCTTACAAAAGTTTCAAAGCATACTACTTTTTAGCCACTTTTCTGCGTGAAGCATTGGGCGTTTTTTAAAAGAGCTATAACTTTCTTTCCCACAGCAGGATTATTAAGCCCTTTGTTTTTGTAATTTTCTTGATTCCTAATAATAGTGAGGCGTTCATTGTATACCTAATTTAACCCCTTCCGGTACAATGACGAGTCTAGCTCGTCATTGGTTTTTCATGCCATATGGCACAATGACAAGCTACACTCGTCATGCATACTGTTGAATATGATAATTAATTTAGTTTAAAATTTGTAGTGTACTGAATTTGGCAACACCTTTTTAACTTGTGGAAATATCACAGATCCTATCACATATTGTTTACCGTTAGAATTTCTTGGTACAAGCAAAGAATATGAAGTGAGCATATGTGAGCATATGCAGTGAGCGCAACCAAAGAGCGCAACACATAAAACTACATTCTCGCTTGTAAAGTTACGCTCTCACCTATGAGAGCAGAACGCGGGTTCCAATGTTAGAACCCGCCATACAAAATTTTTGCTTGTATGACATGCGCATTCTGTATGTTTATTTTCTTTGGTACAAGTCACGGCCGAATAAAAATTAAATGGTTATTTCATGCACACCTTTTCATTATTAAATCGTACCGGAAGGAGTTAATAATAGATGAAACCGTATTTCGCGAAACCCGTACTTTTCGAGCAATTGCTATGTATGAGAGCCAAATTTGGATTTTCATTGCGCAGTCTAAAAATTTGTTTAAGGAATTCTATTTCGCTGCACATTCTGAAGGCAAGAACTATCGAATGATATCAAAATTCGACATGAGAGCTTAGACTTGTTTAACAAAGCTATTTTTATAAGAAACAATTTTAAATTTGACCTAGGAGAACACTATAAATAAAAACGTATGCACTCATTATGCACAAACCTTAATATAAGTAACATTTCACCCGAGCACGAGCCCTTAATTACAAATTTCCAATCTGCTAGAATTAATTTAAGAAATAAAAAAAAATTATTTATTTATTGCCCGATTTGTTCTATTACATCACTCAGATGCATTACCGAAAAATCGGCGGAACTTAGGAGTGAATATAACCCCAACAAAAACATAGAGATTTATACATCTCTAATAGTTGAATAGTGGAACGAGTTCGCAATTCTCTGTAGCCAAATTAAAAAAAATAATAAAAATATAGCACCGAAAAGAGTTATATCGGGTGATTTTTAAAGAGCCTTCGGATTTGATTTAAAAAGAAAACACATCAAATTTAGAGAAATGTATGAAATCTTTATTTGAGTCGATCTATATAATGCAATGTTTAAAGATGATTTCATGTAAATGTTGACCGCGGCTGTGCCTCAAATGGTTCATACGCTGGGTCCAATTTTGGCGTACTCTATCCAACATATCGGCCGGTATCTCAGGAATAAATTCTTCAATATTGGCTTCCAGTACGTCAACCGTTGCGGGCTTGTCGATATAGACATGAGCCTTAACGTGGCTCCACAAAAAATAGTCTAAATGCGTTAAATCGCACGATCTAGGCAGCCAATTGACCGGCCCCAAACGTGAAATAAACTGTTCACCGAACTCGCCTCCCAATTGGGCCATTGTTTCGCGTGCTGTGTGGCATGTGACAATGTGGCATGTGTCTTGGTTTTGTTGTGCACGCTACGTATGCGTGTTGGTGGTTTAATGTCCAATAATGTAAATTTGGTTCGAAATGTCACAAGATTCCGAGTAGCCGCCGCCTCAGAAGGTCGCCCGAACTGACCATAAAATGAAAGAAGTGCACGATGCACTTTCTTAACCGAGCATGAATTTTGATAATAAAATCCAATAATCTGCAAGCGTTGTTCGTTTGTAAGTCGATTCATGGTTAAATCATAGACCCAACTGAACATGTTTGACAGTAACATGTGACACGAAAACAGCTGAGCTGCCAAAAACAGTTTTGCCAAAATTCAAGTTGCTAAAAAATCACCCTTCATGTCTTAATTCAAAAAAAACTTGAATTAAGTTCACATACGTTAACACCCTGCAAAGTCATTAGATATGTATGTACTTACCTGTAAGCTTCCGCCAGAAGAGGGTTTTGTTTTATAGCAAGAGTAGAAAATTGAGCCGATTTATCTAGCCGTCGACATTGGAAATGAATTGAAGAAAGCAATAACAAAACACCGGTATTTGTACTGTCTTGCCGCCACAATTGCATACAATGTTTTTCTGCATTTTCGTAATCAACAGCTTGATATTCACGATGGGCCAACTCAAGTAATCCTGTAAATAAAAGTTAATTTCAATAAAATCTATATGTTGGGCCATCCCATAAATAAACGTGGTTGTTTTAAGGGGTTACGCCACTGTAAAATTAAAAAAAAATCGATTTTTTTTTTATTGGCTTAAAAAATAGTTTGAACCCTATAGAATAAGAAACAAAACGTTTTATGCATAAAATAAAAAATTTGTATGCGAAATACGAGGTTACCGCCTAGCGCGTCACGCGTATTCCTATTCAACGCAACCATTCCCAAGACTTTGAACGCGTTTTTCTCGAAACACGATTTTTAAAAATGGCACGCGGCACAACTCGAACAATTTTCAATATTTTGACTTAAAATTTTGACTGGATCTTAACAATAACATTATCTAGAGAAGATCGTGTGGAATTTTGATAACTCGATTTGTTGATTTTTAATTAACAAAAGACATGTCATTTTGTACCTCAAAAATCAAAAAATTTTTTTAAACTCCCGCCAAAATTTTAAAAATCCACCCGATCTTCTCTAGCAAAAAGCCTCTAGATAGAACAGGAATTTTTTATTTTGTCGCAGATTCAAAATTGCACCTTCAGTGCTGCGTGCCGTGAAGCCCTGCAGGGAAAACATAGCCTAGGAGGATGCAGTGAAGCCACCTATATGTTGATATTGCTGTGTCAAAAAAATTCCAAAATAAAGTCTAATATGTGTCCAATAACATCTGTGAATAACATCTTCTACAAACTTTTTGAAAGCGAGGAAAAAAATCACAAAAACAACCCTATTTTTTGAGCGGTTACAGTGGCGTAACCCCTTAAAGTGGTCGAAATGTATGTGTTATTTTACTGTTATCAGTAAAAAACATAAACATGTTTTAAAGAGGCAAATGTATAAGGGAGATATCAAAAGAATAAGATTGAAAAAGAAAAGAAGATGCAACTGTGTTATATACATACATATATAGGGAGGCGCAAAAATTGTCACCTCGCGCAAAAGTTTTCACCCAGTGTTCTTTGGCTCTTAATTGTTTATAAATGAATGAATAAATAAATGAATGAATGTCAAAGCAAAATTTACTTTTGCCGCCATTTGCAAAAGTTATAGCATCGGCCGATAAGGTAATAACTAGGGATCGTAATTATATGCACGTGCATGTTTTTTTTTGGAGCTTCGGATTTGAACGGGACCAAGACAGAAACTATTTTTATTGAAAAATATTAATAGGGGTACCGGTTATTTCGTGCGGTTTTATAACAGATGGCGTAACTTGATTTTGTGAACAGTGATTCCAAATATGTGTTGGAAAGCTATTGTCATATAGTTTCAGAATCAGTATGTGTCATTTACTCGTAGCTGAAGCGTAAACAACAATACTTTTTTTTACTCTGAAAATGTCGAATTTTGTGCCGAATAAAGTGTTTTTGCGGGGAGTACTTCTTCATTACTTCAATATGAAGAAAAAGGCTGCCGTAAGTCATCGTATTTTGATGGAAGTGTATGGTGTGCATGCTCTAGCTGAGCGTACGTGCCAGAAGTGGTTTGCACGGTTCAAAAGTGGCAATTATGACTTGGATGACGATGAACGCCCCGGACAGCCAAAAAAGTTTGAAGATCACGAATTGGAGACATTGCTCAAATGAAACGATCACAGGGGAAGTCTACCGACGACAATTGATGCGTTTGAGCCGAGCATTGCGCGAAAAACGGCCGGAATATGAACAAAGGCACGGCAAGGTAATTTTGCAACATGACAATGCTCGGCCACATGTTGCACAGGTCGTCAAAACCTACCTTGAAACGCTCAAATGGGATGTCCTACCCCACCCGCCGTATAGTCCAGACCTTGCGCCATCCGATTACTATCTCTTTTGATCAATGCAACAGGGCCTGGCTAACCAGCACTTCTCCAATTATGAAGAAGTTAAAAATTGGATCGATTCGTGGATAGCGGAAAAGCCGGTCGAATTTTTCAGAAAGGGTATTCGTGAATTGCCAGAAAAATGGGAAAAAGTTATAGCTAGTGATGGACAATACTTTGAATATTAAATTTGTAACCATTTTTTCACAATAAAGCTTCAATTTTCCCAAAAAACCGCACGAAATAACCGGTACCCCCATTAAGAATGAGCTAACATGTGAACTGCATATTTGTTTTTGGAATATGGAATTTGGAATGTTTTTGCATTTTTTTTTCAATTTTTTGCCGTATTTGGCGTAAGAATGTATATAAACATATTCATAAAGACTTATGTTCTTCTATGCAAACGAACAAAAATGAAGTTGATGTGCTCCTGTGTGTAAAGGGGTTGAGAGGGGGGTCAATTTGGACAAGCCCAGACTTTTGTTATTCCGAGAATGATTTTCTTACGATCATTAATGAGGGTGTTGTAGTTTGGCTCACTAAGCTATTTTTTGGGGCATTGCTGAGTACAGCACACAAGAATAATGAACGTTTTTGTACTCCACTAGCTGGTGTACGGCATAGGCATGGCATATGCTGACCGTTGAAAACTTGGAGCAAATTTTAGTTATTTACTGTAATAAGTAGTTAATTTTTTGCATGTCATTTTAACTTTTTTTATTATTTGAGTTAAGGTTTCGTTTTGTGAACTTTAAATTAAGAAATTAATTCTATTTAAAATAGTGTTTTTTAAACTTTTTTGAATTTCCCATATTTCAATAAATTCCTGCAATATAAGAAATACTACCAGTTATCCCCGGCTTTGCACGGAAGAATTTCATACTTTTCTTGAAAAAAATTTTATTCCACAACTAGCAGCGCAAATTTTTAGTCAATGGGTTCAGTAAATCAAGTTTATCTTAACGTTTTGCCGTCCGCACGTCTTGTAAATATTTATTCGGTTGGTGCTGGCAGCGCTAATCCGGATTACTTGGCTTGTCGCCGTTTTAAACATTATCGGGAGGTTATGAATTGTTAAGTTTTACTAATCTCATCGTTAGTTCTCATAAGTTTTCAACCTTGTTCCCCTACTTTCATGAAATTTCGAAAATATACATACGTAAATAAATAATATACAAAATTTGTTTGTTTTATATAATTCGCGCACGACACCACCGTGGTGTCATTGGCTGTTGGCCGCTAGTTTGCGCACGACACCACTGTGGTGTCGCCGAACAGCATAGTGTTAATTCTTCGTTGACCCAGTCAGATTCGTACGAGAAAATAATTGTCTAATTATATCTTATTTGAAGGGCTTTCGCCATATTTTAAGGAATTTGACCCCTTAAATCATGTTTCCCTATTCAAACTCTTAACCCATCGTTGACCCCGTCAGATTTCGATTTTCGAAAAAAACACGTTTCGTTTTATTTATAATTTGGTGCACTTTCACCACGTTTGAAGACAAAAACCACATTAAATCATGCTTATACATACAAACTTTTAACCCTTAGTTTACCGTTTGATTTCGATTTTAAAAAACTGAGAAACACGTGTTTGATTATTTCGCATTTGAAGTACTTTTACCAAGTTTGAAGTCAAACGGGCCAAACAATTTTGTTTCTCCATACAAACATTTGACTCTTGGTTTATAATAATTAATAATAACACAGCACAACAAACAACACTTTTTTTCTGTTGCATGGAGTTTTTCTACTGTTTCTTACTAATTTGGGTGCGCTGATTTCGAATCTATCCTCAGATTTTTTCCAGCAGCTCTAGTTAGTGAGATATAGGTACCATGTCATTTTTTCAGTTTTCCTCTACTTTTTCCATATTTTTGATAGTAATTTCTAAACCAAAAAACCGATTGACATGATTTTCACTTTATCGCACTAACAACACCACACTGCTTTTCCGATGCAACTTATTTTTATAAGATTTAAAATGCCGATGTAATTGGACGTCAAAGTAGGAAAATATTGAATTTCAAGGGGTTTTTTTCTGATAGCGAAAATTGTACAGATGTTTCATAAATCAAGTTACGAAGTATATGAATATCTCAAGCAGAAACATCAAGCAATACAAAACAACCAAGTTATTTGGCGGAATACATATTCGCATCGAAATAATAGCAAAAATGTACCATAGTCATTTTCATCAAAATGTGTGAAATTTCCTTAACAAATTAGGGGCCTAAAAATATGCAAAGTTTTTAATTTTTTTGTGTTTCGAGCAATTCAAAATGTTTTTATTTTTTGCTTGTGTTTCAGACTAGAAATGTAACATATAAAAGAGCATATTTTGAGGCTCCTAATTTATTAAGGAAATTTCACACATTTTGATGAAAATTACTATTTGCTATTTACTAAATTTGCTATTATTTTGATGCGAATGTGTATTCCGCCAAATAATTTGGTTGTGTTGTATTGATAGATGTTTCTTCTTAAGATATTCATATACTTCGTAACTTGATTTATGAAACATCTAGAGCTGTTACATAAAAACGGAGTATGGTTTTGAAATCAGTGTGGAAAAACGACTCAGATTCATGTAAAAAACCCGTGTTGTGCGTGTGAATTTGCACGCGGGTGGAAGGGACCTACAGTTGTATGCCGGTTCCGAACGGCAGGTTGGGAGCTCTTTCATAGGCAAGTTTTACTCTCAGAGGTTTGCCATTTCCAGCTGAGAGGACAGCCACCGAAAGAGAAAACGAGTTTTCCCGTTATTTTTTTTATGTGTTATTACAGGCAGTATTTGAACCTGGGTCGCTGCCTTCGACTCGCGGTCCAACGCACTAACCAACTGAGCCATGGCGGCTGCCGTGACTCTTGGTTTACCTCGTTAAATTTCGATTTCACAAAAGTAAAAAATATGTATTTAATTATTATTTTTTTATTTTTAATGGTTTCACCCATTTTTCGGTTCATGTTTTTTTCGTAGTCTTTCCGTATATGAACCTTAACCCTTGGTTGATCCCGCTACGTTTGGATTTTCGAAAAATGGAAAAATACGTGTCGAACTATTTTTTATTTTAAGTGTTTTCACCAAATTTGAAATCAATAGGCTCATTAAAATGCGTTTCTTCATACAACACCTTAACCCCATGTCAAAAAAAATCAATTTTTAACGAAGTTTAATTTTTCAAGATGTACCTATACTGCAAATTTCATGTTTGTAGCTTCAGCGGTTCGACCTGGCTGGAGTGCATATATTTTGCATATTTCGGGCATATTTTGTGTGCATATAAATCCGATACCTAGTTATAAATATGCAAATTGTGAACAAGACTCAGACAAATTATTAGGAGTTGATGTTGACTGGAATGCTGTTATCGAGGAAGAAACTGACTCTGCATTAATCACTAATAATTCGTATGAATCTTCGAATACAAATCAGAATCTTGAAGATGGTTATTTTGATTTTAACAATTAAAGTGTAAGTTGCGAAGAGATAAACAGAACATCAGAAAATGCATTAACTTATTTTGCGGGTTATGTAATTTACTAAGTACTGAAGAACAAGTCAATAAAAGAGTGCCAAAAATGTTTGCAGGTGATAGAAGATGAAAAGCTCGTGTTGGATTCCAACAAGGAATGGCTAATGAAATTTAAAAACTATAGTGTGTTATCTGATTTTGGTTCTCTCAAAGCTCCGACACAATTTTTTTCGAAACTGATCATTTATAACAAATTTTTGATATCTAAGCCTCATCAAGTGGCCTACGTGAGCTCTTTAAGCTGCCACCCTAACCTAACCTAACCTAAGCCTCATCAAAGAAAAAGTTATAAAATCTTCTTTTCTGCCTCCACAAGGGTAGTCACCTTGTCGTGGTGTGGGGGCTTGCCGCGGGCAAGGACGCCGCAGACTAGTCCAATCCGAGTGATGAACGGAATGGAATAGTCTGGGGCGGAGCCCGTACTAAGCACTACCTTCCAGAATACCTTCCAGGGTGGCGAGGGGATCCCTCAGGGGCGGTCGGAAGGCTGGGGGTGCGGTCAGGGGTGGCGTCAATACGGGGCACGCCACTGTTTGACATCTCTGCTCTGACTGCATCTGCCAGCGCAAGAGCCACCACAAGCCAGGTGAGCACGGTTTCAGCTCTTCCCACTGGCCCCGGAACATTCCTTCCTGCTCCTAGTACCAGTGTCGCTGCGGTCGTGCGGGGAATACCCCCGTCAACTTCTGCAAATCTGGAGAGAAGGCCTAAAAGGCAAATCCTAGAAGTACCCCCCTTAGGGCAACCAGGTGGCCTAGGCGACCCCCTAAGACGCGGCTTAAGCGGTGCGAGGGTAAAGTGGTACCTCCGCTACCTCAGGCAAGGCCTGAGTAAGGAGGAAGCGAGGAGCAGAGCGGTAGAGCATGGCGGAACACTCGCGGCTACGGCGGCTCAACCGACTCTGCCGAGAAAGAGAGGGAGCGATAACATCACTCCCCCCCAACGTCCTGAACTTAAAAAATCCAGGACAACTACTCAGGCACCGGTTGCTAGAACGGGCAAGCACCAAAACAGCGATCGGTCTGGGGCTGATCCAATGACGGGCGCAACCTACCCGAGTGTCGTCAGAACACCTGAGGCCATCCCAGTGGCGGTCCTGCCTACGGAATATCCCCAGAAGACGCTGAGTAAGGAGGAGCTCTCATTTCTCGAGGAGGCTATCGTGGGGGAGATAGCCAAAGGGTGGGCCACCCCACTGGTGTTCAGTGGCATCCACTTCCGGCCGGGACATCTGCTGCTGGACTGCAGTAACCAAGGTACTGCAGACTGGCTCCGGCAGATAGTCCCGAAGCTGGAGGATTGGAAGGGGGTACGGCTTCGTGTGTGCCTTGTCGATGATGTCCCCGAGACACACCACGTCACCGTATTCCTTCCCAGGAGCGCTGGACAGGAGCCCAGCAAGCTTTTTGCGATAATTCAAGCGCAAAATGCTGGGGTCTACACAAACCTTTGGAAGGTGGTTACTTCCACGGAGGAGGGCAGGGGTGTGCTGTGGAAACTGGTGATTGACGAGAAATCCCTCGCCAAGATCAGGGAAAACGGGAACGCCCTCAACTTCAGGTTTGGGAGCATCCCAGTTCATGCCCCCAGAACTGGAGGCCTGAATAGTGCGGCAGGCCCCCCTACGCTAACAGTGGAAACCGGGAATACACCGGTGGAAGCAAGGTCCGAATCCGGGAAAACACCGGAAGGCGGAGAGGCAGCCGGGGCAGAGGTAGTTTTGCAAGCCTCCCAAGATTCCCTTGAGGAGCTAAACCTTGAAACGCTGGGGCTTCAAGGTAGTACAAACGAGGAAGAGGAGCAGCTGTCGGATGAAATTTCGTTAACGACGCTGCTGGAGATGGATGTCGAGGCCTCTCCTAAACTCTAACCCTCAAATCAACCTTCATCACGCGAAGGCGGCATCGGCCGTCATAGCGCATAAGTTCACACGAGACCACATCGGGGCGGCGCTAGTGCAGGAGCCCTGGTGCTATAACGGCAGAGTCTGCGGGCTCAACTCGCAGTAAACCAAGGTAATTTGGGACACAAGGCACGAGATACCTCGTGCATGCGTGGTAGTTGAAAAATATACTAACTATGTTTGTATTTCAGAGTACATGTCCAGGGACCTGGTAGCGGTGGCGATGACGGTCCAAAGCGAGGGTCGTGACCTCGAGATCGTCCTGGCGTCGGCGTATTTCCCAGGAGAAGACATGGCTGTTCCCCCCCACGAAGTGCAGGGCCTGGTGGAGTACTGCAGGGCAAACGCCTTGCCACTCCTAATAGGCGGAGAAGGTGTTAGATCAGTATATTAGAACCGTGGCGCTGAAGAGAACACCTCTGCATGCAAAACAACATGCGTATAGGGCAGGCAGATCGACAGAGACTGCCCTATTTCAGCTCACGAGTTCAATACAAGAAGCTCTTAAAAGCAAGGAGATTACCATGTGCGCTTTTCTGGATATCGAAGGAGCCTTCGCATGAGGCGATAGAAAGAGCGCTCAACAAGAAAGGAGTAGAAGCCTCGCTTAGCCGATGGATAAGAGCCATGCTCTCTACCAGATCGGCCATTACGAAGGTGGGCACCACCACCAGGAGCGTGCTAGCGAAAAGAGGATGTCCACAGGGCGGGGTACTATCACCGCTGCAGTGGAGTCTGGCAGTGGATGAGCTCCTTGATTTACTGACAAGCAATAGCATAACGTGTCAAGGTTATGCCGACGACATTGTCATTATCGCTAGGGGAAGGTTTGAAGACACTCTCTGTGACATAATCCAGAGAGGCTTAAGAATAACCCAAGAATGGTGTGTCCGAGTAGACCTGCGAATAAACCCGGACAAAACCACCATAGGACCTTTTACATGGAAAAGAAAGCTGCCACACATGCGGACAATACGCTTGCTCGGAAAGAGCATAGCTTATAAACCAGAGGTGAAGTACCTAGGTGTAACACTAGATTCGAAGTTACTCCGGAACAAGCATGCGGAGGCAGTTATCAGTAAAGCAACAAAGGCGGTCATGGTATGCAGATCCTTGGCAGGCAAAACTTGGGGATGTAACCGGAGCATACTGAAATGGATGTATACCATGATTGTGAGGCCAGTACTCACATATGCAGCAGTGGCATGTGCCCCGAGAGCCACACTCACGACAAAGACTCGACAAGGTCCAGCGACTTGCGTGCACGTGCATTACAGGTGCTATGAGAACCTGTCCCACGGTGGCACTGGAGGTGATACTTAACATATCGCCATTGCACGTTGCAATTGAGATAGCGGCCAAGCGTACTATCCTTGGACTGGCCAGAACTACACCTTTTCAAGTTCGATTTCAGAAAGCGTAAAAGCAATTTCAGAAAGCGTAAATTCAATTTCAGAAACATAAATTCAATTTCAGAAAGCGTAAAACTATTACAGAAAGCGTAAATTCAATTTCAGAAAGCGTAAATTCGATTTCAGAAACATAAATTAAATTTCAGAAAGCGTAAATTCAATTTCGGAAAACGTAAATTCAATTTCAGATACATAAATTCAATTTCAGAATTCGTAAATTCAATTTCAGAAAGCGTAAATTCAATTACAGAAAACGGAAATTCAATTTCGGAAAACGTAAATTCAATTTCAGAAAGCGTAAATTCAATTTCAGAAAACGTAAATTCAATGAATGAATGAATTTACGCTTTCTGAAATTGAATTTATGTATCTGAAATTGAATTTACGTTTTCCGAAATTGAATTTACGCTTTCTGAAATTGAATTTACGCTTTATGAAATTAAATTTATGTTTCTGAAATTGAATTTACGCTTTCTGAAATTGATTTTACACTTTCTGAAATCGAACTTGAAAAGGTGTAGTAATGGGGGGATCACATCCTCAGGCATAGAGACTTAGATGTGTTATCCACTAGTAACCCTTATGTTTTGTATCCGATGGATACAATAACAAGAACATATAACTACGAAAAATACTTCGGAGTTTATATGAGCAATGAAGCAGACTGGGCCTGGGAAGACCACCAGATCCATTTTAGACCACACACAATTAAGTGGTTTACAGACGGCTCGAAAATGCACGAGGGAACAGGGGCAGTGGTGTTTGGACCTCGCCTCAAGCACTACGAGCACATGAGGAAAACACCCAGCATATTCCAGGCGGAACTGTTTGCTATCAGGCTCTGTGTGCAATTCAATCTCGAACATGAGTACAGGGGGCAGGACATCGTCATCTGCTCCAACAGCCAAGCAGCCATCAAAGCACTAATCTCATATGAGATAACCTCAGGGTTAGTGCTGGAATGCATTGAGGTATTGAATGCACTGGGCAGTTGTAACCAGGTGAAGATCCTCTGGGTTTCAGGACACAGAAGTATCGCAGGAAACGAGGAAGCTGACAGCCTCGCTAGAACCGCGGCAGCCACGCCCCCCCTGGGTCCTGAACCCTTCATTGGGCTGGGCAAAAGCGCCATAACGGAGTAGGTAGGTCTAGGGGATGTACTCTAACAATTGTAGGGGGCACAATAGACCAATCCTGGTCTCAGTGCAATATACCCCTTACCAATTCTATTCTATAAAGTCTTCAGAAATGCAACTGGTAGACTGGTACAATGTCGACAGTGAAAGTTATAAGCAACGAAACAATATGACTGCACTACTTGTGTTATTCAGAAAAAATTGCAAATGGCACATAGACAAAATAAAAAATATTTCCGGCTAAAAGGCACCAAATTAGTTTTTATTACACTAAGGCTACATTTCAAACTTTTTACTGCTTTTATCATTGCCTCCAAAACAAAATTAAAACAATGCACTAATCAAGACATAAAATTAATAAATATATCAATAAACTTGTTTTCACAGGACGTACAAGGTGCGTCCCAAAGTAAACAGGACTTTCTATGTGTGAGGACATGCGTTGGAAAGGTACATCTTTCATTCACATACTGTCTAAATTTCATGACATTTGGTCTATTAGACGCCGAAATATCCCGCTCAATGTGACAGTATGTTTTTAACTTTGGTACGAGAATGTCGATCGAACAAAGAGCTAATATTAAGTTCTGTTTTAAACTTGGTAAAACTTTTACCGAAACGTTTAAATTGTTAAAGCAAGTTTATGGTGATGATTGTTTATCCCGTGGCCGTGTTAATGAGTGGTTGAATCGATTCAAGAATGGTCGTGAAGACTTGAATGACGACGAACACGTCGGCCAGTCGAAATTTGTGATTACTGACGATGCCATCAAAACTGTGCGTGATTTTATCAAAATGCAGCCAAAATCATCATTGGAATTGATGGAAATGGAATTGAACATCTCCAAAACATCAATTGATCGCATTTTAACCGAACATTTGGGTCTCCGTAAAGTGTGTTCTCGCTTCATTCCGCACACTTTAACCGACGACCAAAAAGCGCAGAGAATTGAGCACGCAAAAGACATCGTTCGGGAAGCCAGACGTGATCCAAATTTCTTGTTCAACATCGTAACCGGTGACGAAACGTGGTGCTTTCAATATGATCCCGAAACAAAGCGTCAAAGTGCCGAATGGAAGCACCCAGATGAGCCAAATCCGAAAAAAACCCGCTGTGAGAAGTCAAAAATCAAAACTCATCTCATTTGTTTCTACGATTCAAAGGGAATAATTCATCGAGAGTTTGTTCCACCGGGAAAAACAATTAACGCTTTGTTTTATGTTGAAGTTTTGAAGCGTTTGGTGCATCGCATTCGTCGTATTCGGCCAGAATATCGCGAGGAAGGAAGTTGGCGTTTATTGCATGATAATGCACCGGCTCACAGAGCCCTAGTTACGACCGATTATTTGACCAAAAATCGCATTTTTACCATCAATCATTCACCGTATTCGCCTGATATGGCTCCCTGTGACTTCTACTTATTCGGTCAGTTGCATTTGCCGATGAAAGGAAACCGTTATAAGGACGTTGAGGACATCCAAAAGGCTTGTACCAACATTCTGAAGGCGATGCCGGCCGATGACCTAAAACACTCATTCCAAATGCTTTTGGACCGTGCAAAACGTTGTATCGAAGCAGAAGGAGAGTATTTTGAATAAATAAAAAGAATTATACAAAAATAATCATCCGTTTTCTTTATTTTATAAAAGTCCTGTTTACTTTGAGTTGCACCTTGTATAAAAAATGAACATATTAAAAAAAAACATTCAAACTCTAGCAAGGGTTGAACCGAGCACCCAACGTCTAGTAGACTCGCGCTTACACACTTGGCCACCAACATCCAACTTTCTTGTATTTGCTTAAAAAGAATAATTAACATTAAAAAAAAACGCCGTTTTAACTTAAATTTTCATATTTGTGTGTCTAGAAATAGAGCACAATGCGTGTGAAGCGGTCTTTGTGTGAGTGACATAGGAGGCCAAAAAGCTCTTATCGGAGGCCAAATTTGTCGAACTTTATGACACATTTTTTCCTTGGCCGCTGGACATCTACTTGATGAGTTATCTGTAGTTGAAGTAAGCAATGTTATTATAAAAACACTTTCTCGCTAGCCACTTTGTTAAATGAAATCAATGTATACATAGGCTCAGTTGACTGCTCGAACTGTGCGGTTGTGCTTTTTGCTTTGTCCGCTATGTCTACTTGTTCTAAGTTCGGTTTGCCTACCCCTAATCAAGTATCAATAGCTTGTATCTTGTGCTGCAGTTGCCTGCACGTAAGCTGCGCTAACAACAGTGGTTATTGCTTAAATTTTCTGAGGTCGACGCCGAACATTGCTTACAAGTGCGATTCATGTGTTCAGAATCCCCGCCTGATTTGTGCTGCCAAATTTCTTGAGCTCTGCAACGCTCTTGAAGTTGTCTGAGCTATCTCTGAGTCATGGAAAAGTGCGCATACCCAGCATATCGCTGGTTTTGATGCTGATGTCAAGACCAACCTGCCAGCTATTATTAACAACATCAACAATAACAACAACAAAGTTCTGATTCGCTCGAAGGCTAAGGTAATGGAACCTGGACGTCTGGTCACAGCTGGAGGTACAGCTGACTCCATTTCTCCGCTTCCATCTAACAACAATCACAACAACAAAATCAGCAAGCCAAAGGGAAGTGAATCAGCTAGCAAAACTGTGCTTATCTCAGCTACTGATGCTCGCTCTGGATCTTTCAAGCATTCATCTGCCTGCTCTTCAATCGATGCCGCGCTCTCTAATCATGCTGCGGTTGTTGCGCCTACGCTTTCCACTGCTGTCCGTGATGATGCCGCTTCATGCTCTCTCGCTGCTCCCACTGTTGCTAACGGTGCTGGTGTTGCTACTGCTGCTGGTAATTCTGCTGTGCCTTCTGTCGCTACCTTTGACGCTGCTGCTTCTTGCTCTTTCGCTACTCCTGCTGCCGCTAACGGGCCTGCTGGTAATTCGGTCGCTGTTGTGGACTATGCTGCTTCGAGTGCTGCTGTGGCCGCCGCGCTAAGCTCGCTTCATGCTCCTTGGTCTGCACAGCTCGCGACCGCTGATGCTGTCAACACGCAAAATGTTTCCAATCCAACCTCGCAACGCAACCCTGAATGGGCACTTGTCGCCAAACCCAATCGAAGTAAGCAAAGCAATCGGTGGTCTTTGGTTCCAACAACAACAAAGACTTAGATGTTGCGGTTCGAATGAAGTGGCTTCACATCTCTTCGTTTCTCCCTAAAGTGACGGAAGCCGATATTCTCAATTATGTTTCCAAGCATGCACCTGTTGATGTTAAGCACCTTTTGTGCTATAAACTTATTAAAAAAGATACGGCAGATAGGCGTTTCAGAAAACTGTTATGAGAAGGTGCTGTGTTCAAATCTTTGGCCTGCTAACGTAGAATTACGTCCTTACAAACCTTGAGGTTTGTACCTCAGACAGGTGCGTAGCGAGTGCAAAGAGCACCAGGGTTAATAAGGCTTTAAGAATTTACTTCCAAAACGTGTCGGGTCTCAGAACGAAATCTGGGGCGTTGTTCACAATGAGCTCTAACCTGGATTATGTAATTTTTTGTTTGTTAACTAAGGATTTCTTTGATAATAAAGTTTTCGATGCTAATCTTTATGTCTATCGTAAATATAGGGATGCTATGAAAACTGGGTTGTCTAGAGGTGGTGGGGTCATCATTGCAGTTAATTACAAATTACGATCGTGGCTTTTTCCTTTGCAGGACTTTGGCCTTATGTTTATGCGTATCGCGGCGGAGCGGTGGAGAATAAAATACACGGGTGGTTCGGTGGTGGTATCTTTATTTGGAGACGTACGAATAAAGATACCACCACCGAACCACCCGTGTATTTTATTCTCCCCCGCTCCGCCGCGATACGCATAAACATGGTCCTTCGAGCCAACCGCGAACTCGCGCCGCGGAAACACATACATTAACCAAAAATTTAAAAAAAAAAAAACCATTTCTAAAACAAAAATGTTAAACAATATACAAAGTTACACGAAAAAAGCACGTGAAAAGTGACATAAACTACAATTACAAACAGTGACACAACGATCAACAAGTGAACCAAGCAAAAAGTGTACAAGTGCACAAATTACAAAATTGTCAAAATCAAAAACGAAACAAGAAAAATACAAAACATTGAACAGTGCAGCGACAAATACAAGAAGGGCAGCAGAAGACATAAAGCACCACATCAGCACCACAACACAACGTTGGACGGACATTAACAAAACATAGAGGAGATCCCCATACTCGGGCACTGGGCCCAATAAGATAAGCCCGAAAAATTTTATATCAAAAATTAACAACACATACACTAACCAATATATACAAGGTGCGTCCCAAAGTAAACAGGACTTTTGCAATAGGGACGTTTCTGGTGGCGCCATCTATGTGTGAGGACATGCGTTGGAAAGGTACATCTTTCATTCACATACTGTCTAAATTTCATGACATTTGGTCTAGTAGACGCCGAAATATCCCGCTCAATGTGACAGTATGTTTTTAACTTTGGTACGAGAATGTCGATCGAACAAAGAGCTAATATTAAGTTCTGTTTTAAACTTGGTAAAACTTTTACCGAAACGTTTAAATTGTTAAAGCAAGTTTATGGTGATGATTGTTTATCCCGTGGCCGTGTTAATGAGTGGTTGAATCGATTCAAGAATGGTCGTGAAGACTTGAATGACGACGAACACGTCGGCCAGTCGAAATTTGTGATTACTGACGATGCCATCAAAACTGTGCGTGATTTTATCAAAATGCAGCCAAAATCATCATTGGAATTGATGGAAATGGAATTGAACATCTCCAAAACATCAATTGATCGCATTTTAACCGAACATTTGGGTCTCCGTAAAGTGTGTTCTCGCTTCATTCCGCACACTTTAAGGGGGGTTTCTACCTTGTGCGGTCAAAAAAATCGATTTTTTTTTCATGCATTTTTGGATTAATACATGATTGTAGAATACGCTCCCAAAATGTGAAGTTGAAATCTTTCGAATTACGGAAGCAATTTATCGAAACAGGTAGCGGTGTCGAGCGCGCCGAGCCGCTGAAGCAAAACTTTGAACGCGTTTCTCAAAACTACATTTTTTGACCTTGCGGAAGTGATTTAGGCCACACGAGTTGAGCAATAGCTACGAAATTTTAAACAGTCATTAATCAAGGTCTTAGCTATGGCACGAACTAGGATCTTCAAGAAATAATAATTTTTTCTCATTAAAAATAGAAATTTGTATTGAAAAAAGTAGGTAAAAATTGAGTTTTTTAGTCAAAATCGCATGTTTCCTTCATTTTTCATTTTAAAAAAAAAATCCTAGTTCCAGCCATAGACAAAAGGATACAGAATAAGAAAAAATTTCATTTTTGTGTTTCAAGTCATCTCAAACAGCGGCAGGACTTCCGCGAGTAAGGAAGTCCTGCCGCCATTGCTCGATGGCCCCCTCCCCCCTTTGCATATTTTATCTTGAAACTTTTTTTACTTTTCCAGTGTTTATCTTAAAAACCTTCCCATCAACAATTTTTCAAAAAAAACATGTTTTCTCGGCCGCACAAGGTAGAAACCTGCCTTAACCGACGACCAAAAAGCGCAGAGAATTGAGCACGCAAAAGACATCGTTCGGGAAGCCAGACGTGATCCAAATTTCTTGTTCAACATCGTAACCGGTGACGAAACGTGGTGCTTTCAATATGATCCCGAAACAAAGCGTCGAAGTGCCGAATGGAAGCACCCAGATGAGCCAAATCCGAAAAAAACCCGCCGTGAGAAGTCAAAAATCAAAACTCATCTCATTTGTTTCTACGATTCAAAGGGAATAATTCATCGAGAGTTTGTTCCACCGGGAAAAACAATTAACGCTTTGTTTTATGTTGAAGTTTTGAAGCGTTTGGTGCATCGCATTCGTCGTATTCGGCCAGAATATCGCGAGGAAGGAAGTTGGCGTTTATTGCATGATAATGCACCGGCTCACAGAGCCCTAGTTACGACCGATTATTTGACCAAAAATCGCATTTTTACCATCAATCATTCACCGTATTCGCCTGATATGGCTCCCTGTGACTTCTACTTATTCGGTCAGTTGCATTTGCCCCCCCAAGCTCAGCCCCCAGAGCCGACTGAAATACGTCAAAGAGCACAGTTTATGTGAAATCTGTCTTGCGACAACGCATATCATAAAGGATTGCACAAGCAGTTTTACGTGTGTTTACTGTCAAAGGAAGCATCATTCCCTGCTTCATTTCCCCAGCAATAAATCTCAATCCTCGCAGCCTCTCAATAGGTCTCAGACGACCACTTCTCAGGTCGCAACAGCTCATCCACAATCGAACAATAACTCCTCAACTCATTCCCCCACTTCAGATGCGCAACCCGGCCCATCTTCAAGGCTAAGTACGCCTCAAGTACAAGCCCTCCATTCCAATAATGGCACCCAATAGTATCTGCCTACGGCACTGGTGTCTATTGCCCACTTAGGAGAATTGTTCAAGGTTAGAGCGCTGATCGATCAAGGCTCGCAACGCACCTTCATTTCCTCGAAGGCATGGCACTTCGAAATTTCAGGCATGGGCGGTAAAATTGTGCAAAATGCTAATCACATTTGCTTTTTGACGTTGGCAGTTCCAAACTCCAGCACGACCCTCAATGTGCAAGCAATAGTACTCCCCCAATTAACAAAATTGCTACCCCCATTCACAATTAGCCATCCCAATTGGCAAGAATTTGCCACGCTAAATCTCGCTGACCCAAGTCCTTTCGAGTCGGCGCAGATAGACTTAGTTATTGGCAGTGATCTGATTCCCCAGATCTTACTCGAAGGTATCCGACGAAATGTGTGTGACAGTTTATTAGCCCAAAACACCATTTTCGGTTGGATACTCAGCGGGCCAGTACCCCATACGGTGTCATCTTATTCGACACACGTAGCAGAAATCTCCAATGAGGAACTTAGTTCACAACTCAGGCAGTTCTGGGAGCAGGAAGAAGTCAAACTCCCGACACCTATCTCCTCGGGTGACACTTATTGCGAAGAGTTATACCAGAAGACCACAACCCATGGATCGGACGGTACATATAAGTACTGTTAAACTTCCCTTTAAGGCAGACTTTCTATGCTCGATAGCGTTAGGCAATTCCCGCCCCAACGCGCTCCAGCAATATGTCAGCATGGAGCGAAATCTCTCCCGAAAGGGAAATCTCAAGACCATCTACGATGGCGTCTTTGAGGAATATCTCACCCTTGACCATATGGAACTCACAAATCCCCGTGAGATAATCCAAAATGGCAAATACTTTTCGTTCTATCTGCCTCATCACGCAGTCATCCGCCCCGAGAAGAAGACCACCAAAGTCCGAGTGGTTTTCAATGCCTCAAAGTCCTCGAGTTCTGGTCAGTCACTTAACGACATTCTGCATACTGGCCCCACTCTTCAAAATGACCTCACAGCTCTCATTCTCAGATGGCGCCTTTACCGCTTTGTCTTCAATGGCGATGTCCAGAAGATGTATAGGCAAATTCGGGTCCATAATGGTCACCAGGAATTCCAGCGAATACTCTTTCGCAAATCCCCGGAATCTCCTATTCAAGATTTGAAATTGAAAACGGTGACATTTGGGGTTAACTGCGCGCCATATTTGGCCATCAGAACGCTCCATCAATTGGCCCACGATTCTCAGCCATCCAGCCCGTTAGCGGCAAAAATACTTCTCGAGGAAACGTATGTCGACGACATTCTTTCCGGAGGTCACGATCTTGCCACAACTACGGAAGCCCTCTCTCAAGTGATAGCCACCCTCAACTCCGGGGGATTCCCTTTTTAAAAAAAAATAACGGCTAATCACGCGAAACTCTTAGAGGAAATTCCCGAAGACGACCTTTTCGATTCGGAATTCCTTAAGTTCGATTCAACGAGTTCCACTAAGACTCTTGGCATCCGTTGGAATGCCCTATCGGACTCATTTTCATACTCCATCTCTCCCACTACTCCTGCAAACTCATTTACGAAAGGAAAATTCTGTCCTCCGTTGCAAAACTTTTCGATCCCGCAGGATGGCTTTCGCCTAAAATGATTCTTGCCAAAAAGCTTCTTCAAGAGCTTTGGCTTGAAGGCACTGAGTGGGATGAGTGCATAAAGCCAGGTTCACTTATCAAGTGGCAGCAATTCATTGAGAATTTGAATTGAATTTCATAGAACTTATCGAAATTCCCCGGTGGGTTCACTACGCCCCCAATCGAAATGTTCAGATCCAAGGATTTTGCGATGCCTCCGAAAAGGCATACTGTGCAGCTCTATACATACGTATTAGCAAGAATGGTGACAACCTCTCGTCACATCTCCTTGTTGCAAAAACAAGAGTTGCACCTCTCCAAACAATAAGCTTACCTCGCTTAGAGCTTTGCGGAGCAGTTTTACTCTCCCAACTCATTAAGGGGTTACGCCACTGTAACATTAAAAAAAAATCGATTTTTTTTTTATTGGTTAAAAAAATAGTTTGAACCCTATAGAATAAGAAACAAAACGTTTTATGCATAAAATAAAAAATTTTTATGCGAAATACGAGGTTACCGCCAAGCGCGTCACGCGTATGCCGAAGCGGGTGTATGCGACGTTCTCGCTTCCGCGAACTTTTCCGCACATGCGGCTTCCGCATTTCTCCGAACGGTCTGTGTTGTCATTTCGGGTGTCGCGTCGAAGATTTTGAAAACAAACTTCTTTAGTGTATCGACAAACAATTTTTCCGTGTTTTTCTTGGTTTTTCTTACTTTGTCGCTGTTTTGTTGTGTTTTTTCCGGGTTAACTATAACTTTTTGAGATGAGTAACAAATCAGTGTATCTCGGAAAAAAAGGCACGAAAACTTCCTATCCCACACGGCACCGGAAGGGCGGTAGAAAGCGACCAAAGAATCTATTTGAATCTGAGGACGATTCAGCGGGAGTCAGCGCTTCTGCGAAGAAAATGAAAAATTGCGACGAGGTTTTCGATGTCAACAGCGAATTTGGATATCGAATTATCAATTTTCTCGCCTTTTTTTCCGTCATTGCCCTGCATGTAAAGTGCAAAACATGCGGATCTGATATTTCTTTCCAAGAAAAAAGTCTCCGTGGCTTAGGCTTTAAAATTGTTATCGCTTGTCCGAACTGCCGTGATGTGGAAATTCCGAGTTGCAAATTCATTAAAAACGCGTGTGAAATAAATCGAAGGATTGTATTAGCAATGAGACTGCTGGGAGTAGGACTTAGTGGGATCGAAAAGTTTTGTGCGTTCATGGAATTGCCGCGGCCTATTTTTCATTCTTTCTATGATAAATTGATCAACATGATATCCGTCGCAACGAAAGCAGTCAGAGATTTGAGCATGAGGAAAGCGTTGGAAGAAGAGAAGGCTAAAACACAGGAAAAAGGGCAAAATGATGGAATAACGGTTTCCGGCGACGGGTCATGGCGAAAGCGCGGATTTTCATCCCTCTTTGGCGTCTCATCATTGATCGGCTGGTTCACCGGCAAAATCATCGACGTTGAAGTGAAATCAAAGTACTGTAAATCGTGTGAGCATTGGGCGCCAAAAAATGATACATTAGAATTCGAGGAATGGCACACAAGTCACGTCAATGAATGTCAAGCCAATCATGAAGGGTCATCGGGCAAGATGGAAGTTGATGCCATCGTCGAGATGTTCAAACGCTCAGAAGCTCTCTTCGAAGTAAAATACTCTAATTACATCGAGGATGGCAAAAACCTTCAAAGGCATCGTGGATTCCCATCCATACGAAAATATTGCAGTAAAGAAGAAAGAGTGCATTGATAATGTGCAAAAACGTATGGGCACACGTTTGCGTAACTTGAAAAAAGAAACCAAAGGTATCGGCGGAAGGGGCAAACTTACTGCCAAATTAATTGATGAATTAACCATTTATTATGGTTTGGCAATCCGCCGAAACCCCGATTCCATAAAAAAAATGAAAAATGACATCTGGGCAACTCTTTACCACAAGATATCAACTGACAGCAAGCCTCAGCACGACAAGTGTTCGGAGAAATGGTGTAGTTGGAAGAAAGCGGAAGCAGCGAATGAATTAACCGAGTATTGCCATAACCCGCCAATGAGTGATGAGGTATTTGAAGCCATTAAACCTATCTACACTGATTTGAGCCGGGACGAGTTGCTGCAGCGTTGTTTGGGTGGCTACACTCAGAATAACAACGAAAGTTTCAATGCTACCGTCTGGAATTTAGCCCCCAAATCATCGTCAAGCGGAAAAAAGTGCTCGATATCGCATCGGATATCGCTGTTTGTAACTTTAACGGCGGCCTCAAGACTGTTCTCCAAATATTTAAAGTGTTGGAGATGGAGATTGGGCCCCAGTCATACAATTTTTGCATTGAAAGCGATAAAAAACGAATTCAGTGCGCCGAGGCATCTTTGAGCGACGCGGCGAAAGAGGCGCGCTCGCTCAATAAATCAGTCAGGAAGGAGGCGAATGAGGCATTTTTGAACCTTGAAGGCCAGCTCTATGGTCCTGGCATTGCCGACTAATGGTAAACAATTTTTGCATCTCGAATTTTTCAGTTATGCCCATAGAAAACCATTCCCAAAACTTTGAACGCGTTTTTCTCGAAACACGATTTTTCAAAATGGCACGCGGCACAACTCGAACAATTTTCAATATTTTGACTTAAAATTTTGACTGGATCTTAACAATAACATTATCTAGAGAAGATCGTGTGGAATTTTTGATAACTCGATTGGTTGATTTTTAATTAAGAAAAGACATGTCATTTTTTACCTCAAAAATCAAACATTTTTTTGAAACTCCCGCCAAAATTTTAAAAATCAATATTTTTAAAAATCCACCCGATCTTCTCTAGCAAAAAGCCTCTAGATTAACAGGAATTTTTTATTTTGTCGCAGATTCAAAATTGCACCTTCAGTGCTGCGTGCCGTGAAGCCCTGCAGGGAAAACATGGCCTAGGAGGATGCAGTGGAGCCAACTATATGTTGATATTGCTGTGTCAAAAAAATTCCAAAATAAAGTCTAACATGTGTCCAATAACACCTGTGAATAACTTCTTCTACAAACTTTTTGAAACCCCTTAAATCCCTCCGCTTTCACCTCGGGTTCGAAAAATCGGAAATCCATTTATGGACCGATTCTGAAATTGTCCTTGCTTGGTTGGAAAAACCACCTTGCACATGGAAAACCTATGTTGCCAACCGCACGACCGAAATACGTCAAAATGTGCACAACGCCCCCTGGCGACATGTCCCAAGCGCTGAAAATCCCGCGGACTTAGGAACGCGCGGATGCAAGCCGCAAGATCTCAAAGATCACTCTCTGTGGTGGAATGGCCCCAAATCGTTGCAGCAAGCTTCCGATGCTTGGCCCAAAGATCACTCTCGCAAAGTTCCAGTCCCGGAACAACGAGCGATTGACTGCCACCACCTTCTCGAAGAGCAGACCTTCTCGAAGGCATCTCCTCCCGTCGCCAACACAATCCCACACACGGAACACTGTTGTCCCACTCAGAGTTGGCATTTGTTAAAAATCGCCTTATAACTCTCGCGCAAAGTTCCCATTATCCCCAGGAACGACAAGCGCTCTCTCATTCTCTTCCCATATCCAAGAAAAGTTCTCTCTTGGTGCTCAATCCCTTCTTAGACAAACAGAAGGTGATGAGAGTTAACGGCAGACTCGCCAATGCGGCATTGTCGTACAATGAACGCCACCCCATTATTCTCCCCCCAGAGTCCCGCTACTGCAATTTGCTTCTTCAATTCCTTCATAAGCTATTGCTGCATGCGGACCAATGACTCATGCTCCGTATGGTTCGGCAGGAACAGTTACATTCCGCGCCTAAAGCCGCAAATCAAAAAGTGCATTTTTCAATGCAAAACGTGTGTCATCCACAAACAAAAGCTGCGAACACAGATCAAGGCAGCGCTCCCCCCCGAACGATGCACACTTACCATCCCATTCGCCACAACCGGAATCGACTTTGCTGGTCCATTCCAGATCAAAGCTTCCATGCTCCGTAGCTCAACCTACCTCAAAGGTTATGTTGCAGTGTTCGTATGCTTCTCCACGAAGGCCGTTCACGTGGAACTCTGTTCGGATCTTACGACCGAAGCGTTCCGCGCAGCATTCGCCCGATTTACTGGTCGACGAGGGCTACCTCTCAAAATCATGACCGACAACGGCAAAACGTTCGTCGGTGCTCAACGTCCCATGCCCAGAGACTTTGCAAAATTCTCAAAAGAAATCGCCCAAGACATTCTCGACCGATACGGTCCCCAGGGCGTCGAGTGGCAATTTATCCCCCCACATGCTCCTCACATGGGAGGACTATGGGAGTCGGCAGTCAAAAGCTTCAAGACTCACCTTAAAAAGGTAGCCGGCTCTCATAAGTTCACATACGAAGAGTTTACGACTCTTCTTACTAGAATTGAAGGGACGCTTAATTCACGTCCACTCTCTCCTCAATCGCAGGACCCTAGCGATTTAGTGTCTCTGACCCCTAGCCACTTTCTCCGAGGCGCTCCTCTCGCCGCCCCCCCCGAACCCGAGTGCTCCGAGCTATCCCTTATAAACCGATGGGAAAAACTCAAAGTCCTCCATCATCAATTCGCCCGACGATGGAAGGACGAATATCTCAAGGATCTCCACAAACGATATAAATGGAAGCATCCGCAGAGAGAAGTGCAAGAAAATGAGATGGCCGTCATTAAAGACGACCTGCTTCCCCCCAAAGAATGGCGGCTCGGCCGCATTCATAAGACACATCGCGGTCCCGACAATCATGTCCGTGTCGTGGATATCCGCACTGACTCTGGCATCCTGACAAGGCCAGTAGTCAAGCTATGCCCCCTAATAGCTTCCTAAACTCGACTAATTGCCCTGCATATATTTCACATACACTTTCTCATTCCCTACACACTCACTATTATTATAGTTTAGTGATATACTTTTATGGTTTCTTGCAGGGCAATCAGAAAGCAGCCACTCCAGCAATGCCGGCTATGCCACCACCTCCACGGCATCCGATATTGCCGTGCGCTCTTGGCGATGGCACCGCAGCAGCGTCAACAGTTGGCCCGCGCCCAGGGCTACTGCACCAACTGCCTGGCGCGGTCCCACCCCACCAATAGGTGCAACTCCACCGCTCGCTGCAGCAAGTGCGGCCGAGCGCATCACACCCTACTGCACTTCAGCGAGCGGCCGGCCACAGCAGCAGCGCCCAAGGCCACAATCAAGGGCGGCAAGAAGCCGCAACAGCCCCGGCAGCAGCCCGCTCCAACACAGCGCCCGGTGCAGCGCTCCTCCATCGCCCACCGGCTAGCACGCCACCGCCGACAGCCCCGACGTCCAGCCAGCCGCCCCTCAGCCGAGGCAGCAGCTGAGCGCCAGCTCATCGCGTTTAGCGACGAGGAGGCCTCCTCCGACGGAGCCCCAGAGCCGCGCGTCAAAGCCCGTGCCCTGATCGAGCAGGCCTTGGAGGCCTTGGGCCGGCTGAGCGAGCAGCTCTAGCAGTAATGTTGCCAAAGGCAACGCGGGCCGCCATGGCTAAATGTGTTCGTTCCAGTGATCTGTGGATCCTGCAATGATCCAATCCTCTCCCTTCCAGTCCCCTATGTACTTATGTCCCACTCTCCCAATCCACCGGCTCCGGCCGTTTGTCTCGTCCAATGTCTCTTTCAGTTTGTCATTCGTGTTCAAACCGCCTAATAAAGCGCACACCGCTAAACCGCAATCCCGCGCATTTTTATTAAAAACGTTCCGCCAACGGCTCCAGAGAACTCGTTCAACCTATGTTTTGGACAAATTTCAATATATAAACTTAATTCAGATAAATACTTGATTTAGTAAATAAATTTAGTAAATTGGCTAAATGAGTGCTGTCAACATGGTCCTTCGAGCCCTCTCAATCGCTCAATCGGTCACATTCGACCACTTCACAGGTCGCAACAGCTACAAAACCAACGAACAACAACTCCGTAACTCATTCCCCCCTTTCGGATGCGCAACCCCGCACATCTTCCAGGCAAAGTACGCTTCAAGTACAAGCCCTCCACTCCAGTAATGGCACCCAATCCCTTCTGCCTACGGCACTGGTGTCTATTGAGCACTCAGGAAAGTTGTTTAAGGTTCGAGCGTTGATCGACCAAGCCTCTCAGCGTACCTTCATTTCTTCGAAGGTCCAAAAACGCCTAGACACTAACAATTTTCGTGTACAATCCCCTGTACACGTACAAAATAGCGCAGTGCAGTAAGCAATCCCGCTACTGCACATAATTTTGCGCTTTTTGTGTTCGCATTCTCTTTTGTGCGACCTACGCAGGCAAAGCAGCAAAAACTCCCGCTGCAGCCTGCTTCCCACTCACTCAGTAATTGCTGTGTATATTCTGCGCGCCCACTTTGCACATACTCCCGCATTTCTCTTTGTGCTATATTCGCACGCACTTGGCAGCACGCAATTTCGCTGCTCGGCCCAAGTGCATAAACATAAACAAGAAAACACAAAGCGGATACAGTGGGCCAAGTTGCTCATTTTCAGTGCACATTGAAAATTTTCTTTAACTTAGAAAATTTTCAATCGTGCATATATATACACATACATACGTGCATATACACACACATATTTATACACATACACATATATATATATACAAATATATATTTTTACACACACATACTCATATACATACACTGCACACTGCTGCCTCCCCAAGTGCATACAGTGGGACAAATATCGCCCACTCGCACACAAAATTTGTTGTACACAAAATTATTTTGACACTTTTCACTTATATTAACACACTAAAACAAATTATCACATACACATATATATATACACGCATATATATAGTTATACATACACATATTTATACACATACATATTTATACTCATACACATACATATATATATTCAAATATATATATTTATTCACAAATATATATACACACATACACCTACGTATTCACGTAGGGGAGACCGGGGCAAATACGCCCACGGGGCAAATACGCCCACCCGTTGTTTCTTTTAAAGTATTCATTCAAATTCCGCGCCAATTTTTTTGTAAGTGCGCCTTAACTCGTAGACATTACCACAAAAAAATCGAGGCGATTGACATTGCGGTTAAAACGTAATAAATAAAAGCAGATTGTTTTGTCGTTCCATAGTCTGAACATCTAAGTTTTGCTGTTTAGGAAAAAATATCTACAATCTTCGTTTCTCGTTCCTTATGCAGCCAGGTAAGTTTTTCCTGTTATTTGAAGTAAGAAAAACTGTAGGCCAAAGTAGTTTTGTCGTAAAAAGTTTTTTTGTATTTTTTTTAATTTTTAAAAAAACATTTTGTTGTTTGGGGCAAATACGCCCAGTTCGTTTCGGGGCAAATACGCCCACCTAACGCATTTATCAAGGTTTTACTGCCTGAAGATTATAAATGACAATTTTATATTAATATACAGGGTGGTCCAGATATACATCCACTTAATATACAGCGTGGTCCAGATAAATGACCTGCTTAATATACAGGGTGGTATGGAAGTTACGGACCAAAACCTAACGAAACTTTTTCTGTATTTTTCCGAATTTGAAAAATCCTTCGCCACTTTTCGCAGAACTCAAAATCGAAGAAAGTATTCAAGTTAGAAGTTTTAATAAAGCATATTTGTTCAATTTTTTTCTAAAATATTTTTTTCAATTGATAGTTTTGTAAAAAGTGGTGAAGGACTTTTCATTTCAGAAAAATATGGAAAAATTAGAGTAAATTTATTTCCGTGGTTTCGTGACTACACTGTATAGGAATATATAAAATTATTAATATTATTTATCATTCGTGGAAAAAACTTCTTCCTCAAATAATTTTATTATTGACTATAGGTTACCACCAAAGACAATTAAGTATAAGATGTCTTACGCTCATACAATCGAATGGCATAGGGCAAGCTCGAATTTGCAATATTTTCATTATCAAGAGGAAGCAAGCGTCGGCACAGTGAGAGCGTAATAATATTAACGCTCTCTGTTTATAGTATTTCGTTTCTGAAATGTTGTTTTCTATTACTTTCGTCCGAGATTCTTGAATTAATAAAGTGGGCGTATTTGCCCCGGGCAGTGGGCGTATTTCCCCGAGGGTTTTCCGAATGGCCAATTCGATATTACTTTAAATTTTTCGTTGAAACTTGAAAATAAATAGGAATCTATAAAAATGATAATGTGAGTTTTGTTCCTTTGGAAAGACACTAGCGCGTGACATATATTGTTATTCGAGAATCATTACTGTCATGTTGAAAAATAAATTTTCCAAAACGTGGGCGTATTTGCCCCGGTCTCCCCTAATCACAAACAAAAAAAATTCACTTTTTCACAAATAAAAACACATTTAATATACATTTATATTATATTTATATCATAATAATTTTTACACACATTCCCAATTCCCATATACACATTTGTATTTATCACTCATACACACATATTTCCCTACACGGTTACCTACACGGGTGTAAACCTTTTTGCTCGACAAAAATACAAATTCGTTTTAACGAATTTTCCCATTCTCAACTCTTTCAATTCTCAAATATCGTTCGCGCGGACGCGGTTAGACTACACGTCTATTTCCCCAATACCCTACATTCACATACACATATATTTATTCAAACTTTTTACCCCTTGTCGAGCTTTTTTAAACAAAATGCCTGTTGAGCGATCCCCCAAACGCCAACTTATCACAATGGAGACTCCTTCCTCCAGATTCACAAAGTCGTCTAACGCACGTTTGACAGTTCCTGTCACTCGGGAGCCACCAAACACTCGCTCCAAACTCTCTAGTACGAAAGCAACCGATCTCAGTGTTGCAAAATTTATTTTCGAGTCCGATAGACTCGTGCAATTATGCACAAAATTTTCATCGGGTCCCATTGACAATTTGACCAAATCCCTGGTCGAAATTAAGCAGAAAAATCTGCAAGCTCAATGGGAGAGGCTTTTGCGCGCACATGAGGCAGTCTTCATTGCTGAAGACAACAGCCAGCCCGACGGTTTCAAAGAGTCGGCTAGGCAAAAAATCAAAGCCTGCACAGACCAGTACGAGTTGTGCATGGCTCAAATGTTGGACATCATTGAGATGCTCTAAACTCAGTCCCCCCAGCCCGCTGCGCATATGGAACCGGTTCGACCCCTAGAACCAGCAAATACCCCCTACATTTGCCTACAAGTTCCGCCTTGTGATACCGAAACCTTCTTCGGGGCTATGAGCAGTGGCCGTCCTTCCGGGACATGTTTACGGCAGTATACATTAACCACCCCCAGCTCACTCCAGCCCAAAAACTGTATCACCTCCGATACAAGACGCAAGGTAAAGCCGGTGCTATTGTAAAACAATATGCATTAACCGATGAGAATTTCGGACTCGCGTGGGAAGCCCTTAGATCCCGCTTCGAAAATAATCGCATACTCGTTGATACTCAAATTCGATCCCTCCTGAATATCGCTCCTGCCCACTCCGAAAATAGTGAGGCACTTCAGCGGATCCAGAGTACTATAAACAATTGTCTGTCTGTTCTCAATACTCAGGCCGTAGACACTAACAATTGGGATCCGCTATTTATTTACATATGTTGTACCAAATTGCCCCAAGAGACACTTGCTCTATGGGAGCAATCATTGACATCCCGGAAGGATCTGCCACCCTGGTCGCAAATGGATGAATTCCTGACCGGCAGATATGAGGTGCTTGAACGGCTCCAATTTATTCGCCCTTCTAAGCCGAAACCACAACCCTGTACTTCCAATGTCCTCCCAAATCGGCCACACACATCCCTTAATTATCACACTCAAGTGAAAAGGGACTTCGCGTGCAAACTCTGCAACGCAAATCATCCCATACGGACTTGCCAGAACTTCAAAAGACTCACCCCCCAGAGTCGACTTAAATATGTAAAGAAGCACAATCTCTGCGTAAATTGTCTTGCTACAACTCACCTTCTTGAGGATTGTACAAGCAATTTTACGTGCGTATATTGCCAAAGGAAGCATCATTCCCTGCTTCATTTCCCCAAAGGCAATGCGCAGCCCTCTCAATCGCTCAATCGGTCACATTCGACCACTTCACAGGTCGCAACAGCTACAAAACCAACGAACAACAACTCCGTAACTCATTCCCCCCTTTCGGATGCGCAACCCCGCACATCTTCCAGGCAAAGTACGCTTCAAGTACAAGCCCTCCACTCCAGTAATGGCACCCAATCCCTTCTGCCTACGGCACTGGTGTCTATTGAGCACTCAGGAAAGTTGTTTAAGGTTCGAGCGTTGATCGACCAAGCCTCTCAGCGTACCTTCATTTCTTCGAAGGTCCAAAAACGCCTCATATTGCCAATCGAGAAATCCCCCTTCCAAATCTCGGGCATGGGCGGACAGATTGTGCAAAATGCCAATCATACCTGCTTCTTGACATTGGCAGTCCCCCCAAATGAGCACGAAACTCCCCGTGCAAGCAATCGTGCTCCAAGAGCTTACGAAATTGCTCCCACCTTGTCATATAAACCCCCCTAATATGAAAGATTTCGCCATGCTAGATCTCGCTGATCCAAACCCCTTCGAGACAGCGCAGATCGATATAGTGATTGGCAGTGATCTCATCCCGCAGATCATGCTCAAAGGTATCCACCGAAATGTATGTGGCAGCTTACTTGCTCAGCATACAGTATTCGGTTGGGTATTAAGCGGTCCAGTACCCCCTCCATCGCATTTGACATGTGCCACTGAGGTACGAAATCGCCATATGCATACTGGTCCCGCCCTTCGAAATAATCTTCCTGCCCTAAAGGAAGCTTTTTCACAAGTGATTGCCGCCCTCAATCCCGTAGGGTTTCCACCCCAGGAAATAATGGAAAATCACTCTGAACCCACCATTCCTGCAAACTCATTCTCAACTCGGCAAATCTCCCCCTTCGTTGCCAACCATTTCGACCCCGCAGGATGGCTTTCGCCTCTAATGAGACAAAGAAAAAGGGTTCGACAAGAGCGTTGGCGTGACGCCACTCGTTCCGCACCCCCAGCAACTGACGGAAATTACATTCCATCGCAGTTCCTCATTGCACCTCCTCCATCCCGGGTCCGAAAGGAGGACAATCGCCACTCCAGTGCGACTTGCTCCAAGCGCTGCAAATCCCGCAGACGTCGGACTGATCGGGTATAAACTCCAAGATCTATAAGATCTCCCCCTCGGGTGGAACGGCTTCAGTAATTCTCATGCTCACACAGTTCCAACCCCGGATTAAAGAGCCGTTGACTGCCACCACCCTCTCGATGAGCACACCGACATCCTCGGTCGGGTCTCTTGCTTCTCTCGAGCCATGCGAAATAGGATACATACTCCGTACATGCATACATGCATATATACTCCAAAAATTCGCCCAAATTGTATATCTCCATACTCTCCATCTTTAAATTTATATATATCCATACACCCCCGGCTGTAGCTTAAGGGGGGTTTCTACCTTGTGCGGTCAAAAAAATCGATTTTTTTTTTCATGCATTTTTGGATTAATACATGATTGTAGAATACGCTCCCAAAATGTGAAGTTGAAATCTTTCGAATTACGGAAGCAATTTATCGAAACAGGTAGCGGTGTCGAGCGCGCCGAGCCGCTGAAGCAAAACTTTGAACGCGTTTCTCAAAACTACATTTTTTGACCTTGCGGAAGTGATTTAGGCCACACGAGTTGAGCAATAGCTACGAAATTTTAAACAGTCATTTATCAAGGTCTTAGCTATGGCACGAACTAGGATCTTCAAGAAATAATAATTTTTTCTCATTAAAAATAGAAATTTGTATTGAAAAAAGTAGGTAAAAATTGAGTTTTTTAGTCAAAATCGCATATTTCCTTCATTTTTCATTTTTTTAAAAAAATCCTAGTTCCAGCCAAAGACAAAAGGATACAGAATAAGAAAACATTTCATTTTTGTGTTTCAAGTCATCTCAAACAGCGGCAGGACTTCCGCGAGTAAGGAAGTCCTGCCGCCATTGCTCGATGGCCCCCTCCCCCCCTTTGCATATTTTATCTTGAAACTTTTTTTTGCTTGTACAATAAACATATACCTACATCTAGTGTTTATCTTAAAAACCTTCCCATCAACAATTTTTCAAAAAAAACATGTTTTCTCGGCCGCACAAGGTAGAAACCTGCCTTAAGCGAGCTCCGCAGCTAAAACCTTTATTTCCAAGTAACTGACATCTCATCTCATTGCAGATCGGTGACGACACGCCAACCGCTGCAGCAGCACTTCCCCGAGGACGAGGCGTTGATGGACGGCCCCCCCGCACCCGTAAAAGCTGCATCCCGGAGCCCACGCCCGTCTGGCCCGCGGCATAATTTTATTGCAACATGCAATGGCGGCCGCGATGGCTAAATGAGTGCTGTCTCAAGTGATCTGTCGATCCCACCTCTAATCCCTTCCTTTCCTTATCCTTTTGTACTTATGTTTCCCCCTATTTTCTGCTCCCCGGCTTCAACCGTTTGTATCGTTTAATGTTTATTGTCTTTCTTGTCATTCGTTATTCGTACTCCCGCGAATAAAGAGCCCCAAACCACCCGAACATTCCGTGTTTCATTTCCCCGCTCCGCGCATCGATTTCAACATAAATATTTTAATTAGTAAATAAAAAATTTAATAAATTTAATATTTGATTTAGTAAATAAACTGAATAGAATTCTGGATTTGGTGTTCATTAGTGATGGCATACATTTTTCATTACAAGGATGTCTCCTGCCTTTCTCTTGCTCGGGTTTTCATCATGTTCCCCTTGTTCTTGAATTGCAATTTTATTAGTTTAAGAATAAATTCTTAGCTAACTAGAAAATTGTCTTTCATTTCAAAAAGTGTAACTTTCTATTAGTAAATAATGTACTAATGTAATAATAATAATTTTAATAATTGACTGGCACGACAGCCCGCTCACGCGAGACTAAGGCCTAGCTTCCCGCAACTACCCGTGTTGTGCGTGTGAATTTGTACGCGGGTTGAAGGGACCTACAGTTTTATGCCGGTTCCGAACGGCAGGTTGGGAGCTTTTTCATAAGCAATTTTTACTCTCAGAGGTTTGCCATTTCCAGCTGAGAGGACAGCCACCGAAAGAGAAAACGAGTTTTCCCGTTATTTTTTTAGGTGTTATTACAGGCAGTATTTGAACCTGAGGTTGCTGCCTGCGACTCGCGGTCCAACGCACTAACCAACTGAGCCACGGCGGCTGCTAATGTACTGTATGTCATAATGTACTCTCTTTTCTAAGGGCATGATGTATCTAATTGTTTCGATATTTTCAAAAATCATGTCCATGACATTTGTGTTGAACATACCTATACATATACATATATGTTATAAAATACCTTGGTTTACTAAAAAGTTAAAAAAAATTAAAGAATTTTAGGAATAAGTTCTATAAAAAAGTTTAAAGTTATTTGTAATACCCACTTAAAACCTAAATACCTGTTTTACTCTAAAAAATTCAATTCGTTGAGCAATTCGCTTCGTAAGAATTATACCCGAAAGCCTTTTGGCGTTTCGTCAATTCTAAAAAGCTATGCGCTAATATTCCTACTAAAGTCTTTTTGAATGATGTTACGGCGAATACCTCCTTTGAGGCAACTAACCCTTTTGCGGATATTTTTCGTTCAAATTTTGTACGTGATTCTGGAGCTCCTGGAAATTTCGAGACGAACTTTAACTCTCACATAAACTTTGGTTCATTATGCTTATCTCGTGAGGATGTAACTGAAGCGAACAGGTGACTGGCAGGAATACACTGCCGCTCTCACTAAGTACACAAAGGAAGTACGGAAAGCGAAAAGGGCTAGTTCCAATCGATTTGCGAAGAAATTTCTTCCACCCCCCAGGCAGCAAGGCTGCACAAAGCGCTAGCGAAGGGAGCAACAGAAAATAAGATGGCTCTCAAATTGCCGGATGGTAGTTACACGCGCAATGAACTCTCGCTCTTCTAGGTGCACATTTCCCTGGGGCAATCCCCCAGGACGCACCTGCCGAATGTACCATCTACCGTCCAAATAGAATGGACTGGGAGCTGGCGCATAAAGTCATCTCTCGGGATAAGATTGACTTGGCATTGAACACCTTTCAACCCTTCAAATCGCCAGGCCAGGACGGGATCTTTCCTGTCTTTCTACAAAAAGGCAGGGGGGGTCCTACTCAGGCATCTGACTGGCATAATGGGAAGCTGTCTAGCAACAGGGTACATCCCCGCTAGTTGAAGAAACGCCCTGGTAGTTTGTATACCAAAAATTGGTAAAAAGGACTATACGGAGCCGAAGTCCTTTAGGCCAATCAGTCTAACATCCTTCTTCATGAAGACCATGGAGAAGGTATTAGATCAGTATATTAGAACCGTGGCGCTCAAGAGAACACCTCTGCACGCAAAACAACATATACGCATGTTGTTTTGCGTGCAGACAGATCGACAGAGACTGCCCTATTTCAGCTCACGAGTTCAATACAAGAAGCTCTTAAAAGCAAGGCGACTACCCTGTGCGCTTTTCTTGATATCGAAGGAGCTTTCGCATGAGGCGATAGAAAGAGCGCTCAACAGGAAAGGAGTAGAATCCTCGCTTAGCCGATGGATAAGAGCCATGCTCTCTACCAGATCGGCCATTACGAAGGTGGGCACCACCACAAGGAGCGTGCTAGCGAAAAGAGGATGTCCACAGGGCGGGCAACAATGTCGCGAGTAGGGACAAAAATCAAAAAATGAATTTCGTAAATGTAGAAAAATAAGTGTGTAGTACTGAAGTAAATACCTCAAATTACAATTACAAAATGTGAAAACGGATTTTAAAAATATCAATTTATATACCGAAGGCAGGCCACCAAACTTGCACTTTGTGAAGGTGGGTGACTTGGGTAGAAATTATTGCAATTTGTTGAATGTAAGTTCGAGGTCTCTTATTGAAAAATGTCCCATGGGACCTTATGTTAAGTAAATATATTCTATAAATATACTATTTTTGCAACTCTGTGGAAGCTTTCCCTCTTTTGTTCTGCTTTCCATATTCCTTGTACCGTTACTTAAAGAAACGTCAATTCGTAGGAATAAAAGTGCAGTGTCATCAAACTTTAGATAAACTTTAAAAAAATGCTCCTTCTCACTCCTTCGAGATTTTACAGTGTGATATAGCTGAAAGTATGTATTAATAGAAACCATGGACTTTAGCTGCACAAACTTGCACGTTTTTAAGAAATTCAACATTTTCAGTGGCGTATGCAGTCAAAAATAGTCCTTTTTGCAACATGGTTGGCAGGAAAATATAGCGACCACTGCTGCGTTTCGCTTGACCTATACATTTTTGTTTGTAATAATATGCAAACACCACTTGATTTTGAAAAATTACAAAAAAAAAAGGTAGATTCGATGGAAGGCTTCGGTAATACTGGATGGCTTGCCATCGAATTAAGGCAACTTTCGAAAAGAAGCAAATTTTGTTAATGCCTGCAGAACCAATTATATCAGTTAATAGGAAAATTAAAGGTAAACATGAAAACCGAAACTCTGATATTATGCAATTTAAAAAATATTTAATTTAAAATTTTGTCAAAAATAGATGTAGAGGGTTTAATTTTAATAATCCATCATCGGAAACCGATTGTCCTAGCAGTACAGATTAACAAATTGTAATTTTTAATGAAAATATATGCTTTACTGAATAAATATAAATATAATAAAAGGTATTATTATTTTTTATTTGCGTTTCAAATCACTTACTTACTTATAAGTATGCACAGATAATTGTAGTTTTTTTAATATTTCCTTTTTTTATTACAAACGTATTTGTAGATTTATCGAAACCATTTTTGGTACATATCTTTATATTGATGATATGAGTTGCTGTATTGTATTTCATCAATATATCTCTTATAGTTTCCGAGATACTGTCAACTTAGAATTTGGTTTGTATGGGAGGTGGGCGTGTCCGTGGGGCGATTGAAGTAATTTTTGGTGTATTAACTTCTCTTTATAACAAAATCATATGTACAAAATTTTATTGCCGTACGACTATTCCTTCTATTTTTGTACCTCGCTACTATGGACTCGCGACACTGTGCGGGGTACTATCACCGCTGCAGTCGAGTCTGGCAGTGGATGAGCTCCTTGATTTACTGACAAGCAATGGCATAACGTGTCAAGGTTATGCCGACGACATTGTCATTGTCGCTAGGGGAAGGTTTGAAGACACTCTCTGTGACATAATCCAGAGAGGCTTAAGAATAACCCAAGAATGGTGTGTCCGAGTAGACCTGCGAATAAACCCGGACAAAACCACCATAGGACCTTTTACATGGAAAAGAAAGCTGCCACACATGCGGACAATACGCTTGCTCGGAAAGAGCATAGCTTATAAACCAGAGGTGAAGTACCTAGGTGTAACAATAGATTCGAAGTTACTCCGGAACAAGCATGCGGAGGCAGTTATCAGTAAAGCAACAAAGGCGGTCATGGTATGCAGATCCTTGGCAGGCAAAACTTGGGGATGTAACCGGAGCATACTGAAATGGATGTATACCATGATTGTGAGGCCAGTACTCACATATGCAGCAATGGCATGTGCCCCGAGAGCCACACTCACGACAAAGACTCGACAAGGTCCAGCGACTTGCGTGCACGTGCATTACAGGTGCTATGAGAACCTGTCCCACGGTGGCACTGGAGGTGATACTTAACATATCGCCATTGCACGTTGCAATTGAGATAGCGGCCAAGCGTACTATCCTTGGACTGGCCAGAACTACACCTTTTCAAGTTCGATTTCAGAAAGCGTAAAAGCAATTTCAGAAAGCGTAAATTCAATTTCAGAAACATAAATTCAACTTCAGAAAGCGTAAAACTATTACAGAAAGCGTAAATTCAATTTCAGAAAGCGTAAATTCAATTTCAGAAACATAAATTAAATTTCAGAAAGCGTAAATTCAATTTCGGAAAACGTAAATTCAATTTCAGATACATAAATTCAATTTCAGAATTCGTAAATTCAATTTCAGAAAGCGTAAATTCAATTACAGAAAACGGAAATTCAATTTCGGAAAACGTAAATTCAATTTCAGAAAGCGTAAATTCAATTTCAGAAAACGTAAATTCAATGAATGAATGAATTTACGCTTTCTGAAATTGAATTTATGTATCTGAAATTGAATTTACGTTTTCCGAAATTGAATTTACGCTTTCTGAAATTGAATTTACGCTTTATGAAATTAAATTTATGTTTCTGAAATTGAATTTACGCTTTCTGAAATTGATTTTACACTTTCTGAAATCGAACTTGAAAAGGTGTAGTAATGGGGGGATCACATCCTCAGGCATAGAGACTTAGATGTGTTATCCACTAGTAACCCTTATGTTTTGTATCCGATGGATACAATAACAAGAACATATAACTACGAAAAATACTTCGGAGTTTATATGAGCAATGAAGCAGACTGGGCCTGGGAAGACCACCAGATCCATTTTAGACCACACACAATTAAGTGGTTTACAGACGGCTCGAAAATGCACGAGGGAATAGGGGCAGGGGTGTTTGGACCTAGCCTCAAGCACTACGAGCACATGAGGAAAACACCCAGCATATTCCAGGCGGAACTGTATGCTATCAGGCTCTGGGTGCAATTCAATCTCGAACGTGAGTACAGGGGGCAGGACATCGTCATCTGCTCCGACAGCCAAGCAGCCATCAAAGCACTAATCTCATATGAGATAACCTCAGGGTTAGTGCTGGAATGCATTGAGGTATTGAATGCACTGGGCAGATGTAACCAGGTGAAGATCCTCTGGGTTCCAGGACACAGAGGTATCGAAGGAAACGAGGAAGCTGACAGCCTCGCTAGAACCGCGGCAGCCACGCCCACCCTGGCCATAACGGAGTCACTGAGATTTGAGGAAAGGACCAGGAAAACAGAATACTGGGCTAGCGCCTCCGGTCTCAGGCAATCGAAAATCTTCATCAAAGATTATAATCCCAAATGGAGTGAAGAATGCCTCAAACTAAGGAGGAACCAGCTTAGACAGGTCACAGGTCTTCTAACTGAGCACTGCAGATTGAGGAAGCACATGCATAGAATCGGGATAGAACAGGTAAGCGTCTGTAGACTCTGCGAAACAGCAGAGGAGACTCCCGAACACATTATATTGCACTGTAATGCGGCTTGTCGCAGCAGGTTACGTGACCTGGGCCAGTTTTGGCTTGCAGAAGAGGACGTCAAGCACCTAGAACCCCGCGAGTTACTAAGTTTCATTAGGGCGGTAGGTCTAGGGGATGTACTCTAACAATTGTAGGGGGCACAATAGACCAATCCTAGTATCAGTGCAATATACCCCTTACCAATTCTATTCTATAAAATCTTCAGAAATGCAACTGGTAGACTGGTACAATGTCGACAGTGAATGTTATAAGCAACGAAACAATATGACTGCACTACTTGTGTTATTCAGAAAAAATTGCAAATGGCACATGGACAAAATAAAAAATATTTCCGGCTAAAAGGCACCAAATTAGTTTTTATTACACTAAGGGCCGCCTCCACTTCAGGCGCTGGCTCCAAAGTCGCCCCCTCTACACGGGCCTACAGGACCAGGAAAACAGCCCACAAGGTCCTGCAGAGGCTAGAGAAGATCCCTCCGAGTGAACTCACAGAGGGAAAAAGCCTCCTTAGAGTGGGCGAGGCGCAATATAAAGTAGAAAAATATCTCGCAGGAGCAGCAACAGCCTGCGCAAACGGCTCAGGCCTCCAAGAAACCGCGACTAGCGGCTCCGACTCCGGCATCTGGTCGGACTTTTTGCGAAATTGCCAAGGGCAGCCTGGTGATGGCTATCGTTGATGCTAATAATGCGGACGGAGCGATCTCGGCTGAGAAATGGCGGACACTCAGGTCGGCCCTACTGTCCGTCTACGATGAGGTACTTGCTGCGAATCCGGGTGTACCTCCCAAGTGCAGGGACGCAGGCTGGCACCAGGGCCACGTAAAGCTGATGGCCTGTGCCGACCAACGCTCTGCGGACCTGTTCCGTATGGCGGTTGGAAAGCTGGGCGAAGTGTGGCCTGGCGCCAGTCTGCGAGCGGTGCCCCGGGATGAAATCCCCAGCAGACCGCGTGCCAAAACCTGGGTTCCGGCTGTACCATCGGACCCGACGGCCATTCTCCATTACCTAAAGACCGGTAATCCTGAGCTCCCCACCCATAATTGGAAGGTAGCTTGGGTCAGCGAACCGCGGGGCTCTATGAGGGAGGCCTTGGTCTTTTTAAACAAAGAATCCCTCCAACCACCTGCTGCTACCGGGGGCGTAGTTAGCTATGGGTTTGACTCCGTCACACTGCGGGTTTACCGATGTGAACAGTCCTCTTCCGGCCAGCAGAACCTAACAGGTGCAACACCGGGGCCTTCTGCTGTGCCCCCGTCCGGGACTCCGCTTCCGAGGATGGCGCCGACAGTGTCGTCTCCGCCTCGGAACTTATCGGTGACTTCTTCGAGGGTCTTGAAGTAAGGACCGAAGGAGACCCCGAGCTCGACAATATTTCGCTGTCCGACCTGGACGATTTATTCGTCGGGAAGGAGGACGGCGACATCACGGTGGTCGACGCTCCTAGAGATGGTGTGGGTGGTGCTCCGCTATGTCATTCAGAGCTGCTCTGCACTCTGCAACCAGTTTAGAAGAGGTATATGTACCTATCAAAGATTTTATTGCTGCCTGGCTATCTGAGAAAATACAAATAGCCGAGGGAAGAGAGGGTTGCGATTGCAACCGACCCACTGCTAGCAGTATAGCCATGGTCTCCGCTTGGAAGACGCTACAGTGGTCAGGGAGACGAGCAGTAATACTGGCCCCTAATTGATCACAGAAAACCCCACATCCGACCCTGTTATCAAGTTTAGAGCCGTCCGTGAAGATTTCGATAGCGTTTAGCAGCGGGCGACGGCCTTCCGTCCAGTCGCACCTGCTGGGGATCCCTATAGTGAACTTACGCTCAAAGCTAGGGGGAAGGACTATATAGTCGATATTCGTCGGGGTTGGAAGATCCAACCCTAGTATTCTAGTGTGGCCCAGGTCCGTTCGTGCCCAACTGCGTATGGCATTTAGCCATACAGCGGCAATCTTGGCGGACTGCCTAACTAGAAGACTCGAGGGGATCCAATTAAGGATAGCGAAAAGCGCCTTAGTAGGCGTAGAACGAATGGCTCCAGTTATGAGGGTGGCAGCAAGTCTCCTGACTCTATCGAGCTGCTTCAGGTTGACTTGGCTGGCTGCCGCGGGCCACCAGACAACAGCCCCATAGAGAAGGATAGGCTCAACCACTGCCTCATATAGCCAGGAAACGACGCGCGGCTGGAGCCCCCATCTGGCACCCACCGCCCGCCTACAGCAGTAGATGGCCCTGGAGGCTCTTGTTGCCCTCTCAGCGATGTTTGCGCTCCAGGTTAGCTTGGAGTCTAATATCAGCCCCAGGTATTTAACCTCCTTACTCAAATTGAGCTGGGTTCCATTCAGGGCGGGGAGTCTGAAAGGCGGAACCTTGTACTTCCTTGTGAAGAGAACAAGATCCGTCTTTTCCGGGTTGGCCGTAAGGCCACAGGAATTGCTCCATGAGGAGAGGATGTCCAAGAAGTGATTCATCCGCTCGGAGAGTACACTTGGAAATTTTCCAGCTATGGCCATTGCAACATCGTCGGCATAGGCGACGACCCTGCAACCAACAGCCTCTAACTTGACAAGCAGTCTGTTCAGGGTTAGATTCCACAGGAGCGGCGACAAAACGCCCCCCTGAGGGGTACCCATAGTGACTGACCTGCGAATACATGCCGTCCCTAACGTAGAGTTTATGAAACGGCTGCTAAGAAGGGCGCTGATGAAATCTGTCAGATTACGACCAACGCCAAGTTCAGAGAGAGCCACCCCGATCGCTCGAGGGCAGACATTGTTAAATGCGCCCTCAATGTCTATAAAAGACACTAGGGTGTACTCCTTGAATGCCAGCGACTTGTCTATGTAGTCGACCAGAGAGTGCAGCGCGGATTCGACCGACCTGCCCCTTGTGTAGGCATGTTGCGAATCCGAGAGAAGATCTGGGTCAATGAGGCTCCTAATATGGACGTCGAGTATCCTCTCGAGGGCCTTTAGGAGAAAAGATGTCAGACTTATTGGCCTGAAGTCCTTGGCCCTGGCGTGCGAGGTCTTGCCAGCTTTGGGAATGAAGACAACATCCACCTCCCGCCATGGGGAGAGGGACGGAACCGACGTTCCTTACCGCTACTCGGAGGGAGGTCCTGGACGTCACTCTGACCAACGCGCCCTCTGGGCACCTGGTCAGGGAATGGCGTGTTCTGGAGGAGTGCTCCTTCTCCGACCACCGGTACATCAGCTTCTGTCTGGACCTGAGTGTGCCGGCCAGGCCCCCCTTCCGCAATAAACGTAGGACGAATTGGGAAATTTTCTGTTCGATCCTATCCTCTAATCTTAACGCATCTCCTCCGCGTCTCTTGTGTCCAGGGGACATCGAGACCGCGGTGGCTACACTTACCAACTCGCTTAGTCATGCTTCAGCTGCCGCTTGCAAGCCTAGGGTCCACCGGGGAAAACCAAAGCCACCCTGGTGGAACACCACAATTGCAAGTTTGCGGCGAGCATGCAGGCGCTCTTTCAACGCGGCCAAGAGGTATAACACCTGGGACGCGTACAGATCCGACCTTAGAGCCTTTAAGCACGAGGTCAGGAAGGCAAAGAGGGAATCGTGGGAATCCTTCTGCGGCGGTATCGAAAAAGTCTCGGACATCGGCCGTCTCCGCAGGATCCTCAGTAACTCTCCATCTATTCCCACCACCATCCAGAAGGCAAACGGTGTCTGGACGGAGTCCAATGGGGAAACCCTGGAGGTGTTGGGTGACGTGCACTTTCCGGGGAGTACCCCCACCTCCGCTGAAGCGGTAGTTCCGGAGGAACCACTTTCCTGGTCCTTAACGGACGTCCGCATCGATAGCACCATTGAATTGACGGTGCCATGGCTTGTCGCGATCTTCAGGGCATGTTTGGAATGGGGACACATCCCCCTCCCATGGCGGCAGGTGGATGTTGTCTTCATTCCCAAAGCTGGCAAGACCTCGCACGCCAGGGCCAAGGACTTCAGGCCAATAAGTCTGACATCTTTTCTCCTAAAGACCCTCGAGAGGATACTCGACGTCCATATTAGGAGCCTCATTGACCCAGTTCTTCTCTCGGATTCGCAACATGCCTACACAAGGGGCAGGTCGGTCGAATCCGCGCTGCACTCTCTGGTCGACTATATAGACAAGTCGCTGGCATTCAAGGAGTACACCCTAGTGTCTTTCATAGACATTGAGGGCGCATTTAACAATGTCTGCCCTCGAGCGATAGGGGTGGCTCTCTCTGAACTTGGCGTTGGTCGTAAACTGACAGATTTCATCAGCGCCCTTCTTAGCAGCCGTTTCATAAACTCTACGTTAGGGACGGCATGTATTCGCAGGTCTGTCACTAGGGGTACCCCTCAGGGGGGCGTTTTGTCGCCGCTCCTGTGGAATCTAACCCTGAACAGACTGCTTGTCAAGTTAGAGGCTGTTGGCTGCAGGGTCGTCGCCTATGCCGACGATGTTGCAATGGCCATAGCTGGAAAATTTCCAAGTGTACTCTCCGAGCGGATGAATCACTTCTTGGACATCCTCTCCTCATGGAGCAACTCCTGTGGCCTTACGGCCAACCCGGAAAAGACGGATCTTGTTCTCTTCACAAGGAAGTACAAGGTTCCGCCTTTCAGACTCCCCGCCCTGAATGGAACCCAGCTCAATTTGAGTAAGGAGGTTAAATACCTGGGCCTGATATTAGACTCCAAGCTAACCTGGAGCGCAAACATCGCTGAGAGGGCAACAAGAGCCTCCAGAGCCATCTACTGCTGTAGGCAGGCGGTAGGTGCCAGATGGGGGCTCCATCCGCGCGTCGTTTCCTGGCTATATGAGGCAGTGGTTGAGCCTATCCTTCTCTATGGCGCTGTTGTCTGGTGGCCCGCGGCAGCCAGCCGAGTCAAGCAGCTCGATAGAGTCAGGAGACTTGCTCCCACCCTCATAACTGGAGCCATTCGTTCTACGCCTACTAAGGCGCTTTTCGCTATCCTTAATTGGATCCCCTCGAGTCTTCTAGTTAGGCAGTACGCCAAGATTGCCGCTGTGCGGCTAAATGCCATATGCAGTTGGGCACGAACGGACCTGGGCCACACTAGAATACTAGGGTTGGATCTTCCAACCCCGACGAATATCGACTATATAGTCCTTCCCCCTAGCTTTGAGCGTAAGTTCACTATAGGGATCCCCAGCAGGTGCGACTGGACGGAAGGCCGTCGCCCGCTGCTAAACGCTATCGAAATCTTCACGGACGGCTCTAAACTTGATAACAGGGTCGGATGTGGGGTTTTCTGTGATCAATGAGGGGCCAGTATTACTGCTCGTCTCCCTGACCACTGTAGCGTCTTCCAAGCGGAGACCATGGCTATACTGCTAGCAGTGGGTCGGTTGCAATCGCAACCCTCTCTTCCCTCGGCTATATGTATTTTCTCAGATAGCCAGGCAGCAATAAAATCTTTGATAGGTACATATACCTCTTCTAAACTGGTTGCAGAGTGCAGAGCAGCTCTGAATGACATAGCGGAGCATGCCAGGGTTCACCTGAGTTGGGTCCCGGGGCATAGCGGAATCGCTGGCAATTGTGCGGCTGACGAGTTAGCCAGAAAAGGCTGCTTCCAGCTCCTACTACGTTGTGTAGCACCCCCCTTGCGACCGTCAAATTGATGGTCAAACAGGCCTATTCCCGCCTGGCTAACCGACTCTGGGCGGAGGAGAACCTATGTAGGATCTGAAAAGAAACCTGGCCGTTGCTTAACCAAGGCAGAACACGCGAATTGCTCCGACTGAATCGGAATTCCATTTATTCCAGTTTCTGTGCTAACGGGACACTGGACGATCGGCGCACACGCCAGGAGACTCGGTCTTCCGTTCAATGACTTCTGCCGCAGTTGTGATGATGCGAGCGAGGAGGAGAGCGTCGAGCACCTGATGTGCCACTGCCCAGCACTAGCGAGGAGACGTCTCCGGGTGCTGGGTGTGCCGTTCTTTAGCAGCTTGGCCGACCTTTCAGGACCCAGCATCGGCCGCATCGCCCGATTCATTGTGGAATCGGGATGGCTCCTGCCTAACACCCGGGGGGGTGTGCAAGACTGAAGGGCAGCCACGTCCTTCACATGGAACCACAACGGGCCGCAACGTGGCCTACGTGAGCTCTTTAAGCTGCCACCCTAACCTAACCTATATTCATGCACTGGAAGACGCTTTTGAAGGTACGGAGTCGCAAAATGCGGCAAATAGAACATATAACAGCCGATTGGACAATTTCACTGCTTTGCACTGCTATTTCCAATCGCTGCTGGGCCGCCACCTGTGCGATACGTCTCGCTCTTCTCCGCTGCAAGTTCCAGCTTGGACTTGCGCTTCAAGCTGTCGAACTTGTCCCTCAACGTTTTCCAGCATCGGAACACGCCCCATTTGGCAGTAAAAGCATCAGCAAGATTTTGCCAGGCAAACTTCTTCTTTCTTTCCTTCCAAAATAATTATAATTTTTCAAAAACAGCTGATTGCGCCTCCAAGTGCTGCCCATCGTAGACCAGTGTTGCCAAAAAATCAGACTTGTTAAATTTATATTTATCAGGAAGATGAGAAAACGAAAATATTTACCGAGCACTTTAAAGTGACCTTTAGCTAAAGTTCACTTTAGCTAAAGGTCACTTTAACGGGAAGATGAGAAAACGGCCCTAAGGCTACAGTTCAAACTTTTTATTGCTTTTATCATTGCCTCCAAAACAAAATTAAAACAATGCACTAATCAAGACATAAAATTAATATATATAGGTCTCAATAAACAGGACGTATAAAAAATGAACATATTAAAAAAAAAACATTCAAACTCTAGCAAGGGTTGAACCGAGCAACCAACGTCTAGTAGACTCGCGCTTACACACTTGGCCACCAACATCCAACTTTCTTGTATTTGCTTAAAAAGAATAATTAACATTAAAAAAAACGCCGTTTTAACTAAAATGTTCATATTTGTGTGTCTAAAAATAGAGCACAATGCGTGAGAAGCGGTCTTTGTGTGAGTGACATTGGAGGCCAAAAAGCTCTTATCGGAGGCCAACTTTGTCGAACTTTATGACACATTTTTTCGTTGGCCGCTGGACATCTACTTGATGAGTTATCTATGGTTGAAGTAAGCAAATATTATATTAAAAAACACTTTCTCGCTAGTCACTTTATTAAATGAAATCAATGTATACATAGTCTCAGTTGACTGCTCGAACTGTGCGGTTGTGCTTTTTGCTTTGTCCGCTATGTCTACTTGTTCTAAGTTCGGTTTGCCTACCCCTAATCAAGTATCAATAGCTTGTGTCTTGTGCTGTAGTTGCCTGCACGTAAGCTGCGCTAATAACAGTGGTGATTGCTTACATTTTCTGAGGTCGACGCCGAACATTGCTTACAAGTGCGATTCATGTGTTCAGAATGCCCGCCTGATTTGTGCTGCCAAATTTCTTGAGCTCTGCAACGCTCTTGAAGTTGTCTGACCTATCTCTGAGTCATGGAAAAGTGCGCATACCCAGCATATCGCTGGTTTTGATGCTGATGTCAAGACCAACCTGCCAGCTATTATTAACAACATCAACAATAACAACAACAAAGTTCTGATTCGCTCGAAGGCTAAGGTAATGGAACCTGGACGTCTGGTCACAGCTGGAGGTACAGCTGACTCCATTTCTCCGCTTCCATCTAACAACAATCACAACAACAAAATCAGCAAGCCAAAGGGAAGTGAATCAGCTAGCAAAACTGTGCTTATCTCAGCTACTGATGCTCGCTCTGGATCTTTCAAGCATTCTTCCTCCGCCTGCTCTCCAATCGATGCCGTTCTCTCTAATCATTCTGCGGTTGTTGCGCCTACGCTTTCCACTGCTGTCCGTGATGATGCCGCTTCATGCTCTCTCGCTGCTCCCACTGTTGCTAACGGTGCTGGTGTTGCTACTGCTGCTGGTAATTCTGCTGTGCCTTCTGTCGCTACCTTTGACGCTGCTGCTTCTTGCTCTTTCGCTACTCCTGCTGTCGCTAACGGGTCTGCTGGTAATTCGGTCGCTGTTGTGGACGATGCTGCTTCGAGTGCTGCTGTGGCCGCCGCGCTAAGCTCGCTTCATGCTCCTTGGTCTGCACAGCTCGCGACCGCTGATGCTGTCAACACGCAAAATGTTTCCAATCCAACCTCGCATCGCAACCCTGAATGGGCACTTGTCGCCAAACCCAAGCGAAGTAAGCAAAGCAATCGGTGGTCGTAGGTTCCAACAACAACAAAGACTTAGATGTTGCGGTTCGAATGAAGTGGCTTCACATCTCTTCGTTTCTCCCTAAAGTGACGGAAGCCGATATTCTCAATTATGTTTCCAAGCATGCACCTGTTGATGTTAAGCACCTTTTGGGCTATAAACTTATTAAAACAGATACGGCAGATAGGCGTTTCAGAAATCTGTTATGAGAAGGTGCTGTGTTCAAATCTTTGGCCTGCTAACGTAGAATTACGTCCTTTCCGTTTTTTCAAAGACCCGATGTACCTCAGACAGGTGCCTAGCGGGTGCAAAGAGCACCAGGGTTAACCCTTGTGCCAATACGAAAAATTTCCACCCATTACACCGTGCGACAAAAATGAAAAAATTTTTTCACACTGGAAAAAATCCATATGGGCGTAAAACTAGAGACCAAACATAGTAATGCTGCGTACCCAGTTTTTCTTTTGTCCTTTTAAAAGGACTTCAAAATTTTGAAAGGGATACAAAATAAAAAAATATAAAAAATACTTAACCTCGTTAGAATATGGCGATATGTATATCAAATGAAAGAGGAAAGGCTCAAAAATAAAATTGATTTTTTATATATTTGTAAAAAAGGGATATGAAAAAGGTCCTTTGAAAATTCATATAGAATTGTCTTGAAAAGTAAGTATGTTATAACTCAAAATCTCCTTTATCACGTGTCAAAATTTCATTATTCTAACTTTTTTGGTTCGAAAGTTATTAACAAAAAGGCGGAAGCTGCAATTCAATGAAGTATAAAAATTCTACATTAATTGAGTATCAGTATCGCGACATGTAGACCAACAGTATTCTGCCAACATGTGGCAGGTATTTTTTTCCTTTAAAGCGATTTTCCATAGTTTGAAACAGAATTATAAGAAAAGTGTTCAAAAGTGTAACCGCTCCCTTCTCATTAAAACTTGTTGTTGTAAAAGTGTTTAAAAGTGTTCAAAAGTTAAGAAAAGCAGAACCTTAAAACTAACAATGCAGTGTCCTAATCGTAATAAGTTTTGTGCTGCATGCGGTTTATTTGTGCCTTTAAATAAATCGCGCCAAATTTCGAAACTGTTCATTCAATGTTACGAACAATATTTTTTAATAAATTTCACACCAAACTTGTGGTACGTGCCTGAACCAAGAATGGCAGCCAAAATAAGCATCCCATGAAATACGTCTACCCGATCATATGGTTGCGCCGTAGTGAACTCTGCGCCAATTTTTGCTACTTCTGCCAAACACAGCCTCATACCGAAAAAGTTAGATATGAGTCCCGAGACAACATCCCTTATTACGCTTGTGAATGGGTTAAGCCAGCTATAGTACGATCTGCTTCAAATTCAGCTCCTTCTGAAGAAGTACAAATGGCAGGGGAAAATGCAGATGTAGAGACATTAGGCAGCGGCAGCAATTTTGAAATGTTTTCTAAATTTCAACCCAATGAAAGTGAGATGGGATACGCGACGCCTCACTTAAGGCAGGTTTCTACCTTGTGCGGCCGAGAAAACATGTTTTTTTGAAAAATTGTTGATGGGAAGGTTTTAAAGATAAACACTGGAAAATTTTTCAGATGTAGGTATATGTTTATTGTACAAGTAAAAAAAGTTTCAAGATAAAATATGCAAAGGGGGGGAGGGGGCCATCGAGCAATGGCGGAAGGACTTTTTGACTCACGGAAGTCCTGCCGCTGTTTGAGATGACTTGAAACACAAAAATGAAATTGTTTCTTATTCTGTATCCTTTTGTCTATGGCAGGAACTAGGATTTTTTAAAAAAAATGAAAAATGAAGGAAATATGCGATTTTGACTAAAAAATTCAATTTTTACCTACTTTTTTCAATACAAATTTCTATTTTCAATGAGAAAAAATTATTATTTCTTGAAGATCCTAGTTCGTGCCATAGCTAAGACCTTGATAAATGACTGTTTAAAATTTCGTAGCTATTGCTCAACTCGTGTGGCCTAAATCACTTCCGCCAGGTCAAAAAATGTAGTTTTGAGAAAAACGCGTTCAAAGTTTTGCTTCAGCAGGTCGGCGCGCCCGACACCGCTACCTGTTTCTATAAATTGCTTCCGTAATTCGAAAGATTTCAACTTCAAATTTTGGGAGCGTATTCTACAATCATGTTAATCATGTTAATCCAAAAATGCATGAAAAAAAAATTGGATTTTTTTAAACGCACAAGGTAGAAACCCCCCTTAATAACTCCGGAAGATTTAAACGATCTCGTGCGAGATACAAACTTATCGCAGAGAAGCGCTGAAATATTAGCGTCCCGTTTGCAGCAGTGGAAGTTAGTGTCACACGATTTTCGCATAACGTCAGCGCGAAAGCGAGCAAACACGGAATTTCTTGATGATTGCTACACTATAGACGACCAGACTGGGATAACGTACGCTTGTGATATAGACAAACTTTTCACCACTATCGGTAATCCACACATCCCTGATGAATGGCGCCTTTTTATAGATGGTTCCGTTAAAAGTCTAAAGGGTGTCTTATTGCACAATGGTAATGTTTATCCATCCGTTCCTATTATTTATGGAACGAATGTGGCAGAAACTTACGATACCATGAGCGCTGTATTAAAACTAATTGACTATGAACTTCATCGCTGGGTTATTTGCTGCGATTTAAAAATTGTAGCCATTCTCACTGGCTTGAAAAAAGGGTTTTCTAAGCACCAATGCTTTCTTTGCCTTTGGGAAGGACGGCGTCGAGAACTTCATTATACAGACTACAAATGGCCAGCTCAAATTACTCACCAAATTGGACGTGATAGCATCGATCACATGCCACTCGTACCGCCATCTAACATTATTTTGCCGCCTCTGCATATTAAGTTGGGGCTTATAAGCAACCTTATACGCGCGCTTGACTTTGATGGCGCCTCCATGGAATTTGTAAGGAAAGTTTTCCCGAAATTAAGCGACGCAAAGATTGACGCCGGTTTATAATTAAATTTGCATGACTGACATAACAAAACTTAAGTAAGATTCATATTTTTAGGCGTTCTCATTGGACCCCAGCTGAAAGAATTACTCAAGCGTAAGGATTTTGTAAACTTACTGACAGCAACAGAACAAAACGCGTGGACTAGTTTGGAGGCAGTCATAGAATGTTTTTTGGGAAATAAGAAGGCACAAAATTACGAACAAATAGTTAAAAAGTTAATAAAAAATTTCGGAGATGGGCGTAAATATGTCCCTAAAAATACACCTTTTGGACAACCATCTGGATTTCTTCCCCGAAAACCTGGGAGATTTCAGTGATGAACACGGCGAGCGGTTCCACCAGGACTTAGCGACTATTGAAAATCGCTTTAAAGGAAAAAGAATACAGAATACTGTTGGTCGATATGTCGCGATACCGCTGGAAAACATAAGAGGCAAAGCAAACGAGTACATTTCAATTAGAATTATTATTATTTTTTTTTATTATTTAAAATATTAAATTAAAGTAGAATTTTTGTACTTCATTGAATTGCAGCTTCCGCCTTTTTGTTAATAACTTTCGAACCAAAAAAGTTAGAGTAATGAAATTGACACGTGATAAAGGAGATTTTGAGTTATAACATAATTACTTTTCAAGACAATCCTATATTAATTTTCAAGGATTATTATTATTAGTGGGGATAGTGCACCGCGACCTAAAGATCTACTGTGCCCCCTTCATAGACTCACAGTTCATCTGTGAGCCCAACTACCGACAGGAACTTTAGTATATCTCCTATACCTCTGGAGTCTCAGTTTGCACCTCTAACGAGGTAGTCCCCTAGGTGCTTCTTTCGATCATGCATAAGTACAGTAAGGTGGGTCGCGAAAAAAAATTGGTGTTGTCACCACCTAAAAATAAAATTCAGAGTGTTTAATGACTATTTGGAAAATATTGCGATTCTGAGGTAAGCCAATTGTGAGCGGTTTTGCTTCAAAAATACCTCTAATTATCATGTTTTTTGGGTGTAACTTTTTTGTTGTTGGACATTTTCGAATAATTTTTTTTGGTTAGATAAACCTTCAGGAGTTCTTGGATTGCACATATTTTGTAAACATTTTTTTTGTTAATTTATTGAGTTCTGGAAGTTTTAATACCGTTTTTTAGTGCTTTTTCGTAAAGACTTCAAGAAATATTATTATAACTCCGCTAATTTTTCTCGTAAGTCAACACATAATACAAGGTGCGTCCCAAAGTAAACAGGACTTTTGCAATAGGGACGTTTCTGGTGGCGCCATCTATGTGTGAGGACATGCGTTGGAAAGGTACATCTTTCATTCACATACTGTCTAAATTTCATGACATTTGGTCTAGTAGACGCCGAAATATCCCGCTCAATGTGACAGTATGTTTTTAACTTTGGTACGAGAATGTCGATCGAACAAAGAGCTAATATTAAGTTCTGTTTTAAACTTGGTAAAACTTTTACCGAAACGTTTAAATTGTTAAAGCAAGTTTATGGTGATGATTGTTTATCCCGTGGCCGTGTTAATGAGTGGTTGAATCGATTCAAGAATGGTCGTGAAGACTTGAATGACGACGAACACGTCGGCCAGTCGAAATTTGTGATTACTGACGATGCCATCAAAACTGTGCGTGATTTTATCAAAATGCAGCCAAAATCATCATTGGAATTGATGGAAATGGAATTGAACATCTCCAAAACATCAATTGATCGCATTTTAACCGAACATTTGGGTCTCCGTAAAGTGTGTTCTCGCTTCATTCCGCACACTTTAACCGACGACCAAAAAGCGCAGAGAATTGAGCACGCAAAAGACATCGTTCGGGAAGCCAGACGTGATCCAAATTTCTTGTTCAACATCGTAACCGGTGACGAAACGTGGTGCTTTCAATATGATCCCGAAACAAAGCGTCAAAGTGCCGAATGGAAGCACCCAGATGAGCCAAATCCGAAAAAAACCCGCCGTGAGAAGTCAAAAATCAAAACTCATCTCATTTGTTTCTACGATTCAAAGGGAATAATTCATCGAGAGTATGTTCCACCGGGAAAAACAATTAACGCTTTGTTTTATGTTGAAGTTTTGAAGCGTTTGGTGCATCGCATTCGTCGTATTCGGCCAGAATATCGCGAGGAAGGAAGTTGGCGTTTATTGCATGATAATGCACCGGCTCACAGAGCCCTAGTTACGACCGATTATTTGACCAAAAATCGCATTTTTACCATCAATCATTCACCGTATTCGCCTGATATGGCTCCCTGTGACTTCTACTTATTCGGTCAGTTGCATTTGCCGATGAAAGGAAACCGTTATAAGGACGTTGAGGACATCCAAAAGGCTTGTACCAACATTCTGAAGGCGATGCCGGCCGATGACCTAAAACACTCATACCAAATGCTTTTGGACCGTGCAAAACGTTGTATCGAAGCAGAAGGAGAGTATTTTGAATAAATAAAAAGAATTATACAAAAATAATCATCCGTTTTCTTTATTTTATAAAAGTCCTGTTTACTTTGGGTTGCACCTTGTATGTCGTTTTGAAGGGTTTCCATACAGCTACTAAGCTCATTATTGTTCTTTGTAACCTTACTTTATAATATATTTTTTTTTAATTTTTGTGTTTAAAAATTCAAATATTTTTTAAAGTTACCATTTAAAACTATATTTATCTCCAACTATATTTTTGCAAATTTTTACACTTATTAAAAAGCGCTAATCATTACCTTTCAAATGATATCAAAATTATGCATATCCGAAAGTTAGTTAGCCTCTATATTTGTATTTCTGTGAGACTCCACTACAAAATGACCATTGATTTTGATAACACTTAATATGGTGATCGAACTTTACATAGTGCTCTAATGACCAAATTTCAGTTATTTTTCACTACTTTTATCCCCTTTAATATCAGCAAATATTAGTTTTCATCATTGGATGCACATAATTGGATACACATTATTCTTCTGTAACGTTTTTTTTTATTTGACTGAAGAATATTTGATACGACAAAGCTTACTACGATTACAAACACAAAAATACAACAACAAGTGCTACATTCCGACATTGTTATTGAATATTGATCAGCTGTGTTGTTCTGCTACTCTTTCAGTGCAACTTTGTAAAAGTAGTATGCAAAGAAATAATATGTTTCGTTGACTGTTTCTCATATTTTTCGTTATTTATATTTCTTATTATTTATATTCCTAATTATGTGTATCCGAAAGTAGATGACCTCGATATTTGGGTTTTTGTGTGACTGTTTGATACTTTCAGTTCTATAAAATAGTAGAATTGTGAATGTGAATGAAATACATTCATAAATAAATAAATGTTTAAATAAAGCAAAATAAATACAATGCTATGCTTGTTTAATTTATTATGTTTTTGAAAATAAAACTATATTTACAAAAGATTTTTGCGAGAATCGAGATGTGCATATCTCTTACGCGACACAATTTTACTAGCAATGTGCGCTGGACGATTTTTGTCGACAACAGATAAGCTCGATTGACTCACAACGTGAACAAATCGTTCAGTGGCTTGCGAATGGCAGGGAAAATCTGAAATTATTTCTTAAATTTAATCAATATGTCTCACTTGGTCACAATTATAATTTACCTGGGATTTCAATAACATCCTGAACTCCTGAAGGTTTATCTAACCCAAAAAAATTATTCGAAAATGTCCAACAACAAAAAAGTTACACCCAAAAAACATGATAATTAGAGGTATTTTTGAAGCAAAACCGCTCACAATTGGCTTACCTCAGAATCGCAATATTTTCCAAATAGTCATTAAACACTCTGAATTTTATTTTTAGGTGGTGACTGAAACGTGATTTTTTTTTTGTATGGAGTGCGACCCACCTTAAAGTACAGGGCATTCTCCTAGTATGTGCATTGCAGTCTCATTTTCCTGCGAACAGAACCTGCAATGTCCGTTTGTACGGATTCCTAGTTTAGTTAGGTGATAATTCAACCTACAATGCCCTGTCATGATACCTGTAATGATTCTCAGATTATTCTTTGATAAACTCATACATTCCTCGAATCTTTTTCTACTATATGACCCGATAATCGCCTTGGAATGTTCCAGACCTGGTTGATTGTCCCAGTATTTATTCCTGCTGATTATCTCGTCTTTCCTGGTTAGGATTGATAAAGCTCCCTTTCCCAGTCCACAAAAAGGTTCTGGGCCGACGAATGGGGTTGATGCGCCCCTTCTTGCGAGTTCGTTAGCCATCTCGTTTCCTACTATACCTGCGTGGCCCGGAACCCAGAGGACCCATACCTGATTGTGCAGGCCTAGCTCATTAAGCTTTTCAAGGCATTCCATTACCAGTTTCGAGGATACCTGGTATGAGCTTAAAGCCCTGATTGCCGCTTGGCTATCAGACAGGATCGCAATTCTCCGATTCCGGTAGTTCCTCGCTAAATTGAAGAAAGCACACCTTTCAATAGCGTTTATTTCCGCCTGAAATATTGTTGTGTGCTTACCCGTGGGTTCCGAGTATCTAATCCTCGGCCCATATACACCAATCCCGGTACCTTCATCCGTAAGGGATCCATCCGTGTACCAGGTTATCATGTACTGGTTTATCAGATACGTTTCTGATATCCCTACCCAGTTCCTTTTGTTACTAAGTTCGGTTTTAAAAAATCTTGATAAAACTTTCAAGGATATAAAGGATAAAAATTTTCAAAGGACCTTTTTCATATCCCTTTTTTACAAATATATAAAAAATCAATTTTATTTAAACTCTTGAGCCTTTCCTCTTTCATTTGATATACATATCGCCATATTCTAACGAGGTTTATTTTTTATTTTGTATCCCTTTCAAAATTTTGAAGTCCTTTTAAAAGGACAAAGGATGTAGAAATGAAAAACTGGGTACGCAGCATTACTATGTTTGGTCTCTAGTTTCACGCCCATATGGATTTTTTCCAGTGTGAAAAATACTGTCGCACAGTGTTATCGATACGAAGGTACCCGGGTACCTTCAAGCAATTTGTATGGGAAAAGTGAAAATAATAGCGCAAAAATTTAAAAAATCTTTGCTGGCTTATAAAACAGAGCGTTATTTATTGATAATTTGAGTTAAAAATATTAAACACATATTAATAGTGCAATAATTTTTGCATTTTCGTGTTTTACGTTGTTGTTTACGTTAATCGGAACAGATATAGCATGACTAATGGGCTTTTGGCCAGTGGTCCAAGTCTCGATTTGTTCCTGCTGACGCTTGCAGAAACGAACATAAAGGTTTCTGTGCTCCGCAAACTGCTTCAAAACCATTTTTAGTGTAAAAATTGTGATAGCAAGGTCATTGTTTTGTCTATTCTGAATTTTCGGCATCCGCGGTGCACACAGGATTTCATTTTAGAAGACGCACTGCATACAACTTTTGACCAAAATACCATCTGAAGTCAATGCGTCACCCATAATTTTTGTAGCTTGCAAATATGTGGGGAGTTTGAACCACCAGTACCCCCTCACGTCACATTCTCCACAGCATCTGACTTTTTTTGTGGTGTCTAATTTACATATGTATGCTGTGAATATTATTTGCAGCCAAGGTGCAAATATTGAGCATACCACCACTTACCACTTTTTCGTACAACTTTTAGTAATGAAATTGGTCCACATTTCAGCCATAACGTCAAGTGACCTTTGTACTATTGTAAATGCAAAAGATTTTTGGTTTCGGGTTGTCCCCTGGCATTGCTTTGCCGTGGTGCATAGTTGAAAGAACCACCCAGCTTCATTGCTCTTTGGAAGATACAACTCCAAAGTTTTGGCGCTGTAAAACCGAATATCGATGACTTTAGGGGTCGAGTATCAATTTTTAACACCAAAGTGAGATTTTTTGCGAAAAGGTATTCCGCCAGCGCCTCAGAAGTAAAAAGGTTATCCGCTGCAGCATTGCGGACGTAAGGTCTAAAGCAGGGGTGCCCAAAATCTTCTTATGGAAGAGCAAACTCCAATACATATAAACGAACTCATACGCTAGACAACAACAAAACCTACGTTGAAGATAACTGTCGCCAATTTGTACCAACAAAACATACGGTGCTGTGTATGTATACTAGAATGCTCAGCCTATGCCGAAGATCATTTACAAAAACAAATGAGGAATTGGAATCCTCAGCCTATGCTGAAGAGCATTTACAAAAACAAATGAGCAACGAGAGCATAGGGCATGGCCACCTCTGGTCTAAAGCTTTGAATAAATATTTTTAATATTTTTGCGCCTACTTGGGTCTTGCATACGTTAGCAAAGGGGTAAAACATCTTGGAGCAACACGCATGTGAAGTCGATGACTTCGATCGGATGTCCTGAATTCAACTTCTCTTTGAATACAACTTTGATTTCAAATTTAAAATTTGGTCCACTTGAATATGAACGAGTAATTTCACGTTGAAATTGTATTGTTTTACTGTATTTTGTATGAAGGTACCCGGGTACCTTCGTATAGAACAAAGGGGTAGTGTTCAAAAATCGGTTCTAAAAGTTATACATAAAAAGTTTTCTTTCTATATAAGTTATCTAATAGGTAGTCAATTGATATTTAGGAAGATACTGAAAATATCAGCACAGCGTGCCTTGGCCGAAAGTAGGATATTTTTACTTTAAAAATGCAAAAGGTACCCAGGTACCTTCGTATTGACAGAAGGGTTAATAAGGCTTTAAGAATTTACTTCCAAAACGTGTCGGGTCTCAGAACGAATTCTGGGGCGTTGTTCACAATGAGCTCTCACCTGGATTATGAAATTTTTGGTTGGTTAACTAAGGATTTCTTTGATAATGAATTTTTCGATGCTAATCTTTATGTCTATCGTAAATATAGGGATGCTATGAAAACTGGGTTGTCTAGAGGTGGTGGGGTCATCATTGCAGTTAATTACAAAATACGATCGTGGCTTGTTCCTTTGCAGGACACAGAAACTCTTCTGGATCAACTATGCGGTGCTTGTGGTTGAGGGAGCCTCAAAGCTCTTTATCTGTGCGTCCTATATCCGACCTGCTAGTGGGGATCATCTTTACAAGGCCCATGTAGACAATATTTTAACATTACCCACGAAATATCCAAATGATCACTTCTGTTTCCTGGGTGATTTAAATTTGAGTCATATTGAATGGTCTTATCTGGATAATAGTTTGGCCTTATATCCTAACAATGCAATTTCTTTTGCGGAGACCTATGTTTTGGACAACTTTCAATATATAAACTTAATTCAGATAAATACTTGATTTAGTAAATAAACTGAATATAATTCTGGATTTGGTGTTCAAGAATGTCTCCAGCCTTTCTCTTGCTCGGGTTTTCATCATGTTCCCCTTGTTCTTGAATTGCAATTTTATGAGTTTAAGAATAAATTCTTAGCTAACCAGAAAATTTGCTTTCATTTCAAAAAGTGTAACTTTCTATTAGTAATAATGTACTACATTCGTTGCAATGGGACTCTCTTTTCTAAGGGCATGATGTATCTAATTGTTTCGATATTTTCAAAAATAAGGTGCATGACATTTGTGTTGAACATATCTATACATATATATGTTTTAAAATACCTTGGTTTACTAAAAAGTTAAAAAACTAAAGAATTTGAGGAATAAGTTCTATAAAAAATTTTAAGTTATGTGTAATACCACAGAATAAACAGTATACAGAAGGCGCATCTGAAATAATTTTGCGATTTCATTTCAGACGCGGGCGGGAGCAGCAAAGATGAGGAAAATGTATATGGAACCGAGAGACTTCGGCTATTCGAAGATATTCGCGATGACTTCGACACACTTCTTAATTCGAAGTCAGCTTTCATAATTTGCTTTATGTTGATGTGGTCAGTCGCACATCAACTGCGAGCTGTGATTTTGCGACTGCTGCTGTGATTCGCCTTGTTACCAGCGCAGCAGGTCCCATACGCACTTCGCCTATTCGAAAATATTCGCATAATTGTGTGCGCTGACTTCACATGCAATGAAATAATCAACCACCAAAAAGCCAACAAAAGGAAACACACAATTTCCCTTGTTCGCGCTCATTTTTTGTGTGTATACTTATTTTCGTTGACGATCGCTTTCGCTTCAACAAATTTGCTGAGAACAGCTCGTTATCAATCTAATCGTTGCGCTGTCTGGTTGCGTGTTTTGAAATGAATCCAAATGAAATTTGTTTGAATTGAAAAATTTAAACGAATTCTGACGTGGTTGCATACCCAAAAAATTTGTTTAAATTGAAAAATTTTGTTAACGACCATCAAGTTTTTATCATGATTGTAATTTGTATAATTTGTTGAAGCCTTATAATTTACAAGGAAACGAAATGTTTATATTTTTCAAAAATTTCAACTATTTTAATAGTAGTTTAAAAGCAAAAGCTCCAAGCGACTTATTTTTTATTAATTTCAAAAATCTTTTACAACACATTTCATACGTTTTTTAAGGAAACCCCTCATTCCTCCAATATAAAAAAGCTTTTGTACAATTTGTGTGTTGCAAATGTAACAGAAGTAGATGAATACAAAATGTGATTTTCAGAACCGTCTACTTGTAGGGAACATAAGCAATTTATATTGGATTACTTTTTAATAATTTTGCTTGGAAAAAATTGCATTTGGCTAAAAGAGCACATTGCAAGTAAAACGAAAAATAAGAATAAAATAAAAATACTAAAGAACACATAAAAATACTAAATGGTATATACTTTAAGAAAATAAAAAGAATAAATAATGAAGAAAAAGTTATAAATACCAACTAAATAAGAATAATAACAATAAATAACAATAATTAATAATTAATAATAATAATAAATACCAATAATTAAATTCATGTTTTGTTTTTGTTTTGTTAATTTAATTAACAAAAAATTTCAATTTGTAAGCTAATCTCAATAGCATTTACACTTTTGACAATTTATCAAGGAAAGAGCTTTTACTTTTAGAAATAGAATGCCAATTCTTGACAAATAGTAAAAACTTGACAAATAGTCAATATGGTGAATTTATTAAGAATTGGGCTGTTAATACATGAATTTGAAAAATGTATCGGTATGAATTTTATTAGGCCAGAAGGCAACGTAGCCTACATGAATGCCAACATTGCACAGCAGAAATTCATGGTTTTGTTTTTGTATCAATAAGAACGCACACTCTACTGTACGCCTTTGCGGTCGAGTATTAATTTTTAACACCAAAGTGAGATTTTTTGCGAAAAGGTATTCCGCCAGCGCCTCAGAAGTAAAAAGGTTATCCGCTGCAGCATTGCGGACGTAAGGTCTAAAGCAGGGGTGCCCAAAATCTTCTTATGGAAGAGCAAACTCCAATACATATAAACGAACTCATACGCTAGACAACAACAAAACCTACGTTGAAGATAACTGTCGCCAATTTGTACCAACAAAACATACGGTGCTATGTATGTATACTAGAATGCTCAGCCTATGCCGAAGATCATTTACAAAAACAAATGAGGAATTGGAATCCTCAGCCTATGCTGAAGAGCATTTACAAAAACAAATGAGCAACGAGAGCATAGGGCATGGCCACCTCTGGTCTAAAGCTTTGAATAAATATTTTTAATATTTTTACGCCTACTTGGGTCTTGCATACGTTGGCAATTGCCTACTTAGTTTTCCAGAATAAACTTCTCCTTTCAAAGGGTAAAACATCTTGGAGCAACACGCATGTGAAGTCGATGACTTCGATCGGATGTCCTGAATTCAACTACTCTTTGAATACAACTTTGATTTCAAATTTAAAATTTGGTCCACTTGAATATGAACGAGTAATTTCACGTTGAAATTGTATTGTTTTACTGTATTTTGTATGAAGGTACCCGGGTACCTCCGTATAGAACAAAGGGGTAGTGTTCAAAAATCGGTTCTAAAAGTTATACATAAAAAGTTTTCTTTCTATATAAGTTATCTAATAGGTAGTCAATTGATATTTAGGAAGATACTGAAAATATCAGCATAGCGTGCCTTGGCCGAAAGTAGGATATTTTTACTTTAAAAATGCAAAAGGTACCCAGGTACCTTCGTATTGACAGAACGGTTAATAAGGCTTTAAGAATTTACTTCCAATTTGAATTTGAAAAATGTATCGGTATGAATTTTATTAGGCCAGAAGGCAACGTAGCCTACATGAATGCCAACATTGGCATTGGCAAAAATTAAGAACGCACACTCTACTGTACGCCTTTGCGAATTCACATGGTTTATTATTCATAGCAGAACCGAAAGCCATGGAAATTCAATTTGCTTTTCATCTTGTGCAGTTGCTCGTATTGTTTTCAATCGCCTCAGCGCATACACAAGCAACACGCACGTTTATTTTCACATGGACACACAGCCTTGCATATTCGAATTTGCAAACGGTACGCCGCGGCGCGCCGTCTCGTGCCAATCAGCACAGCACAGCTCGCAATTGATGTTCCTAGTCGAACACCCCAACAGAGAATGAAAGTGATCTTCGAAAATTGAGGTTTGCTGAAGCCAGCGACAAAACTTCGTATAGCCGAAGTACTACTGTGCCTCGTCCCCTTTACTGCTTCCCCCCGCATCCACAAACGGGCCCTACCGCTGGAACCCGCAAAGAAAATTTTCTTTACACCAGATGCGCATTGCGATTCTGTATATTGTTTGATCTGTGGTAATACCCACTTAAAACCTAAATACCTGTTTTAGTCTAAAAAATTAAATTCGTTGAGCAATTAGCTTCGTAAGAACTATACCCGAAAGCCTTTTGGCATTTTGTCAATTCTAAAAAGCTATGCGCTAATATTCCTACTAAAGTCTTTTTGAATGATGTTACGGCGAATACCTCCTTTGAGGCAGCTAACCTTTTTGTGGATAATTTTCGTTCAAATTTTGTACGTGGTTCTGGAACTCCTGCAAATTTCGAGACGAACTTTAACTCTCACATAAACTTTGGTTCATTATGCTTATCTCGTGAGGATGTAACTGAAGGCATTTATGTATTGTTTTAAATCCTCTACGCAAACTGACGTAGATGGGCTATAGTCGTGAATTGTGATTCCTTTGTGTCACCGCTTTTAAGCATCTTTAACTGTTCACAGGAATCTGGCGAATTTATTGATGCGTGGAAAGTTACTTCCATTTCACCCATTTTCAAAAGTGGCAACAAGAACAATACATATTGCAAACTACAGGCCGATTACCAAATTATCGGCAGTTGCAAAATTGTTTGAATCCCTGATTAAGAAACTTTACTTTGCAGTCAAAAGCTTAATCCCTCCTTACCAGCATGGTTTTGTGTCAGGCAGGTCAACAGTTTCTAACTTTGCCGTTTTTTCTGAATATTGCTTAGCAGCATTTAGAGAAGGTTTCACTGTAAGTCATTCAATCCTGGTTTCGAAAATGGCTGCACTAGGCTTTCACTCTACTTTTCTTCAATGGATCTACTCTTATCTATCTAATCGTAAATGTGTTGTTGTGGGTTATAATGTATCTTCCTAGCCTTTTATTGCTTCTTCTGGTAGTATTTTAGGTCCCCTTTTCTTTGTTATTTTTATTGATCTTATTTCAAGTTGCTTCACCAATTCTAACTTTCTGCTATATGCTGATGACTTAAAGATCTACACTTCCATTAGGAATGACTAAAACGCGGCTTTTCTCCCATCGGATTTTCAAAAGGTCACCGAGTTGTGTCGTGTCAACCGTTTTCGTTAAACATCAATGTGTTTTCATATGTAATTTTCTAAGTCTCGTGCTCCTATTCCTACTTGTTATTGTATCTGTAATACTTGTCTCAAAGCCATTACTGAGGTGTCTACTTCGACTCCATATTTTTGTTTCACAAGCACCTAAGCTACACAATTGCTAAATCTTATGCCATGCTTGGTTTCATCCGCCGTTTCAGTTCGGACTTTACTGATCCATATACAATAAAACTACTTTACATTTCCCTGGTTCGCTCAAAATTAGAATATGCGGTCTTTATTTGGAGGCCCTTCTATGTGTTCCACATAAAACGATTAAAACGCATTCAAAAGGCTTTTCTTCGGTTTGCTCTTCGTTCCCTATACTTCGAAAATCCCACTCCCTCTTATAGATCACGATGCATGCTTTGATCATTTCTTTGAATAATGTTTATCTTTGACTTAATTCGTGGCGCTATTGACTCAACGTGCCTACTTCAGCGTATAAACTTTTTAGCTCCGTTGAGAACTCTACGAAGTCAAGATCTCTTTCTCATTCCACTTTGTAAAACAAACTATTCTGTTAAGGCAGGTTCTCACCTTGTGGGGAAAAAAAACCGATTTTTTTTGCCTTATCGTGTAGATATATGTTTCAAAAATGTGCTCCAGAAATTTCAGATCAAAATCTGAAAAATTACAAAAGTTACAGGCCGTTACATAGAGCAGTTTCGAGCACCGGCCGAGCGCGCTTTAAACTTTAAACGCGTTTTTCTGAGAACCACATTTTCGGACCTTACGGAAGTGATTGAAGGCGCTGGAATGAACCAATCGTCACCAAATTTTTTTAAAATGTTCCTTAGGGTTTTTTCTAATAAACGAACCACGATCAGCCAAAAATATGGAAAATTGTTTATTTAAAAAAATAATAAGTGAACAAAAAAATGCGAAAATCTTAATTTTTTTTTCAAAACCTCATAACTTTTGTAATTTTGATTTTTTTTTCATGATCGTGGTTCATTCAATAGATAATACGGTACACATTAAAAATGTGTTCGATTTTTTTTGCCTTATCGTGTAGATATATGTTTCAAAAATGTGCTCCAGAAATTTCAGATCAAAATCTGAAAAATTACAAAAGTTACAGGCCGTTACATAGAGCAGTTTCGAGCACCGGCCGAGCGCGCTTTAAACTTTAAACGCGTTTTTCTGAGAACCACATTTTCGGACCTTACGGAAGTGATTGAAGGCGCTGGAATGAACCAATCGTCACCAAATTTTTTTAAAATGTTCCTTAGGGTTTTTTCTAATAAACGAACCACGATCAGCCAAAAATATGGAAAATTGTTTATTTAAAAAAATAATAAGTGAACAAAAAAATGCGAAAATCTTAATTTTTTTTTCAAAACCTCATAACTTTTGTAATTTTGATTTTTTTTTCATGATCGTGGTTCATTCAATAGATAATACGGTACACATTAAAAATGTGTTCGATTTTTGTGTTTCGGATGACGGGTTTTGACGGAATCACTTCCGGTAGCGGGACACCTCCTCGCCGACATGCCGCCACTGATGGACGCCCCGTGGCCCCCGTTTTTTGATTCATTCAATTTGAAAAATTGTATTCTCTAAATAAATGTGTGTTCATATCCAGAAAATATTTTCAGCTTTGTATCTTTAACCGTTTTCTCAAAAAAAATTCCTAAAAAAAGTGCACTTTTTCGGATCCACAAGGTGAGAACCTGCCTTAATGCCCCAATTTTGCGAGCTTTGACTGAGGCTAACTTATTCCCAAATTCTTTAGATTTTTCACTATCTAAAAACGTTTTTAGGAATTTGCTGAAAAGGCTTATAATATAAGTATTTAATTAACACTATTTTACTGTAGTTAGTCTGTATGAATTGTTACCTAATTCTAGGCTATTTTTTAATAAATAAATATAAATAAATATTGTAACGATAAGACAGTCTCTCGCTGTGCAAAGCAACCCTGTCGCTACGCGCCGTGCTATAATTCAATCTGGCAACGACGGCCGCGATAATAAGGGAAACTTTTAGTCCAACCTGGCAATGATGGCAATTTTTAGTCCCACCTGGCAATGATGGAAACTTCTGGTCCAACCTGGCAATGATGGAAACTTCTGGTCCAACCTGGCAATGATGGAAACTTCTAGTCTAACCTGGCAATGATGGTCGCGATCATCATGGAAACCGTTAGTCCACTCCGGAATGTGCGAGAACGATCTGCGCGATGGCCGGACAGGTATAAAAGGCACCCGGGTGCGCCGCAGCGAGTCAGTCTGATTTTGACTAGCGGAGTTGCCACGCGGAATAATTAAGCGAATATTTAAGTGTAAAGACAGTGAAGTGTAAACCTGTGAAATAAAGTGACTGTTGGTTTTGATTGACTGCGTTCGAGGAACTAAGTGTGTTTGTTTATTTCAAATTGCACAATCCAGTGATTCGTACTAGCCCACTAGAACTGGTATTTTCGTAACAATATATTAGATATTTATATGTCCATTGATTGTACTGTAAATTTCAATACGAGAAAACTTTTCAGTTTAAAATAAAAACCCACTACAAAGGCGCTCTACATATGTATAATAATAAAAAAAAATAATGGATATTGTGAAACATATTAGGGGTATTCTCGATGTCTTGCACGGGGGAAGAATTTGTAAAAATGCAACCGTGCAAGACTGGAAAATGCTACACATCGAGAACGCACAAAAAAAGCACGTATTGCAAATATTGCAAAAATGCCGCAAACTTTCTCCATTTCTTTTTAATTTGGTTTTCGGTTGATCCATTTCTACCTGCAAGCAAGACATATATGCAAATTATATAAAAAGGTTGAAATAAAACCAAATATAAAGAAAATACGCTTGCGCACACGAAGAAAATTAAATGGCTGTCGCACAATCGCGATGTCGCACACAAAACAAGGGTTTTTGCGTAGCATGACATGCAAAAAATGCAAACTGTTTTTGCTTGTATTTTGTTGTTGTGTCGTTGCTCGAAATGCATGGCCATGTCAATTATGCATTTCGTGCACGATGTCAGGGCTATGCAAGACATCGAGAATACCCCTATTAAGCCGCTCTCTGGGCAGTCTGACTGGGCTATATGGAGGAAGAAAATTCGTGATTTGTTAGATTATCACGAAGGAGCTTTGGACTTCATCGATAAGAAACTGGTCAAGCCGCAGCCTTTGGGACAGGACGTTACGGAAGATGAAGCTAAGCAGAACAAGGAGCAGTTCGATCTGTACCGCAAAACGAATAACTATGCGAAATCAATGATTACGAGCTCAATCACTGAGGAGGTATATCAGAAGGTCATGGAGAAGGAGACAGCACATGATAGCTGTTGGGGCATCAAAAAAGCAGTTCCAGGCAACAGAAAAGGCGAAAGATCAGTTATTTTAGATATGCACTGATTTCTTCGCGTTTAGCTGGAGCTTGGGACAGGATTCAATACACATTGCATTGCTAAGGAACTTTTGGAATGAAGTCAGCAATGATGTTGTTCTAAAAAGAGAAGAGAAGTTGCGAATTTTTGGACAATCGAGCGAGCTACAGTTCGATAAAAAAACGTGCTAGCTGCAAAGGGTGAGAAGTCAGCAGAGAATCCAACCAAATATACATCGAAGCGAGAAGGCACCTGCAATATTGCGAAATGAAAGGTCATTGGGTCCGTGAATGCAGAAAATGGATATCAGATGGACGGCCAAGTAAGAATAAAGGAGCCAGGCAGGTTACGTGGGATGTTAATTGTTCGCTGATTTAGATTTGCAACGAAGTATGCACCACTGAGGTGAGTCCTGGTGATTGGTAGATAAATAATGATGCAACAAAACACATCACAAAGATTGCACATTTGTTCATCAATTATGAAAAGTTTGATGTTCCATCAATCAGGGAAAAAATAAAATAGTTTTATTTTCAATTTTTCTGTCTGATTCCCATACATATATTGTATATAAAGTAGGGAAAAGTTTGCAAGAGCGTACAAATAAAACAAAATATTCAATAAATTTTACACTATTAAATGTCGAAAGTCGAGTTATCTTTAAATAACTCAGAAATTGTGAACAACTTTTAGTTTAAAAGAATCAAATATCGAATAAAATTAAATTGTTCTTTTGCTAACGATGCATATTGTGTTGTCTTGAATATTTGGGAGAATCGAATGTAAACCCAGATAAAATTTATAAAAATTAATGTATTGCAACTTCTTCAAACACCCCTAAAATTGGCAGAAATGAATAAATTTCAACTTCTTTACAAACACATATATCAGTTTTATTTTGAGAACTGTCAAGCGTTTCCACCGAAACTGAGTTAACGCCAACAGCTGGTTTTTGTTTACATTTTTATTTGGTCAAGCCAAATTCTGCATTTATTTCTGGGCAGCCACAGCTTACCCATCGCCGCCATCGTTGTATACGTACGTATGGTTTCTTGTAGCCTTTCTACTGCATGAAAACCACTCCGCTTTCCTTCTGAACAGTCTAGGAATGTCTGCGTTTTCATATAAGTGAAAACTTATTTCATTTGCCAATGTTTATTTCATTTATGAAAGTTGTCAGCTGATTGATATCAGAGCTGTCTGAATTTTTAATGTCGAGGGTTCATGAGAAGTTCCACGTTTTTTATTTTCTTTTTCAGCATTTATTATTGGCAAATAATAGAAGTTGTGACTTTGATTATGACTGACGATATGTATTTTTGCGAAAAATGCAGTAAAAACTAATTGTCTTGGCAACAAATCTACCACACCGAACGCAATTAAAGTCTTTCGTTTGTGTTCGTACGGCTCTTGCAGCGCCTCAAAGCATGCTATCAAAATTTGTACATTTGTGAGTATTGCTCCCGCTTTTAACATAACATTTTCTGTTAGACGTATGTAAACGGTAGTTAACGCACTTTGATACAAAAACAATTGAATAGGAATTTGAGCATTTAAAAGCGTTTGACAAAATTAAATGTGAATAATAACAATTTTAGCTTAAATTAATATAATAAAGTTACAAACAGAAGAAGGAAAATTTATATTGAAGGTCAGAAATTTTAAGTAAAGTATAAAGATAGATGCAAGATGATGAATACATAATTACAAGAGGGTATATACAGAGGGAGAAAATTGGAATTAGGAATTAATAATAAAGAAAATAAAAAAGAAAAATAATAAAGTTTTAACATACAATAAATATTTTAAAAGCATTCAGGAACAAACGCAAGATAGGAAATTTTCTACCTTGTAGCGCTATAACGCATGATTTATCGTCACTTACAGTTATATAATACTCTAACTTCACATTTTTCCTGGCTCGTTCAAGCTAAGGCTGAACATTCTGCAATCAACTATGTGTTTTATATACATGCAATTTGTTTACCTTTAGAAAGGTATTTACAGTACATATTCCATAAAAAGGGAATAAGTCGGTATGATGAAAAGGTTCTCTTTTGATTTATACAAATGTTTCTGCCATATACGCACATATAAATACATATTTCCTGAGTAATGTAAGTCAATTTTAAATTTTGTGCTATTTTAGGGACAACAAAAATATAGGTTAATCGAACTGACACAAATAAAATTACATATTGACAATTACTACTTAGAGAAATAAGTGTTCGTCATCTGTCTCATACGCTTTGTTAACATCACTAAGCTATGTACTAACTGGATTTGGAAAAATAAATTTTGTTTTTCAGTAGTTTAGCTCATATGAGCCAAACAGCCTCACTTCTGGGCATGATACAAAAATGTACAGGTAGATTCAATCGAGCAAAATTAAGTCATTTGCTTTTTTTACAAATAAAAATAAAATTTTAAGGGTGCAAAAAAAGTAAGAAATGCAGAAACTGAATGATATACTACATAAACTAATCGTGTGAAATTGCAGCTCTATAGCAAAAATGAAAAAAGTAGTACAAAATTTGTAACCAAATATTTTTTCCAATTGTCAATTTTATTTTTATCTGGGCTTAAGTGCAGAATAGCGTACCCTCGTGGAAAAATTAATAATTATGCTTATACAACGAAATTTGAGTCTAACAAACTAAAAATGTTGCCTGCGAAACGCATACAAAAGGCGTGGCACGAGGAAAAGTTCAAAAGTTTTATCAAAATAACTCAGTCAATTTTGAATCGATTTATACGATATGGGTATCAGACGAAAGGTCTTTTTCATACTTTCATACCTTTATTTTTTATACCTTTGATGTACCACATTATATTCTTTATATCGCACACGCACTACAAAAGTGTGCAGCCGCCGTGGCTCAGTTGGTTAGTGCGTTGGACCGCTAGTCGCAGGCAGCAACCTCAGGTTCAAATACTGCCTGTAATAACACCTAAAAAAATAACGGGAAAACTCGTTTTCTCTTTCGGTGGCTGTCCTCTCAGCTGGAAATGGCAAACCTCTGAGAGTAAAGATTGCTTATGAAAAAGCTCCCAACCTGCCCTTCGGCACCGGCATAAAACTGTAGGTCCCTTCAACCCGCGTACAAATTCACACGCACAACACGGGTAGTTGCGGGAAGCTAGGCCTTAGTATAGCGTAAGCGGGCTGTCGTGCCAGTCAATTAAAAATTATTATTATTACTACAAAAGTGACACAACTCAAAATTTTTGATTTTTCAGGAAACGCAAAAAACTGTTTTTGAGGTAAATAAACATTTTTTTTAAATAACGTATAGACCGTTCAGTAGAAAATCCTTACAGATTATGCTTTAGGATAAGTTACAAGAATTTTTTTTTAATTTTACACTAGAAAATCCAAAAGTTTGAAATGTGACTGTTTTGATGATATTTGAATTCAATAATTACGGAATTATTTTAAGTTATGTCACTTTTGCTGAGTTTTGTAATTACAAATTACAGTTAAAAAGTCGAAAGAAAAATTTTGAGAATTCGAAATTAATTTTTTTATTTGAAAATATATACTAAAATTCTAAGAACTTTGCTTAAAATTAAGTTCAACAAAAATGTATTTCGTCAAAAGTGTCACAATTTGAGTTAGGACACTTTTGCATTGAGCTTCAACGATCAAATAGCATCAAACTTCTGACATAAAGAGAGACCTAACTGTATTTTTGCAACAGTTAACAACAACAAAATATAGTATAATGAGCTTTTGCTTATTGGTAGATTGATGCATTGTGCACAGTATTAACACATAAACCCGAAAATTAAAAATTTTGAGTTGTGTCACTTTTGCGACACAAAAGTGCGTGTGCGTACATTGCGTGTGCGATATGTACGAGTAAAAAATTATAAGCAAAAAATATTTTTTTTTATATAAAATTTACAAATGGGTGGTACATCAAAATAAAGGTATGAAAAAGACCTTTCGTTTGATACCCATATCGTATAAATCGATTGAAAATTTACTGAGTTATTTTGATAAAAGTTTTGAAATTTGACCCCGTGCCACGCCTTTTGTAGGTGTTTTCCAGGCAACATTTTTAGTTTGTTACATTGACAAAAACAAGCTCTATACAGCCAAAATTTCCTTTTTTCACGAGGGTACGCTATTCTGCACTTGTTCCTTTATCTGTCGCATTTAAACTACCTGGATATTTTTGTATCATGCTTCTGGGTTTGAATTACATTTAAAATTTTGGGATTTAGGATTTAGCCATGCCCAACTGGGTAGCAGTGAATCAGTATGCGCTTGCCATAAAAACATACTTGCACATAATTTGTACGCTTGTTTAGTGGCTCTGCCAACGCTGAGCATTACTACAGTAATGTGGACCTTTCATTACCGGTTGATGCATTATGAGCCGAAAACCAACGGAACACATCAGAAAGGGGCAGAACAGATCTACTAGGTCGCAGTGCATTATCCCCATCAATAATAATAATAATGCAAATGCTTACCAACAGATGAAAGACTGTGAGAGTCGTTAAACTTTCCCACGGTGCTGAGATTCTGAACAGTCTGTTGTTGAAGCAGGTGCGCTGAAGTCTGGGAATGCGTTTGCTGACCCTGGCCTTGTGATTGCTGGTTATGCATTTTGTCGGTAGTCGAAAATGCACTAAACGAACATTGAATAGTTACCTAAATATTGAACATTATAAGGCTAAGTTCTCACAATCGCGAAATGTAGTTCAACAATAGTTTAAACTAAAAACCTATTACCCTTCCTATACGACAATAACAACAGTGTTGCCAGATGACTTTAGCGCGATCCCCCTAAAGCTGCAACTCCATAACACGCTTTGTTTACAGCAACGCTTTCGTAACCGCGGGCAAAAAAGTTGAATCAGTGAATTTGTATGGAACGAGTTTCATTACGCAAATCGTCAGATGCCTTCACAGTGTTGCCAGATACCTGAAATGCCTTTCTCCTAAATCTTAAAAAAATACTGAAATTTGCTCCCAAAAGTTAAAAAAATCTTCTAAAATTTTTTTTATAATTTGCGTCATTTTAGAGGAATTAAACTTCTCATAAAAAAAAAATAAAAATATAACAAAACATATAACAAATGAATTAAACAAACAGTGCAATTTTTGGCACAGCAAAAATTGTGACATCAAATATGTTTTGATGACAGTGTTCCCAATACATCATACTTCGTTATCCAAAAATCTCCCAAAAATCCTCTAGGCATCCAAAAAATCCCTTAACATAAAATATAAATCTCCTAAGCTTTCTCCTAAACCATTCTTCCTCCTAAAAATTCTCCTAAAAGGCCAAGAATCTCCAAAATCTAGGAGGAAATCTCCTGATCTGGCAACACTGTGATATCATGCGTAATCACGGTTGCCAACTTTTCTATTTCAGAAAGCACCAAAACCGCTCAGAAACAAGGCGAATTAATACAGGTTACCTCGTTGAACCAGCCGATTTTCTTTTTTTTAATGCGGGAAGAGATCTAGATTGTCACAATGGCTATTTTGGGTTGGTTGGTTGCTGATGGTTTGATTTTGATTCGCTGATTTTGACAATCAAGTTGCAGAAACTCAACAACAAAATACATGGGAATTTTGTTGTTGCCCTTTCGCGGCCACCGTTATTGATTCCCCTTGCTCAGAAAGCACTGATGAGCAAAAAAAGGTGGTAGTTGTCCTAATATTGCGTGTACCATTCAAGGAAATCTATTCCAGATCAGTGGCAACCGTGACCTAAGTAGCAATTCCACCAAGGACGATCACTTGTCATCATATCACTTGGTTGTCATGCAATATCCAAACCAAAGTTTATCCTAAGTAGCGCCACTCTTTGACAACCAGACATCGATTCTGTATGACAAGAACTGTCAAATTGTTGTTGTTCACTTGTAAAAATGAAATCGTGGTGAATACGTACAGAATGTGGCAGTACTGCGTGCACATGAAAATTACTGAAAAACTGCGATTTTCATGAAGTTTACAAATCTGTTTGGATTTCGCAATTTCCCAAAATCGCGATATCTTTGTATCGTGTGGCGGCACCGGCTCGCTGCGCCTGTGGCAGTACGAGTATCCGGAAAAGCGGCACAAGCCGAACGCCGACAACATAGAGGAGGGCGTGCCCGGCACGTTGCAAATGATGCACGCGTCAACGGTGTGGTCGCAGCCGGTGCACTGCTTCGACTGGCATCCGGACAAGTTTTGCTTGGCAGTGTGCGGCTCATTTGATCAGTGCGTACGCGTGCTGGTCACCACCAAGTTGAATTTGGTTTAATTTGCGAATGAACAAACAAAAATGTTTTCATGTTAAAAATAAATTTTATTTTTTTTTTATAAAAAAGACCATGGAATTCAATTTCGTAAAAATCATACAATTATTTGTGTAGAAAGAAACGGGCGGCGGACGGTATAATTTTAGGCTGACCTCATATTGTAACCAAATTCAAGTCCTTGTAAGCTCTTTATAATTTTAAATAACGTAAATGCTAGTCCCGTTGTGTTTGTTCGCTTAGCTGACACTCAGCTTCTTCACCTGTTGCGTAATCTCCGCCAGCAGCTGCTTCACTTTTTCTAGCACTTGGCCATTATTATCCCATTTCTGCTGCTCATTTTCTACCGCACGTATCACCGCCTGCGCTGCTAAACGAGCCGAATTCAGCTGGGACGTCACCATAGCCTCACTGTCCTCAGCACTGTGGTTGGTAATTGCCTCCAGCGACTGCCCACACATCTCTCGGCACAGCTGAAGCACCTTCAGCGCAAAGGGCTCCTTGGTTGTCCATTCCAGCTCTTTGTTTGTGTAGACGTTTATCGCCTTCACCATTTTTTGTGCTTTACTCAGCGGCGTGTTGGTAAGCAGCGCGGCCAATTCCCACACTGTCGGCTCGTTTGCAAATCGAACGCACTGGTGACCCATTAGCGCAGTGGCCTTTTTGTGTAACCGTTCCGGTGTTTGGCGCTTGGCATCGGGTTGCCCTCAACGAAGGCGGTGATGGTGATGCTCAGCACTTCCAGATCCAGATAACGGCTCTTGAGCTCACCAAGTCGATTGTAGGCATTCATAGCATCCTCCCAATGACCCGTATCTACGGGCACAAGCATAAAGTTCTCCCAGACCTATGCGAAACCTGAATTATATTCCAATTCCAATATATTCTAATATTTACTTTGCGAAGTTTTGCTCCTTTTGAACAATTTAATCAGAAATGACTTTTCATTTCTGCATCGGTGGTGAAATTTGCACATTTTTTGGTGAAAGTGGTAAAATTATTATAAGACAGGGTTGAAATTTTTGCTATCAATGGTGAATATAGAAATGTATTTAAATGAGAAATGTTTGTAATGGTTATGATTTCATTTAAATTATTTCAGTCAATGCAGTCGCTTCAAAGATACTGAATAATGAATAGAAAAATGTTCTCCTGAACACATTCATCATGTTTTGATTAAATCATCGTGTCGTGCGTTTGTGTTGCCAATAAAAATGAATAAAAACATATTTTTAATACTTATTGTGATTAATAAAGATGCACAACATTACTATTACGTAAAAGTTTTGAGGTAATTTATCAAAAGAAACTTTGTTCTGGGCTTTTTCACTTGTACAAGAAGAAAATTACATTAATATTGATTCGGAAAGTTTATTGTTTTCATGATAAAAATATTTGTACGCAGGCAAAATCGAAATTAGTATTCAAATGTTCTCTATTTTAGTGAATTATGATAACAACTATTGTATTTTTACAGTAATTGCCCAGTTATCTTAAGATATTTGATCTTTCAAACATTTCTTTAATACTTGATTGACAAAGCAATCAAAAAAATAGGCATACAATTCGCTACCTAAACCAACAGAAAATGGGGTTGGGGTAACACTACCACATTCTGTACTGTGCGGTAATACTGCCACATTCTGTACCAAAAACAGCTCGAAAAAAGAGTGGCGCTACTTAGGATATACTTTGATCCAAACAATGATTGGAGCTCAACATTCCAGTGTTATATAGGTGTTAAATGAAATATAGTGTTGTATAACACTCCAGTTATTAAAAAAAACTTACATTTTTTCAAGCATGAATTAGTCTTCGTGTCTTTGAAATAAAAAAAGCACTAAAAAACGCACCAAGCACCAAACTCAATATTTTCCGCGTTTTGATTTTCAAAAAACACTACATTTTTTGCGAAAAGCACTACGTTGGCAAGAGTGTGCGTGATAGCGGAGAGGAGGAGGTTGGTCAACTTTCTACTCTTCGAAGCTTTGCTCGCATCTTTCGAACATGCCACAAAGTAAATCCTAAGCAAAGTGAATTAATAACGGTGGCGCGTAAAGGCAACAACAAAATCCCCATGTATTTTGTTGTTGGGTTTGTGCAATTTTATTGTCAAAATCAGCCAATCAAAACGAAGCCATTGGTAACCAACTATCTAAAAACAACCATTTTTTTTTCATCCAACATTAAAAAAAGAAAATCAGCTGGTTCAACGAGGTCACCTGTATTAATTCGCCTTGATCCTAAGTAACGCGACTCTTTTTTCGAGCTGTCAGTGGTACACTATGTGGCAGTGTTGCCCCAAAGTACATTATGTGGTAGTGTTACCCCAAAGCCATTCTCTGTTGGTTTAGGTAGCGAATTGTATGCATATTTTTCTGATTGCTTTGTCAATCAAGTATTAAAGAAATGTTTGAAAGATCAAATATCTTAAAGTAACTGGGCAATTACAGTAAAAATACAATAGTTGTTATCATAATTCACTAAAATAGAGAACATTTCAATTTTGCCTGCGTACAAATAATTTTATAATGAAACGATAAACTTCCCGAATCAATATAAATGTATTTTTCTTCTTGTACAGGTTAAAAAGCCCACAACAAAGTTCCTTTTGATAAATTATCTCAAAACTTTTACGTATTAGTAATGTTGTACATTTTTATAAATCTTAATACGTATTACAAATATTTTTTTTATTAATTTTTATTGGCACCACAAACACACGACACGATGATTTAATCAAAACATGATGAATGTGTTCAGGAAAACATTTTTGTATTTGTATATTTTTGTATGACCGAAATAATTAAAATGAAATCAGAACCATTACAAACATTTTCTATTTAAATACATTTCTATATTCACCATCGATAGCTAAAATTTCAACCCAACCCAATTACAAAAATTTCTTATAATAATTTTACAACTTTCGCCCCACAATGTGTAAATATTTACCAAGATGCGCAAATAACCTCATTTGTTTATAAAAAAAATGTCACGGAAAGTCGCGCAAAATCAAGGAAAATTTGCAAACTGACCCAAAACGCCATGATTGCAGCGTTGCCCGCCAGTGGTTCAGTGCCAAATCGTCTGCAATCATGTATGATATCCAAATCGTATTATCACAATCATGTCAGCCGCATTGCGCATCAGTCGCCGCTGCAGCCAGCAGATTGGCTCGCTGAGTCTTGTCATTTATGTCATTATGGCATTAATACCAATTCAATGATGAAATAACCTATTATTTATTTTAAATTATTATTGAAATTATTTCATCAGCCAATTCCAGTTCTAAGCAGAATTTTAAATTAAATTTCAAATTTTAACTAACAATTTTTAGTGGTGAATATATGTGTATGTCCAGGCAGATTTGTGTTTGAAGAGCCGACAAAAAAATTTAAAATTTGTACACAAATTTTACTTAAAACCAACTAATTTATGAGAATTTCGTTTAACTTTCCTTTCCCTGGTGATAGCAATATAACATATCAGCGCTTCTTATGTAAAATCTTACATTTAAGGAATTCATGTAAACCGCAGTTTTTTCATTTTTTTTCATGTGCACGCAATACTGCCACATAGTGTACCTATTCACCACGGTTTCAATTTTACACGTGAACAACAACAATTTGACAGTTCTTGTCATACAGAATCGACGTCTGGTTGTCAAAGAGTCGCGTTACTTAGGATTTACTTTGCATGCCACTTGATTGCGACAACCATGTGGTAAATTTATACTTTGTTCAAAATCAAGGTGATAAATAAGGTGATAGCACTACAGCAACAACAAAATCCCATGTATTTTGTTAGTGCTTTTTGGGCATGCTCATTGTCAAAATCAAATCAGAGCTCACAGCAAGTGGGCGGCCATTTTGACAGTTAGCATGCCCATTCGCGAATAATCAAAAGAAAATGAAAAAAGTTTAATCAGCTGTGGTTATGGCTTGCACCAGTTTTGCACTAGTTTGTTTGTATTTTGTATTTATTTTAGCGCCCATAAACCAGTTGAGCTTTTTGGCTATTTTATTATTTTGTAATATATTTTTGCTTTAATTAAAGAAATTTCATAGATTTGGGAATTATAACACAGTGTTTAAGAAATCATGATCTCCATATCGCTCAAAAATATAAAGGAATACAAGGGTCACTTTCACTCATTCTTAAAAATAATCGAACAGCTGATAACTATTATATTCCATATTTAGTGCACGTGAGCAAAACTTAATTCAGGTGAGTAAAAAGTGCAGTAAAATGCTTAAAAGACACTTTAGAAGACAGGTGATAAGGGAAAAGGAGTATCTTGTAAGTAGACTAAGGATAGGAAGTAAAAATCAGGAGGTATTTGTGCAGGAAGTTTGTTTTGTGGAAGATGCACCGGCAGGTGCAGCGCTGAGCGGCGCTGTGCAGGCAGGTGTTTCGCCTAAAAAATCATAAACAACTTTAACAACGCGCTTTTAGGAATGTAATTAATTAAGAAAAGACTTGCTATTCTAACTGTTACTATTTTTCTTACAGATGCAAATTTCAAATATTTGGCAACCTTTAACCGCCAGAGCAGCTGCTGCGGAAAGCCTTGCAGTTGCAGAAGAAGCGCAACTTTCGCAAATCCTGAAAGCTAGATTCTCCAGACTCCCCGGAGCGAGAATTAAATTAAACATTTAGTTTACTTTTATTTACTTTACTTTTCCCCCATTTGGTCCTTTTTTTTGTTTATTTGCATTGTTATAAGTTTTTTTTGTTGTTTTTGCTGAATTTAATTTAATTGTTCTGGTTTTTAATTGGTTAGTTTAATTTAATATTATTTTAAAAGAATTAGCAATTACTAGTTTGCTACTAGTTTACAACTGGTGCATTTTGCACCAGCACTAGTCCGCGCTCAATCCCATTTCAATGCTACGAACTGTCGATTTAAACATTGACATGACCTACGCCGTGGCAATTGCCACACCGTGCTTTACATTACAACTAGCTTTAAACTAGTGTAACATGCACCACTTTAAACCTAGGTCCATATGCGCTAGTTTTTAGTTCGAATCTAACGCACTAGCTGCTATTTTTTGGAGTAAATATGAAAAAAATTAATGTAATAAAAAAGTTGTATTTGTGTTTATGAGTATTTTAATGTACTTAGCACTTTCAGTTGCATTTTCAGTTTAAAATTAAGTTAAATTAATATTTTTTTCATTTAAAAACTAACAAATTAAAAAATAGAAAAATTAAATTCAGCAAAAATACTGTGAAAGTTCTTCGCGAAGCGGGGTAGTAAAAAGCAGTTGGAGTTTTCGTTTAGGGGTCTTTATTCATCGACGTATGAATAACGAATGAGAAGTATCACAATATACATTGAACGATACAAAAGACCGAAGAATGGAAGCAGAAAATAGGGGGAACATAAGTACAAAAGGAGAAGGAACGATTGGGATTAGAGATGGAATCGACGTATCACTGAATACAGCACTCATCTGAACATCGCGACCGCCATTGCAAATTGCAATAAAATTTAGTGGGGGTTGCTCGGGTGTGACGAAGAGTTGCGGCTGACGGCTGGCTGGCGGAAATGTGCGGCTGACTAGCTGTACGATGGGCTGACGGCTGGAGGGTTGTCGCCAGTCCGCGATATCGGAGCGCTGGGGAGTGCGCTGAGGGCATCTTTGCTGTCGATGCTTTGGCAACGAAGAGGGGAGTTTGCCGTTTCGAGTTTGAGTTGGGTTGAGTTTTAGTGTGCAGGGATGGTGGGTTCCGAGTGATTTATTATTATTTCCTTGGGTGGAAACCTTACGGGGTTGAGGGCGACAATCACGTCAGAAAGAGCTCACTTTGGAGTAGGAAGGTGTTTTGAAGGGCGGGACCAGTGTGCGTATGGTGATTTGGCACCGCGGCGATATATGTCAATTATGATGACAGGGGTACTGGACCGCTTAATATTCAACCGAATACTGTAAGTTGCGCAAGTAAGCTGCCACATACATTTCGGTGGAAATCTTCGAGCATGATCTGCGGGATAAGATTCCTGCCAATCACTATATCGATCTGCGCTGCCTCGAAGGAGTTGGGATCACCGAGATCTAGCGTGGCGAAATCGTTCAAATTGGGGGTTTATTTTTGTTGTTTGCTTGAAAGATCACGCTTTATTGAATAAAAGGAATAAACGGAAATATGAACTAACATGGCTGCACTTGAGCAGAGTTGCATGAAGTGCATGAAAAGCTAAAGGCTCGGTAGTTCTTTTTTCTCAACACCTTCCCTGAACTACATAGTGTTTTCACAACCTTTTGTTGTTCATGCATTTCATTTACAAGTTGCAATTTTTCATTTTACAAAAATTATTATTTGAGGCCGAATTTGTCTGTCAAGTACTTAAGCTTCTGAGCAGTAGTGCCCTTTGTGAGAATGTCGGCAACCATTTCATTCGTGGATATATATTTAAGTTCTACACTTTTACTTTGTACTTCTTGACGGATAAATTTTGCCTTTATATCAACATGTTTTGTACGGTTTGAATTAGAGTTGTTTAATGCGACGTGAATGGCGCTTTTGTTGTCGCAATATAGTGTTAGCTGATTTTCCATTTGCGGAATTAGCTCGCCCTCTAGCCGCCTCAACCAAATATACTCTTGGATAGCTGCGACCATGGACATGAATTCGGCTTCTGTCGACGACAAGGCGATGGTCTTCTGCCTCTTCGTTGACCAGGATATGGCAGCGGATTGGAAAAGAAATACATAGCCGCTGGTCGAACGTCGGTCATCTACATTTCCAGCCCAGTCCGCATCACAGTAGCCTGTAATGTGCCCTTCAGGTTGTTTTAAGTACACAAGCTCCCTGTCAGCGGTGCCTTTCAGGTACCTCATTATTCGCTTCACTGCTTCCCAATGCGCCTTCCCTGGATTTGTACCATATCTGCTCAACATATTGACGCTGAAGTTTATGTCGGGTCTGGTTACTTGTGCGGCGAATAGCAGACAGCCTATCGCCTGCATATTCGGCGTCTTGGACATCTCCAATTTTTCTGCATCGTGTTTTGGTGACATATCGGCGGACACCTTTTGATTGTAGTCGAATGGAGTTGATTTTGGGTTACAATCACCCATTCCAAACCGATCTAACACATCTCTTATGTATTTAGATTGATTAATTCGTATGGAATTTCCTGTGCGAGTGATTTTGATACCAAGAACATTCGACGATTCACCCATATCTTTCATTTTAAATTTTTCAGCGAGAGTCTCTTTCAGTGACTTGATATCTCTTACGTTGTTCGAGAATATCAGCATATCATCAACGTAGATTGCAATATATAGAGCATTGAACTGATGACCTTGTGTAGTGACCTTGTAATAGATACATTGATCCACCTCACTTCTGATGAGGCCAGCCTTAAGTAATTCACTGTTGAGCGTTTCATTCCACACGCGTCCAGATTGCTTTAGGCCGTAAATGGCTTTTAGAAGTTTGCACACCTTGCCAGACCCATCGTCGTAGCCCGGAGGCTGGCACATGTACACCTCCTCTTTTAACGAGCCATTGAGGTAAGCAGACATCTGATGAATCGCCATGTCGTATTTCGCAGCCAATGCTATCAAAAAACGTATGGACTCGTATCTCACCACAGGAGCAAATGTTTCGGCATAATCTACCCCCTCGCGTTGACCAAAACCTTTGGCCACTAATCTGGCTTTTCTTTGGACCGGGACGCCATTTTCGTTGCATTTTGTCCTAAAAACCCTTTTTGAAGGTATAGCCTGCCTGTTATGAGGTAATTTAGTTAACACCCAGGTTTCGTTCAGCGACAGTGACTCAAGTTCGCTTCGCATTGCCTTCTTCCATGAAACCGAATTGTCTCCTGCGATTGCTTCTTCAAATGACTGAGGATCGGCCGACACAAATTGCATTGCACAGAAGTTGTATGATTGAGGAGATTTGCCTAAAATTCGTTTAGACCTGCGGACTTCACCAATTTCAACGTCTGGTACGACCTCGGGTTCGGCGTCAGCTTCTGCTACGATTTCGGGTTCAGCGCCAGCTTCTGCTACGATTTCGGGTTCGGCGCCAGCTTCTGCTACGATTTCAATTTTGGAAGGGGGGAGCAATTCCGTTAGCTCTTGAAGCACGATTGCTGGCACGGGGCGTTTTTGGCGTTGGCGTTTTTCACAATCTGTCTGGAGGCTGGAGCATCTCAATGATGTCCGACATCTGAGGCATACACAACTAATACTGCTCTGTGCAGGCGTCGATTTTTTGCCGACTCTTTGAAACCGTCGCACTATGGCTCGTTTTGCCTTTTTTCGTTGCAAAAATCATAACTTCTGAACCACTAAAGATATTTAAAAACTTTAAATTGCATCTGAAAGTATAATATCCAAGCTTTAAAATGAGCATAAGGATGCCACAGTAACAGGGGGCTTTAAAATTCGTTGCCAAATTTAATATTTACTAAAACTTCATACTAAAATGAAATGCCGTTTTTGTTTGGATTAAAAAATGAATCTTTTTATATATTGTTTCCAATAAATTAATATAATTTATTGATTCATACGTAATTTTTTACAAAAAAAAATTTTTTTTAAAGTTAGTTTTGTTTAAAATCACTATCTACACTAGAAGGAATGTCTAATAATGAAATCATTTCTAAGCTATAAGTATCTGTAAGTTCTTTTTGTGATCTTACAGATCTCATAAATGAAATAACTGGATCAGAAGAGACTGCTAACATGTTGAAAAGGTCTTCATTTTGTCTCGATCGTGATATTTTGCAAGTGTTCATACATCTATACCTTTTGTAGTCCTTATTTTTGCATTCTTGAGCTTCTTCAGACATTTTCCCTATTGGTAAGCACTGGTATTCCATATGCTAAAATTGTATGTACCGTAGGAGCAAGTTTCTTCTCTGATTAACTCAATCGAGGCTGCAATCGAGACTGCTAAGTTTCAGTAAAGAAATGCACTGCGCTTGAACCAGATTTAAATTAAATGAGCGGTGCCACGCCCCCTTATTCTCGCTCTTTCGAAAGATATGAATAAATGGTAAGTTCGTACTAAGTTTCATTGCTGTGCGACCTATAGTTCAGCGGAATAATATGGTCACAAAAATGTGCCCCGCCCCTTGTCCAACGCCCATCAAATTTTACCAGTACAATGACTCATCTATGGGACGACGAGGTACTAAATTTCAGTTTTGTACGACATACAATTTCGAAGATATTCTATTATTAAGATTTGGCTTTTATGGGCGGTGCCACACCCCCTTTTCCAAAACCCACACCATTCCCTCTGTCGAAGGACATGACTAAATAGTAAGTTCGTAGTGAATTTAATTGATGTGTGACTTATAGTTCCAATGTTATCGTCTGAAAATTTTCAGAATTCACAGTCAAAAATGACAGGGATTTTCCGACTTTTCCAATAAATTTTCCGAAATTTTCTTTTCGCACAAACCTGAACTAACTCAAGACAAATCCAACAAAGAAAACTTCATTGAAATCGGCCGGTCCGTTTGAGCGTGATTAGATATATAGATTTAGTAGATGGCAGCAACACAAAGTGAGTTTTTGACCGTACTAAATGTGCGCGATTTTTCGTATACTTGCTTGTTTTTCGACCCGAGGTTGTTTCACTTTTATTGCTCTAGAAAATAAAGCGGCAAAAAGCGGCAGCTGAGTTTTGGAAGTTAGGTAAATAATTGAATAATAAATAACCACATTCAATTTCGCGGAGTTTATTTTTGGTATATTTTTTTTATTCTCGATCAAAGTTGGAAAAAAGGTCGAAATATAGACTTCTCGAGCAATCGGTAGATCAAAAAACTTTTGAGACAAACCAAACATTTTTTATTTTCATTATATTAACAATTAACGTACCTTTTAGAAAAAGCCAACGAGTTGCCGATTGGTCGCTTCATTTACATACAAATCAATCTTAAAGATGACAAAAAAACCCAAAAAATACACATTTTTATCGATGTGGAAAAATGTTCAACTTTGAGCGGCTCTACCTCGCAAACTACTAATCCGAATTTAATGAAAGTTACATTTTCGTAATCTCTGGAATTCTCAATAAGATGCGTGTATTCATTTTATCGAACGCTTTCATGAAAATTTTAATTTTTGCAACGTTTTGCCGGCAGATGAGCCATAGTGCGTCGGGCCTTTCTGTGTGCGCATAAGCCTTTCCCATTGAGCTTCGAGATTTTTCTGTTTGATGCGGAGCAGAGATTTGGTCAAATCCTCAATGGGATTCGATGAAAATATTGTGCATAATTGCACGAGTCTCTCGGACTCAAAACCAAATGTGTCAACACTGGGATCGGTTGCTTTTTGACTAGGGGGCATGGAGCGAGTTTTGAGTACCTCGCGAGTGCCAGGAACTGTCAAATGTGCCTCAGTCGACTTTGAATACCTTGGGGAAGGAGACTCCATTTTGCTAATTTGACGCTTGGGGGATCGCCCAACAGGCATTTGAATGGCTTAAAAAGCTCGAAAGGGGTTTGAAATTCGATTTAATATAAATATAAGGCTTATGGGGAATAAATCGGAAGTATTACCGCATCCGCGCGAACGAGAATTCAGAACTAGGGAAATGTACACGAAAGTGTAAAAAATTTTAAATACGAATTTGTATTTCTGTTGAGGATAGAACTGTTGTGTAAACGCGTCGAGAAATTGGTATAGATGTATATTAGGGTGGGTCGATTCCGGACTTTTTCGATTCGAGATTTCTAATAGTGCGGAAAAGTTGCCTTAGTACTTCCTGATTCCAATGCAATTTTTTGTTTTGAGATCGGACTGCATCTTCAACCCCAACTCCGGCCTTGAAATTTCGGAAATTTGCCTAAAATCGTGAAATTGCCTACCTAGCGCCTGAAATACGCCTCTCATGGCAAAATGTATAAAAGAAAAGTTGTTTGTCGCATCATTAGCTACCGAAATGGTATTATGATCATGACCGTAGGACGAACCGTTCCCGAGATACGAGCGAAAAGGCGGCGCGCCGCAGCGCAAGGTAAAAATCGGCTTGCGGCCACACTTCTCCCTGAATGCGCCAACAATGACGCCGGCGCTGCGGAGATGTGTTCTGTGCTTCACGCGTCGGGTCGGACCGGCCGGGCCGCTCCCCCCGTCCCGTCTCGCTCTTCCCCATCCCTCTCCCCTCCCCGCCAGACTAGACTAGACTCCCGCTGCGCGCCGGGCGCCACCAGCTTGCTCCGTCGTGTATTCCCCTGCGCCATACGACACGTTCGGACAGGTCCCCACACAAATATTCTTTCATCGAGTTCCTTCACTTTTGTCGTTGATTTCGCCGAGTGCTATCACTTACATTCTCTGAACAGAACACAAAACTCAACATGTCTGTATCTAAATTTAAATTTAGACAGAAATTTCCTGTGTTTGGCATATATCCGTACGATCTCACTGAGTCCCAGCTACCCAGTTACCAGGATGTTCTTTTGTATTATCAGTTTGAAAGATTTCGTATAGGGCGACTCCGAGGTGACAACTATGAACCTAGGAGTAAAGAGGTTTCAGATATAGTTGCAAAAATTGTTGAAAATATTTTCAAAAAGTCATCTATTCCGATAGTCTCACACACCAGAGTTCTACAAATGCTCACCACATACCATAAGAAATTTCTGACACTTAAACAAATGTTTTTAAGGAACCAAATAGGTTTGCGCTCTAAAAGAGACGACTTTGTCTCTTCTGCCGCAGAATTATTTGACATCGCTGCTTGTAAATGCATTTCTTTTTCTTGATGCAATTGTCCAAAGGAAAGGAAAGTTCCTATCATTGAACAACCATTTCTCTTGGACCAGAGAACCAGAAGAATTGGTCGCATTGGAAGTGTTGATCTACCTGAAACAAAAAAGATTACAAAGAGAAATGAACGTAAAGAAAAGCTTTCAAAACGTCATTCAACATCAACACTTACTAGAAAAGTATCAGCTACAACACGTGACCATTCAGATCAACCAGACACTCACACAGTCGACAACAATGTCGTTGCGTCGCACATACATTCTTCCAAAAACGATGCTGATGCTGAATTTTCTCTTCCATCCTCTAAAATCAAACAAAACACACTATTATTAGAACACACTGCTTTAGCTGCCCAAAGATTCGGATTAAGTGACAGAGCAGCGGCCTTGATGGTTTCATCTGCCTTTCTGGATGCCAAAAAAGCAGCTTTGATAACAGAGGATCAGGCTTGCTTTGTCACTGACAAATGCAAGATTAGTCGAGCAAAAAAAAGTGTTGGAATTAAGCTCCAAAACACCGAAAGTATTGACTCTGTATATGGGCTGTATCTTGACGGCCGCAAAGACAATACACTCACACAAGTCCGCGAAGGTAAAAAGTACTACCGCGACACTGTCAAAGAGGAACATATTTCTCTTGTAGCGGAACCTGGGTCTCATTACTTTGGCCACGTCACCTCTCCTTCCGGGTCAGCTGAGGATGAGATGCAAGCTATATGGCAACATTTACAAGACAATTCAGTAGATGTGGAACATCTAGAAATTGTCGGTGCTGATGGCACCAACACGAACACAGGTTGGAAAGGTGGAATCATTCGGAAACTAGAAGAAAAAATAGATAGGCCATTACAGTGGGTTCTTTGTCTTCTACATTTCAACGAACTTCCATTTCGTGCTCTTTTCGAACACATAGATGGTGTCTCAAAGAGTCCAAATACATTCTCTGGCGACATAGGTAAACTGCTCTCTGATTGTGAGAAGTTGCCTGTCGTCAAATTTGAAAGTTTTCCATCATGCCAATTACCTTCTGAGGTTATTAATCCGACCCAACTTAGCACAGACCAAGCTTACCTCTACAAAATATCAGAAGCTGTTATTTCCGGTCAATACTCTTCAGACTTACAATTAGCGTCGATGCATCCAGGTAACATGTGCAAATCTCGCTGGCTCACCTGTGCAAACAGAATTCTGAGATTATACATTTCTACAGACAAACCAGCCGCCGTGGCTCAGTTTGTTAGTGCGTTGGACCGCGAGTCGAAGGCAGCAACCTCAGGTTCAAATACTGCCTGTAATAACACCTAAAAAAATAACGGGAAAACTCGTTTTCTCTTTCGGTGGCTGTCCTCTCAGCTGGAAATGGCAAACCTCTGAGAGTAAAAATTGCTTATGAAAAAAGCTCCCAACCTGCCGTTCGGAACCGGCATAAAACTGTAGGTCCCTCCACCCGCGTACAAATTCACACGCACAACACGGGTGGTTGCGGGAAGCTAGGCCTTAGTCTCGCGTTAGCGGGCTGTCGTGCCAGTCAATTATTAAATTATTAAAAAAAATTATTACAGACAAACCAACAAAGGAAATAAAGATTTTGGTCAAGTACATACTTACAGTTTACTCACCTTTGTGGTTCTCAATAAGATTCCACAGTTCAATCAAAGATGGCTCGCGCCATCTCTTTGCTGCAATCCAAAGGTCGAGATACTTACCTGCCAAACTGCGCAAGGTTGTCGATTCATCCATTCAACAGAATTCTTTCTTTGCTCTTCCAGAAAACATTCTCCTGAGTATGATGACTGACGAACGGGTAGAAGTCAGAAAGTTGGCCCTTGACCGTCTTCTGGCAGCCAGAGAAGCAGAGACTGACACTGTAAATGGATGGGTTAGATGTAATAAAGTGCCAAAGCTGAATTTCAAAGCCAATAATTATTACGATATGATTAACTGGAAGACTATTACCTTGACTGTTCCACCAGTTCCTCGTTCAGTTTCTAACGAAGAGCTCATAAAAGGGTTGTCGGGAGACACTGCAGAGATATGGAAATTTAGTGAATTTCCCTCTCACACCGTGGCAGTCGAGAGAACCGTCAAACTCGTGACAGAGGCATCTTCTAAAGTTATTGGCCCCCAGTCCCGTGATCGTTTTATACGCTCTACACTGAAATCTAGGCAACAACTGCCAAAGTTTAGTACAAAATCTGATTTTATCAATAAATTTGATACAGATTCAGACTAAAACAAGCCTGACATATGGTTGGTTGGTTGGGTTGGGCTTGGGAGGAACCCGAAGTGCAGCCACCTCCACGTGGTGGGTTCTGGGTAACCAACACAGGTTAGCTGAGAGCTGCAACAATTTTCACCTTGCGCTGCGGCGCGCCGCCTTTTCGCTCGTATCTCGGGAACGGTTCGTCCTACGGTCATGATCATAATACCATTTCGGTAGCTAATGATGCGACAAACAACTTTTCTTTTATACATTTTGCCATGAGAAGCGTATTTCAGGCGCTAGGTACGCAATTTCACGATTTTAGGCAAATTTCCGAAATTTCAAGGCCGGAGTTGGGGTTGAAGATGCAGTCCGATCTCAAAACAAAAAATTGCATTGGAATCAGGAAGTACTAAGGCAACTTTTCCGCACTATTAGAAATCTCGAATCGATAAGACAGTCTGTCGCTGTGCAAAGCAACCCTGTCGCTACGCGCCGTGCTATAATTAAAATCTGGCAACGACGGCCGCGATCGTAAGGGAAACTTTTAGGCCAACCTGGCAATGATGGCAACTTTTAGTCCAACCGGGCAATGATGGCAATTTTTAGTCCAACCTGGCAATGATGGAAACTTCTAGTCCAACCTGGCAATGATGGAAACTTCTAGTCTAACCTGGCAATGATGGTCGCGATCATCATGGAAACCGTTAGTCCACTCCGGAATGTGCGAGAACGATCTGCGCGATGGCCGGACAGGTATAAAAGGCAGCCGGGTGCGGCGCAGCGAGTCAGTCTGATTTTGACTAGCGGAGTTGCCACGCGGAATAATTAAGCGAATATTTAAGTGTAAAGACAGTGAAGTGTAAACCTGTGAAATAAAGTGACTGTTGGTTTTTATTGACTACATTCGAGGAACTAAGTGTGTTTGTTTATTTCAAATTGCACAATCCAGTGATTCGTACTAGCTCACTAGAACTGGTATTTTCGTAACATTTGGTGTCAGAAGTGGGATTGTGCTACTGAATAAATAAAGGACAACAAAAAAAATTAAATAAAATTATAAAACGCAGACATGGTTAAACTCGCGCAACTGAAGGTGGACCAGCTGAAAAAGGAGTTGGCTGCCTGGAATTTGCCGACTGCTGGCGGAAAGGTGGAGTTGCAGCTGCGCTTGCGAGAGGCGTGTGAATCACGAGGCATCGATTGGGCTGCGCACGAGTTCGGAACGCAGGAGCTAGAGGCGTCGGGCAAAGTGGAGGAATCGCCTGCGGGTGCTGCGTCGATGCAAAGTACGGCTGCGCCACCACAAGCAATGGACATGAGCCAGCTAATGGTTGCAATGGAAGGCATGTTTGAGGCTTCCAACCGGAAAATGGAAATTGCGAATCGGGAAATGGCAGAGCGAATGGAAAACAAGCTTCAGGAAAATTCTGCGCGCTGGGAACAGAAAGTGGAAGAAATCGCCAACCAGCTTAATGTGAAGGTGGAGCACCTGGGGACTCGAGTGGAACACTTGGATAAACGAGTCGACGACCTGGATGATTCCCTGAACAAACGTGTTGACGATCTTGATGATTCCCTGAACAAACGAGTTGATAGTCTGGCAGACTCGATGAGCAGAAAAATGTACGAGCGGCTTAGCGAGGTACAGCCGCGAGAATGGGTGCCGCCGGTTCCGGAAAGTGTTGCCACCCGAGCGGAAGTGCCTACTTATGATGGGACTACGCCGTTCGATACATTCAAGCTACAATTCGACCTGGCTGCTCTGGAAAATCAGTGGACCGATGTAAGGAAAGGTCGGAGATTGGCGCTGGCTCTTAAAGGTGCTGAGGCTGAGGTAATAAAATCAGTTCCAGAATGTTTACGAAGTGAGTACGAGACCGTCATAAGGGCGCTGGCAGCCAAATACAGCGACGAGCACAACAGAACGCTGTACTACTGTGAGCTGAAGAACCGCAGGCAAAGATCCAACGAGGCGCTGCAGACATATGCAGCAGACATTGAGCGGCTCGTGCAGCTGTCCTACCCGTCCTTCGGCGCGGATGATCTCGAGAGGATGAAGATTGAGGCGTTTATCGAAGGTCTTCATGATCCGGAGACACGTCGCAGTGCGTTGATGATGGGCAAGCCGACATTAAGGAGACGGTGACCAGCGCGATGACATACGAGGCGACATGGATTGGGAGCACTCGGTATGCACCTGCGAGGATACGCCAGGTACAGCCGGACAACGACGTTGCGATCCAGGCAATAAGCTCTGAGCCACCGGGCAGGCCACGGGTGGTCTCCCCTAAAGTTGTATGCTGGGTATGTGGCAAGCAGGGCCACATATCACGAGACTGCCGCCAACGAAAGAGCCGTTCCCGTTCTCGATCGCAATCGCCTGAAGCGAGGAATACTGATAATCGAAGCCCAGCCAACAAGCGCAGGGCTGAGGACGGCGAGTCGTTAAACTAAAACGGGTCAGCCCAAAGGGGCGTGAGCTGATCCCCACAATCTGCCGCCCCACCGTCCTTGTCTCACAGCTGAAACGACAGCCCAGCAGTTTGACAATTGAAGGAAGGATAGATGGGAAGCTGTTCGTGTTGACATTGGATACTGGAGCATCATATTCGATCATAAAAAGGAAGCTGCTGAAGAACTGGGAACCGCTGCATGGCATACAGCTGCGGACTGCGACTAGCGAGCGCGCGCCGGTAAGAGGGAAAGTTACAAAAACGATTACTATCGGCACCAGCAGCCTGGAACATGAGTTCATCGTCGCGGATATAATGGACGACGTGATTATCGGCGGGGATTTCATGATTAGGCACGGTTTCACGCTGGACCTGAAAGAACATGTGCTGAGATATGCCAACGTTGAATTCCCGCTGCACACCGGCTATGAGCGAAGTGTGGCGGTAAGGAAGGTTGTATCGTGTCAACACCAGAGGATACCAGCGAATTCTGAGGCGATTGTGTGGGCAAAGGTGGACGAGGACAATGGGACGAGTCGGCTGTGCGTTGTAGAAGCACCGAAACAAGGACACGACAACATCATCATCGGACGTACATTAGTGGAACCCAAAAATGGCAAAGTGCCAGTCAGAATACTGAACCCCCTGAATGCACCCAGATATGTCGGAAAAGATGAGGTAATTGGCGAGTGTAGGGAAGCCGTAGCAGTGGTCAATTGCGAGAGTAGCCCACCCGGAGGAAATAAGTGCGGTTTTAACATGGACGTCATACCGCAGGGGAACCAGTGGAGCAGCGAGTTGACGGCCAAGCAGAAACAGAAGGCGAGGTCACTCCTGCTGCACTATGGGTCAATATTTGCGGCAGAAGCAGGCGGAAGAACAGCCATAGTGAAGCACAACATCGACACCGGAAGTGCAAAACCGATCCGCCAACCGCCAAGACGAGTTCCTCTGGCCAAGAGGGAAGAGGTCACAAATTTGATCGAAAACATGCGGAAAGAAACGGTCATAGAGCCTTCTTCGGGCCCCTGGTGGTCGCCGGTCGTGCTAGTAAAGAAAAAGGATGGCAGTACCCGGTTTTGTGTGGACTATCGGAAACTCAATGATGTGACCAAGAAGGACAGTTATCCATTACCTCGGATCGATGACACCCTGGACACGCTGTCAGGCACGCAGTGGTTCTCCACGCTCGACTTGAGCAGCGGCTATTGGCAGGTAGAGCTTGCAGACGAAGACAAGGAGAAAACGGCTTTCAGTGTTGGCGATGGGTTGTGGCAGTTCACCGTCATGCCGTTTGGACTCTGCAACGCCCCAGCAACATTCGAGCGGCTAATGGAACGGGTGCTGAAAGGGCTGCATTGGTGGACGTGTCTGGTGTACCTCGACGACATAATCGTGATGGGTAAAAGCTTCGACGACCACCTGGGAAAGCTAAAGGAGGTATTCGAGCGGATACAAAAAGCCGGGCTTAAACTCAACCCAAAGAAGTGCTCGCTGTTCCAAAAAGCGGTCAAGTAACTGGGTCATACGGTTTCCGCCAGCGGAGTACACACGGATGAAGACAAAATCACGGCGGTGAAGGAGTGGCCCCGGCCACGCAATCTACACGAACTCCGCAGTTTCCTGGGCCTGTGCACATACTACCGCCGATTTGTTCCGGGATTCGCGAGCATAGCCAGCAGCTTGCACAAACTGACGAAAAAGAGTCAAGCTTTCGAGTGGAATGAAGAGCAGGAGCAGGCTTTTGCACGTCTGAAGGAAAAACTGTGCACTGCTCCAATTCTGGCCTTCCCCGTGCCTAGAGAGATGTTTGTGCTCGATACAGATGCAAGCGGGCATAGTAACTATTGGCGGTGTGCTATCACAGATAATAGACGGCCAAGAACAAGTGATAGCATACTACAGTAGGATCCGTTTTATCCCAAAGGTGGGGAGAAGAGGCCACGATTCGGCGAAAGATTTCGGCCTATAAGCCTGACATCTTTTATGCTCAAAACATTCGAGCGATTGCTTGACCTCCATATACGTGAGGAAATAGAACCTAAGCTTTCTAAAGCCCAACATGCCTACCTAAAGGGTAGGTCAACGGAGACCGCCCTCCATGAGGTAGTGCGAACAGTGGAAAGGTCACTGGAATACAAACAATATACATTGGCGGCCTTCATGGACATAGAAGGTGCCTTTAATAACATAGAGACTAGGGCGATAGAGGAATCGCTGGTAAATCTTGGACTCAATGCACAGGTACGCAACTGGGTCACTGCAATGCTCCAAACGAGGGTGGTGAGCGCAATGCTTGGAAACACTCACCTTACAAAATTTGTAAGCAGAGGCACACCTCAAGGGGGGGGTACTGTCGCCTCTTCTGTGGGTTTGTGCCATCGACAGCATTTTAACAGAACTCAACCAGAGAGGAGTCAAAACGGTTGCGTATGCTGACGACGTGGTTGTAATGGCATCAGGGATGTGCCCTGATGTGATTAGCGGAATCCTTCAGGGTGGCCTGGATAGGTTAAGCGCTTGGTGCACGGGACGTGGACTAAGCATTAATCCTACCAAAACTGAACTGATGCTATTTACGACCCGTACTAAGATACCAACCTTTAGACGACCTCATCTCGGGGACATAGCGCTATCCCTTTCGTCTAGTGCCAGATACCTCGGGGTAACTCTGGACCCTAAACTGAACTGGAGACTTAACATTGAGCAAAGAACACACAAAGCAGGATTTGCACTTTATTCCTGCAGAAAAATGATCGGAAGGAGGTGGGGCCTCCGACCAAGTCTAATGCTATGGATGTTCAAGATGGTTGTACGTCCAATACTATCATACGGAGCTCTGGTCTGGTGGAAGGCCCTCAGGAGGGAATACAACATCACCAAGCTCGGTAGGCTACAGAGAACAGCTTGTGCTGGAACCACGGGGGCAATCAGATCCTGCCCTGGAGAGGCGTTGAACGTGCTGACGCACCTGCTCCCAATTGATCTGCATATCATGAAATTCGCAACCCTTAGTGAAACAGGTTGCTGGAAAGACAGACCGTACGGCCACGGCAGTCTATTATCACAAGGGCCAAGGTGTCTGACCTCGACTACGGATTATACAATTCCCGGCATTATCTTCGGGAAAAACTATGAAATCCGCACCCCCTCCCGTCTGGAATGGAAGAGGGGAAACATCTTAAATAACTTAGGAACCACAATCTACACTGACGGCTCCAAGATGGAATGGAGTAGGAGCAGGAGTCTTCTGCGAACATCTGGAACTAAGTGTGTCTTTCCGACTCCCAAACACAGCAAGCGTTTTCCAGGCGGAAATGCTTGCTATTAGGGAAGCGTGCAGGATGGCACTGGCTGATACATCCTACAAAAGCCACATCACTATACTTTCCGACAGTCTATCCACGATTAAGGCACTGGACTCGCCGATTCTATCGTCAAAACTGGTGCGGGAATGCAGGAAGATCCTCACAGAGCTAGCTCATCGGTTTCAAGTTACCCTGATATGTGTGCCAGGGCACAATAACATTGACGGGAACGAACGAGCCGATGAACTGGCTCGGAGAGGCTCCGCTCATGATGAGAGTGAGGCGCTGACGGTTCTCGCCCCACTTGGCTCTATCAAGAACGAGGTCTCCAAGGACTTCTTCGCCAAGGCTAACACTAGATGGCAGAGGATGGAATCCTATAAAATCAGTAGATCACTATGGCCAGCATATGACAAGAACAAGACCGCGGAGCTCTTGAACAAAGGCCGACGGGATGTGGCAAGACTAACGGCAGTCATCACTGGCCACTGGCCCATTGGAGAGCACGCGGCAAAAATGGGGATTCCATACAATACCAGCTGTCACAGCTGTGAAAATCCGGATGAGAAGGAAACCGTCCATCATTATCCATCTGCGCCTGTCCGGCCTTATCAAGAAGGAGATGGAAAACGATGGGAAAACCAACATTCCAGAATTTCGAAGAGATAGCGAAGTGCACCATACACTCGCTACTCTCTTTCATCAACCTCACGGACTGGATATAGGGTATATATTGTAAAGGGTCCAGAAGACAAAACATCAGTATACCGTAAAGTACTTACCGGGAATAGTGGTATCAAAACGGCGCCAACGCGCTAATTGGATGTTCATGTTGGGTGCAACATCACCACTTAAACCAACCAACCAACCAACAGTAGGATTCTGTCGAAACCGGAACGCAACTACTGTGTGACACGGAGAGAACTGCTGGCGGTATTGGACTGCGTAAAACACTTCCACAAATATCTGTATGGACAAAGGTTTCGCCTGCGCACAGATCATGCGGCATTGAGATGGCTCCTGAACTTTAAAGATCCTGAAGGGCAATTGGCGCGGTAGATCGAGCGACTGCAGAGCTACGACTACACGATAGAGCATCGCAAGGGCAGTAGCCATGGAAATGCCGATGCCTTGTCACGCCGTCCATGCAAAGTCATTCGACAGGACTGCGAGCAGGCAGTGCTCGCGAGCCGAAAGCAAAGAACAGATAGTGGACGTCCGGTTGGTAAGCGTTATGCCAGAGGAAGCGTGGTCTGCGGAGAGGCTACAAAAAGACCAGCGTGAGGATGCGGATCTTGCAAAAATCGTCGAAGGCAAGGAGCAAGGCGCACGTCCAGACTGGCAGGAGATGGCTGGTGGAAGCCCGATCGCTAAGGCTTACTGGGCGCAGTGGGAAAGTCTGCGGCTGAAGGAAGGAAGCCTGTACCGCGAATGGGAGAGCGCGGATGGTCGGACCAGCAACTCCCTAATGGTAGTGCCGAAATGCAGAATCAACGAGGTCATCGAGGCATACCATAACGACTCCAGTGGAGGGCACCTGGGCATCACCAAAACCGTCGCCAAAATAAAAAGACGATTCTACTGGGTAGGATGTCAGGAGTCTGTAACCGACTGGATTAAGAACTGCGACCGATGTTCAGCCGCGAAAGGGCCGACAAGAAGATCTCGAGGCCGCATGCAGCAGTACAACGTGGGAGCGCCCTTCGAGCGGATTGCTATGGACGTCGCCGGCCCATTCCCAACTAGCACTCAAGGCAACAAATATGTGCTGGTGGTAATGGATTACTTCAGCAAATGGCTCGAAGTGTACCCTATTCCTAACCAGGAGGCCACTACGATCTCGGAAAAGCTGGTAAACAACTGGGTAGCCAGGTTCGGAGTTCCGTTGGAGTTGCATTCAGATCAAGGTCGGAATTTCGAGTCTGCGGTATTCAAGGAAGTGTGTGAGCTACTGGGGATAAAGAAAACTCGTACCACGCCTTTGCACCCACAGTCCGACGGCATGGTGGAACGCTTTAACCGGACACTGGAGGAATACCTGCGGAAAGTGGTAGGCGGGAATCAAAAGGATTGGGACACGCATATTCCCCTGTTCCTGATGGCGTATAGGTCAGCCCCGCACGACACGACATCACTCACTCCAGCCCGAGCAGTGTTCGGCACGGAGTTGCGGTTACCCGCCGACTTGAAGTTCGGGGTAGTCAGCACGACGGGAGGCGCTAAGACGGACTACGTGGTCAATAAGCGGGCGGAACTCGAGGAAATTCACCAGTTTATAAGGAGCCGCACCAAACTGGTCAGCGATAAGGCGAAAGCCCGATATGATCTACGGGCCAACTCAGCAGGGTTCCAAGGAGGCGATCTGGTAATGCTCTACAACCCGCAGCGGAGGAAAGGTTTGTCTCCGAAACTTCAAACGTCATGGGAAGGACCGTCGTGACTAGGATTAACGACGTGGTATACAGGATTCAACGTTGCAGCAATAAAGGCGCTAAGCTGAAGGTAGTCCATTTGGAGCGCCTGGCGCCTTATCACAGCGGAACCTCGGCACTTGTTCGGGTCGAACAAGTCTAAGTGGTGGGCAGTGTAACGATAAGACAGTCTGTCGCTGTGCAAAGCAAACCTGTCGCTACGCGCCGTGCTATAATTAAAATCTGGCAACGACGGCCGCGATAGTAAGGGAAACTTTTAGGCCAACCTGGCAATGATGGCAACTTTTAGTCCAACCGGGCAATGATGGCAATTTTTAGTCCAACCTGGCAATGATGGAAACTTCTAGTTCAACCTGGCAATGATGGAAACTTCTAGTCTAACCTGGCAATGATGGTCGCGATCATCATGGAAACCTTTAGTCCACTCCGGAATGTGCGAGAACGATCTGCGCGATGGCCGGACAGGTATAAAAGGCAGCCGGGTGCGGCGCAGCGAGTCAGTCTGATTTTGACTAGCGGAGTTGCCACGCGGAATAATTAAGCGAATATTTAAGTGTAAAGACAGTGATGTGTAAATCTTTGTGAAATAAAGTGAATGTTGGGTTTTATTGACTGCGTTTGAGAAACTAAGTGTGTTTGTTTATTTCAAATTGCACAATCCAGTGATTCGTACTAGCCCACTAGAACTGGTATTCGTAACAATATTATACACGGTGGACGGAAAGTTTCTGCATACACAAAAAACACGGTAAGGATCATTTGTATTGTTTTTCAAAATTTAATTTATTTAAACCACTGAATCATATCCATGCAAAATTCAATTGATCATTAATATTGTGTATGTGTGCCATTTTTTTCGTAGCACTCTAGGACTTGCTTTTGAAAACTTTCGCAAAAGACCGACGTTTCGGCCAATAATATGGCATCCCACTCTTGTTTTACTGTCTCAATGAGTTGAAGTCTATTGGCAGGTTTTGGACTCCGAAATACTAAATCTTGAACCTGGACCAGATATGTTCAATAGGATTAAGATCTGGAATGAAATCCGATTCCGATTTGAAGAGGTGTTCTGCAATCCGAGCGGAATTGTCACATTCGAAGTTTATTTCGAATCCGATTGTTAGCAAATTAAACAAACCTTCAATCAGCTGTTTGCTTGAAATGTTCACATGAAAAAGGCATTTGTAAAACTTTGTGAGATATTTTATTTTATGAAATGAGTTCGGTTCTTTTATTGGCAGTATTGCTTGAGAACGAGCAGTCCGCCGTTGAAAAAGTAAAGCGCAGAATTTTGCGAGACCACAGCAATCCGATGGAATTGCCAGATTCTTTGTAAGTAACACAAGTTATTTCAATTATGTTGTTCAAAATCTCCTATTTAAGGTTTATTGCTCAGTACCGCCTTAACAAATCAGTATTCAACATGATCTTGACCGAAGTGAAACCCTTTTTCCGGCAATGCTCCATCCCGGTGGAATTAAAATTGGCGACGGCTTTGCGTTTTTTTGCCGAAGGAGGCTATCAACGATCGGTAAAAAAGGACTCCAACATTGCTTTGGGCAGAAGTACGATAGCCATGAAGTATTGATAGCCATGGAGAGAAAGCTTTGCGTAAAGTGGATAAAGTTGGCCACTTCCGATGAAGAACGGCGAAGTGCAAAAAGTTATTTCTACGAAAAAATTGGGATATCAGGTGTCGTTGGTTTCATTGATGGCACACATATAAAAATTATCAAACCGAAGGAAGAATGCTCGTCCTATTATAATCGGGAAGGATATTTTAGCATTAACGCTATGATTGTAAGTTAAAGTGTAGTATTGTATACGCAAGATTAATAAGTTATCTATTTCAGATTTGTGATCATAACATGCTAATTAAAGCCATTGATGCGTGCCACCCTGGATCGAGCCACGATTCTTTCATTTGGAACATATGCAATGCCAGAAATGTTATCATAGCAAAATATCGAGATGGTGAACGGAATTCATGGCTATTAGGTGATGCCGGATATGCTCTTGACCCGTTTTTGATAACACCATACAGAAAGAGCCGCGATCAATGCAACATAGATTTAATCAAGCACATTCTTCAGCTCGAAATGTTGTAGAGCGCACTATTGGGACTTAAAAAAGCCGTTTTCGTTGTTTACTTGGTACTCTGCAATACAGCCCTACAAAAGTTGTTAAAATAATAAATGTTTGCTGTGCTCTTCACAATATTTTCCGCCAGTATAACATTGAATACGGTTGTGAAATTGACATTGAAAGAAGCGAAAGTGACATGGACAATGAAAATGTGTCATCTGAAATCGTATTTTTTCAAAACGAAGCAAAACAGATAAGAGAAGAATTAGCAAATAACATCCCTCGGATCTAATATCAAATGTTTGAATTTGATAAACAATTTGTGTTCATTTCAGTCTTATTTATTTTCATTAACAAGGTACAGACGTATATCACGACAAGAAACAATACAAAGTTTCGTTAAACATTAAACAAGTATTTTAAATTATTTATTTATTTATTTATTAGCCAATGAACATTTAGATCTTACTGACTATAGGAAACAATAACAGAACATAAGTCTAAGAGCTTTAACTTAACCTAATCAATATTAAATTTAACAATGTCCCTTTGGGAAGCGAGATGTCAAAGTAGGTTACACTATTTAGTTCCGCAAGGGCTCTACTCACAGGCGCATTCCTCGCATGGTTCGACCTGTAAAAGCTGAGGTAGAAAGTCCCTATGTGCCGTAGGTTACGTATAGGGACATTGAAAGCCACTTTACTCAAAAGGGGCGCGCAATTAATAGACCCCTTTAATAACCCAACAATGAAGGAGCACGCAAGATAGGTTCGCCTAGCGTTTAGACTTAATAAGTTTATAAGGCGACAGCGGGAAAGATATGAAGGCAACGGTTCAGTAAAGTTCAGCGACCTTAGGGCGAACCGCATAAAAACCTTTTGGATGCGCTCAATGCGATTAATGTCAGTCACTTGATATGGCCTCCATATAAACGAAGCATATTCCAGCCTTGATCTAACGAAAGCCGTGAACAACAGTTTAAACGTATATGGATCAGAAAATGACGCACTGTTCCGACGAACGAACCCCAACATGGCATTTGATTTGGCAATAATGAAATCGATATGACTAGAAAAACAAAGTTTTGTGTCGAAAAACACACCTAAATCTTTGATTTCTTGGACTGATTGCAACAGTGAACCTGACAGGGAGTAGGACAAGTGCAAAGGACTGTGTTTCCTAGAAAAAGTTACATGAAAACACTTACTAATGTTTAAGAAAAGGTGATTTCTCGTACACCATGCCTGAACTCTGTCTAGGTCAGCCTGCAGAGCCAGCGAGTCTGCCACGTTATTAATCGCAGCATAAATCTTCAGATCATCCGCATATAGAAGAAATTTTGCAAACGAAAAGCAGGAGCCAATGTCATTAATAAATAAAACAAACAACAGAGGACCAAGTATGCTACCTTGAGGGACGCCGGAAGTAGCAACAAACGGCTGAGAAAGGTGATTATCAACAGCCACAACTGCCACTGTCTGTTGGAAAGGTATGATTTCACCCAATCAAGAAATGATGAGTGAAAGCCCATGCAATTCAATTTGGATATCAGAATTGAATGACAAACTCTGTCAAAGGCTTTAGCAAAGTCCGTGTAGATAGTATCTACTTGACTCCCTTCCTGAAAACCAGACAGACAATCTTCGACAAAAATCGCGAGATTGGAGACAGTTGATCTTCCCCTAACAAAACCGTGCTGATTTTGACAGATTGTACTGTTGATGCAAAACCTTAGTTTTTCATTGACTATGCATTCAAAAAGTTTAGACACCGACGTGAGTTTCGAGATGGGCCTATAATTTGCGATATCACTCTTATTGCCACTCTTGAATATTGGAGTTATTGATGCTTTTTTCCACTCATCTATAAAAATACCAGACGAAAGGGATTTGTTAAAGATCAGTAAGAGGGGCTCAACAAGAGAGCTGCAATTCTTTAAGAGTACAGAGGAAAGCCCATCTGTATCCGTACGCATTGAAAATTTAAGATTGTTGATGCCCCATTTGACATCGTCAGCAGTTAAAGTCAACGACCCAAAGGAAAAAAAGGAGTCAGGATAGAAGGTGTCAGCCAAAGTAGCGTTTGTATCCGTGACAAAATTTGAGCTGAAGAACTGTGCGAATAAGTTAGCGGCATCATCCGCGGTTTCGGCGACTTTGTCCTTGAAAAATACCGAGGACGGAATATCGAAAACCATTTTTTTTGTCTTAATAAAATTCCAAAAGAGTTTTGGATTACTTTTGATGCCAACTTCATAGTTACGAATGTAACTGTTGTACAGCGACTTAGCTAACTTGTTGTAACCTCTAAGATGTGATTGATAGTGGCTAAAGTAGAAGGGGCACTTAGTTGCCTTGAACTTTTTATAATATTTATTCCTCAAATTTTTCAGTTTCTTAAGTTCCTTTGTAACCCACGGCAGTTTATGAACTTTCCCAGGGAAGATAGGGATCGACTTCAGGCAAAGGTCAAAGACTAAAGATTTAAAGCTAGAAAAACAAGTGGCAACGTCGCCACTGGACAGTATTTCCTCCCAATGCATGTCTAGGAACAAATTGTTCAATGCATCGAAATCGCAGAGCTTGTAGTTAAATGAGATAGGCCTTAAACTTGAAGGGGCATTAACGAACTCATAGAATTCCAGATTGATAACAAGCGGTGTGTGATGCAAACATGCCTGCGAAATAGGCGAGCTGCATTCGACAATATTAGAGTTAAGATTACTCGTGATAAAAACCAAATCCAAAAAACGATTAAGTTTATTAGGATGGCCATTGATCTGCAGCAACCCAAAGCTAAGAAGACTATCAATTAAGCAAATTTCGTGCACGCAGTGTACATTTGAGGGAGTCAGAGCAACCGAGTTACCCATATGGGACCATGTAATGCTACCAAGATTGAAATCACCTAAAACGCACAGCTGGTTTTCCACAATCTGAGCTTGCAATGTCGAAACATTGTCGACATGTCATTTGTATAAAGCAACACTACTATTCGGAGGAATATAAGATACACAAATCAAGAGCAGGCCGGACGCTCCCCTGACTTGTACACAAAGTTGATCCAACAAGGAATCATTGTTCACAAGTTGCAGAACTGCTGAGCGTAGATTGCATTTGGTAGCAATCAAAACACCACCACCCCTATTAAGGCCCGTTTTGATAGAGTCTCTATCCGTCCTGAACACATTATAAAGGTGCGGGTCAAAAAATTCCGAATCAAAAAATGTAGAATTAAGCCAAGACTCAGTGATTACAAAGACATCGTAGTCCAGTGTGGAGCTCATCAATCGCACATGATCAGCCTTTGGTCTCATGCCAGATACATTTTGATAATAGATATTTAAATTATTACTTAAACTACCAGGCTTATTAGATAACTGTGAGCTACTACTGACTGGGTTAGCAATTACAGGAGAAGACAGAGCATCTAAAGAGTGTGCTAGGCGCTCGGCGGCGGGAGCTCTATTCTCGAAAAAAAACGAAAAGAGCGCACCTTAACGTTAGCTGGCCAAACTGCGGGGTTGAGAAGCTTAGTATAAAAGATGAAGTAACGCCCAATTTAAAATTTATGCGTTTAAGCGAGTATGAAGGCACACCATTTTTAGCTAATTTATAGCACGAGAGATGATGCCTGTCAATACAGGTCTGACAAGCCACATAATCAATTAGGTTCTCTTCCGTAACTGATGGTAAAAATGATGACAAATGCAGCCACTTCTTCCTCACGGCAACCTCAAGGCCCGAGTTCTCATTGGATCCAACAACAACCAACCTTTGTTTATTTCGCTTTTTGTCTCGCACAGGTGGACCGTCAGTGATAAGAGAGGCAGCAGATGATGGTTGAGGCGGCGAATTGGCGAATGGAGAATGGGCGGCAGCGTTGGAGAAGAGAGCAGCAGCATCAGGAACCACACATACTACTGGGGATGCGGGTGCAACTGCACTAATAGCAGCGTCAGCGTCCTTAGCGTCAGCAGCAGTGGCGTCTCTAGCAGGCACGGCAGTGCTCGCAGCAGCGATCACATTACCAGCAGCGTTCTTGTTTGCAGGAGCGTTCACAACAGCAGTCGCAGCATTAGCAGGTGCAGTAGAAGTCGCAGCAGTGATAACAGAGGCTGCAGCGTTTACATTGGCGGCAGCGTTCTTGACAGCAGCGGCTGTGCTAATAGTAGCAGAATTAGCAGCGAGAGTAGAGTTGGGTGAAGGCGGCAAAATTCTCCCAGTTTTCTTATTAGTCGTTTTCAGCAAAGGCGAGCGCGCGACATCAACAGCCAAGTTTGATGCAGCGATGCGAGCGTCCGCAGCTTTAGAGCGGGTAAGGCGAGAGACAGCCGGTGTCTGCTTGACCGCAGTCGTTAGTTATTTTTGTTCCGCTCCACTTCCAAACGAAGCTTCTCAATTTCTAATTGTTGCAATTTGATTTGGTTTTTTTCTCGGAGTAATTCTTGTGTCTTCAAATGATGTTGTTACAAGTCGGTCCTCATATTTTCGAGGCTTCGATATATTCTCCGCAAGCTGCTTCCGTTGTCATTTTCTGAATTTGCCAGTTCTGAGACTGCTTTTTCTATGTTTTTGTGGAAAGTGGACTCTGCTGCCATAAATTTCTTTACCACTCCCTAGATGTATGACATATGAGTTATCTTTGGTAAGTTAAATATACATTTTTTAGTTCACCTGCAAAGATTCTTCGGGTTTCATCCTTCTGGGCGTCGCACAGTGGGGTATTGACCATTGAAAACGGCGATCAATTCTCCTGAGCTATTAAAATGAATGTAAAGTATTTTTTTACATAGATGAAACATATATAAGACAAATTGAAAAAAAAAAATTTTGTTGTTGTTTTTTTATTAAATTTATTCAATTTAGGTAAATATTTCATATTTTGGGCTCCTCACACTAGAATTATTAAATGTCCACTATTATTATCATCATTATCGTCATCATCATCATCATCATCATCATCAAACGCAATATCATTACCAGACTGGAAATTAGTACTATCTGTTGAAGTTTTTGCAGATGGTGATTTTAAAAGTTCAATAGCTTATAGTGGTAGTGTAGTTTTACTCTGCTGTTCTCTGTATTTTTTAAATTCTTTATTTAGTGCTTCTTGAGCTTCCTCAGTTAATTGGCCAATTGGTAACAGAGCGTGGTGTATTATTTCTGGCCCATGAATTAGAAATTTGTGCACCGTAGGTGGCATATTGCCACCATGGATACTTTGATACAAAATCTCTCGCAGTATCATGTGCGAAATTTCGAAACTTTACAATATCATGTCCACAAGAAACCACTATCAATATAACGTGCAACCTTTTTATCAAGTTCAAGTCAACATTCGTGATTTCAGACGATAGCTCTGCGTTTCGAAAGAGCCTTCTTGCAGTATTTCCATCATTTGAGTTGCCGAATCCGGGTTTCGGTTGATCAACAATCAAATCTGCTTTCTCTCTGAATCCCTTATGAATATTTGTTTTGTTTCGTTAACAATTTTCTTCTCGTTTTCTGACCTTAATTGTGTGGTGGGTAAATGGACGTGGTGTGCAGGGATGCGTATGGCTAAGTATGTGTATAGCTGTAGTCAGTGTCGCTAACTTGTCAAGCGTCAGTGGTACGGGTGACCTATTGAAGCGTCGGGTCGCGCCAATTCTGATATGGCTAAGGAGCCTATGTTTTGCGAGCTAAAATCAAAGAAGAAACGCACCGATTTTATTTCCCAAAATTTGTGTCTTATATACTAAATTTACAAACTGTTATACTGAGGGGCAATTCCAGTGCTCCTCCCTCTATTTCCAATTCACTTGCATCGCGCCAATCACAACGCGGGTTAGATCCGACGACGCGGCACTTTCCCAAAGTGGGCCAGCGCTCTGCGTTGACCTGCGGTAGGTCGGGTCGTGTTGCATGTGCGATCGGTGCAAGTGCCCACATGTGTTGCAACATGTGTCGCTTGTGCAAGTGCAGGCCACTTGAGTGACGCCAGCGTTCTTGTGCATGCGACACTTGACACTTGCAATGTAAACAAAGTGGCAATGTAAACCGTTCGATGCACGTCGGTCTTGCTGATTGGCTTGAGCGCTATGCTGTCAGCATTAGTGGTCACGCGGTACCACTACACCCTTACCCTTAAGCGAAAAATTATTCCTTGGAAGAATTTTTAGAATTTGGGGGGGGGGCATTGGAATTGCTTTATAATGTGATAGTAGCTGTTATCAAATAAATTTACAATGTGGTATTTATCTTATAAAACGAGTTTGAAAAATGTTTTTTGTATAGCGGATTGGTTATGTACTGAAATTATGTTCTAGTGATAATTTTATGTTTTCTTAAGATGTATTTTATTTTTGTTGTGTTAGATTAATGTCTATGTTTAGTCTTTACATTTATTGTTTATCTCCTAAGTATTTTTTTAGATTGTTGTTATGTAATTCTTTGTGTTTTCCATTAATGTATATTACTGTATTTACTCCTTTCCTTTCAACTATTTTGTACGGTCCGTGGTATGGACTTTGTAGTTTCTTACGTGTCTCTAACTTTACATATACTAGATCTCCTACTTCTAAGTTTGTTACATTAATGTTGGTGTCGTATTCTAGTTTTCTATTGTCTTTGGCTAATTCTATCATATTTGTAGCCTTATTTATTGATGTTCGTAACCTAATTTTTAGCTCATTTGCATAATTTTCAATGTCATAAGTTTTTTCAGTTCTGTTTATTTTGTCACTTGGCAATTGTGGCAATTTACCAAACACTAGTTCATACGGTGAATATAGGGTTTCGACATGTGGTGTCGTGTTGTACGCGAATGTGTAGTACGGTACTCACTTGTCCCATTCATAATCGTTCGTAAAAGCAAGTAAGTATTCGTGTAAGGTTCTGTGGTTGCGTTCAAGTGCGCCAATTGTTTGGTGGTGTTAAGGCGTCGAAAAAATTTGTCGTGTGTCAAGTAACTTCCATATGTTTTGCATTAGCTCGTTTGTAAATTCGGTGCCTCTGTCTGATTTCAACGTGTTGAAGCAACCGTACTTGAGTATGAATTGTTCTACGAGTGTTTTTGCTATTGTTTCCGCGTCTTTTGTTTCTATTGGGTGTGCTATGACGAATTTCGTAAGGTCACATTGCATTGTCAGTATGTATCGGTATCCGTTTGATATACGTAACGGTCCGACTGTGTCAATTGTTATTGTTTCAAAGCTTGTTGCCGGTGTGTCTGTTTTAGTCAGTGCTTCTTTTGTGTGTCTCGTTATTTTGTTTGCTGTGCATTTTGAACAGTTGTTCACAAACTCTTTAAACATTTGTCTCATATTTTTCCACACGTATCTTTGTTTTAGTTTTAGCATGGTTTTTCTTATACCCAAGTGTCCGGCTGTGCATGAGTTATGGAATTCGTCAATTAGTTTATACTGTTGTATTGGGCTTAGTATTTGGAGTGGCGTGTCGTAAATTAATATTTTTATGGGCGAGTACTTGTTTACATGTAGTTCATTATACTTTCTTTTAAACTCATTCATTTCAATATTTTCAAATTTAAAGTTTTGTCTGCAAAGGGCTAGCTCCTTTATATGCAGCTTACTTAGTGAACTGTGTAGCTTCTCCAACATTGGATCTAGTTCCAAAGGGTCATCACTACAAGTCACGTGCACTTCATTATTACATATTTTGATCGTAGGCCGACGCTTTTCAATAATAAAATTCAATCTTTTCATATTCTTCACGTCAGTCATGGAGGTACATTCCCAAATGTGGAGTTGCGCAGGCTCCTTTGGAGATATGTCCGTACTGGTGATGCGTGTATTTATTTCTTTCTTTCTTCTTCTTCTGCCCTTTTTCAATTTGTTCTTGTGTTTCTATTTTTGTTGTCTTACTCCGTGTTATAGCTATTACTTCTTGTGTCGGTATCATTGCTTTTAAGTCGTCACTGTCTAGCTTGATGCGTGATAGTGCATCTGCGTTCGTATTGATTTTGCCTTGTTTGTAGATGATCTCGAAATCATAATCGGATAGATCTAGTCTAATCCTAGTCATTTTCGACGATGGGTTTTTATGGGAAAATAGTGAAACTAGTGGTCTATGGTCAGTTACTACAATGAATTTTCTACCGTAGAGATATGATCTGAAATAATTTCTTCCCCAGTGTATTGCTAAGAGTTCATTTTCTATAATTGGTTTATTTATATAGTGTTTCTGTAGTGACTTGCTTGCATAAGAGATTGGTAAGTCATGTCCTATTTCACCTTGTGATAGTACTGCTCCTAGTGCAAAGTCTGAGGCATCTGTTGTTAGTATGAAGGGTTTGTTAAAATCTGAATATTGTAGTACAGGTGGATTGACTAATTTTTCTTTTAAATTTTTAAAGGCTTGTTCGCACTCGTCTGACCAAATGAAAGGTGTCCCTTTCTTGAGTAGAGAGTTTAAACATTTAACGATATTTGCAAAGTCAGGTATGAAACGTCTGTAGTAATTGCAGAAGGCAATGAATCTTAGGATATTTCATAACTGGTTCGCATTTGGTTGGATCTGTCTTAACGCCTTTGTCGGTGATTAAATGGCCTAAATAAATAACTTCTGGTCTAAGAAAGTGGCATTTACTTGCGTTTAGCTTCAGGTTGTATTGTTGTAATCGGTCAAATACTTTGATTAAGTTTGCGTTGTGATGCTTCAGTGAGCATCCAAACACAATAATGTCGTCAACGTAAATATAAGAATGCTTCTGAGCTTAATCCGCTGAGGGCTATTGTTAACATTCTTTGGAAACTATTGGAGGATATTTTAAGTCCAAAAGGGAGTCTTTTAAACTGATAGTGTCCATCTTGAGTTGAAAATGCTGTGGGTGGTCTTGAACTTGGTGCTAAAGCGATTTGGTGAAAAGAGTTGGTCCAAAGTTGAAAAGTATTTTGCTCTTCCTAGGACGTCTAGAACATCTTCTAGTCGTGTGAGTGGGAATTTGTCGTTGATTATTTTATCATTGAGTTTTCTGTAGTCCACAACTAATCGCCATTTCTTTGTGTTGTCGTCACTCTTTTCCGGTACTAGTAGCAAAGGTGCATTATAGGGGCTTGTTGAAGGTTCTATTATGTCGCTGTCTATTAGTTTCTGTACCTGTTTTATCTCTTTTGTTGTGTTTGTGGTAGCCTGTAATTCTTGATATAAACTGGTGTTGTACTCTCTAGGTTTAGGTGCTGTTCATAAAAATTGTTTGTAGTGAGTTCTTCTCCTTCCAAATGAAATATTGATTGGTACCGTCTAAAAATGTCTTTTAGTTCTTGTTTGATTTGTGGGTCAAAAGTGTCTAGTTTTAGCGTGGCTATGAGTTTTTCAAATCTGCTATTGTTTGTGCACTAATTTCTGTGTTGTGTTCTTAATATTGTGTAATTTGACTGTTTTTCTATTTCTGGTTCTATGTCTTTTATTGTGACTATTTTGTTTGTTGTGTTAACCCTCAAACGGTACACCTCTTTCCAGTAACGCCAACGGCACACTGGTGCGAATTGGGATCTTTTTAATTTCAATTGAAAGTTTAAGTGTGATAATGATACTGTACGTAAAAAAGTTCTTATCATTTATTATACAAGAATTCCCTTCGAATCGAATGGCGTAGCTGAAAAGTGCATGAAATTATAATTTATTGTTAAAAAGTTGCACAGAAAAATGTCATTTTTTTGAAAACACAAGTTTTTGTAAATAAATCATAAGTATCACATACCTTCAGATTTACCAAAATATTACTATTTCATCATTAAGTTAAAGGAATGTAATTAATAAAAAAAAAATATTTTGGAATGATAGTTTGTTATTGAATATTTTTCCTTGTCTGTTGAAAAGTGCTCATTTTTGAACATATTTGTTCAGTTTTCGCATGGTTTTTTTCATAAAATCGTATTATAGTAACCAAAAAAGGATTTTTAACAAACCTATCGTTTGTTCAGTTATCATCACAATCATTATAAACATCATTGTTATTAAAATTCAGTAAATAATGTTAGAAATATATAGGTTTAACAGCCTTAATTAAAAAATGAAATATACACGAAAAAGAACAGCAGTTGAAAACATTTCAAAATTTTAATTATTTATTTCTTGTTAAAAATATACCATACAACGGTGATTGTTAAGTACGCACACACGCACGACAGAAGGGAGATCTGTGTTCATCGCACATTCGGCATTTACATTTCGGACATTTCATTCGAGTTCGACCAGTCGCGTTCGTATCGCAAAAATTACATCTTGCTCTGCTGTTTTCACGAATGACAGCTAATGAAACATCTCGAGATGGCATTTCCTCTTTCAAAACCTTGTGAATGAGTTTTTTCAAACTCTCTCGTAAACAGGGCGACTGCAGACGCCGGCGCAATTGAGGCTCAATTAAACTTTGAGCTAATTCTCCCAGGAACTTTTTTCGATTGAGCAGCGGGCTGTCTTTTTGTAAATTATACAATACACAAGCATTTATACCTGCCTGATCGAGCATATTGGAAAAAAATCTGAGAGGCCATCTGCGAGTGCGTCGAGCTGTCGTAAAATGATGGCATTTTTGATCAAACGAGTCTGTTGCACCTTTACAAGCATTGTACGCCATGATCATTTCTGGTTTTTTACGGTCAGGATTGATATCAGGTGAGTGATGAGACGGCGCCGATGACAACAAAAGAATGACTTTGTTTTTGCGTGGTACATACGAAACCAGCGTTAAATTTGGAGAAAAAAGAAATCGTGAAGATTCTACTGGTGCGCTTGCTTTCATGAGAGTGGGAACATCGCGTCTGTTTTTCCTAATAGTGCCTACTGCAAAAATGTTGTAATCTCTTTTCAACGACTCAAAAAGTGGTATTGAGGTGAACCAATTATCCATTGTAATCGTTCTCGGCATATCAGAAAGAGAAGCTTTTTCGATTAAGGATTTCACAAAATAAGCAGGAACGTCGTCTCCCTCAGCGGGCATGATTTTACCAGCATACGGAATCGCAGCAGTCATATAACACGTTTCAACATCATTCATGATAATTTTTATCCCGTACTTATCAGGCTTGTTTTTCATGTATATTCGAAAAGCACATCTGCCCCGAAATGAAACCAATTGTTCGTCAATGCATAACTGATTTGATGGCTCATAATTTTCAACACAATTTTGTGTGAAAATTTCCCAGATTTCTCGTATCGGTGCCAGTTTATCTGCACGACACCGCTCGGCCCTGGTATTTTTATCATCAAATCGAATCATACTCGTCAAAAATTGGAATTTTTTCTCGGAAAAAGTCGCACGATATACCCCTCGGCCGAATATTTCTGACCACATGCAGTCGAGAGATAACCGATTTGCTTTGAAAAGTGCATAACATAAGCCGAGATATGCTTCTATATTTCTGACCACATGCAGTCGAGAGATAACCGATTTGCTTTGAAAAGTGCATAACATAAGCCGAGATATGCTTCTAACTCGATTTTGTCTACCTGATCTTGATGAGTTTGAGATGGATGACCCGAAGCTGTTAGGGACGAAATTTTTTTCGTTATCTCTTCGTTAGTATGACACAAAATACATTCCAGGAGATCATCAGTAAATAACGCACGAAAATATTCTACCGCAGGTTTCACATCCGAAGCTTTGTTTTTCAGGTCAGCAGCAAAGACAGGAGCGACTTCAGAACGCCTACCACGTTTTTCAATTTCTTTTTCCTGCCATTTATAATCAGACTTGGGTGCACTCACAGATTTCCGAGGGCGACCGCGCGCGCGAGCTGTTTCTGCACTTTCGGTTGAACGTTTTTTCTTCGAAGCGGGTTCGGATTCGGTTAACAACTGATCTTCGTCACCTGATGAGTTTGCTGGGCTAGTTGCATCACTATTTCCATGATCAGACACGCAAAACTCCTCGTCCCCGGACTCGCTGTCTACGTCCTCGTCTTCTTCGGAATTGTTTGAATCGTCCGCTAACGCTTGAGCGATCTTGCGATTACGAAAAGAGTATCGACCTTCTGGGTTTGCCATTCTAAGACACACAAAAATGCGATATAGTACAATAAAAGATTTAATCGCTAGGGGCGCTGTTATGCAGACGGTCAAATGACCGTTGGTCACGATAGTTGTTGTTGCTTCAATGTAAAATGAAAAATTGAGAGAGAGAGCGGGAGAGTAAAAAAAAATCACCTGATTATCGTTGAAGAGACACGAGTTTGAAGATTTTATTTTTTCACTTTGTCCCGACTTGGTACCTCCAAACGGTACACGGTGCGAATTCGCACAAAAAAAAATTTTCCGTGCTGCTCTTGTGAAAACTAAGGGCCAAATAAGTTCTACCTGTTGTGTTTCGTGTTCGAGAAAGATAAAAAATTTTTTAAGTGTAGGTGGCGATACTATATATAATCCCTGGAAAAAATTCCAGCACATCAAAATAAAGCCTGGTGCGAAATCGCACCAGTGTACCGTTTGAGGGTTAATGATTTTGTTGTGACAGTTGCCTTTTGCTGGTGCAATGGAGTTGGCTAAGAATACTCCGTTTGTGAGTTCTTTATTTAAAATGACGGTGTCTTCTTCTAGGTTTAAATTGATCGGTAATATGACTTCACATCTGGGTGGAATTGTGTGTGTTTTGTTGTGTGGGGTTTTTGTTGTAATGGGGAATACGTGTTCAATTTCGTTGATAATAATTGTTAAAGTGAGGGTTTCGTAATCTACTTTACACATGTATTTGAGTAGAAAATCTCTTCCTAAAATTCCATCTGTGATAATTGGAAAATCGTCGTTGACCATTTGAAAAGTTAGTTCGGTTTTTGCGTCTCTTAGGGGAAATGTCAGTTTAAATGATCCAAGTGAGTTGATTTCTGCAGGTGATATTCCTGTTAATTTGCATCTGTTTTCTGTATCGATGTCGAAAGTGTCGTCGTTGTTTATTTTGCAAATTGATACGTCTGCTCCGGTGTCATGGGTTTGCAAAATTGACTGCATTTGAATGTGACATAATTGGTTAAGTTGTCTGTTATTAAATATATTCGTTTATTGTTTGTTCTTCCTCCCCCGGAGGAGTCGAATTCTGTTCCTCCGGGTCGCCCTCGTTTCCCTGTATGTAATTTATTCGAGTTGGGCGACCTTGTCGGTTATTATTGTTACTACTTTGGTAAGCATTTCGATTGCTGTCGGTATATGGCCGTGAATTGTTTCTGTTGCTTTGAATGTTGTTTTGGTGGTATTGGTTTCTGTCGTACTGGTTTTGATTTCTGTTATTGAAATTTGCGTTGGTCATGTGACTGTTTGGTCTGCCGTTGTTGTTTGTGTTACGAGTATTTGCTTGATCGTTATTTTGATCGTTTCAGGGACTGTAGTTAGTTTGTTGACTGTTGTTCCTGTAGTTATTGTTGTTTCTAAAATTGTTGTTATTTTGGTATCGGTGTATTGTTGGTTAAAATTTCTGTTGTTTGTTCTATTTTGATAGTGGTTTCGGTTATTGCTGTTCCTGTTGATAAACATCACTCTTGCCTGTGTTTGTTGATTGTCCTTTTCTAGTTCTAATGCCAATTCGACTGCTTGATTAAATGTCTTTGGCATTGCTTCGTTCAGTCCATTTTTAAATACCGTGAGACTGTATTGCTCGTTAATTTTTGTTATTATATTGCTTTCTATTGTGGTCAGTTCGGAGCCAGCTTGAGCTATTTGTAATTTGTTTAGCTCCGCTATTAAGTTAAGTATTTTGTTCTTGTACGTATTGACATCAAGGTTTCTTTGGGTGAGGCAGGATAGTTGGTTTTGAATTTGAGGCACTGTCGCTGTGCTCTTGTTGAGTAGTGCTCGTTCGTTGAGTAGTGTTGTTAATTCTTCAAGTGTAGTTGGAATATTGTTGCCAAGTGCTGTTCTCACTGTCAGGCTTAATTTGGCGTAGAAAATGAATTCTAGCAGCTCTGTCTTGCCAATCGTGTCAAGTTTTTTGTTAATCAGTTCTGCGATTTTGTTGAAAGTTTCCAGTTCTTTGAAATTCCCTGTAAAGTTTCAAGCCGTTTCAATGCTTAATGTGGACATGTTTCTTGTCTTGGGTATTTCCCCCGAATCGGTATTAATCTGTTTCAATTTTAGTATTTCGGTAATGTTGTAGTATGTCTTGTTAAAGGCTATTTTTATGCCTGTTGTATATTCGTTTTCTGTCAGTTTTGTCAATTGTTTTTCGAACTGTGATTTTAATTCGGCAACAGTTTGCTGTTTTTGTTCTAGCGTTTCTTGAGTGTACCGACGGTTTGGTGTCTTTCTTAAGTTTGTCTGTATTTTTGTCAGCTCGTCAATAATGTCCTCCATTTAGAATCGGAGATTAAACATGTTGAGCATGCGTATTGTTTCCTCTTCTAGTGTCGTACGGTTTCTAACGTCCTCTAATGTTGGTTTTCTTGGCATAGCAATTAGTTGCCAGTGTTCTACTAAAAACTTTAGTTTTGTTTGTTCGTCTATTTCGTCATGTTTTAACACTGTCTTTTCTGTTGTCGAAATTTTTCCGTGCCTATGTTGTTTATTTTTCCTGTCCATGTTATAACGATTTTCAGTATGGTGAGCTGTGGTTTTATTGTTTATTAATTTGCTCAGACCTGTGTTACATTTATGGTTTTGTATGCTTTCTTACATAGTTCTTATAATAATTGTTTACTTGAATAAAGACTAAAATTAATACGATTACTCCTAAGAAGTATATTAAGTTGGTGTTTTCCACCGGTGTTCTTGGTCCAGCGCTCGCTGCGTTATTGTTTCCTGCGTTGTTGTTATAACTTCCTCTCTACTCTGTTTGCTGCCCATCAGTTGAGCTTTTTCAATTCGTTGATTAGACTGTGCTTCAGAATCCGGTCGGTCGTCACGGTCATCAATCTATATAGGTTTGCCTTTTCCTTTCTTGCCTTTACTTTCTTCCCGGCTCTTGGGCGTCGTGTCTTCGCGCTCGCGGTTGTGGGGATTGTTTTGGATTCCTTTGACTGTTTGTGTTTGGTTCGGGCTTTGTACTCCTCGATTGTGATTGCTCTTGGACCTGCTGACTTGGGCCCCGGGTGGTATGTTGGTGGTTCGCTGTTGCTAGATTGTGGTGGCACGTATTCCTCGTGTGTCGTTATGTCTTCTGGGTCATATTCCTGTTGGGCGATGCGACTCCACTTGTCGAAGATGGCATCGATCTCTTCTTGGGTTGTCATGTGGTAGGTGGGTGGAATGTTGATGTGATGATGTGGCTGTTGTTGATGTGTGGTGAAGAATTAATTTTGTGAATAATTGATTTTGTGAATGACTTAAGTTATCAATTTGTTGCGTTCGGTCGGCAGGATCGCCATGTGGTGGGTAAATGGACGTGGTGTGCAGGGATGCGTATGGCTAAGCATGTGTATAGCTGTAGTCAGTGTCGCTAACTTGTCAAGCGTCAGTGGTGCGGGTGACCTATTGAAGCGTCGGGTCGCGCCAATTCTGATATGGCTAAGGAGCCTATGTTTTGCGAGCTAAAATCAAAGAAGAAACGCACCGATTTTATTTCCCAAAATTTGTGTCTTATATACTAAATTTACAAACTGTTATACTGAGGGGCAATTCCAATGCTCCTGCGGAATTGACCTGCGGTAGGTCGGGTCGTGTTGCATGTGCGATCGGTGCAAGTGCCCACATGTGTTGTGACATGTGTCGCTTGTGCAAGTGCAGGCCACTTGAGTGACGCCGGCGTTCTTGTGCATGCGACACTTGACACTTGCAATGTAAACAAAGTGGCGCGTGCACCGTTCGATGCACGTCGGTCTTGCTGATTGGCTTGAGCGCTATGCTGTCGGCATTAGTGGTCACGCGGTACCACTACACTTGCCATTTTTTTATTGGTAATTTGTACGATAAATGAAGAAGGCATTCAAAAAATCGTATCCAACCATGCAGTACTGACCGTCCAAAATTATGATTAGTAGCATAATGCTACTTTTATCCTTCTACTTCTATCTAAATATATCAATGACAAGGTCACTTTAACTCGGAATGTCAAAATATTTGGTCAAATCAGAAATTATAAGAATTTCATATAACATTTTTTTACGAAGGTACAATAAAAGTATTTATATGCCTAACCTTATTTGTAGTGCCTTGCAATAGAATAACAAAAACCAAACAGAAACACATGATAACAACAACATTCATTTCTCCATGAAGATCAATCGAAATCACACAATTTGGCACTGACTTTGAAGCACTAAGGGCCGTTTTCTCATCCTCGCGTTAAAGTGGCGGTTAGCTAAAGTGAACTTTAGCTAAAGTTCAGTTTAGCTAAAGTGAACTTTAGCTAAAGTTCAGTTTAAAGTGCGCGGTAAATATTTTCGTTTTCTTATCTTCCTGATAAATATAAATTTAACAAGTCTGATTTTTTGGCAACACTGGTCTACGATGGGCAGCACTTGGCGGCGCAATCAGCTGTTTTTGAAAAATTATAATTATTTTGGAAGGAAAAAAAGAAGAATTTTGCCTGGCAAAATCTTGCTGATGCTTTTACTGCCAAATGGGGCGTGTTCCGACGCTGGAAAAGGTTGAGGGACAAGTTCGACAGCTTGAAGCGCAAGTCCAAGCTGGAACTTGCAGCGGAGAAGAGCGAGACGTATCGCACAGGTGGCGGCCCAGCAGCGATTGGAAATGCCAGCAGTGCAAAGCACAGAAATTGTCCAATCGGCTGTTATATGTTCTATTTGCCGCATTTTGCGACTCCGTACCTTCAAAAGCGTCTTCCAGTGCATGAATATAAAAAACACGCCTATTTTCCATACCGAAAGATCTCAAATGCAAATTTCATTTCAAATTGTAATTTCATTACCAGCTGTTTTTTGTTTGTAAACAAACATATGCATGTACTAGGCACCACTTCCACTTAAAGTTCACTTTAAAGTTTAACACGCAGTCAATCCTCCGGGTAAATTTTATCCGGAGGATAGCTTAACGGGCAGATGAGAAAACGAAAATGCGTTTATCGGCCCGTTAAACTGAACTTTAAAGTTAACGCGAAGATGAGAAAACGGCCCTAAGACTTAAATATTTCAGAAAAGGCACAAAAGGGCACTTTAATTTTTTGCAATATAGTAGTCAAATATATGTTCTTTACATATAATATAAAATTATTACGGCCTTTTATAGCCAAAGTAACTACATATATGTCTACCTATATCCTTTAAATATGTACAATTTTAAGACTATAACTAATAAATTTTTATAAATTACACTGTGCGTGAAATTTGCCGTCAAAAATTAAGACATGGGGGGACCTACTGGGTGAGTTTTCTATAGGTATACTGAGTTGAGATCCACCAGCCGTTTGGTAAGATTGGCTCTAGTTTATGAGAAATCCGACTTTGAAGTTTGGTAATTTTCGTCAAGTTTGTCGCTTAAGTAGGTCCTAAATCGTTTCGAATATCGCTTTACTGTCTTCGGCAAGTTTGTAGATATTTTAACGACCAACAAATTTGCTTCAGACACCAATTCAAAAAAAATACATTCAAACTGTGTAATTGCGATATGTGCATTTTTTTGCGCAGCGCTACAAGGCGTATGAGTGTCATACGCCACGTTGAGTGTTATAATTAAATGACACTCATACGCCACGTTGAGTGTTATAATTAAATGACACCGCCATTTCAAAAAAAGGCGTTCCGAGAAAAACACGTTTAAAGTTTTGACTAACTGATTGAATCCTTGCTAGAAACCTTGACCGCTCGTTATATAAATGTCTGTAGAAGCCGAAATACTTGAAATTTTCCAATAAAATTTTGACAACACCTTCGTCAAGGATGATACATTCCAAATATGTTAAAACAAAAAAATTGATTTTAACAAAATTTCACATGAGAATGACTCCTTAAACATTAGTACAATACCTGAGGTTGAAGGTTCCATATTAAAAAAATTAAGTTTTGCAAGAATGATATTAAAAAAAGCACTTCAAATCACTGGCAAATGCGTAACGCGCTCTAAACACAACGGAGCAATGAACAAATATGCATTTTGCAAAGCGTGCTGTGACAATACCGTTCAATGTAGATCATTTATTTTTTCACCCAGTGATGCACAATTTTATCTGCTTTTCCCCCATATCAAATATCATCAAGATATTTGAATTTCATTTTTTGAATTAATCGCCATTTTGGGCATCAAATACCCCACTGTGCGTCGGAGGTAAACTCTCCTCATAGTCGCGAACGCTATGAGATGTGCTTGGCTGTTCATCATGCACCTCCTGAGCTTCTTCACCAGCACCAAAAGAAGTCGCCGCGATATCCCCTCCACGACTGTGTATAGGCCGGATATCCTTGCCACCGTCTCTTCCATTTCGGAAAGAGTGTGCTTCTTGAAAGGCCCTCCGCCGGTCGCTGAAGCTTCTCTTCTGTTGTGCGCCAGCTTCCGTCTCACCTCACTCTTCCAATCTATCCAGGCCTATAATTAAAGAAAATTTAAAAAAATTACTTGTTTTGAATTAATTTGGTCCTTGCCCGTTCAGCGACTGCGTCAAATTCTTCCATTTATTTTCTACCTCCACTTTGTCGCCTTTACAGAATCCCTTTGCGATGTCCTCATTGTCCTCCATGAATTCCAGGAGCATTTTGCTCTGTTCAGCAGTCTTATGCTTTCCCCTGATAAAAAATTAATTTATTAGTTTTATTTAACACGATCTTTAAATTATTTACTTACATTTTCGGTGTTTGTTTTCTATTTGCTGCTTTGCGATTTCAATTCCACCAGCTTTTTGTTTAACGGAATATTTCCGACAATAATTTCCGACAATCGGAATGCAGAACACCAAATTTCCGATTCGGATCGGATTCGAACTTAATCGGATTTGAGAACAGGGTTGCATCGGAAAAAATTTCCGATAATCGGAATGTAGAACACCGACGCACACTGGGGTAATCTATACTATTTTATAAAGCGCTTTGTGACGTTGCTTTTTTGAGCCACAGTCAGGCGAAAACCGCTGAACCGATTTAGATGAAATAAGCACCAACCATATTTTTAGCTGGGGGAATGGTACATAGGCTATATGAGAATGACCACGCCCCCTTCTTACGCCCACTATGGTAACAAAACTCATCTATGGTATGCTTTTGTAAGGCAATATGGGTATCAAACGATTCAGCGTGTCATTGCGGCAAACATTCGGTCACGCCCACTTTCCGCGCCCACTAACCTAACAAAACGAAGCTACGGTGCATGTCTGTGAATCAGTATTAATATCAAATGATTCCGTGTTTCATTGATGTTAACATAGGATATATAAGATTGACCACGCCCATATGATATGCCTTTTCGCCACGCCCACTATAATAACAAATCAGCCATGGTATATTTGTCACAGCAATATGAGTATCAGACAATTCAGCGTGTCATTGCGGCAAACATAGGCTATAATATAATTGGCCACGCCCACTTTCCGCGCCCACTAAGCTAACAAAACGAAGCTACGGTACATGTCTGTGAATCAGTATTAATATCAAATGATTCCGTGTTTCATTGATGTTAACATAGGATATATAAGATTGACCACGCCCATATGATATGCCTTTTCGCCACGCCCACTATAATAACAAATCAGCCATGGTATATTTGTCACAGCAATATGGGTATCAGACAATTCAGCGTGTCATTGCGGCAAACATAGGCTATAATATAATTGGCCACGCCCACTTTCCGCGCCCACTAAACTAACAAAACGAAGTATTAATATCAAATAATTCCGTGTTTCATTGATGTTAACATAGGATATATAAGATCGACCACGCCCACTATAATAACAAATCAGCCATGGTATATTTGTCATAACAATATGGGTATCAAACGGTTCAACGTGTCATTGCGGCAAACATAGGCTACAATATAATCGGCCACACCCACTTTCCGCACCCACTATACTAACAAAACGAAGTACGGTGCATGTCTGAAAATTAATGTTGATGTAAAATTATTCTGTGTTTCATAGCGGTAAACATAGGCTATATAAGGTTGACTACGCCCACCTTTTACGCCTTCTTGCAATGCCCATTATGATGACAGAAATTAACTGTGGTATATTTGTGCAAAACAATATGGACATAAAAAAAATTTTGTGAGTCTTTGCAGCAAATATCTATCTATCACTGGTAAAATTTAATGGGCGTTGAACAAGGGGCGTGGTTTTTAAATGCCGGTGTAACTTTGGAACTACAACTGCGTTCACATCAATGACACTCGGTACAAACGTACGATTTAGTTGTGTTTTTCGATAAGGGGAATGGGGTGGGTTTTGGACAAGGGGGCGTGGCACCGCCCATACAACTTAAATTTTCAATATGGAATATCTTCGGAATGAAAAATCGGGCAGCATTAAAATAGAGTGGGGGGCCACCGTTTAGATGTGCCGTTTCACTGGTAAAACTTTGTAAGCGTTGGACAAGGGGCGTGGCACTCTTTAAGCAACACAAATGTTTTGAATAACTTTGGAACTACAAATCACACATCAAAGAGATTTGACACAAACTTACGGTTTAGATGTGCCCTTCGACATGGGGAATAGGGTGGGTATCGGACGAGGGGCATGGCACCGCCCATAGAACTCAAGTTCTTAATGTGTAATATCTTCGGAATTATAAGTCGGCCAGTATTGATATTTGATACAGCATCATGGCTTAGACGTGTCGTTCAAGTGGTTAAATTGTATGGGCGTTGGACAAGGGCGTGGCACTTTTTTAACGACCCTATTGTTTTGAATAACTTTGGAACTGCAAATCACACATCAAAGATATTTGGCACAGACTTACGATTTAGACGTGCCCTTCGACAGGGAGAGTGGGGTGGGTATTGGACGAAGGGCATGGCACCGCCCATAGAACCCAAATTTTTAATGTGGAATAGCTTCGGAACAATAAGTGGGAAAGCTTTGAAGTTTTGAATAGCTTCGTCCCATAGATGTGTCATTCTACTGGCAACATTTTATGGACGTTGAACAAGGGGCGCGGCATATTTTTTGTGACTGAAGTTTTCCGCGTAACTTAGGAACTGAAAGTTGCATATCAATGAAACCGGATCACACCCTTCGACTGGAGGAATTGATTGGGCATTACATAAAATAGGCGTGGCATCGCTCATAGAGTGTAGTATGAAGAAACTTGATTTATTGCGCCCATTGACTTCAAGCTTGCGTGCAAAGCCGCAGGGCCCTACTAGTATATAAGTAAAGTGGCGATTAATTCAAAAATGAAAATTAAAGATACTGATCTTTTCTTGGTACCGGGTTAAAGTAGATAACATTCAGCATCACTAGGTGAAAGAATTGTTGTAAAATAATTTACCGTATTCCTGCAATCCACTCTGAAAGTTGACATTTCTTTTCATTTGTCGTACGCGCAGCGTTAAACGTAAAATTTCCAATTATTCAAATCAAATTTCTTTAGCAATTTTTTAAAGTAGCATAAAACTGACGATCGAGGCTTCTTGTTCAGGTATTTAAGTATTAAAATACTAATTTTTTTTTGTTTTAAGTGTTCGTGAATATTTTTGTTATTTTTTAAAAAAAAAGCTTAAAAATTGCCTTATTTTGACCCTATTCATAGACATATAGACATAGTTGCTTGTTCAGTGATGTTCACCTAACATATTGTCATAATCGTAATCTGTGGATATTCTAGCAACTTTCTATGAAAAAAAAAAGTTGCGCTATTGTTGCGCACTTTTGCAGCATTTCGATTTTTGTATGTGAACTCTTGGCAAAATATGCACGCGGTCCGTGAAAAGATAGTCAAGAAATAAATGTAAATGCAAAAAATATAAGATAAGCAACAAATTAAACATTTTATGTTAGTTTTGTTGTTGTTCAATGTATGGTTTTTAGTAATGCTTTATGCATTTTACCCTACTTTACGGGGAGCCGGCATACAAGGTGCAACCCAAAGTAAACAGGACTTTTATAAAATAAAGAAAACGGATGATTATTTTTGTATAATTCTTTTTATTTATTCAAAATACTCTCCTTCTGCTTCGATACAACGTTTTGCACGGTCCAAAAGCATTTGGAATGAGTGTTTTAGGTCATCGGCCGGCATCGCCTTCAGAATGTTGGTACAAGCCTTTTGGATGTCCTCAACGTCCTTATAACGGTTTCCTTTCATCGGCAAATGCAACTGACCGAATAAGTAGAAGTCACAGGGAGCCATATCAGGCGAATACGGTGAATGATTGATGGTAAAAATGCGATTTTTGGTCAAATAATCGGTCGTAACTAGGGCTCTGTGAGCCGGTGCATTATCATGCAATAAACGCCAACTTCCTTCCTCGCGATATTCTGGCCGAATACGACGAATGCGATGCACCAAACGCTTCAAAACTTCAACATAAAACAAAGCGTTAATTGTTTTTCCCGGTGGAACAAACTCTCGATGAATTATTCCCTTTGAATCGTAGAAACAAATGAGATGAGTTTTGATTTTTGACTTCTCACGGCGGGTTTTTTTCGGATTTGGCTCATCTGGGTGCTTCCATTCGGCACTTTGACGCTTTGTTTCGGGATCATATTGAAAGCACCACGTTTCGTCACCGGTTACGATGTTGAACAAGAAATTTGGATCACGTCTGGCTTCCCGAACGATGTCTTTTGCGTGCTCAATTCTCTGCGCTTTTTGGTCGTCGGTTAAAGTGTGCGGAATGAAGCGAGAACACACTTTACGGAGACCCAAATGTTCGGTTAAAATGCGATCAATTGATGTTTTGGAGATGTTCAATTCCATTTCCATCAATTCCAATGATGATTTTGGCTGCATTTTGATAAAATCACGCACAGTTTTGATGGCATCGTCAGTAATCACAAATTTCGACTGGCCGACGTGTTCGTCGTCATTCAAGTCTTCACGACCATTCTTGAATCGATTCAACCACTCATTAACACGGCCACGGGATAAACAATCATCACCATAAACTTGCTTTAACAATTTAAACGTTTCGGTAAAAGTTTTACCAAGTTTAAAACAGGACTTAATATTAGCTCTTTGTTCGATCGACATTCTCGTACCAAAGTTAAAAACATACTGTCACATTGAGCGGGATATTTCGGCGTCTACTAGACCAAATGTCATGAAATTTAGACAGTATGTGAATGAAAGATGTACCTTTCCAACGCATGTCCTCACACATAGATGGCGCCACCAGAAACGTCCCTATTGCAAAAGTCCTGTTTACTTTGGGACGCACCTTGTATAAGCTAAATATTTTTGGTGTTTAAGATATTTATGAAACACAATACAAAATCGTCTCAAATGATGCAGAACCAAATACAATTTTGATATCTTGGATTCTTTCATTTGTCTTTGTTGTAGGGTGTGTGCAAAAGTAGGTCAACCGACCTTATTTGTCAGAAGTTGCAGTATTGGGCATTGTTATTGTTTGCATTACTTATGTGTAATCGATTGAAATAACCGCAGTGATGTGCCTTAAACTAATTCGGTAAACGGTAACTGTAAATGACTAATTTTTCAAAAAAGGTGATTTTTTTCTTGTAGGAACTAATCCAAATGTTATTTGGTATACCCGTCAAAGTCTTTATGACATAATGACCAACTCTTTGCCTTAAATTGTGCCAAAACTTTCGTTGAGTACTATCCCTGGTATAACATGCCTACGACTGTTCATAAATATTTAATTCATGGACCAGAGGTCATAGTTCACGCCTTGTTGCCAATCGGTGAATTATCTGAAGAAGCGCAGGAAGCGAGAAATAAAGATTTTAAGGATTTCAGGGAATATTTTTCTCGAAAAAGTAGCCAAGAAAAAACCAACGAAAACGTTCTAAATAGACTGCTTGTAAGTTCTGATCCCATTATATCGACAGAAACGAAATTGCTGCATAAAGCGGTTACGCGCATGCCAAGGGCATTGGATTTGTTGATAATTGCGGAAGAAGAACGCGATGATATGAACAATGATGATGATGATGATAACGATGAAAGCGTAGGTGAATACGATGATGATTCCGACAGTTAATTAATAAATTAGGAATTCTGTATAATACCCTTTTGCAACAATTTTGCATTTTTGGTCATAAATAAAAAAAATCCACTAAAGTATGTTCAAATACATTTATTTTTTATTTCTTTATGTATAATTAACAAAACCTAATACTTTTTTCATGTCTAAATAGTCCGGGTGAATTAATCGCCAAAATCGGCATGAATTACCCCAGTGTGCGACGGTCGGAATCAAATCCATTTCCGATCCGATTCGGATTCTGGAACAGGGCTGTATATTACAATTGAAACGATGTATGCAGAAACTTTCCGTCCACCGTATATATTGGGAATAAACAAGAATTATGTAAATTAAAATTATAATTAAACAACAAATTTTTTAATACACTCAATATGTGAATGTGTCTTTATCTCGATACAAATAATAGATAGTTATAACTAGGGATCGGAATTATATGCACGTGCATATTTTTTTGGCATATTTTGGCATATTTTTGCATGTTTTTTCAATTTTTGCCATATTTGGCGTAAGTATGTATATAAACATATTCATAAAGACTTATGTTCTTCCACAGATAACTCATCATATAGATGTCCAGCGGCCAAAGAAAAAATGTGTCAAAAAGTTCGACAAATTTGGCCTCCGATAAGAGCTTTGTGGCCTCTAATGTCACTCACACAATCACCGCTTCACACGCATTGTGCTCTGTTTTGAGATACAGAAATATGTGATTTTTAGTTAAAACGGCGCTTGTCTGTTATCATACCTTTTAAGCAACCACTCGAGATTGAGTGTCGATGGTCAAATGCGTAAGCGGGAGTGTCTCGGACGACGGGTGCGCGGTTCAATCCTTACTGTAGCTGCCAAGATTGGCTTCTTTTTAAATATATTCCTTTTTTTTAAGACCCGTGAAAACAATATAAATGAAAAATTTATTTGGTTTCTAGATCTCTTAATTAGTAACTTGTTTGGTTTTGGAGACACATATAATTGTTTGCAAGTTTTAAAATCAATCAATCAAGTGCAGCATACGGTTACAAACAACCATACAGCAAAAAGATTCGATTGATCATGACAGGCGCTCATGGGCGTACCTAGGTATGGGTAGAGGAGGGTATTTCCCTTCTCGTATTTCTATATTTTTTATATGTACAGAAATTTATATTATTTTCTATTCTATTCGAATTTTATATTCTGAATTTGGAAATGTAGTTTTTTCTTTGCCCTTGTGGATATTTATTCAATATTTTCTATTTTATTTCCTACAATATCAGATATGTTACAAGATTTATATAGATTTTATAGCACGCGTGCGCGCGATGGCGAAAAGCGAGAGAGAAAAGAAAATAGGTTGTCAAAAGTTAACCTGCGCTCAGGTCGGTGCTGCCAGGCCACGTCAAATGTCGCGTGCGCTCATGCCAGTGGTGCCACGCCACATCACTCCCCCACCACGGCCAAACGAAAACGAACCTTCCGCCCCGATCGTGTCTCGTACGTGTTAGTTTGCTTTTCAGCCTGGGGGCGTATCTCTGCTGCCTCGTTCAATAAATAGGCTGCCTTCAATCGGTCGATGCTCACGTTCACGTTTTTTCCTAAAATGCGGAGTTTGAAATATTTATCACCTCGCTGGAGTATAGGATAGGGCCCTTCGTAAGGCGCTTGCAGTGGGCGGCGTACAGCATCATTTCTGACGAAGGCGGCAGATGTTGTTGCTAACTTAGTTTCCAAGAATGGGGATTGCTTAGCATGGTTCGAAGTTTGTGAAGGACGCAAAGTTGCCATGTGTTTGCGTAGGTTGTTTACGAATTCGGTTTCGGTTTCATTCTTTTGTATCTGCGGCTGCAAAAACTCGCCTGGTAATCGTAACGTGCTACCATACACCATCTCCGCCGGCGTTGCCTTTATATCCTCTTTGTACGATGATCGATACCCTAGTAGTATTAAAGGCAGTACTTCAACCCACTTTTCGGTCTGATAACATTTAATCGCCGTCTTTAGAGTTCTGTGCCACCTTTCGATTAAGCCGTTCGCGGCTGGGTGATACGCCGTTGTTCTCAAGGGCTTGATGCCCAGAAGCCGATTGAGATCTCGAAAGAAAAAGGATTAAAATTGCCGTCCTTGATCTGTGGTAACTTTTCGCGGCACGCCGAACCTCGCAATCCAATTTGTATAAAAAGCAAAGGCGACGGACTCGGCGGCGATGTTCTCGATGGGGTATGCTTCGACCCATCGGGTGTAGCGGTCGACGCAGGTAAGGCAGTAGCGATAGCCTTTACACGGTGGCAGCGGACCTATGATATCTATGTTGACATGTTCGAATCGCTGTTCCGTCAAAGCGTAAGTTTCCAGGGGCGACTTGTTGTGTCGTTGTACTTTTGATTTTTGGCAGGGAATACAAAGTTTTGTCCATTCCCGGCAGTCTTTGTTACAATTTGGCCGGACGAATTTTTCGGTTACCAGTTTTGTTGTCTTTGCAACACCGCTATGGCAAACGTTGTGAATCGAGTCAAAACCGATCCTGCGAAACGGCCTTGTTAGGTATGGGCGCGCCCTGCCCGTGCTCACATCGCAATATATTTCAGTCTTCGATCCTGGAACTGGAAACCTTTTTAATTTCAAGCTTGAATTACCTTTTATTATTGTTTGAAGCTCGTCATCGTTATATTGATCTTCCGCTAGCGATTCGTAATCGATCGATTTTTTGATGTGAATGGCCTCTATGCGGGACAATGCGTCGGCGATAACATTGTCCTTTCCTGGGAGATATCGAATGTCCGTTGTGAATTGACCTATAAAGTCCAGATGTCTGAGCTGCCTGGGCGTCGCTTTCTCCGCGTTCTGCTGAAACGCGAACTGCAGCGGTTTGTGGTCCGTCAAAATGTAGAACTGCTGCCCTTCTAGCATGTGCTGGAAGTACTTCACGGCTTTGTATGCCGCAAGCAACTCGCGGTCATAGGTGCTGTAGCGCTGTTGCGCTTGGTTGAGGCGTTCTGAGTAAAATGCAAGTGGCTTCCACTGCTCCTCGTCGTATTGTTGGAGAATGGCTCCCATTGCGGTTCCGGAAGCGTCAACTGAGAGTGCCAGTGGCACACCGGGTTTGGGGAAAGCCAGAAGTGCTGCTTCGCTCAATTCGTCCTTACAGCACTGGAAGGCTTTTCGCGCGTCCTCGTTCCATTCTATCAACGTGCGATCGTTCTTCTTGTTTCCTTTCATTATGCGTAGTAATAAATTTTGATTTGCTGCTGCTTTAGGCAAAAATCGTCGAAAGAAATTTATCATCCCCAAAAATCGTCGAAGGTCGCACACTCTTGCGGGGAGAGGGTAATCCTTAAGAGCTTGGACCCTGTCTACTGGCGGTTTTACGCCATCTTTGCTCACCATGAATCCCAAGAATGTAACTTCGGGTTGGCCGAGAACGCACTTCGCTGGGTTCACGACGACACCGAATTCTCGTAATTTCTGGAAAACAGCGCGCAGGTGCTCCCTATGTTCATTCGCATCTTTCGATGATATCAAAATATCGTCGATATATGGCCAGGCGAACTCGAATTCTCTCAGAATATGGTCCATAAAACGCTGAAATGTCTGTCCGGCGTTTCTTAGGCCGAAACACATATAGACAAACTCGTACATGCCAAATGGTGTCGTAATAGCGGTTTTCGGAACGTCGGCTGGCTCCACCGGTACCTGGTGATAAGCTCGCCGTAAGTCTATGGTTGAAAAAATCGTGCTCCCACTTAGCGTGTGTGTGAAATCATGGATGTGCGGGATAGGGTAACGGTCGGGCTCCGTTACGCTGTTTAACCGCCTAAAATCCCCGCACGGTCTCCACTCGCCATTCTTCTTTTTTACCATGTGTAGAGGGCTGGCCCATGGGCTTCGAGACGGGCGACAAATTCCGGCGTCCAGAAGTGTTTGAATTTCTGCTTTTGCCGCTTTCAACTTCTCGGGTGCCAGTCGTCGAGGTTTTGCAAATACGGGCGGACCCTTTGTTATAATGTGGTGGGTAATATTATGAGATGCACGTTTTGGGATCAAGTCGTTGCGCGTGATGTCTTTAAATTCGGACAGCAAGTCCTGAAAGGGGAGATTATGATTAATAAATGATAATTTATGCATGTCACCTTCAACTTCTTGGATAGAGCAGCACTGTGAGACCTTGGTTAGGCTGTCTACGAGTTTTCGCTGATGCAGATTGATCGTTAGTTTGTAATGGGCGAGAAAGTCGATTCCCAAAATCGGTTGTGAGACGTCGGCTACGATAAAGGTCCATTGAAATGGTCGCCGTAGACCAAGATCTAATTTTAGTGTTTTTTCGCCATATGTGTTGATTTTAGATTTGTTGGCGGCGTACAAATACGAATTGCAATCGGGCTGATGACGTTGCGCGGCCTGTGGTGGTATGACGCTCACTTCCGCGCCTGTATCGACGAGGAAAGTCAGTTTTGAATTCATATCTGTTGCCAGGAGACGACGGTTTTTCGTGTTGACCCTATCACGTGCCGTCGATGGTGACAGGGTGTCTAGTTTAAAGATTTTGTACAAGGTTGTCGGCATTTGGTTGCGTTTGCGCCGAATTTCCTGTGATACCAACACACTGAGTCGTCGTCGCTCCTCGCTGCTGAACGTCCGCGTGACTGTGAACGGCGCCTCTCTCTTCCACGTTGTCCTAGCTGCGCTCTTAAGTCCGCTATCTCCTTGGATAAGACACCAATTTGGCGCGCTAGTGTGGACTCTGCTGTGTCGCCTTGCCCTTCGACAGCGTGTATTTGTGGGCCTTCGCTGACTTCAACGATTTTGTCTGCCATAATTGCGACTTTGTCCAAAGGTTCGTTGCTGATCGATATTATCGTTCTGATGTTCAGCGGTAGTCGACCTAGCTAGATTGATTTGAGCATACTGTCATTCATTTCGCGTCCTGCCAGTTGGCGCATCTCGCGTAGTAGGTGCGACGGTCGCATGTCGCCCAGCTCTAAATCCTGCAACAATTTTTTTATGCGTTTTTGTTCGGAGTCTGCAAACTGGTCGATGAGGCGTGACCTGAGAGTTTTGTACATATCGGTTGTCGGTGGGCACAATATTAGGTCGCTGATTTGAGCTAAGACGCTGCTCTCCACTGCGGCCACGACTGTGTGGTACTTTGACCGATCGCTTGTGATACCCGCGGCTATGAATTGCGATTCCACCTGCGCGATCCATAATTCTGGCTTGGCGTGCCAGAATGGGGGTATCTTAAGCGCCACTTTGGCTATTTCCTCGTTTCCGCGAAGCGGCGCTGCTGCCGGCGTGGTGTGTGCCAAGTCGTCGTTCTCCATTCTATCCTCGTCGTTCATGCTGCCTGTCCTTTTCATGAAATACACGTCGGGGTCACCAATTTGTGGATATTTATTCAATATTTTCTATTTTATTTCCTACAATATCAGATATGTTACAAGATTTATATAGATTTTATAGCACGCGTGCGCGCGATGGCGAAAAGCGAGAGAGAAAAGAAAATAGGTTGTCAAAAGTTAACCTGCGCTCAGGTCGGTGCTGCCAGGCCACGTCAAATGTCGCGTGCGCTCATGCCAGTGGTGCCACGCCACACCCTCTTTAATTTTTGCTGGGTGCGCCCAGGCACTTGCTTTTCGCAAAAAAGAAATGAAGAGACCGGCACAATTTGCCAAACGAATTGTTCAGCTGTCACTACATTGTCGCAATACAGTTACGCCGACGCAAAGGAAAGACCTGCTGACGCCGCAGCTATTGGCAATGCGTTGCCTTGGCAACGATGTGTATGTGTCATACCAAAGAAAATAAAGACTTCATATTCTTTGATCATACAAGAATAATTTGTGCGCTGAAATATTGTTAGAGTCGATTTATTTATATCAATATTTTTCAATACATTATTAATTTTAGGTATAACCGATTAAAAATGTTTATAAAATTAGCGTTAAATGTTAAAAAACATTTTGCTCCTCGCCTAACTTCGAACCCGAGGCCAAATTTACGACGAATAAAAATGTACGAATACCTGACGTGCTGTCTACCTGTTACACCAAATACAACACCTGATCGGTATAGCTAAAACCGTAAATGTATGTTGCAGAAAAGAATATCAGCAAGCAAGAAAAGAAATTCTAAATGAATTCAATCCGGCAAAAGTTCTGGATGAGCAAGTTAAGGCATAGCCTTACTAAATCATTTTTTCGTCTTTTCAAGTGCTCAATTCTTAGAATTGAGCAATGCTTGCGTTTAAACAGCTATTAAATTCTGGAAACCAATGCCTTCGGTTTCAATTGTCCAATTATTAAATTCTGCATTCTAAGCAAATAGCTTATCTCGGGCAACGACACACAATCGGTAAAGTGTGCAGTGCAACGGCACTTAATTCTTGGAATCAAGCCGTGCTTGAAATAATTGCAGCGCGCGCTTATTTCGCAATAGTGCCGTCGCAGCCAAAACTGATGACAACACGGAAAACGCGCATAGCGCTGGCCAGCGGTCATTGCCGCCCCGACGCGCAGATTTTAGTCTTCGTTCTTACTCCAACCGAGCCGGTCATAATACCGATGAATTACAGAAACCCAACTCACATAAGATTGTTGTTAGCAGAAACCTTTTGTATTACAAGAAAAATATAATATCAATAAACTATTAAAAAACCCAAAATATAGTGTCAATAAATTATAAAAAACCCAACTGGCGCCCGAGCAGAAGTAAAATCTTGGTCGGAGGAAGGCAGATTGCGCGACAACGGTTCAAAAACTGCAAAAGTGCCACTACCGAAAAAGTGCCACGCAAATAGTGAAAAAGTTCATAAACTGCAAAAGTGCCACTACCCAAAAAAGTGCCACGCAGATAGCGAAAAAATTCAAAAGTGCCACTACTGAAGAGTGCCACACAAATAGCTGGAAGAATTTAAAGGTACCAAACAAAGTGCCACATAAGTCGCTGGAGAAGATTAGACGAACGAACAACGGCGCGCAGGAATCCGACCAGACCAATAAATTGCAGACCGACCACCAGGGAAAGAGGCCCCCAAATAGCGTGATAGCAGAACGGAGCTCCGATCTGCCGGAGCAGCCACCTGGAGCAACCTGCAGCATTCCACGGAAACCCAACAGACAGAAAACTAGAAGTAACACGCAATAACGGCCGGAAGGATGAGGATGATGACTCAAGTAGTTCTGTAAGGTTAAATTTAATAATTTAGACTATACAATTGAAGAAAATTTTGTGTTTTTTTCTCGCAAGAAAGAAAATAATACTTAAGTGAACACACAAAAATTTTAATTATTATTTAAGCTATTATTATTTATAAGAAGTGAGTAATATTTAAAAACAAAAAAGAAATAAACCAACGGCTTGTACAGCCCCTAACAGGAAATTAAAAACAAATATAACTTAGCTCAATGCTGCGAATCCTGTAAAAAGGACCCTCCAGTATAGAAGAGCATCCCTTCCTAGAAGGGATAACAACTTAAAATATCAGCCATTGTTGGCGCATCTTGTGTTAATTGCCATTTCAAGATTGTTTTCCTTTTCTTTTTTTTTTCTTGTATCGTTATACTGCAATAAAAAGCCTGCCTCAGTATGGCGAATCAGAATAACCTCATAAGACCCCCCGTTTTAGGGAACCAACACAACCACCCTGAGCCTAACCCCAACCCACCCAACCCTGCACCTAATCTACAACTCGCACCGGACTTAGCAAACCTAATTCGTAACACGGTAACCCAATTACTAAACACAGACGGACGAGAAATAATTCGTGACATTATTAGTACAGATTCGAATCAAATCCCAATAGTCGACCAGACCATAGACGAAAGACATCGGGACAATCTAAATGATATGGAAAAAATCCCAGTTGTAGTTAAATCACTTAGAGAATTTTCCGGAAATCCTGCTGAATTTAATTCATGGAAGAAAAGTGTTGAGCGTATTTTGGGAATTTATGAGCGAACTATAGGCACTCCTAGGTATTTCGGAATACTGAATGTCATTAGAAACAAGATAGTAGGAAGCGCTGACGTCGCGCTGGAGTCCTATAACACTCCGTTGGACTGGAGAGCGATATCTCACTGCCTAACTGCCCATTATGCAGACAAGCGAGATATAGGCACTTTAGAGTATGAAATGACCGGCCTAATCCAAGGACGTCAATCAGTTCAAAATTTCTATAGGAAAGTGTATTCCCATTTGTCATTGATCCTAAATAAAATCGGCTGTATGGAAATAAGTCAGGAATCAGTACGCCTGCTCACAGACACATACCGAGAGAAAGCACACGATACATTTGTAAGGGGACTTACCGGTGACCTTCCCCGACTGCTAGGCATTAGGGAACCCAAAGACTTACCGGAGGCACTTCACCTGTGCGTCAAGTTGGAGAATCAGAAATTTAGGAGCAATCATGCAGACTATTGTAATGGATTCCCAGGAAACCATCCTAGACCACAGGTACCACCAAGGAATTTCCAGCCACCCCCAAAATTTTATCCACAATTGGCACACATGCCACAACCACAGCAGTCATTTAGACCTATTCCAACGTCACCACGACCACAGCAATACTTTCAGGGATACGATCGACCATCTTTCAGGGCGAGTCCACAGAATTCGAACCAACAGTTCTTTAGACCACAACAAGGCTACCGACCAAACCCATACTATAACCCACCCCCAAGGCCAATAGCACCGAAACCGCAGCCTAGACCGGAACCCATGGATGTAGACACCAGCATTAGGACTAACGCCATAAACTACGAAAACAGACCAAATTTTCACTACGCTGGGAAAAGACAGGAGAAATCAAACATAACAAATCCACCACACAAAATTCAGAGAAACTTCCATGTAACAACTGATCAAGAAGGAATTGAGTACCCAACTCCGGAAGACTGTAATCATAACTATTCCACCCACAATGAGCATTACTCTTCTGAAAGTTCCGAATACCAAGACTTCCACCAGGACGGTCCATATGATCCCGAAACACTCGATTTAACGGACGTTCATTTTTTAGAATGAATATCTCTTCTCTTCCTTATTTTGAGTGTAGGACGAGAAGCGGAGAAATTTTAAAAATTTTAATAGACACGGGCTCTAATAAAAACTATATACAGCCGCACTTAGCTAAGAAAACAATAGAAAATGACAACTGCTTCTATGCAAACTCAGTAGGAGGTAAACTGAAAATTACACACCACACATACTTAAACTTGTTCAACCTCAAGGGAAACTTGAAATTCTTTCTTTTGCCTACTTTGAAAACATTTCACGCCATATTGGGTAATGACAGTTTGAAACAACTTTCAGCAGTAATACATACTAAAGACAATTTCATGACCATCGCAAATAAATTAAACATTCGACTGAAGCAATACACCGCCCAAAACGTCAATACAATACAGATTCGGGACGAACACATGAACAATGAGAATAAATATGAGATGAGGAAGCTATTGCAAATGCATAAAAGTTTCTTCTCAGAACCCAATGAAAAACTGACCTACACTACGAAAGTAGTGGCAGAGATTCGCACCAATTCTGACACCCCCGTATATTCGAAAAGTTATCCATACCCAATCTCCCTCAAGGAGGAGGTGGAAAATCAAATACGCACGTTGTTGGAAGACGGAATAATACAATTCGTACAATTCGCCAGTGTGGATTGTACCGAAAAAAAGTGATGCATCGGGTGATAGGAAATACAGGATGGTGATCGATTATCGGAAACTGAATTCAATTACGATTGCTCACGATTGTTGCTGAGATCAACGAAGTTCTTTCCCAGCTGGGACAAAACAAATGGTTCACGGTGATCGATTTAAAAAGCGGATTCCACCAAATCCCCTTAAGCGAAAGGGATGTGGAGAAGACAGCTTTTTCTGTGAACAACGGAAAGTATGAGTTCACACGATTACCTTTCGGTTTAAAAAACGCCCCAGCAATCTTCCAACGGACATTAGACGATATACTAAGACAATACATCGGCAGAATATGTTATGTCTACATAGATGACATAACCATATTTAGCAAGGACGAAAAATCACACACTGAACACATACATAAAATCTTTGACACCCTCCAAGAAGCTAATATGAAAGTACAGGTAGACAAGTGCGAATTCTTCAAAAATGAAATAGAATTTTTAGGATTTTTGGTTTCATCAAATGGAATAACAACCAACCCTACTAAAGTACAGGCAATAGTTGATTTTCCTTATCCCAAAACACTCAGAGATTTGAGGGCATTTTTCGGTCTCTCTGGATACTATAGACGATTTATCCAAGACTATGCTAAAATAGCAAAACCTCTCACCAGTCTCCTGAGAGGAGAAGATGGAAGAGTATCGAAAAACCAATCAAAAAAGAAATTAATCTCATTAGACAACACGGCAGCGAAAGCATTTAATAAAATTAAAAATGCACTTATCTCAAAAGACGTAGTTTTAACATACCCAAATTTTCGGAAGGAATTCCATCTAACGACGGACGCTTCCAATCATGCCATTGCACAGTGATTCGACTCCATACAAAAGCGGGACAAAATTAGAAGGAGTGGTTCGTTCTTCATAAAATTGGGTATACTAGTTCATCATGGTCTGCTGAATTGAAATCTCCATTTTGTTTTTCTTAAACTTGTGTAGTTTGGCAATGTCTGAGACTTAAATTTGCAATTTTCGTCATTTTTGGTGAGCTATAGCAACGAGTATGTTGGCTAGATTTTTCAGATTTTACATTTAATCGGTAATGTCAACATTGATAATTGCAAAGAGTAGCATAAATTGTCTTAGCACCCTTTAGTTTTACAATAAAAACGATAATAATACTCGTATGTTTTGCTTTTTTGCAGTTTCCTCAATTTTTCATGCTGATTGCATACTTTTAGGGATGAAAAAAATAAATTTTGTCGAAAAATACGTGTTTAGACCACTTTTCAAATAGAATTATTTTCTGAGATCGGAAGATATCGGAGGATGTAATTACATTATCTGACAAAGAAAGAATGCTTCTTAAAATAAAAAAAAATCCAGGAACATACTTTCACATACTTTTTAGATATTTTCCTCTAAGTTTTGATAATTTTCAGATTGTTAATTTAGAACAATATTTTGAATTAAAAGTGATGTAAAAGCCTCAGGTTTGCAAATTTTAAGAAAACATTAAAAGTGAAAATGTCCACATCATTTCTTAACCTCTGTTGAAAGTTTTAGCAACTTTTTGGTAACCATGTATTTTTACAATTTTTTTTACTCAATAGACTAAAAAACAGAAATTATGTGTTTACATTTTTTTGTGAAAAAAGTTTCAACTTTGAGCCACTTTTGCACAGACACTAATTAATTTTTTGCACAGATTTTTTGGGGTTTTCTTAGTTGGAGTTTTACCTTTGAAATGACATTAGGTTAGGTTAGGTTAAAGTGGCTGTCTTGGCCCGGGACATGCCGAAAGACACACTTAGGCCACGGAATGGGCCCGTTGTGATACCACAGGTTAAAAAGGTCTGTCTTGCTGCAAGTCGATAAGCCTAATTAAGCCATTTCGAAGAGTGAATGAACTCAATCAAGTCTTTTATACTAGCCGAACTGAGTTCACTCAAGTTGTCGAAGAAAGGAGAGCCTAGGGTTTTCCATCTTCGTCTAGATAGAGCCGGACAGTTGCAGAGAAGGTGACTTATAGATTCCTCCTCCTCTTCATTGTGGCAACTGCGGCAGAAGTCCCAACTGTTGACGCCTAGTCTGACGGCATGGCGTCCGAATAAACAGTGGCCCGTCAGAATTGCGACGACCGTACTAATGTGCTGCCTGCTACGCGAGATAAGTGCTCTTGTACGCCTTAGATTAAAAGCAGGCCAGAGCTGTCTGGTTATGGTACATGTGCTCTCCCCTTGCCATCGCCTGTTGGCCTTCTCTAGGAAGAGTGAACAGATCATTTGTTTACAAGAGGCAAGAGGAAAGCCTGCCGTGACTGTGGTGCTGAGGTGCGGGAGGGTGGTGCCACGTCTGGCAAGCTCATCAGCTACACAGTTTCCACTGATGTCTTTGTGGCCCGGTACCCAGATAAGGATAATGTTGTGCGCGTGCCCTAACTCATTTAGTAGGGAGCGGCAGAGACTAACCACTTTCGATGTCGTTGAGACCTTCTTAAGGGCTTTTATTGCTGCCTGGCTGTCAGTGAAAATACGAACCGTACTCGTTGTTTTAGCATAGACAGGGCTTTGAAAATGACCAGAACTTCCGCTTGGAAGACACTGCAGAAATCTGGAAGACGAAAACATTCTTCCATGAGTGGATTTTCACACATTACTCCACCCCCTACTCTGCCATCCAGTTTGGAGCCGTCAGTATAGAAGCATACTCCAGTTTTCGGAACCGTGTCCTGCTCCCACTCCCGTCTATGCGGTATGAGGGTTGAGAATTTGGAGTCGAAAACAAAAGATGGCAATGAGTAGTCTATGTTGTTACGTAAGTCAGGTGAACTGCCTAGAATCTGGCAGTGACCGAAATCAGTACGTGTCCATCTATTTATGGTATTTAGTCTCACTGCAGAGAGGGTAGCCATTTGTTTTCCGAAAAGGTCAACAGGAAGAAGGTGGAGCAGGGCGTAGAGTCCTTTGGACGGTGTCGACCGCATGGCCCCAGTAATAATGAGCGCCGCCGATCTTTGAACTGAGTCCAAAGGTTTCTGGTTGGTCCCCTTATCCAGGGCAGTCCACCATACTACTGCTCCATAGAAAAGAATGGGCCTAATTACAGATATGTACATCCAGTACATGATTCGTGGTTGGAGACCCCATTTTTTGCCAACTGCTCTTTTGCAGGAGTACAGTGCAACAGTGGCCTTGCGAACCCTTTCTAGTATGTTTTCTTTCCAGTTAAGTTTCCTGTCCAGCAGTAGACCAAGATATTTGGCCTGCGAGCTGACAGTAAGACTAGCGCCATAAAGAGAAGGCGGGTCAAAAGTAGGAACTTGGTGCTTCCTTGTAAAAAGGACCAGATCAGTTTTGGATGGGTTAACGCCCATACCGTTCCGAGAGCACCAAGATCCCAATAGATTCAGTGCACCTTGAAGAAGATCAACCAGTGTCGGAATGTTCTTCCCAGATACCGCTAACGCCACGTCGTCTGCGTATGCAACTACCTTACACCCCGTATCGTTCAGTTGCAAAAGCAGGTCATTTATCGCTAGGTTCCAAAGTAGAGGAGAAAGGACACCCCCCTGCGGGGTGCCTCTGGTGACCCACCTTCTAACGGAGGAGCCGCCTAGCGAAGAGTTTATAATCCTTCTTGTTAAAAGGAGTTGAACTATGTCCACTAATGGTCTACATAGGTTCAAGTTGGTCAGTGAGCCAGTAATGGCCGTCGGAATAATGTTGTTGAAAGCTCCCTCAATGTCGAGAAAAGAGACCAAAGTGTATTCTCTGAAAAGGAGGGAGTATTCAATTTGCCGCACGAGTGCATGAAGAGCCGTCTCCACGGATTTACCCTTCGTATATGCATGTTGATTGGGTGAAAGAAGATGGCCCACTTTATCCCTAATATAAACGTCGATGAGCCTTTCAAAGACTTTAAGAAGAAAAGAGGACAGACTGATAGGCCTGTGGTCTTTTGCTTTTGAGTGTGAGACCTTCCCTGCTTTAGGTATGAAGATCACGTTTACCTCAGTCCAGATAGTAGGAATGTGAGACAAGTGTAGAATAGCTACACAAATCTCCAGTAGCCACGGTACGGCCAAGTCTGGTGTGTGTTGCAAGTCAGCTGGTATAATACCGTCAGGCCCTGGAGACTTGAAGGGCAGAAAGCTATTTATAGCCCAGTGCAGTTTTTCGCTGCTAACTATGTCTTGAACCCCCATGCTATGATGAAGGCCGATTGAACCAGTTGTACCCAGGATAGTTGCGTCAGTACAGCCATTTCCCGGAAAATGGGTGTCAACCAGGAGTTCGATTGTCTCTTGGCTTGACGATGTCCAGGAACCGTCTTCCCTTTGCAGAAAGCTAGGGACTGCTGGACAGGAAGCGAGTATCTTGCGATGGCGACTGGCCTCAGAGTTACATTCTATATTCTGACAGAAATTCCTCCAGGAGGATCGCTTGGCAGATCTTATCGCTTTTTTAAAAATCTTTAGTCTGGCTTTATATTCAGACCAGTCGTTTGTCGCCTTAGCGCGATTGAAAAGTTTTCGGCACTCCCTTCTAAGCACAGCTACCTCAGAGTTCCACCAATTTGGTTTCGTATTACCCCAGAGCGGTCTCACAGGGCACGACTTCTCAGTGGCAACTTTGTAGGCAGCTGTAAGGGAAGCTACCGCATTATCTAATTTCTGAACTGAGTCAATCTTACTGGGACCATCATTTGGCAGTGATCTTACAAAGATTTCCCTGAAATTGTCCCAGTTAGTTCTAACTCTGTTTCTATAAGAGGTGACCAGAGGGGTTGCGACTTCTATGCGAAAATCTATATACCTATGGTGAGAGAAGGAGTGCTCTGTGGAGACTTTCCATTCTTTGAGCAGATTAGTGGCAAATTCATTTACCAGTGAAAGATCGAGAACCTCTTTACGAACTGAGGTGATAAAAGTGGGCGCATGCCCAGTGTTTAAGACGTATAAATTGGTTCTAACAATAAAATCAAAGAGTGACTCACCTCGCGGGTTTATGTTGGAACTGCCCCAAATGGTGTGGTGCGCATTGGCGTCTGTGCCGATAACCAATGGCATTTTGTTCCTCTTGGCCGCCGCCACTGCATTTTTCAGCAGAATCGGGGGCGGATCCTCGGGGTCATCGTGGGCCATGTATGTCGATGCAACCCATATCGTGGAGCCAGGTACTTCCAGCGCCGCCACTACATTGTCCGCATCACTGAAATTGGAAAGTACAAACGCGTTAATATGTTTTTTAATGAGGATACAGGATCTGTTTTTACCTCCGCAGGGTATATACAGAGTCCTGTATCCTGGTGCGTTGAGACCACGAATGCGCCCGTTGCAGACCCAGGGTTCTTGCACGAGCGCTATCTCCTCCCCATTTTTTGAGAGTCGGAGGAGAAGTGCGGCAGATGCCGCTTTGGAGTGGTGCAAGTTAATTTGCACCACTTTCATGACCACCCGTGGGAGGGTCCGACTGCGCGACAATAGTGCTGTCTGCGTCGTCGGAGTGGGAAGATAGCAGCAGTTCGTCCTCGGAGGGTCCACCAAACAGGTCACGAACCATGCATGACGTGGATTCCTCGGACGTAACACTTCTCACCTCTTCCCCTTCTGACACCTCCATGGCCTGTGCGTCAGTAACCACATTTGTGTCTTGGCGGTAGACGTGCAAAGTCAGATGAGAAAAACAGAAGTTAATCTCACCCTTCCTTGCAGCAAGGGGGGCTAGGGATTCCTCGTTTAAGATGATGACCATCAGACGCGAGTTACCCACGGCCTCACCAAGTTTGGCTACCTTCCAGTCGGCGGTAGGTAGGTCAGTATTACCCAGCTTAATCAGCTGTAGAATAGTCCCAGGGTCGGAATAAATAGCCGGCACCCACGTCCGGGAGCGGGGACGATTTGGGATATTGTCCCTTGTTACGGCCTCAAGCCGTGCACCAGGCCAGACTTCGCCAATGCCTGCGATTGCCAGCGAATAAAGCTCGGCAGAGCGCTGATCCGCACACGAAGTCAGCTTTACGCGATTTTGGAACCATCCAAAATCGCGACAGCACGGTGGTGGGCCCGGATTCTTGGCCAACACCTCGATATAGGCAGGCCACAGATTTTTTTCCACTAGTGGCCAGTTTTTGGGCGAGATCGAGCCGTCAGCGTTGCTGCGATCAATGACCGCCAGAGTGAGGCTATCTTTAGCAGCCTCTCTGAAGGAACGAAAGCTACGTTTACCGACCGTTGGGGTCTGAGAGGTCCTGACGCGTTTGGCCGCTGCCGGAGGCTCCTCAGCTGATCGCTGCCGCTTAATAACCATAGTCTTGGTCGCGTGAAATGACATTAAAATCGTTTAATTCTGAGACAATAAATTTTTTGAATTTTGTCTATGGAACGAATCACTGTGCATTGGCGCGGTATTAGAACAGGAAGGAAAACCCATCACATTCATTTCGAGGACATTAACGAGGACAGAAGAGCATTACGCGGCAAACGAGAAAGAAATGCTCGCGATTATTTGGGTTCTTAAATCACTTAGGAATTACCTATATGGTAACGCAAAAGTAAAAATATTCACCGACCATCAACCATTAACGTATGCGCTCAGCAATAAAAATGACAACTCAAAACTCAAAAGATGGAAGGCCATTCTAGAAGAATACGACCACGAACTCATATACAAACCAGGCCGCAGCAATGTGGTTGCCGATACACTATCTAGACCGTTCGAAATAAATTCCTTGTCAGTTGCTACACATTCAGACGACAGCTCATTACACAATCTGATACCCACAGTGGAAGCCCCGATAAATGTTTTTAAAAATCAAATATGGTTATTGACCGGTCAGAAAAATGGTTACGGATTCAAAATTCCCTTCCCAACATACCACAGACACACAATTACCAAACCTCACTATTCATTAGATGACTTAGAATCCATATTAAAGCGCTATTTAAACCCTTCAGTAATAAACGGACTGCATACCTCGGAGGAGATAATGGGTAAAATCCAAAAACGATACCCTGTACATTTCAACACTTTCAAAATTAGGTACACACAATCACAGGTTAAAGACTTGGACACAGATGAACAGCAAGAGCAGCAAATTATCCTGGGACATAAGAGAGCCCATAGAAATGCAAAAGAGAACAAAGGACAAATTATTCAGAAATTTTACTTTCGCAAAATGTTAGCCAAAATAAAAAAAATAATCAAGCAATGCAGGATTTGAGCAGAAAACAAATACGACAGACATCCAAATAAACCCCCAATAAAACCGACACCAATTCCAGAATATCCAGGTCAAATCCTTCACATCGACATATTTATAGCCGAAAAAACTTGGTACTGACCGCAATCGACAAATATTCAAAGTACGCCCAAGCACGAGTGATAAAATCGAGATCAGTAGAAGACATACGCGACCCCCTCAGACAATTACTTTTTACTTTCGGGATACCAGAAACAATAATTATTGACAACGAAAAGTCACTTAACTCACATTCCATGACCTTCATGATCGAAGACCAATTGCGAATTAATATTTACAGAACACCACCCCATACGAGTAAAGCGAATGGACAGGTTGAGCGCTTTCACTCAACACTGGCCGAGATTTTAAGATGCCTAAAGACCGAGGACGTAGACAGGACATTTGAAGATCTACTTGACAGAGCAGTTTATGAATACAATTTTTCTATTCACTCCACGACAGGGCAGAAGCCACTTGAAGCATTCTTCGCAAGCCGCAAGGTCTATATAAATCCTGAACAATATGAGGACGCGAAACGAAATAATATACAAAGACTAAGACATAAACAGGAAAAGGACTTGGAGTTCCACAACAAAAACAGAACTGATCTAAAAGACTATACATCGGGACAGATAATTTATGTCAAAATAAACAAAAGGTATGGCACCAAACAGAAAGAAAAGAAACCGTAAAGCAAAATAATTCCTCAACAGTATTGACAGAAACAGGAAGGATGGTGCACAAGAGCCTAATAAAAAATTAACACAAAGAAATAGAAATACAATAGATAAATGAAACAAATTACAAAAAACTCAAAAGACGAATATCAGTTTATACTTCAGATTGGTTGCAGCGGTAATGTCAGTGGTTGCGGAAGTTCAGATACTCGATTACACCATGTCTCAACTCGTCACAGTAGATACAGGACCGGCGAAACTGCAGACAGGAACGTTCCGGATAATCCACATAGTTGAACTGAATAATTACGACAATGCAATATCCAATATAGAGACCGTTACAAGCTCCAAATTAGGAGGACACCCCCTTTACCCCATTCTTTCATCTTTAATTAATCAATCAAAGGCATATTTAAATAGAATAAGAGTAAATAAAAAGATAAGTAAGAGATCTTTGGACTTCATAGGGTCCGCCTGGAAATGGCTGGCGGGAAACCCAGACCATGGCGACTACCAGGTCTTAATGGAGAAAATTAACAATGTTTTGGAAAATAATAACAGACAAGTGGTCATAAATAAAATGACTAATGGAAAAATTAATGAAGTAATTGAAAATACAAACAAAATAAATAAAATTATACAGGGAAATAATGAAATTGAAAACGATCTAATTATAAAGACAAAATATAAATTAGAAATAATTAAAGAAGAATTAATCAATGTAGCTTACGCCGTTCATTGGGCGAAGTCGAATATAGCAAATTCATACATATTATCCGACAAAGAAATGGAAATTACCAAGAAATTTCTAGAAGACGGGAATATTCCTTTCGTCAACATGGACGAAGCACTACAATTCGTTGAAATCAAGATAGCTGCCAATAACACTGTGCAACACTGAAAAAAGGGACAAGGTCAAACCCGTCTCATTCGATAGAGGACCTCAGTAGATGAAAAAGTGTCAAGGGATTTTTTCCGGGATGTTCCAGTTTTTTTTTAAATGCAGTTTAAAGATGGCGGCTTAATGCCCCTTACTGAAACTTTTAAAACATCATATCTTTGGACTCAAATGTGATAAAGGAATAATTTTTACGTCAAATGAAAGCTAATGATATCAAGTCGATGACACAATATCCTTTTTGGAAAAATTTTATGAAAAAGGAATTGAAGGACCTCAATTAAATTTTTATCCTTGAATATCCTGGTAAAATAGCATTCAAAGATCTATACTGCTTATAAATTTCATGTAAGTCACTTTGATAGTTAAGACTCTACAACGATTAAAAAAATATGCTTTGCTACATTCGATGTTTTTAGTGAGCAGCTACGAGATATTCTGTACGTAAAAACATGAATGTAGCAGTGTATAATTTTTGAAACGCTGTAGTGGCTTAACAGTGAAAGTGATTGAAATGAAATTAATATGCAGTATAGATCTTTGAATACTTTTTTACCAGAAGTCACTTATATAAATTTAGCTCGCATCGTTTCCAGGATATTCAAGGATTAACATTTAGTTAATGTCCTTAATGTCCTTTTTCATACAATTTCTCAAAAAAGGATCTTTTTTCTTTGGCCTTATGTCATTATCTTTCATTTGACGTAAAAATTATTCCTTTCTGACATTTGAGTCAAGAGATATAATGTTTAAAAGTTTCAGAAAGGGTCACTAAGCCGCCATCTTTAAACTGCATTTAAAAAAAAAACTCGAACATCCCGGAAAAAATCCCTTGACACTTTTTCATCTAGTGAGGTCCTCTATCGAATGAGACGGGTTTGACCTTGTCCCTCGAAATTTTTTTTCAATTTGTTGCACTGTGTAATGAATGTTTAATATACATAATGAACTTGCCCACAACAGGTAAAGATGACTGTAGAGACTTAAAAATAAGAGCGGTAAAAAAAGAAAAGTTTATAAATAAAATAAATTATAATTCAATATTAGTATGCCAAAATAAAGTTTACGGAAAAAATAATGAATGTAAGCAATTCAACAATTTGTCAATTTACAAAAATGAGCTAGAAGATATTACGAACGGCACGTGCATAGTACATCTGCTGAAAAGTAAAATTGATAATTGTACCAAAATTAATAATGAGCATTTAAAAAATGTAGAAAATATCGCAAGCGATGTATTATTTTTGAACAACTTTAACGGAATTATAGAATTTCAAAATGAAATTGTAAAACTTAATGGAACGTATTTAGTGAAACACTACAATACAAGTGTAAAAGTAGATAATAAGATTTTTATATCAAGAGAAATTACAGTAAATAAACCGCTACCGGCAACCAATGGCATATGATAGCCAGAAACAGAGGAAATATTATCGCTAGAAGCTATTAAAAACCTCCAAGTGGACGAAATAAGAAATTTGAAAATGTTGGAAATCAAAAATAACGGTTATTTTTCGATTAGTATAATATTAGTTATTACTACACTTTTGACCATATTTTTATTATTAAGGACTAAAAGAAAAACTAGACGCGTAAGAATTGTAGCAAAACCGGTGACGGATGAAGTACGAATTGAAGATTTACCGAAATTTTGCCAGACAGCTCCGTCGAACGAGGACGTTCGATCTTAAGGGCGGAGGAGTTAAGGCATAGCCTTACTAAATAATGTTTTCTTCTTTTCAAGTGCTCAATTCTTAGAATTGAGCAATGCTTGCGTTTAAACAGCTATTAAATTCTGGAAACCAATGCCTTCGGTTTCAATTGTCCAATTATTAAATTCTGCATTCTAAGCAAATAGCTTATCTCGGGCAACGACACACAATTTTGAAGTCAATGCCTTCATTTCCAATTGTTTACCAATCGGTAAAGTCTGCAGTGCAACGGCACTTAATTCTTGGAATCAAGCCGCGCTTGAAATAATTGCAGCGCGCGCTTATTTCGCAATAGTGCCGTCGCAGCCAAAACTGATGACAACACGGAAAACGCGCATAGCGCTGGCCAGCGGTCATTGCCGCCGCGACGCGCAGATTTTAGTCTTCGTTCTTACTCCAACCGAGCCGGTCATAATACCGATGAATTACAGAAACCCAACTCACATAAGATTGTTGTTAGCAGAAACCTTTTGTATTACAAGAAAAATATAATATCAATAAACTATTAAAAAACCCAAAATATAGTGTCAATAAATTATAAAAAACCCAACTAGCACATGCAGCTGTGTGCGTAAAATACCTTTGCGGAAAAAAGCTGTAATTCAGAGCTTGAAATTTTTGTGCCGTTTTCGTTGTATGAGAGTGGACATCTATATGATGAGTTATCTGTGGTTCTTCTATGCAAACGAACAAAAGTGAGGTTGATGTGCTCCTGTGTGTAAAGGGGTTGGGAGGGGGGTCAATTTGGACAATCCCAGACTTTTGTTATTCCGAGAATGATGTTTTTACGATATTGAGGGTGTTGTTGTTTGGCTCACTAAGCTATTTTTTGGGGCATTGCTGAGAACAGCATACAAGAATAATGAACGTTTTCGTACCCCACGAGCTGGTGTACGGCATAGGCATGGCATATGCTGACCGTAGAAAACTTGGAGCAAATTTTAGTTATTTACTGTAATAAGTAGTTAATTTTTTACATTTCATTTTAACTTTTTTTATTTTTTGAGTTAAGGTTTTGTTTTGTGGACTTCAAATTAAGAAATTAATTCTATTTAAAAATCAGTGTTTTTGAAACTTTTTTGAAGTTCCCATATTTCACTAAATTATTGCAATATAAGAAATACTACCAGTTATCCCCGGCTTTGCACGGAAGAATTTCATACTTTTATTGAAAAAAATTTCATTCGACAACTAGCAGGGCCCCGCGGCTTTGCACGCAAATTTTTAGTCAATGGGCTCAATAAGTCAAATTTCTCTTAACGTTTTGCCGTCCGCACGTCTTGTAAAAATTTATTCGCTTGGTGCCGGCAGCGTTAATTTGTTTTAAGTTTAAGTTTAAGTTTTTGACATTATCGGGAGGTTATGAATTGTTAAGTTTTACTAATCTTATCGTTAGTTCTCATAAGTTTTCAACCTTGTTCCCTACTTTCATGAAATTTCGAAAATATACATACGTAAATAAATAAAAAAATTTGTTTGTTTTATATAATTCGCGCACGACACCACTGTGGTGTCATTGGCTGTTGGCCGCTTGTTTGCGCACGACACCACTGCGGTGTCGCCGAACGGCATAGTGTTAGTCCTTCGTTGACGCAGTCAGATTCGTACGAGAAAACAATTGTCTAATTTATAATATATAGATATATTATTTTCCACACGTCTCGTTGCGTCTGCGCATACGGAAATCACAATCGAAAGTGAAGATGGCGTCCCCGCTGGTCAGCACCGAAGCCCAGGCTCGTATTCCCTGAACTCCGTTGCTGCCAAGTTATTCACTTAAAACTATGGCGTTGCCATATTAAAACATCTTACAAATTATATCTTATTTAAAGAGCTTTCGCCATATTTTAAGTAATTTGACCCCTTAAATCATGTTTCCCTATACAAACTCTTAACCCATCGTTAACCCCGTCAGATTTAGATTTTCGAAAAAAACATGTTTCGTTTTATTTATAATTTGGTGCACTTTAACCAAGTTTGAAGACAAAACCACATTAAATCATGCTTATACATACAAACTTTTAACCCTTAGTTTACCCTGTTTGATTTCGATTTTTATAAAACTGAGAAACACGTGTTTGATTATTTCGCATTTGAAGTACTTTTACCAAGGTTGAAGTCATACGGGTCAAACAATTTTGTTTCTCCATACACACATTTGACTCTTGGTTTACCTCGTTAAATTTAGATTTCAGAAAAGTAAAAAATATGTGTTTAAGTATTATTTTTTTATTTTTAATAATAATAATAATTGACTGGCACGATAGCCCGCTTACGCGAGACTAAGGCCTAGCTTCCCGCAACCACCCGTGTTGTGCGTGTGAATTTGTACGCGGGTGGAAGGGACCTACAGTTTTATGCCGGTTCCGAACGGCAGGTTGAGAGCTTTTTCATAAGCAATTTTTACTCTCAGAGGTTTGCTATTTCCAGCTGAGAGGAACGCCACCGAAAGAGAAAACGGGTTTTCCCGTTATTTTTATTTTTAATGTGTTCACCAATTTTTCGGTTCATGTTTTTTTCGTAGTTTTTCCGTATACGAACCTTAACCCTTGGTTGACCCCGTTAAGTTTTGATTTTCGAAAAATTGATAAAAATATTTGAAGTGTTTTCAGCAAATTTGAAATCAATAGGCTCATTTAAATGCGTTTCTTCATACAACACCTTAACCCCATGTTTTGCCCTTTTAGACCCCGAATTTAAAAAAATCAATTTTTAACGAAGGTTAATTTTTCAAGATGTACATACCTATACTGCAAATTTCATGTTTGTAGCTTCAGTGGTTCGACCTGGCTGGAGTGCATATATTTTGCATATTTCGGGCATATTTTGTGTGCATATAAATCCGATACCTAGTTATAAATATGCAAATTGTGAACAGGACTCAGACAAATTATTAGGAGTTGATGTTGACTGGAATGCTGTTATCGAGGAAGAAACTGACTCTGCATTAATCACTAATAATTCGTATGAATCTTGGAATACAAATCAGAATCTTGAAGATGGTTATTTTGATTTCAACAATTAAAGTGTAAGTTGCGAAGAGATAAACAGAACATCAGAAAATGCATTAACTTATTTTGCGGGTACAATGTCGACAGTGAATGTTATAAGCAACAACAAAATTTGATTGCATTACTGGTGTTATTAAGAAAAAATTGCAAATGGTACATGGACAAAATAAAAAATATTTCCGGCTAAAAGGCACCAAATTAGTTTTTATTACACTAAGGCTACAGTTCAAACTTTTTATTTCTTTTATCATTGTCTCCAAAACCAAATTAAAACAACGCACTAATCAAGACATAAAATCAATAAATGTATACAATGTTACAATTCATACATTATTTTTTTAACATTATAATGGAAAGAACATATTATTAATTTTTTTTAATTGATTTTTTACAAAATTCGTCTTTGATGGAGATCGCCCTTTCTTAGGAATTCGAGTCCCTTCTTATTGAAGTATTTTATGACAATTTGCTTAAAATATTTATCTCTTATACTTTATGCGTTCAATGTTACAATTCATACATTATTTTTAACATTATAATGGAAAGAACATATTATTAATTTATTAACTGATTTTTACTAAATTTTCTTTTGGTGGAATACCTATAGCTCGCCCCTCCTTAGGAATTCGAGTCTCTGCGAATTTCAATATTTCACAATTTTCGTAAATTATATTCCTTCTCCCGTTCCTGTGTTTTCTTTCCTATTGTTAGAATTTTTTTCTACACTACGAGTATTTCGTTCGTCTGCTTGTATCGCATATTTTGACAAAATAACAATTTTGTTTACAATATAATTTATGCCAGAATCTACAATAATTCCTTTGCTGCCTTTACCGATATACGGATGGATTATATTATGCTTTGGCATGATCAGTCTAAATTAACCATCTGCGGTTTTTTTTTTTTGCTATAACTAGAAGCAGTTCCTCATATGTGTAACTATTTCCTGTGCACACGTTCTTAAATACTTAATTTTCTTTCGTCTTTACTACGGAGAAATTCAGTTTATTTCGATTTATTATTTTTTGATGTCTCGTTCACAAATTGCCGTTCGTATTCTAAAAGGTCCTGTCTTTTGCTGTTATATTCTATCAATTTCAAAGTTTTGTTACAATAATCATTGATTTTAATCCGTTAGTTAGAACTCGTCATTGGATAGTGTGAGTTTATGTCTCTGATTTTAAAATGTTACTATTGTGTCTTGTCCTCCCGTTTATCGCTTTTTTATGTATAACAGTTTTCACTTTTCTGCTTTTTTTTTGCACTTTCATTTCGTTTTCAATATATTTTTTCTCTATATAAGCATAGGTAAATACCTGAGATTAAGTCTTATATTATTTATACCTTTTCCCGTTGGTGGTGTGACTGATGAGGCTCCTTTGTAACGTGATATGTTTCGTCTTTGCTTGCTTGCTGTCCTTACGCCCTACAGGTAGCTCCCCAAAGCGCCATCGGATGTTTCGGTGGAAGCTGGAACACTCGTTTCTTCTATGTATTCCGGCAGCTCCATTCGTTAAAAAAATCGCTTCTTCGTAGTGTGGTTTGCGTCCTTCAAGTGGTTCGCCAAAATGCAGTCTAATATCTTGAAGCTGGAACACTAGCTTCTATCGGGTATTTCGGCAGTTCCATTCGCTGGAAACTCTGCTTCTTTGTAGTGTGGTTTTGATTTTGTGAGATACTTCACCACGAATTCGTCGGTTACTTCGTTTATTATTTTCACGTATTTATTAACTTTGTTGTTTACAATTGTTATTCATTTATTTAGTTTTTATTCCTTTTGCTTGTTTAAGTTAAGCTTTATTTCTTTTTTCTCTTATTATTAGTTATAGGTTAAAGGTTTATCCTTGTTTTCCTTTTGCTTTTTATTACTTATAAGTTAAAGGTTTATCCTTTTTTAATTTATTGGTTAAGGTGTATCCTTATACCAATCTTCTTCGATCTCCTTCGGATCAGCTTCAGATCACATACTCGTCGCCAGTTAAGTTGTTATCTGAAGGTTAAAGATTTATTCTTTTCCTCAATAACTTTATTTAAGGACGGAGTCGTGGATCGACTGCCGCCCGAGACTGGTGGTTCCAGAATGCCAGTTTTGTGCATCAAAACTGCACTCTACAGCTTCGACTACCTGTTATTTCTTACTTACTATCAGTGCAGCGCAGGCACTGTTTTGTCTCTTACGACTAATGCTGGAGACAGCCTAATTACTTATCATTAGTGCAGCGTTACATTTTCCGCTAAGCACTTTTCCTATGAATTGATATCGTTTGTTTAGTGCACAGACTGTATTTATTTAGTGCACTAAACATTATCAGTAACACATTTTGGGTTATATCTGAGGTGGCGGACATGTCCATAACTCGTGCTTACACACTTGGCCACCAACATCCAACTTTTTTGTATTTGCTTAAAAAGAATAATTAACATAAAAAAACGCCGTTTTAACTAAAATGTTCATATTTGTGTGTCTAAAAATAGAGCACAATGCGTGTGAGCGGTCTTTGTGTGAGTGACATTGGAGGCCAAAAAGCTCTTATCAGAGGCCACTTTTGTCGAACTTTATGACACATTTTTTCCTTGGCCGCTGGACATCTACTTGATGAGTTATCTGTGGTTGAAGTAAGCAAATATTATATTAAAAAACACTTTCTCGCTAGCCACTTTGTTAAATGAAATGTTGTGTCTTGTGCTGTAGTTGCCTACACGTAAGCTGCGCTAACAACAGTGGTGATTGCTTAAATTTTCTGAGGTCGACGCCGAACATTGCTTACAAGTGCGATTCATGTGTTCAGAATCCCCGCCTGATTTGTGCTGCCAAATTTCTTGAGCTCTGCAACGCTCTTGAAGTTGTCTGAGCTATCTTTGAGTCATGGAAAAGTGCGCATACCCAGCATGTCGCAACAACAACAAAGTTCTGATTCGCTCGAAGGCTAAGGTAATGGAACCTGGACGTCTGGTCACAGCTGGAGGTACAGCTGACTCCATTTCTCCGCTTCCATCTAACAACAATGACAACAACAAAATCAGCAAGCCAAAGAGAAGTGAATCAGCTAGCAAAACTGTGCTTAGCTCAGCTACTGATGCTCGCTCTGGATCTTTCAAGCATTCTTCCTCTGCCTGCTCTCCAATCGATGCCGCTCTCTCTAATCATTCTGCGGTTGTTGCGCCTACGCTTTCCATTGCTGTCCGTGATGATGCCGCTTCATGCTCTCTCGCTGCTCCCACTGTTGCTAACGGTGCTGGTGTTGCTACTGCTGCTGGTAATTCTGCTGTGCCTTCTGTCGCTACCTTTGACGCTGCTGTTTCTTGCTCTTTCGCTACTCCTGCTGTCGCTAACGGGTCTGCTGGTAATTCGGTCGCTGTTGTGGGCGATGCTGCTTCGAGTGCTGCTGTGGCCGCCGCGCTAAGCTCGCTTCATGCTCCTTGGTCTGCACAGCTCGCGACCGCTGATGCTGTCAACACGCAAAATGTTTCCAATCCAACCTCGCAACGCAACCCTGAATGGGCACTTGTCGCCAAACCCAAGCGAAGTAAGCAAAGCAATCGGTGGTCGTAGGTTCCAACAACAACAAAGACTTAGATGTTGCGGTTCGAATGAAGTGGCTTCACATCTCTTCGTTTCTCCCTAAAGTGACGGAAGCCGATATTCTCAATTATGTTTCCAAGTATGCACCTGTTGATGTTAAGCACCTTTTGTGCTATAAACTTATTAAAAAAGATACGGCAGATAGGCGTTTCAGAAATCTGTTATGAGAAGGTGCTGTTGTAAAAAATTTGGCCTGCTAACGTAGAATTACGTCCTTTCCGTTTTTTCAAAGACCCGATGTACCTCAGACAGGTGCGTAGCGGGTGCAAAGAGCACCAGGGTTAATAAGGCTTTAAGAATTTACTTCCAAAACGTGTCGGGTCTCAGAACGAAATCTGGGGCGTTGTTCACAATGAGCTCTCACCTGGATTATGAAATTTTTGGTTGGTTAACTAAAGATTTCTTTGATAATGAATTTTTCGATGCTAATCTTTATGTCTATCGTAAATATAGGGATGCTATGAAAACTGGGTTGGACCCCACCACTGAGAGGAGGTGGGGTCATCAATGCAGTTAATTACAAGTTACGATCGTGGCTTGTTCCTTTGCAGGACTCAGAAACTCTCCTGGATCAACTATGCGGTGCTTGTGGTTGAGGGAGCCTCAAAGCTCTTTATCTGTGCTTCCTATATCCCACCTGCTAGTGGGGATCATCTTTACAAGGCCCATGTAGACAATATTTTAACATTAGCCACGAAATATCCAAATGATCACTTCTGTTTCCTGGGTGATTTAAATTTGAGTCATATTGAATGGTCTTATCTGGATAATAGTTTGGCCTTATATCCTAACAATGCAATTTCTTTTGCGGAGACCTATGTTTTGGACAACTTTCAATATATAAACTTAATTCAGATAAATACTTGATTTAGTAAATAAACTGAATATAATTCTGGATTTGGTGTTCAAGAATGTCTCCAGCCTTTCTCTTGCTCGGGTTTTCATCATGTTCCCCTTGTTCTTGAATTGCAATTTTATGAGTTTAAGAATAAATTCTTAGCTAACCAGAAAATTTGCTTTCATTTCAAAAAGTGTAACTTTCTATTAGTAATAATGTACTACATTCGTTGCAATGGGACTCTCTTTTCTAAGGGCATGATGTATCTAATTGTTTCGATATTTTCAAAAATAAGTTGCATGACATTTGTGTTGAACATATCTATACATATATATTGTAACGACAAGACAGTCTGCCGCTGTGCAAAGCAACCCTGTCGCTACGCGCCGTGCCATAATTCAACCTGGCAATGATGACCGCGATAATGGAAACTTTTAGTCCAACCTGGCAATGATGGCCGCGATAATTGAAACTTTTAGTACAACCTGGCAATGATGGCAGCGATAATGGAAACTTTTAGTTCCACCTGGCAATGATGGTCGCGATCATCATGGAAACCTTTAGTCCACTCTGGAATGTGCGAGAACGGTCTGCGCGGTAACCGGACAGGTATAAAAGGCAGCCGGGTACGGCGCAGCCGGTCAGTCTGATTTTGACTAGTGAAGGTGCCATACGAAGTAATTGAGCAAATACTTAAGTGTAAAGACAGTGAAGTGTAAATCTGTGAAATAAAGTGATTGTTGGTTTATTTTATTGACTGCGTTTGAGAAACTAAGTGTGTTTTATTTTCAAATTACGCAATCCAGAGATACGTACTAGCCCACTGGAACTAGCATTCGTAACATTTTGTGTCAGAAGTGGGATTGTGGGAAATTGAAAATAAACAAAAAAATAAATAAAAGTATAAAAGCACGGAGCATAAAAGCACTGTTCTCTAAATTTTCCTAAAAACCCTTCAACATATCCAAGTTCATCGATTCCCAACCCAATTATTCCTATTCCACTCACCTCCACGCAATAGAATGCGCTGTGTGACTTACAAAAAAAAGAAAAAACAAAATATGCAGTTACACGGTGCGTCAGCGACATCTGCAAAGGGGAAGCGGACAACTGCGAAAAACAGCGCACCATAAATTGATCTAGCGAGATCCCCAACCATCCTGCTTGTAACCTCCTTACACAACAGATGGCGCTACGAGCGTAGCTCGAAAACGGAGGCGACGTTCCTAAGCTGCGTTAGATGGCAGAATATCACTTAGGACTACCTGCGGCAGGCCAATCACCTACCCTGGCAGAACAACACAACCGATTAACGTAACCAACACAAGGCAAAGCCTCGGATACATATCGTGTACGATGGAAGAGTCTTGTTGAGGCCCTATGCTCCAGTGAGGAGTGAACAAGGAATAAAAAAAATAATAAAAGCACGGACATGGTTAAACTCGAGCTGCTGAAGGTGGACTAGCTGAAGAAGGAGCTGGCTGCCTGGAATTTGCCGACTGCTGGCGGGAAAGTGGAGTTGCAGCTGCGCTTGCGAGAGGCGTGTGAATCGCGAGGCATCGATTGGGCTGCACACGAGTTCGGAACGCAGGAACAAGAGGCGTTGGCCAAAGTGGAGGAATCGCCTGTGGATGCTGCGTCGATGCAAAGTGCAGCGGCTGCGCCACCACAAGCAATGGACATAAGCCAGCTAATAGTTGCAATGAGAGGCATGTTTCAGGGAACTTCTGCGAAAATTGAGAATGTCAGTCGTGAAAATCGTGAGCTGTCGGCGCAGATGGCAGAGAAGCTGGAAACTACAAATCTCGAAATTTCGGCAAAAGTCGAGACTGCAAATCGAGAAATGGCGGAAAATTCTGCGCGCATAGAGCAGAAGGTGGAGGAAGTTTCCAATAGGCGAATAGACAATTGGGACAAACGAGTTGACGAAATGGGAGAATCCCTGAACAGACGAGTTGACAACCTGGATGAGTCCTTGGACAAACGAGTTGATGGTCTGGAAGACTCGATGAACAGAAAAATCGACGAGCGGCTTAGAGAGATTCAGCTGCGAGCAAGGGTGCGGTCTGTTGAGGAAAGTTTTGCCATAGAAGTGCCTACTTATGATGGTACTACGTCGTTCGATACATTCAAGCTACAGTTCGACCTGGCTGCTCTGGAAAATCAGTGGACCGATATCAGGAAAGGTCGGAGACTGATACTGGTCCTAAGAGGTCCTGCGGCTGAGGTAATAAAAACAGTGCCGGAAAGTTTGAGAGGTGATTACGAGACCGTCATAAGGGCGCTGGCAGCCAAATACAGTGACGAGCACAACAAAATGGTGTATCAAAGAGCTAACGAGGCGCTGCAGACGTATGCGGCAGATATTGAGCGGCTGGTACCACTGACCTACCCAGAATTCAGCATGGAAGTTTTGGAAAGGCTGAAGATCGAGGCGTTTATCTAAGGCATTCTTGACCTGGAGACTCATGTGAGTACCTTGATGATGATGAAGCCGACGTTCCATGAGACGGTGACAAGTGCATTGATGTATGAAGCTGCCTGGAGGGGACAGTTTTCGACATTCATCTGCGGAAAGGCGTCGAGTCCAATCTGGACGTGCCACGCAAAGCCAGCCAGTGAGCTCAGAGGTACCAACGAGGCTGCGGGCAATGTCATCTAGAATCGGTTGCTGGCGATGTGGCAAGCAAGGCCACATTTCACGAGACTGCCATCTGCGAGGGAAGCGTTCCGGAGAATGGGCGTCACCAAGATGTGCTGACGCGCTGCCACTCCATCCGTGCAAAACCAAATACAGGCATTGTTCGCGAGCCGAAAGCAACGAACAGATAGTGGAAGTCCGGTTGGTAAGCGTTATGCCAGAGGAAGAGTGGTCTGCGGAGAGGCTACAAAAGGACCAGCGTGAGGATGCGGATCTTGCAAAAATCGTCGAAGGCAAGGAGCAAGGCGCACGTCCAGACTGGCAGGAGATGGCCGGTGAAAGCCCGATTGCTAAGGCTTACTGAAAGAAAGATGCCTGTACCGCGAATGGAAGAGCGCGGATGGTCGGACCAGCAACTCCCTAATGGTAGTGTTGAAATGCAGAATCAACGAGGTCATCGAGGCATACCATAACGACTCCAGTGGAGGGCACCTGGGCATCACCAAAACCGTCGCCAAAATAAAAAGACGATTCTACTGGGTAGGATGTCAGGAGTCTGTAACCGACTGGATTAAGAACTGCGACCGATGTTCAGCCGCGAAAGGGCCGACAAGAAGATCTCGAGGCCGCATGCAGCAGTACAACGTGGGAGCGCCCTTCGAGCGGATTGCTATGGACGTCGCCGGCCCATTCCCAACTAGCACTCAAGGCAACAAATATGTGCTGGTGGTAATGGATTACTTCAGCAAATGGCTCGAAGTGTACCCTATTCCTAACCAGGAGGCCACTACGATCTCGGAAAAGCTGGTAAACAACTGGGTAGCCAGGTTCGGAGTTCCGTTGGAGTTGCATTCAGATCAAGGCCGGAATTTCGAGTCTGCGGTATTCAAGGAAGTGTGTGAGCTACTGGGGATAAAGAAAACTCGTACCATGCCTTTGCACCCACAGTCCGACGGCATGGTGGAACGCTTTAACCGGACACTGGAGGAATACCTGCGGAAAGTGGTAGGCGGGGTCGTATAGGTCAGCCCCGCACGACACGACATCACTCACTCCAGCCCGAGCAGTGTTCGGCACGGAGTTGCGGTTACCCGCCGACTTGAAGTTCGGGGTAGTCAGCACGACGGGAGGCGCTAAGACGGACTACGTGGTCAATAAGCGGGCGGAACTCGAGGAAATTCACCAGTTTATAAGGAGCCGCACCAAACTGGTCAGCGATAAGGCGAAAGCCCGATATGATCTACGGGCCAACTCAGCAGGGTTCCAAGGAGGCGATCTGGTAATGCTCTACAACCCGCAGCGGAGGAAAGGTTTGTCTCCGAAACTTCAAGCGTCATGGGAAGGACCTTACGAAGTCGTGACTAGGATTAACGACGTGGTATACAGGATTCAACGTTGCAGCAATAGAGGCGCTAAGCTGAAGGTAGTCCATTTGGAGCGCCTGGCGCCTTATCACAGCGGAACCTCGGCACTTGTTCGGGACGAACAAGTCTAAGTGGTGGGTAGTGTAACGACAAGACAGTCTCTGCTCTGCAAAGCAACCCGGTAGCTACGCGCCGTGCCATAATTCAACCTGGCAATGGTGACCGCGATAATGGAAACTTTTAGTCCAACCTGGCAATGATGGCCGCGATAATGGAAACTTTTAGTCCCACCTGGCAATGATGGTCGCGATCATCATGGAAACCTTTAGTCCACTCTGGAATGTGCGAGAACGGTCTGCGCGGTAACCGGACAGGTATAAAAGGCAGCCGGGTACGGCGGAGCCGGTCAGTCTGATTTTGACTAGTGAAGGTGCCATACGAAGTAATTGAGCAAATACTTAAGTGTAAAGACAGTGAAGTGTAAATCTGTGAAATAAAGTGATTGTTGGTATATTTTATTTACTGCGTTTGAGAAACTAAGTGTGTTTTATTTTCAAATTACGCAATCCAGAGATACGTACAGCCCACTGGAACTAGCATTCGTAACAATATGTTATAAAATACCTTGGTTTACTAAAAAGTTAAAAAACTAAAGAATTTGAGGAATAAGTTCTATAAAAAATTTAAAGTTATGTGTTACCACAGAATAAACAGTATACAGAAGGCGCATCTGAAATAATTTTGCGATTTCATTTCAGACGCGGGCGGGAGCAGCAAAGATGAGGAAAATGTATATGGAACCGAGAGACTTCGGCTATTCGAAGATATTCGCGATGACTTCGGCACACTTCTTAATTCGAAGTCAGCTTTCATAATTAGCTTTATGTTGATGTGGTCAGTCGCACATCAACTGCGAGCTGTGATTTTGCGACTGCTGCTGATCTAATCGTTGCGCTGTCTGGTTGCGTGTTTTGAAATGAATCCAAATGAAATTTGTTTGAATTGAAAAATTTAAACGAATTCTGACGTGGTTGAATCCCCAAAAAATTTGTTTAAATTTAAAAATTTTGTTAACGACCATCAAGTTTTTATCATGATTGTAATTTGTATAATTTGTTGAAGCCTTATAATTTACAAGGAAACGAAATGTTTATATTTTTCCAAAATTTCAACTATTTTAATAGTAGTTTAAAAGCAAAAGCTCCAAGCGACTAATTTTTTATTAATTTCAAAAATCTTTTACAACACATTTCATACGTTTTTTAAGGAAACCCCTTCTGGCGAAAGCGGCCCACAGGGGTTACTAGCCACGAACACTTCCGGCGAAGGTGGCCTGCAGGGGCTGCCGGCCAGTACAAACAGCACAGAAGAGGCAATGGACGACCAGCCATCTTCCCCTAAGCCGTTACGTCGCCTGTCCCGAACAGTTTCGATCTCCTCTTCGGGATCGGAGATGGCCACGGCTTTTGGGAATTTCTGGAGAGAGTCCGAGCTTCTCGAAACCGATGACGATCTTGACGCCACTGTGGTGGAAGCGAAGCTGAGCGAAAAAGACCATGGTCCGAGTAGTTCAAGTAAACCTCCACCACTCTAAAGCGGCTTCGGCCGCACTACTCCTACGCCTCTCTAAGGGGGGCGACGACATCGCTCTCATCCAAGAACCCTGGCTTGTAGCCAACAAGGTTTGTGGATTGGGAGCGACCAACTACAGGCTGGTCCATGCTCATAATGCAGGTAGACCCAGATCCTGTATCCTTGTGAAAAAATCACTAAATGCATATCTGCTCCCAAATTTCAGTAACGATGATCTCGTCTCCATCTCCCTGGCACTAAAGGGCAAGTGCCACTGGATCGCTTCCTGCTACATGGCTCACGACGACCCAGAGCCTCCACCGCCAAATCCTCTCAAGGAGCTGGCAAAAGAAGCCGCAAAATCCAGCATCGATCTGATTATTGGATGCGACGCAAACGCTCACCATAGCATATGGGGCAGCACGGATACTAACGATAGAGGTGAGTCTCTTTTTGAATACTTATCTACCACCAACCTTTTAGTATGCAATATAGGGCGTACACCAACTTTCGTTACTAGAAACAGAGAAGAGTTCCTAGATCTCACCCTTGCCTCTGTTACTATAGCCGATAGGGTTAGGAATTGGAGAGTGTCTAGTGAACACTCCTTTTCTGACCATAGGTACATTGAATTTGCTCTGGGAAGCAACGCTCAGAGGACCAAACCTGTCCTCAACCCTAGAAAAACGAACTGGGATCTGTTCGTTCGCACAGTAGACAGACACATAAATGCGACTCAAATCACTGAAATCAACAGTCACGCGATGTTAGAGATGGCTGTTGATCACTTAACATCGGCCTTTTCAAAGGCACAAAACCTTGCCTGCCCCTTGTTTGTTCCAAGGGGGAAATACAAACCCCCCTGGTGGAACCAAGAACTTGGGGGGCTCAGAAAAACCTCCAGGAAACTCTTCAACATAGCGAGGAGGACCAAAACTGCAACAGATTGGGACCTTTACAAAGACTCCCTCAGGTCCTACAAGAAATGTCTTAGGGATGCTAAGAGAAGCTCTTGGAGTGACTTTTGTGGTAACATTGAAAGTGTCTCCGAGACTTCTAGGCTTAGGAAAATACTAGCCTCATCACCATTTGTTCCAAGCGCTTTACAAAAACCAGATGGCTCTTGGACATCTTCAGAAGCTGAAGCACTCGAGCTTCTCACAAATACTCACTTTCCGACCAGCCTCAACTCGCTGGCAGAAGACCAGATAGACACGAACAGGGTCGCTAATGTAGACAACCTCATATCGGAGGACAAAATAAAATGGGCTATCACAGGGTTCCTTCCATTTAAATCACCGGGACCAGATGGCATATTCCCAGCACAGCTACAAAGGGCTGGACCGTCAACCTTTAGGCTCCTCAATTTAATATTCTCAGCCAGTATAAGCTTGAACTACATTCCAGCAAACTGGCGCAGAGTTCGGGTGGTGTTCATCCCGAAAGCGGGTAAGAACTCTCACACTAATCCTAAGGACTTCAGACCCATTAGTCTTTCCTCTTTTCTATTGAAAACACTGGAAAGACTACTGGATCTACACCTACGTCTAACTATAAGGCATGACCTCATCTCAAACAACCAGCATGCCTACATCAAGGGTAAATCCGTAGACACTGCTCTACACTCTCTGACTCAGACGATCCAGAAATCTCTTGATTACAAAGAATACACGTTAGCAACTTTCCTGGATATAGAGGGAGCTTTTAATAACGTCGAACCGTTGGCTATCACTGGCGCACTAGCCGGGCTTGGGGTGGAGCGTGGCCTGGTGAACTGGGTGGATAAGCTTCTGCGTAGCAGAGTTATCTGCGCTGAACTGGGTGAATCGTCCATCTCAAGAGCGGTGAGTAGGGGTACCCCACAGGGTGGGGTCCTCTCCCCTCTCCTTTGGAACCTTGTGGTCAATGAACTACTTCAGTCCTTAGGAGGGGGTGGATGCAAGGTGACTGCTTACGCCGACGATATAGTTCTCGCCGTCTCAGGAAAGTTTCCTCACTCGATCAGAGACCTCATGCAAGCACTGCTAAACAAGGTCAACGACTGGGCAACCTGTCGTGGGCTAGGCATCAACCCCGGGAAAACAGAAGTGGTCCTCTTTACGAGGAGGTACAAGCCACCTTCCATACCCCCTCTAAAACTTAACAACACAGCAATCCCATATAAGAATGAGGCTCGTTTCTTAGGAGTCATTCTCGACAAGAAATTAAGTTGGAAACAAAATATCCTCCATAGGGTTGAAAAGGCAAGGGTTGCCTTATACACCTGCAAGAAGGCACTGGGTAAAACCTGGGGTCTAAGACCAAATTTAACATACTGGGTCTATACCGCCGTAGTCAGGCCTATCCTGACGTATGGGTGTTTGGTTTGGTGGGAAGCCTTAGAAAAGGTCACACTTCTCCAACACCTTCAGAAAGTTCAAAGGGCAGCCTGTGTCATTATCTCAGGCGCTCTAAGAACCACCCCAACCTCAGCCTTAGAAGCTTTACTTCACCTCATCCCACTAGACCTCCATTGCAAAAAGTCGGCGGCAATTACAAGCCGAAGACTTCGTGCTTTCGGCCATTGGTCGGAATCAAATACGGGTCATAGCAGGGTTCTCTCTCTCTTAGGACAAACTGGAGAACTCGATTACTCTCCTCCTCAACTTCTCTTCAACAAGAAGTTCCTTTGTACCATCCCAGATAGAAGCAGCTGGGAGGACGGCTCAACACCACTAACAGGTAGCTCATGTCAGGTCTTCACCGACGGCTCCAAGCTAAATGGAGCGGTCGGCGGAGGCGTCTTTTCGGACTCATTGGGTATAGACTACTCCTTTAGACTACCGGACCACTGCAGTGTGTTCCAGGCAGAAGTGACGGCCATTGAAGCCGCCCTGAAGCTGATCAACGAGCGCAACATCTCAGTACGAGATGTTAGCATACTCTCTGACAGCCAAGCGGCTATCAGGGCCCTAGGGTCTCATGTCCTAACATCAAAAACAGTGATCAGCTGCCGCAGATCTCTTGACGAGATGGCTGAGCAGCTCAAAATACACCTATTATGGGTCCCAGGTCACAGAGACATCCCGGGGAACTGTAGGGCGGACGAACTGGCCAGACTAGGCACAACTAAAAGGCTATCCGCAGAATTTGCTGGCTTGGGTGTCCCACTAAGCACTTGCAAGCTGATGCTGGAGGATGCCGTGACTAAGGCCGCCAACATCGCCTGGGCGGCCTCGGAGACAGGCAAGACAGCGCAACAAATCTGGCCAAAATTGGACTGGATGCGCACCAGAAGTCTGCTAAACCTCAAAAGGGGCGCGCTCAGGGCTGTTGTCGGGGTAATCACTGGGCACTGCATCCTGGGTAGCCACGCAAGAAGGCTAGGGCTGGGCCATCTAGCCAACGATTTCTGCCGTAGCTGCAGAGACGTAGAAGAGGAAGAAACCATCCTACACTTCCTTTGCACCTGTCCTGCTCTTTGCAGGACTCGCAAAAAACACTTAGGTTTTTACTACACCGCCAACCTAGCCGATATATCAAATGTCGACACCAAAGGCCTAATACGCTTCATTAACTGTTCAGGTTGGTTTGAGACCTACTAAGATGAAGGGGACAACGATCCAGTGGCATCACAATGGGCCTAATTTTGGCCTACGTGCGCTCTCGTAAGGGCCGCCACATCTACCTACCTACCTAAGGAAACCCCTCATTCCTCCAATATAAAAAAGCTTTTGTACAATTTGTGTGTTGCAAATGTAACAGAAGTAGATGAGTACAAAATGTGGTTTTCAGAACCGTCTACTTGTAGGTAACATAAGCAATTTATATTAGATTACTTTTTAATAATTTTGCTTGGAAAAAATTGCATTTGGCTAAAAGAGCACATTGCAAGTAAAACGAAAAATAAGAATAAACTAAAAATACTAAAGAACACATAAAAATACTAAATGATATATACTTTAAGAAAATAAAAAGAATAAATTATGAAGAAAACGTTATAAATACCAACTAAATAAGAATAATAACAATAAATAACAATAATTAATAATAATAATAAATACCAATAATTAAATTCATGTTTTGTTTTTGTTTTGTTAATTTAATTAACAAAAAATTTCAATTTGTAAGCTAATCTCAATAGCATTTACACTTTTGACAATTTATCAAGGAAAGAGCTTTTACTTTTAGAAATAGAATGCCAATTCTTGACAAATAGTAAAAACTTGACAAATAGTCAATATGGTGAATTTATTAAGAATTGGGCTGTTAATACATGAATTTGAAAAATGTATCGGTATGAATTTTATTAGGCCAGAAGGCAACGTAGCCTACATGAATGCCAACATTGCACAGCAGAAATTCATAGTTTTGTTTTTGTATCAATAAGAACGCACACTCTACTGTACGCATTTGCGGTCGAGTATTAATTTTTAACACCAAAGTGAGATTTTTTGCGAAAAGGTATTCCGCCAGCGCCTCAGAAGTAAAAAGGTTATCCGCTGCAGCATTGCGGACGTAAGGTCTAAAGCAGGGGTGCCCAAAATCTTCTTATGGAAGAGCAAACTCCAATACATATAAACGAACTCATACGCTAGACAACAACCAAACCTACGTTGAAGCACAGAACAAACAATATACAGAATGCGCATCTGGTGTAAAGAAAATTTTCTTTGCGGGTTTCAGCGGTACGGCCCGTTTGTGGATGCGGTGGGAAGGAGTAAAGGGGACGAGGCACAGTAGTACTTCGGCTATACGAAGTTTTGTCGCTGGCTTCAGCAAACTTAAATTTTCGAAGATCACCTTCATTCTCTGTTGGGGTGTTCGACAAGGAACATCAATTGCGAGCTGTGCTGTGCTGATTTGCACGAGACGGCGCGCCGCGGCGTACCGTTTGCAAATTCGAATATGCAAGGGTGTGTGTCCGTGTGAAAATAAACGTGCGTGTTGCTGTGTATGCGCTGAGGCGATTGAAAACAATACGAGCAACTGCACAAGATGAAAAGCAAATTGAATTTCCATGACTTTCGGTACTGCTATGAATAATGAACCATGTGAATTCGCAAAGGCGTACAGTAGAGTGTGCGTTCTTTATTGATACAAAAATAAAACCATGAATTTCTGCTGTGCAATGTTGGCATTCATGTTGGCTACGTTGCCTTCTGGCCTAATAAAATTCATACCGATAAATTTTTCAAATTCATGTATTAACAGCCCAATTCTTAATAAATTCATCATATTGACTATTTGTCAAGTTCTTACTATTTGTCAAGAATTGGCATTCTATTTCTAAAAGTAAAAGCTCTTTAATTGATAAATTGTCAAAAGTATAAATGCTATTGAGAATAGCTTACAAATTGAAATTTTTTGTTAATTAAATTAACAAAACAAAAAATCAATTTAATTATTGGTATTTATTATTATTATTAATTATTAATTATTGTTCTTTATTGTTATTATTCTTATTTAGTTGGTATTTATAACTTTTTCTTCATTATTTATTCCTTTTATTTTCTTAAAGTTTATATCATTTAGTATTTTTATGAGTTTTTTAGTATTTTTATTTTATTCTTATTTTTCGTTTTACTTGCAATGTGTTCTTTTAGCCAAATGAAATTTTTTCCAAGCAAAATTATTAAAAAGTAATCTAATATAAATAAGATTATGAGTTTAGATTAGATGAGGAAAGGCTACAGCCTGTGGTTGTTGTTGTCGCTGGCTAACAACTGAAGTTAGAATAAATTTTTGCTTTGGCTGATTTCTGTAAGGACTCACAATACTACGATTAAAAAACCGCCAATTGTGGGAATAAGTTTGGTCAAAATAACCAGAGTTTATTACGATTTTAGGATTTTAAGTTTTCGGGGTTTAGTTACATTTTTCTTTTCTAAGGCCCATGAACAATGCTTCCTGAGAAGAACTAAGATCATAAAATCCAAAATTGTGTTTTTATGATCAGGACAAAATTTGCATAAGAAAAAGTGACTGGCGAACGCTTTGCCAAAACAACCACCATATCAAAGTGCCCGAGTAAAGCCAAGCATGTGAAGTCAGCGCCAGCGATCGCTGTCAGCGCACACAATTATGCGAACGACTGACCACATCAACATAAAGCAAATTATGAAAGCTGACTTCGAATTAAGAAGTGTGCCGAAGTCATCGCGAATATCTTCGAATAGCCGAAGTCTCTCGGTTCCATATACATTTTCCTCATCTTTGCTGCTCCCGCCCGCGTCCGAAATGAAATCGCATAATTATTTCAGATGCGCCTTCTGTATACTGTTTATTCTGTGGTTGAAGATAACTGTCGCCAATTTGTACCAACAAAACATACGGTGCTATGTATGTATACTAGAATGCTCAGCCTATGCCGAAGATCATTTACAAAAACAAATGAGGAATTGGAATCCTCAGCCTATGCTGAAGAGCATTTACAAAAACAAATGAGCAACGAGAGCATAGGGCATGGCCACCTCTGGTCTAAAGCTTTGAATAAATATTTTTAATATTTTTACGCCTACTTGGGTCTTGCATACGTTGGCAATTGCCTACTTAGTTTTCCAGAATAAACTTCTCCTTTCAAAGGGTAAAACATCTTGGAGCAACACGCATGTGAAGTCGATGACTTCGATCGGATGTCCTGAATTCAACTTCTCTTTGAATACAACTTTGATTTCAAATTTAAAATTTGGTCCACTTGAATATGAACGAGTAATTTCACGTTGAAATTGTATTGTTTTACTGTATTTTGTATGAAGGTACCCGGGTACCTCCGTATAGAACAAAGGGGTAGTGTTCAAAAATCAGTTCTAAAAGTTATACATAAAAAGTTTTCTTTCTATATAAGTTATCTAATAGGTAGTCAATTGATATTTAGGAAGATACTGAAAATATCAGCATAGCGTGCCTTGGCCGAAAGTAGGATATTTTTACTTTAAAAATGCAAAAGGTACCCAGGTACCTTCGTATTGACAGAACGGTTAATAAGGCTTTAAGAATTTACTTCCAATTTGAATTTGAAAAATGTATCGGTATGAATTTTATTAGGCCAGAAGGCAACGTAGCCTACATGAATGCCAACATTGGCATTGGCAAAAATTAAGAACGCACACTCTACTGTACGCCTTTGCGAATTCACATGGTTTATTATTCATAGCAGAACCGAAAGCCATGGAAATTCAATTTGCTTTTCATCTTGTGCAGTTGCTCGTATTGTTTTCAATCGCCTCAGCGCATACACAAGCAACACGCACGTTTATTTTCACATGGACACACACCCTTGCATATTCGAATTTGCAAACGGTACGCCGCGGCGCGCCGTCTCGTGCCAATCAGCACAGCACAGCTCGCAATTGATGTTCCTAGTCGAACACCCCAACAGAGAATGAAAGTGATCTTCGAAAATTGAGGTTTGCTGAAGCCAGCGACAAAACTTCGTATAGCCGAAGTACTACTGTGCCTCGTCCCCTTTACTGCTTCCCCCCGCATCCACAAACGGGCCCTACCGCTGGAACCCGCAAAGAAAATTTTCTTTACACCAGATGCGCATTGCGATTCTGTATATTGTTTGATCTGTGGTAATACCCACTTAAAACCTAAATACCTGTTTTAGTCTAAAAAATTAAATTCGTTGAGCAATTAGCTTCGTAAGAATTATACCCGAAAGCCTTTTGGCATTTCGTCAATTCTAAAAAGCTATGCGCTAATATTCCTACTAAAGTCTTTTTGAATGATGTTACGGCGAATACCTCCTTTGAGGCAGCTAACCTTTTTGTGGATATTTTTCGTTCAAATTTTGTACGTGGTTCTGGAACTCCTGCAAATTTCGAGACGAACTTTAACTCTCACATAAACTTTGGTTCATTATGCTTATCTCGTGAGGATGTAACTGAAGGCATTTATGTATTGTTTTAAATCCTCTACGCAAACTGACGTAGATGGGCTATCGTCGTGAATTGTGATTCCTTTGTGTCACCGCTTTTAAGCATCTTTAACTGTTCACAGGAATCTGGCGAATTTATTGATGCGTGGAAAGTTACTTCCATTTCGCCCATTTTCAAAAGTGGCAACAAGAACAATACATATTGCAAACTACAGGCCGATTACCAAATTTTCGGCAGTTGCAAAATTGTTTGAATCCCTGATTAAGAAACTTTACTTTGCAGTCAAAAGCTTAATCGCTCCTTACCAGCATGGTTTTGTGTCAGGCAGGTCAACAGTTTCTAACCTTGCCGTTTTTTCTGAATATTGCTTAGCAGCATTTAGAGAAGGTTTCACTGTAAGTCATTCAATCCTGGTTTCGAAAATGGCTGCACTAGGCTTTCACTCTACTTTTCTTCAATGGATCTACTCTTATCTATGTAATGGATTTCCTTTTTTGCGATTGCCCAAAATAGCTCAAGGTAACCCTGACATGCTTGTAGGGCTACATGCTTGAATACCCAAAATCCATTGCCCTGCATGCTTCTCGATTCGCTGAATAAACTGTAAAGTGCGAATAGGTGACACCGTTAGATTATGAGGTGACTTCTGCGCGGCGTACGTGACTCAAGTTCAGCGAGTTGCAAGAAGGTTAGCGAACAGTAAGCACGTTAGTGAGGCAGTGGAAAGTGTCGGAAAAATTCGCTAGAAGCATCTTGTCGTTTACCGTGTCCGTTTAATTCCCCCCCGGTAGTACCGGCAAATATTTCGTCGGGAGGCGGATTGAGCAGTTAACTCGAAAAGTTTATGCCGACCTCGCCAGTCGCCATCACCGTTCTTGTTTTGTGCGGTTGGTTAGCTTGGCAGTTTCGTCCATATTCGCTGTGCGCGTGCGTATCCTCGTTGTAGCTGTTCGCTGCTGCGCAGCTGGTGTATTCTGTCCGTGAATAGCCAGACTAACTTCTTCCACATCTCTCTGGACGCAATCATTTAGCGAAGCGGTATCGAGAGAAGCAATCGCCAAGGATTCGGCGGCCAAGAATTCCTCCAGCTGGATTAAACATATATTATTTTGTCTTCTTCCTCTCCTCGTTCTGGGTAAGAGCAAATGGGACTAAAGTAGCATAGCAAATGAAGTAGCTAAGCCTTTGATTCATTTCTAGCGGGAGCACATGAACCACGTTTCCGGTGACAAGTCCGCGTGGCAAAGTCCAGCGGCATCCAGACGACTAACCTCTTTTGGGACTTCTTCTGCGCTGCCAAGTCCAACAACCAAATCAGTTAAACCCGCAGCAAGCAATGTAGCGCACACCGACTTCGTTTGGCCAATCGAGTTCACCGGTGGACTACACAATGTAAGTCAATCCCTCCAAAAAAACAAATAAAATGTATAAATATAAATTTATGTATAATCATTAACAATCTCATTATTAGCTCAGTAAAAGTTTCCTATTTAAAATCCTTATAATTTGTTAAATACCTTGTATGCAGTGTAAGCAATAGACAGTTGCCCTCATGCATTCCAGGCATACACACTCACGCCCATAAATTCCACTCAATCATAATTTCTCTTTCACTGAGTGCAAAATGAATGCGTGCGCAATTTAAGCTTATATTATTGTCCTAATTTTCGGAATGCATATACATAAGTACGAATTGAATTTGAATAATGTTTATCTTAAAATGATTTGTTAAATAAAGCCCCACTGAAGGGAATACTACAGGAGGTCATGTGCGATGTAACTTGAGAAGGGTGTAATCAGTAGATAGGGGCAATCTAAAAATACGAGTGCGTGGATTACCATGGCGTCGGATCTTCTTATGAGAATCCGGGGGGTGGGAAAACTGCACTCCCTGTGAAAACACCACACAGGTCCTGAGGGTGGCTAAATAGGAGCAAACTATCGCTGTTACCTTTTTTGTTTTGAATTTTTGATTCGGTCTGTTTCGGCTTTTTACATCTTTAATATGGCATGAGATTTTTTTTCTACTGTTGCGTTAGTCGAGGAGTGAATGCAAGGACCACGCCCAGCCGAACTAGCTAGCCGATGACCGTTATCATGCCGCCGTCGCATTCACAAATCGGCCAGACCATACGCAGTCTACCGCGAGCGCTACAATAGAATGGCGCGAAACGTGGGCTCAGTTGGTTCTTTTGTCAACACCACGCAACATAGAAATGGCGCCCAACGCGACTTTAGTGTACTTTACCCAACGAACGCAGCTTTAGTTTACTTTTATCCAACGCAGCAATAGTGTTGTAAAACTTTTCTAAGTGTACTCAGGTACGCGTTAGAAATAAGCTCTAAATAACATCTCAAAGAGCCAAGTACAATCTCGTTTCATTTAGCCCTCTCAACATTTTTAGTTTTTTTTTATTTTGTGGGAAAGGTTTATTTTGACGATTCAATATTGCTTGATATTTTCAGAAAAACTGATGTGTATTTCAATTTCAATAAGTCCCGGCTTATTCGGAGAAAGATCCGTATCCGCGTTGCGATTGAATCGAAATGATACATTTTGAAAGTAACTAATCCGTTCAGAATTAAATCTTGACATTGGCAAGTTTATTTTCAGTGTACATAGCAATTCCTTTTGTGCACCAAACTTTTTCTAACTAACGAAGAGTATGAGTGGAAGTGAGTCCAGATGAGTCGGAGTGGAATTCCGCTCATCTCGTTGCCATTTTGTCTCATAGTCCTCATAGGGACAGAAAAGCGCTCGAGTTTATGAGTCCGCAAATTGCTGTCACCGGCATAGCGCTGCATTAAGCTCGCAGTCGACTTGAGCACTCGACCTGCCAACATCCCACGAAATAAGAAGAAGCAAACAAGGGACTAGTCCGCTTCTAGCGCAACGAGCGCTGATCGTCGCGTCTCTTGCACCTGTTTTCTTGTACATCGGCAAGCATTTGTCAGTGGAGTTCAAGGTCAAAATTTACTTCACTTTGCATGCTGCCGCGGTACGGTACATTTTTTTTCTTTTCGTTTTATACGCCTACTTGAATTGCACCGCACATGAATTTTCTGTAGTGTTTGGAAAGTTTAACTAAATTTTTTTTATTATACTCGTATCATTTTTTCGGTTAAATTTGGCAGCGATATACCAAAATTGAAATTATAAAAAAATTTTGCTACTTTAAACGATTTGATCTGTTGAAATGGAAACGCGAAGTGCGCAAAGAAGAAGCTTTGGCAGTGTTAGAGGCAGAGGTAAGCCAAGAAGCGCTAACGCTAGTAACGCTGCTTATGATTCTGCTGCTTCAGGTTCAGTACCGGGGGTGGTACATACTCCTCCAAACATCAATCAGTCTGCTATTCCAAGTTCTCAAAGTGGTAACGTAGGACAGCAGGACGCTAGTTCTGACAATCGGCCAACTATTAATCCGCTTAATATGTCTTTGCCTGGTGTAATGAATTCTTCACCAAACCAAGTTTCGTTTTCCTCTGCCGCCGCATTAGCTGGTGATGAAGGCATACATAATTTGCATCGCAATTCCGGTGCTGAATCACTGACATTAATTCTTCAACAACTGTAAACGAAAGTTCGTAAGAGAAAGTTCGTTTCTGGCCCGCACAGCACGGTTGTGGAATGGTCTCCCTGCGAATATCTTCCCCAGCACTTATGATCTCGATGGGTTCAAGGCAAGAGTCCACAACCACTTCACTCTCAATCCTATCTCCTAACCTTTATATCCTTCCTGAACCAACGCAATGCCTCGCATTAATAGGGGTCATCCCCTGCGCGGTTGTTCATAGTAGAGAAGCTTCTCCGGGAATTCAAACAAGTGCTCAGCCATGTACACAACAAGTTCCTAGTTCAAATTCTTGTGCAAACGGTTCACCGTCAAATCACTCTTGTGCTAATTCTATAAAAATTCAAGATTGTAAAATATCTTACGATGGTTCTGGTAGTGTTTAAGATTGATACTCTGTGCGAGCGGTCACAATGTCCTTTTGATCATCTTATGGCAAATTTCCATTGGGTTTTAACTGGAAAAGCTGAGGCCTGGTATTGGTTATTTACCAGACAAAACCCTTCTGTGACTTATCCATTTTTGCGTTATTCGATAACCCGAGAGTTTGGTACCTTAGAAAGCGATCACGAGGTGATGATGAGAATTTCAATGCGCAAGCAACATTTCAAGGAATCATATGATGACTTCCATTCTGCAATGGAATCTGTGTTGATTGATATTATAAAAAGGAATTTGACCCAACATCTTAAAATGATGCTTTTCAACTCGAATGTTCGAACCTTGAACGATTTGCGTGATGTAGCCCGCAAAGCTGAACAAGTCCTTCGTTAAAACCGAAATCAAACGCCCTATGTGCCTAACCATCCAAGTCGTCATGTAAATGAGGTGAGGTCCTTTTCAATTGAAGATACAGTGGAAGTAGAAGACTCTGAGATAGATCCACAGTTAGAAGCAATTAATTATCCGCAAACTGTTAGGGCTGATTATTCGAACATACAATGCTGGAACTGCTCAAAATTTGGACATTCGTATATCTATTGCCCAGATGAAATTCGAAATATATTTTGCTTTAAATGCGGTTATAAAGGTGTAGTCACTCCGAAGTGCCCGAAAAATCATCAGGGAAACGTGAGACGGAGCGAGATGGCCAACAGGGACTCTCGTTCACCTCGAAATTCCCCGAGTTGCAAATAGAATCAAACCAAAGTCTAAAACCTGTCGTGAAAAATGCATCTTGTCAAACTCGCATACAAGTTTTGTGTTTACACGAGCGTAAACTAGCTTACGAGCAAGCCAAATCTAATATTTTCAATGGTAGCTCAAAGTTTTGTGTTTCGGAAAGTGTTTTGAAATGTCGGAAAAGATACAAGCAACGCGTAAAGTTTAGGAAGCTGTTGCAAAGTACAAAACTTTTCCTTACCAGCGATGATCGTCCTCTTGCTAGAGTAAAAATCTGTGGCACATTCGTCACTGGTCTGCTAGACTCTGGTGCAAATGTTTCAATTTTAGGTCACAATTGTATAGATTTTCTGAAGAATAATAACATTGCATTTTCGCCTTTGAGATCCACAGTGTCAACTGCGAATGGTGATAAGCAAAGAGTTTTAGGCTTTGTTTCGTTGCCAGTCTGTTTCAAAAACGTGTTAAGAACTATAAAATTTTATCTGGTCCCATCAGTTATGCAAGAAGCATATTTCGGAATTGATTTTTGGCGCGCCTTTGCATTAGCTCCGGATATTCTGGCACCGCTATCGTCGCTAGAGATTGAACAACCCCCGAATATTCACGAACTAAGCCCAGACCAGAAGCTGGAGCTGGAGAAAGTTATTCAGCTATTTCCTTCCTTTGAAAAGCTAGGTCTAGGCCAAACGAACTTACTCGAACACCACATAGATACCGGTGAAGCCGTGCCAATAAAAAGCAAACATTTTCCTTTATCACCTCCACGGCAAGCTGAAGCTTATGAAGAACTCGATCGCTTGTTGCACATGGATGTGATTGAAGAATCGAATTCCCCATGGTGCAGTCCTGTCGTTCTTGTTCGTAAGCCCGGTAAGGTACGGTTATGCATTGACTCACGAAAATTGAACTCTGTAACGAAGAAAGATTCATATCCACTTGTGGTGTATAAGTATTGTGCCTAGGTGTATTTTCTCTGATCGCAAAAGTCGGATAACGGTCGTCGTCAGTGGTACGGGTTGACCTATTGAAGCGGCGGGTCGCGCCAATTCTGGTATGGCTAGGGAGCCTATGTGTCTTCTTGTCAATGAAACGCACAAGTTGTCTCTTGTCAAGAAGCTAATTTTATTTTGGAAAAATAAGGTCTTATATACTAAAAAACATAACTGTTATACCGCTGAGCATTTCCAATGCTACGCCCGATTTTCCAGTGCCGCGGAAGTGTGACCAATCAGTGTCACGGGACCCTTTTGGTCGATTCAGCACTTTTCCTCAAGTGCTATTGCCCTGCGGTAGGTGACATCACACAGAGTGCCGATCAGTGCATGTTCCATATGTGGGACACTGCACTGCGGTCAGTCGTGTCGGATGGCACGCCGCTGGCTTAGCCACTTGAGTGTCGCTTGTGTCGTGCGCGCGGTGCTATTTGACACTTTGGCACATTTGTGCTCGAGTGTAACATGAGTTATTACGGTTGGCATAAGTGGCTACGTGGTACCACTACACCATTGCCCTTAAGCGAAAAATTATTACTTGGAATAATTTTTTAAGATAGCGGTCGGGTTTTTCGGAGGTGGATTTGGATATGCTTAGCTTACATTACTTTGATTATGATAATTATTCTGGTGTGTTTTGGATATGTATGTATGTGGTATGTTGTGTTTCTATGCTAGTTTCAATTCTTAGGGCAATATATACAAGGTGCGTCCCAAAGTAAACAGGACTTTTGCAATAGGGACGTTTCTTGTGGCGCCATCTATGTGTGAGGACATGCGTTGGAAAGGTACATCTTTCATTCACATACTGTCTAAATTTCATGACATTTGGTCTAGTAGACGCCGAAATATCCCGCTCAATGTGACAGTATGTTTTTAACTTTGGTACGAGAATGTCGATCGAACAAAGAGCTAATATTAAGTTCTGTTTTAAACTTGGTAAAACTTTTACCGAAACGTTTAAATTGTTAAAGCAAGTTTATGGTGATGATTGTTTATCCCGTGGCCGTGTTAATGAGTGGTTGAATCGATTCAAGAATGGTCGTGAAGACTTGAATGACGACGAACACGTCGGCCAGTCGAAATTTGTGATTACTGACGATGCCATCAAAACTGTGCGTGATTTTATCAAAATGCAGCCAAAATCATCATTGGAATTGATGGAAATGGAATTGAACATCTCCAAAACATCAATTGATCGCATTTTAACCGAACATTTGGGTCTCCGTAAAGTGTGTTCTCGCTTCATTCCGCACACTTTAACCGACGACCAAAAAGCGCAGAGAATTGAGCACGCAAAAGACATCGTTCGGGAAGCCAGACGTGATCCAAATTTCTTGTTCAACATCGTAACCGGTGACGAAACGTGGTGCTTTCAATATGATCCCGAAACAAAGCGTCAAAGTGCCGAATGGAAGCACCCAGATGAGCCAAATCCGAAAAAAACCCGCCGTGAGAAGTCAAAAATCAAAACTCATCTCATTTGTTTCTACGATTCAAAGGGAATAATTCATCGAGAGTTTGTTCCACCGGGAAAAACAATTAACGCTTTGTTTTATGTTGAAGTTTTGAAGCGTTTGGTGCATCGCATTCGTCGTATTCGGCCAGAATATCGCGAGGAAGGAAGTTGGCGTTTATTGCATGATAATGCACCGGCTCACAGAGCCCTAGGTACGACCGATTATTTGACCAAAAATCGCATTTTTACCATCAATCATTCACCGTATTCGCCTGATATGGCTCCCTGTGACTTCTACTTATTCGGTCAGTTGCATTTGCCGATGAAAGGAAACCGTTATAAGGACGTTGGGGACATCCAAAAGGCTTGTACCAACATTCTGAAGGCGATGCCGGCCGATGACCTAAAACACTCATTCCAAATGCTTTTGGACCGTGCAAAACGTTGTATCGAAGCAGAAGGAGAGTATTTTGAATAAATAAAAAGAATTATACAAAAATAATCATCCGTTTTCTTTATTTTATAAAAGTCCTGTTTACTTTGGGTTGCACCTTGTATATTCATGTGTTTTGTTCTGTACAATTTTAGTTGTTACTTGCTATGTCATTATTTCCTAAAAATTTCTTAAGATTATTGTTATGTAATGTCTTATGCTTACCATTTATATCTAGTGTGGAGTTTACTCCATTTCTACTTATAATCTTGTACGGTCCGTGGTAAGGACTTTGTAGTTTCTTACTTGATTCTAATTTAACAAAAACTAAGTCTCCTATTTCTAATTCTGGTTTATTTGTGTTCTTATTGTAATTAATCTGTCTCTTATCTTTAGCTATATCTATCATATTCCTAGCCTTATCTATGGATGTTTTCAGCCTAACTTTTATTTCGTTGGCGTAGTTGTCAAAGTCAGAAATTTTTTCGTGTTTGTTTGTTGTGTCACTTGGTAGTGACGGTAATTTTCCAAAGACTAACTCATATGGGGAGTACTGCGTTTCGACATGTGGTGTCGTATTATACGCGAAAGTGAAATATGGTACCCATTTGTCCCATTCATGTTCGGTTGTAAATGCTAGTAAGTATTCATGCAGTGTTCTGTGGTTACGTTCGAGTGAACCGATAGTTTGATGATGGTAGGGTGTCGAAAAAATTTGTCGCACGTCAAGTAATTGGCATATGTTGTGCATTAGCTTATTTGTGAACTCGGTGCCTCGGTCGGATTTCATCGTTTTAAAACAACCGTACTTGAGAATGAACTGTTCTACAAGAGTTTTTGCTGTCGTTCGTGCGTCCTTGGTTTCCATCGGGTGTGCAATAATAAATTTTGTTAAATCGCATTGCATTGTGAGTATGTAGCGGAATCCATTTGATATTCTTAATGGTCCGACTGTGTCAATGGTAATGGTTTCAAAGCTTGTTGCTGGCGTGTCTGTTTTGACCAGTTCTTCTTTAGTGTGCCTAATTGTTTTATTCTTGCAGCAGGTCAGGCAATTGTTGACGAACTCTTTTACCATTTGTCTCATGTTCTTCCATGTGTATCGTTGTTTTAATTTTAGGATCGTCTTTCGAATTCCTAAGTGTCCGGCTGTGCTGGCGTTGTGATATTCGTCAATTAGTTTGTACTGACGTACATTTGCTTTGAACATTTCGTGGAGCGTTGTATATAAGTATTTTTGTAGGCGAGCATTTGTTTTTATTTATTTCGTTGTATCTTTCCTTGAATGCATTCATTGTTATATTTTCAAACTTAAAATTTTCTCTGCAAAGGGCTAGCTCCTTTATATGCAGGTTCTTTAGTGAACTGTGTAGTTTCTCCAACATTGAATCTAGATTCAAAGGGTCATCGCTACAAGTCACGTGCACTTCATAATTGTCAATATGTATCATCGGCCGATGCTTTTCTTTTATTTCAAAATTTAATCTTCTCATGTTCTTCACGTCGTTCATAGAGGTACATTCCCATATGTAGAGTTGCGCAGGCTCTTGAGATATGTCCTTCCTATTATCGCGTGTCTTGGTACCATAAATATTTTCTTTTTCTTCATTGTGCATGCTTTTTTCTTTTGCTCTTGATGTTGCTGCCTTGCTCCTTGTAATTGCCAGTATTTCCATTTGTTTGCCGTCATTTATGTCATTTTCCTGCGTTGGAATCATTGCCTTTAGTGTGTCGCTGTCGATATTTATGCGAGATAAAGCATCTGCATTTGTGTTGATTTTTCCTTGTTTGTATATGATTTCAAAGTCGTAATCAGATAAGTCTAGTCTGATTCTTGTCATTTTCGATGATGGAGATGGAGATACTAGTGGTCTGTGGTCTGTAACTACGATGAATTTTCTTCCGTAGAGGTACGGTCTGAAGTAGTTTATTCCCCAATGTATTGCTAAAAGTTCCTTTTCTATTATAGGTTTATTGATATCGTGTTTCTGTAGTGATTTGCTTGCATATGAAATGGGAAGGTCATGTCCAATTTCTCCTTGGGATAATACTGCTCCTAAGGCGAAGTCTGAAGCGTCTGTTGTTAATATGAAGGTTTTGTTAAAATCCGGATATTGGTATGTTTGTTAACTTCTGTTTTAGTGTTTCGAAAGCTGTCTTGCACTCGTTTGACCAAATGAAAGGCGTTCCTTTCTTAAGGAGAGAGTTAAGACATTTTACTATTGATGCGAATTCTGGTATGAAGCGTCTGTAGTAGTTGCAAAATGCTACAAAACGACGTACTTCATCAGCATTCGTTGGTGTTGGGTATTTTAGTACTGCTTCGCATTTTGTTGGATCTGTTCTGATGCCTTTATCTGTGATTAAATGTCCTAAGTAGATGACTTCTGGTTTTAGAAATTGGCATTTGCTTGCATTTAGTTTTAAGTTGTATTGTTGTAGTCGGTCGAAGACTTTAATCAGATTTTCGTTGTGGTGTTTTAATGAACATCCAAATACTATTATATCGTCAACATAGAGAAATGCTTCTGAGCTAAGTCGACTTAGTGCTAGAGTAAGCATGCGTTGAAAACTGTTTGAGGATATTTTGAGTCCAAATGGTAATCTTTTGAATTGATAGTGTCCATCTTGTGTGGAAAATGCTGTGGGTGGTCTTGAATCTTGGTCTAATGGTATTTGATGGAAAGAGCTTGTCATGTCTAAAGTTCAGAAGTATTTTGCTCTGCCAAGTATATCAAGAACATCTTCTAGTCGTGTGAGCGGGAATTTATCATTGATTATTTTGTCGTTCAGTTTTCTGTAATCTACGACTAATCGCCATTTTTTTGTATTGTCATCGCTTTTCTTTGGTACTAGTAATAGTGGTGCGTTGTATGGGCTAGTTGATGGTTCTATGATATCGCTGTCTATTAATTTTTGTACTTGGTTCTTTATCTCTTCCTGCTGTGTTTGCGGTAATCTGTAGTTTTTTATGTATACGGGAGTTGAGTCTTCTAGGTTAAGTTGTGGAGTGTAGAAATTGTTTGTTGTAATTTCTTCTCCTTCCAAGTGGAAAACTGTTTGATATTTTCGGAAGATGGTTTTAAGCTCTGCTTCTGTTTGTTCGTCTAGGTTGTCTAGTTTGAATGTTGATATTAGTTTTCTGAATCGTTCATTGTTGGGACTTTTGGTGTTGTAGTTTGTTTTCATTATTGTATAACTAGACAAGTTTTCTATTTTTGGTCGGATGTTTTTTACGGTTATTGTTTCATCTGTTGTATTGATTACACAGGGCAACAAATTTCGACTTTTGGTCGGCTTTTCTGGGTTTGAGATCAGTTCTAGGGTAATTAGGGACCGCTGATTTCGAATCCGCAAACCGTTTTGAAAACTTAGTTTTCGTTTTCGCAAAAAATGGGCGTGTCACTTTCTCGGATTTTCCCTGACTTTTTTCACGTTTGGTATTGTAATTTCTAGATCAATAAACCGGTTGACATTATTTTCACCTCGTTGTATTACCAACACCGCAAGGTTTCATTTCCGATGCAATTTATTTTTATAGGTTTTAAAATTCCGCGGCAATAAGACCTCAAAGTCGGAAAATATGGAATTTCAAGGCGTTTTCTTTGATGTTAAAAAACAAACACATTTTTCGTAAATCAATTATCGAGTTATGTATAACAAGAAAGCGGAAACATCAAGTAATGCAACACAGCCAAATTTTTTGGCGTGAGTCCCATTCTCATCGAAATAATAGCAAAAATGTACCAAAGTAATTTTCAACAGCTTTCCGTTTTTTTCCTTTAAAAAGTAAGAGCCTCAAAATATGCAAAGTTTTTAATTTTGTTTTGTTTGAAGCAATTAAAAATTTTGTTGTTTTTCACTTGTATTCCAGACAGTGAATGGAATATATAAAAGAGCATATTTTGAGGCCCTTAATTTTTTAAGGAAGTAGTATCAAAAATTATGAAAATGACTATGGTACATTTTTGCTATTATTTCGATGAGAATGGGACTCACGCCAAAAAATTTGGCTGTGTTGTATAATTTCATGTTTCCGCTTTCTTGTTATACATAACTCGATAGTTGATTTACGAAAAATGTGTTTGTTTTTTAACATCAAAGAAAACGCCTTGAAATTCCATATTTTCCGACTTTGAGGTCCAATTGCCGCGGAATTTTAAAACCTATAAAAATAAATTGCATCGGAAATGAAACCGTGAGGTGTTGTAAATGCCACAAAGTGAAAATCATGTCAACCGGTTTATTGGTTTTGAAATTACAATCCCAAACGTGAAAAAAGTCAGGGAAAATCCGAAAAAGTGACACGCCCATTTTTTGCGAAAACGGAAACTAAGTTTTCAAAACGGTTTGCGGATTCGAAATCAGCGGTCCCTAATTACCCTAGAACTGATGTCAGAACCAGAAAAGCCATTTTGCTGTTGATCAGTGTTATTTTTACGTGACATTTGCCTTTTGCTGGTGCGATGGAATTTGCCAAAAATACTCCGTTTGCAAGTTCTTGGTTTAGTATTACACTGTCTTCTTGAATATTTATGTTAATCGGTAATATTACTTCACACCTTGGCGGTATTGTGTGTGAGGTGTGTGGTGGTGGTTTGGTTGTTATAGGAAATATGTGTTCTTCTTCATTTATTATCATTGTTAGTGTGAGGGTTTCGTAGTCTATTTTGCACATGTATTTGAGTAGAAAGTCTCTTCCGTTGATTCCATTTGTTACGATTGGGAAATCTTCATTGACCATGTGGAAGTTCAATTCTGTTTTGGGTTTTCGTAGTGGGAATGTCAGTTTTAATGTTCCCAGTGAGTCTATTTTTTGTGTGGAAATTCCTGTTTGTTTACATGTGTTTTCTGTGTTGATCTCAAGGTTGTCATCGTTATTTGTTTTACAAAGTGATATGTCTGCTCCGGTATCAATGAGGAATGTTAAAGGCTTATTAAATTGGTTGCATTTCAGTGTGACGTAGTTTGTTAGATTCTCTGATATTAGGTAGATTCTTTGTTCATTTGTTACTGCTCCCCCGGAGGAATGTGATTGCCTTCCTCCGGGTCGCCCGAGTTTTCCTGAATATGAGTGTAGGGCGACCATGGTTGTTGAAATTTTGGTTTCGGTTTGAATTGTTGTTGTACCTAGGGTATTGGTTGAAGTTTCTGTTGTTTTGGTTATAGTTCCTTTGGTTTTGATTTCTGTTATTGAAATTTGTGTTGGCAGTGTGATTGTTTGGTCTGCCGTTGTTGTATGCGTTGCGAGAATTCGTTTGATAGTTGTACTGATTGTTTCTGGGGTTGTAGTTAGCTTGTTGGCTGTTGTTTCTGTAGTTGTTGTTGTTGTTTCTAACATTGTTGTTATTTTGGTATCTGTTGTTGTCTTGTTGGTTAAAATTTCTGTAGTTTGCTCTATTTTGGTTGCTATTTCGATTGTTGCTGTTCCTGTTGATAAACATCACTCTTGCCTGGGTTTGTTTGTTGTCCTTTTCCAGTTCTAACGCCAATTCGACTGCTTGGTTAAAAGTTTTTGGCATTGCTGCAAAAATTGTTTGTTTGTATTCGCTGTTTAGTCCGTTTTTGAAGACTGTTAAGCTATATTGTTCGTTTATTTTTGTAATGACTTTTCGCTCTAAGGTGGTTGTGTCGGAACCGGCTTGGATAGTTTGTAACTTGTTTAATTCTGCAATCAAGTTTAGTATTTTGTTTTTGTATGTATTGATATCAAGGTTTCTTTGGGTTAGGCAGGATAGTTGGTTTTGAATTTGAGGCACTGTAGCTGTGCTCTTGTATCGTTCATTTAGTAACTTTGTCAATTCCTCAAGTGTGGTTGGAATATTATTGCCGAGTGCTGTTCTCACTGTCAGACTTAATTTGGCGTAGAATATGAATTCTAGAAGCTCTGTTTTGCCACTCGTGTCAAGTTTCTTGTTAATTAGTTCTGCTATTTTAGTGAAAGTATCCAGCTCTTTGAAATTCCCTGTGAAGTTCGGGATGGCTTTCATAGCCGTTTCGATACTAAATGCTGCCATTGTGATTGGCGGATGTTGTACTTTTGTATTGTTATGAGTTTGTTTCTGTTTAAGTATTTGTATGGTGTTTTCGTACGTATTGTTGAAGGCAATTTTTATGCCAGCTATGTAGTCGTTATCTGTGTGTTCAGTTATTAGTTCTTCAAACCGTTGTTTTAAAGCGAATACGGCTTGTTGTTTTGTCGTTAATGTCTCCTGAGTGTATTTTCTGTTCGGTGTTTTTCTCAAGTTTGTTAGTATTCTATTTAGTTCGTAAAAAATGTCCTCCATTTAGAATCGGAGATTAAACATGTTGAGCATGGAGGAGTTGTAGGATTCTTAACGTCCTCTAATGTCGGTGTCCGTGGCATTCCTATTGTCTTCCAGAGTTTTGTTAGAAATTCTAATTTTTTCTGATCGTCAGTTTCTTTGTGCCTGAGTACTTTTTGTTTCTTGTGTCTTCTGTCCATATTCATAAACTTTGTTTTTTTTTTTTCTTTTTTTTTTGCGATAATGTTTCTTAGAAATAATTGTTGTTTTTGTCTATAAAATTTTGTTTATTTTTATTTTCTTAAACCTGTGTTACATGTGTACTCCTAGTATGTTTTCTTATATAGTTCTTATAATAAGCATTAATTTGTATGAACACTAGTATTAATACTACAATACTTAGAATATATGTTAAATTCTTATTTTCTATTGCTGCTGATGTTGCCTGTGCCGCGGTCGCGGCGTTATTGTTAGAGACAATAACCTCCTCCTTGGTTTGTTTGGAGCCCATTAGTGTAAGCTCTTTATTTGTTCGATTAGTCTATGTTTTAAATCTCTGTCTGTTGCAATTTGTATAAAATTGCCTTTTCCTTCCTTGCTGCAACTTTTCTTCCGGCTCTGGGACGTCGTTGTTTTGGTGCTGGTGGGGCCTCCACTGCTTTGGGTTTTCTTCTTGCCTTATATTCCTCGATGCTGATGGCCCTCGGCCCGGCTGATTTTGGCGTTGGTGTGTATTTGGGTGCTTCAGTAGTCGTCGGTATGACGCTCTCAGGTGTGTATTCGTTTTCTTCTGCGACGCGGACCCACTTCTCGAAAGCTGCGTCGATTTCCTCCTGAGTGGTCATTCCAGGATGGTGGAATTTGTCTTTGAATTTCGGATGAATTCGAGGTTTTTGGTTGGCAGGATTGTAGAATCGGCGGTTTTATTGTGGGGCTTTTTTTGTTGGTTGTTTCAGAAGATGTGGTCGTTGGGCAGGATCGCCATGTGGTGTATAAGTATTGTGCCTAGGTGTATTTTCTCTGATCGCAAAACTCGGATAACGGTCGTCGTCAGTGGTACGGGTTGACCTATTGAAGCGGCGGGTCGCGCCAATTCTGGTATGGCTAGGGAGCCTATGTGTCTTCTTGTCAATGAAATGCACAAGTTGTCTCTTGTCAAGAAGCTAATTTTATTTTGGAAAAATAAGGTCTTATATACTAAAAAACATAACTGTTATACCGCTGAGCATTTCCAATGCTCCGCCCGATTTTCCAGTGCCGCGGAAGTGTGACCAATCAGTGTCACGGGACCCTTTTGGTCGATTCAGCACTTTTCCTCAAGTGCTATTGCCCTGCGGTAGGTGACATCACACAGAGTGCCGATCAGTGCATGTTCCATATGTGGGACACTGCACTGCGGTCAGTCGTGTCGGATGGCACGCCGCTGGCTTAGCCACTTGAGTGTCGCTTGTGTCGTGCGCGCGGTGCTATTTGACACTTTGGCACATTTGTGCTCGAGTGTAGCATGAGTTATTACGGTTGGCATAAGTGGCTACGTGGTACCACTACACACTGCCGCATATCAATGGGCTTCTTAGTAGATTGAAAGACACACATTACATCAGTGGCATTGACTTGAAGGATGCATTTTTTCAAATAAAGCTGTCCGAATCGTCGAAGGAAAAGACTGCTTTTGCTGTACCCGGTAGACCACTCTACCATTTTAAAGTTATGCCGTTTGCGCTATGTAATGGTCCACAAACCATGAGCCGCCTTATGGATAAGGTTATTCCCTCACGATTACAGGAAAACGTTTTCATCTACTTGGACGACTTGTTGGTCTGCAGTGCAGATTTTGAGGCACATCTTAAGCTGTTGTCTGAAGTAGCTAAATGTCTTAAGGAAGCGAAGTTAACAATAAACGTAGCCAAAAGCAAGTTTTGCCAAAAAGAGATAAAGTATCTAGGATATCGAATCGGGTGTGGTTGTCTTAAAGTAGATCCGGAGAAGGTAGATGCAATCCAAAATTTTCCTGTTCCGAAAAGCCCTCGACAGTTGCGTAGATTCATTGGGATGGCCAATTGGTATAGAGCCTTTGTTAGTAACTTTTCTGATCTTTCCGGTCCATTGACAGATTGCCTGCGCAAGTCGGTAAAACCTTTTTCGTTAACAGCTGAAGCAATTGATTCTTTCGAAAAGCTTAAAAACGCACTTTCCTCTGCACCTGTTCTGGCGCAGCCGGACTTCAAACGCGAATTTATTATGCAATGCGATGCGTCAAAGGTAGGTGTAGGAGGGGTTTTGTATCAAATCGACAACCAAGGGATGGAGCGTCCCATATCTTTTGTCTCACAGAAGTTGAACTCGGCGCAGCGAAACTATACAGTCACTGAGTTGGAGTGCATGGCAGCCGTAGTATGCGTTCAGAAATTTCGCGAAATTTTCGAATTATTGAAGGGTTACCATTTCGTATTATTACCGATCATTCAAGTCTAAAATGGCTAATGACGCAGAAAGACTTGAGCGGACGTCTAGCCAGGTGGAGTCTAAAACTTCAACGTTTTGACTTTGTGATAGAACATCGTAAAGGTTCGCTGAACGTTGTGCCAGATGCTCTTTCGCGCTTTGATGTTGACGCTTTGCAATTGGATGAGATTGGTTTCGAGGTTGACTACTCCTCCCCTGAATTCGACAGTCAAGAATATGAGCAACTTCGAAGCACGGTATCTGAAAATAAAGATGTTCTTCCGGACGTTTGTATTTCCGACAACTTCATCTACAAACGAGTTCGATTCAGGCAGGGTGTAGAAGACGAGGAAGACAACTTGTGGCGACTATGGATTCCTAGTTCGTTGACCCTCTCAATCATCAAGAACTCTGCAAACAGCTGTCACGGTGGGCATGCGAAAACGTTAGCGAGAATCCGACAGAAGTATTTCTGGCCGTCTATGTCACGCGATGTTAGGAATTATATTCAAAACTGTGACGAATGCAAATGTATTAAGGCTCCAAACCACCAGTTGAGACCTCCTATGGGTAGCGCATTCGTGAGCGATAGGCCGTTTTAAAGGATTTATTGTGATTTTCTGGGTCCCTATACCGCTTCGAAAGCAAAGAACCTGTATCTATTTATCGCGCTCGATCATTTCACCAAATATATTTTCCTCAAGCCAATGCGAAATGTAACTACGACCAATGTAATCAGCTTTTTCCAAACTGAAATGTTCCCAGCATTTGGGGTACCACAGTTCGTGCATAGCGATAATGGAAAACAATTTATTTCAAAGGAAATGACTCAGTTTTTCAACAGTCTTGGAATCACTCATGTGAAGACGGGGTTTTATTCACCGCAAGCGAATGCGTCCGAAAGAGCAAACCGTGAAATAATTACGAAACTCCGATGGTTTTTGAAAAACGATAACGATCATTCAAATTGGGATCGGCATATTCCGCAAATTCTGTCTATTTTGAGGAGTGATTATCACGCCTCGATCAAGTGTTCGCCATATTTCGCTGCATTTGGACAGAATATGGTTCAGCACGCGTCGACGTACAACGTTCTTGAAAAGCTTAATTGCTTGAAAGATGGCATTGTCGAAGTTTTGACCAGCGCAGATACGCTAAGCAAAATTCGTGAGCAAATAAGTTTGAACATGAAAGATGCCCATGAAAAGGCAGCACGAGCCTATGATACTCGTTCACGACCTGTGAGTTACCGTGAAGGTCAAGAAGTTTTCCGCAGAAATTTCACTTTAAGCAACTTTAAACAAGGCATTAATTCTAAATTCTTAGCCAAATTCGTAAAAGCCAGAGTTCGCAAGAAAGTAGGAAAATTACTATACGATATTGAAGACCTTAATGGGAACTTCGTCGGACGGTTCCACGCTTCAAATATTCGTCCATAAACAGTTCGTTTTGCCCGGCTAGCTCAGTCGGTAGAGCATGAAATTCTTAATCTCAGGGTCGTGGGTCGAGCCACACGTTAGTACCTTCATTCGACAGTCTTTGAAATCCTTCTTTCGATTTGTTCTAGCGCTAGATCTTAGAACAAAACCGCCCTGTAATGGATTTCCTTTTTTGCGATTGCCCAAAATAGCTCAAGGTAACCCTGACATGCTTGTAGGGCTACATGCTTGAATACCCAAAATCCATTGCCCTGCATGCTTCTCGATTCGCTGAATAAACTGTAAAGTGCGAATAGGTGACACAGAGAAATAGGATTAGCGTTAGATTATGAGGTGACTTCTGCGCGGCGTACGTGACTCAAGTTCAGCGAGTTGCAAGAAGGTTAGCGAACAGTAAGCACGTTAGTGAGGCAGTGGAAAGTGTCGGAAAAATTCGCTAGAAGCATCTTGTCGTTTACCGTGTCCGTTTAATTCCCCCCCGGTAGTACCGGCAAATATTTCGTCGGGAGGCGGATTGAGCAGTTAACTCGAAAAGTTTATGCCGACCTCGCCAGTCGCCATCACCGTTCTTGTTTTGTGCGGTTGGTTAGCTTGGCAGTTTCGTCCATATTCGCTGTGCGCGTGCGTATCCTCGTTGTAGCTGTTCGCTGCTGCGCAGCTGGTGTATTCTGTCCGTGAATAGCCAGACTAACTTCTTCCACATCTCTCTGGACGCAATCATTTAGCGAAGCGGTATCGAGAGAAGCAATCGCCAAGGATTCGGCGGCCAAGAATTCCTCCAGCTGGATTAAACATATATTATTTTGTCTTCTTCCTCTCCTCGTTCTGGGTAAGAGCAAATGGGACTAAAGTAGCATAGCAAATGAAGTAGCTAAGCCTTTGATTCATTTCTAGCGGGAGCACATGAACCACGTTTCCGGTGACAAGTCCGCGTGGCAAAGTCCAGCGGCAGCCAGACGACTAACCTCTTTTTGGACTTCTTCTGCGCTGCCAAGTCCAACAACTGCGAGTAGCAGCTATATCAGCCTCATGGGGGCGACCTAACCTCTGACCAAACACATTTTTCTTCCAATCATCACGCATGGTGTTACTTGGCGAAGCGGATCCTCTGAACGCGCAGCGGCGCTGTCTGTTTCCTCAGATCTTGCTCCGGTCATTCCTTTATTGTAAAAACTCTTAACAATTTTTTTTTACATTATTCTCAAAATGTCTTTAAAGCTTTTCTAGTAATTTTCCAAAAACTTCAATAACTAAATATCTATCTTACTATATATTATATAAAAGAAAATAATTTTTAAATTGTCTTAATTATTAACAGTTTTCTGCAAATGTAAACTTTAAATGAGATTTGCAAAAAATTAAAAATTTGCTAACTATTGATACTTAAGTGAATCCCTCCCCAAATCAGTTAAACCCGCAGCAAGCAATGTAGCGCACACCGACTTCGTTTGGCCAATCGAGTTCACCGGTGGACTACACAATGTAAGTCACTCCCTCCAAAAAAACAAATAAAATTTATAAATATAAATTTATGTATAATCATTAACAATCTCATTATTAGCTCAGTAAAAGTTTCCTATTTAAAATCCTTATAATTTGTTAAATACCCTGTATGCAGTGTAAGCAATAGTCAGCTGCCCTCATGCATTCCAGGCATACACACTCACGCCCATAAATTCCACTCAATCATAATTTCTCTTTCACTGAGTGCAAAATGAATGCGTGCGCAATTTAAGATATATTATTGTCCTAATTTTCGGAATGCATATACATAAGTACGAATTGAATTTGAATAATGTTTATCTTAAAATGATTTGTTAAATAAAGCCCCACTGAAGGGAATACTACAGGAGGTCATGTGCGATGTAACTTGAGAAGGGTGTAATCAGTAGATAGGGGCAATCTAAAAATACGAGTGCGTGGATTGCCATGGCGTCGGATCTTCTTATGAGAATCCGGGGGGTGGGAAAACTGCACTCCCTGTGAAAACACCAAACAGGTCCTGAGGGTGGCTAAATAGGAGCAAACTATCGCTGTTACCTTTTTTGTTTTGAATTTTTGATTCGGTCTGTTTCGGCTTTTTACATCTTTAATATGGCATGAGATTTTTTTTCTACTGTTGCGTTAGTCGAGGAGTGAATGCAAGGACCACGCCCAGCCGAACTAGCTAGCCGATGACCGTTATCATGCCGCCGTCGCATTCACAAATCGGCCAGACCATACGCAGTCCACCGCGAGCGCTACAATAGAATGGCGCGAAACGTGGGGTCAGTTGGTCCTTTTGTCAACACCACGCAACATCTATCTAATCGTAAATGTGTTGTTGTGGTTGATAATGTATCTTCCTAGCCTTTTATTGCTTCTTCTGGTAGTATTTTAGGTCCCCTTTTCTTTGTTATTTTTTTTTATCTTATTTCAAGTTGCTTCACCAATTCTAACTTTCTGCTATATGCTGATGACTTAAAGATCTACACTTCCATTAGGAATGACTAAAACGCGGCTTTTCTCCCATCGGATTTTCAAAAGGTCACCGAGTGGTGTCGTGTCAACCGTTTTCGTTAAACATCAATGTGTTTTCATATGTAATTTTCTAAGTCTCGTGCTCCTATTCCTACTTGTTATTGTATCTGTAATACTTGTCTCAAAGCCATTACTGAGGTGTCTACTTCGACTCCATATTTTTGTTTCACAAGCACCTAAGCTACACAATTGCTAAATCTTATGCCATGCTTGGTTTCATCCGCCGTTTCAGTTCGGACTTTACTGATCCATATACAATAAAACTACTTTACATTTCCCTGGTTCGCTCAAAATTAGAATATGCGGTCTTTATTTGGAGGCCCTTCTATGTGTTCCACATAAAACGATTAAAACGCATTCAAAAGGCTTTTCTTCGGTTTGCTCTTCGTTCCCTATACTTCGAAAATCCCACTCCCTCTTATAGATCACGATGCATGCTCATCGATTTGCGCAACAGCAGAAGATCATTCTTTGAATAATGTTTATCTTTGAATTAATTCGTGGCGCTATTGACTCATCGTGCCTACTTCAGCGTATAAACTTTTTAGCTCCGTTGAGAACTCTACGAAGTCAAGATCTCTTTCTCATTCCACTTTGTAAAACAAACTATTCTGTTAATGCCCCAATTTTGCGAGCTTTGACTGAGGCTAACTTATTACCAAATTCTTTAGATTTTTCACTATCTAAAAACGTTTTTAGGAATTTGCTGAAAAGGCTTATAATATAAGTATTTAATTAACACTATTTTACTGTAGTTAGTCTGTATGAATTGTTACCTAATTCTAGGCTATTTTTTAATAAATAAATATAAATAAATATTGTAACGATAAGACAGTCTATCGCTGTGCAAAGCAACCCTGTCGCAACGCGCCGTGCTATAATTTAATCTGGCAACGACGGCCGCGATAATAAGGGAAACTTTTAGTCCAACCTGGCAATGATGGCAATTTTTAGTCCCACCTGGCAATGATGGAAACTTCTGGTCCAACCTGGCAATGATGGAAACTTCTGGTCCAACCTGGCAATGATGGAAACTTCTAGTCTAACCTGGCAATGATGGTCGCGATCATCATGGAAACCGTTAGTCCACTCCGGAATGTGCGAGAACGATCTGCGCGATGGCCGGACAGGTATAAAAGGCAGCCGGGTGCGGCGCAGCGAGTCAGTCTGATTTTGACTAGCGGAGTTGCCACGCGGAATAATTAAGCGAATATTTAAGTGTAAAGACAGGGAAGTGTAAACCTGTGAAATAAAGTGACTGTTGGTTTTGATTGACTGCGTTCGAGGAACTAAGTGTGTTTGTTTATTTCAAATTGCACAATCCAGTGATTCGTACTAGCCCACTAGAACTGGTATTTTCGTAACAATATATTAGATATTTATATGTCCATTGATTGTACTGTAAATTTCAATACGAGAAAACTTTTCAGTTTAAAATAAAAACTCACTACAAAGGCGCTCTACGTATAATAATAAAAAAAAATAATGGATATTGTGAAACATATTAAGCCGCTCTCTGGGCAGTCTGACTGGGCTATATGGAGGAAGAAAATTCGTGATTTGTTAGATTAGCACGAAGGAGCTTTGGACTTCATCGATAAGAAACTGGTCAGGCCGCAGCCTTTGGGACAGGACGTTACGGAAGGTGAAGCTAAGCAGAACAAGGAGCAGTTCGATCTGTACCGCAAAACGAATAACTATGCGAAATCAATGATTACGAGCTCAATCACTGAGGAGGTATATCAGAAGGTCATGGAGAAGGAGACAGCACATGATAGCTGTTGGGGCATCAAAAAAGCAGTTCCAGGCAACAGAAAAGGCGAAAGATCAGTTATTTTAGATATGCACTGATTTCTTCGCGTTTAGTTGGAACTTGGGACAGGATTCAATACACATTGCATTGCTAAGGAGCTTTTGGAATGAAGTCAGCAATGATGTTGTTCTAAAAAGAGAAGAGAAGTTGCGAATTTTTGGACAATCGAGCGAGCTACAGTTCGATAAAAAAACGTGCTAGCTGCAAAGGGTGAGAAGTCAGCAGAGAATCCAACCAAATATACATCGAAGCGAGAAGGCCCCTGCAATATTGCGAAATGAAAGGTCATTGGGTCCGTGAATGCAGAAAATGGATATCAGATGGACGGCCAAGTAAGAATAAAGGAGCCAGGCAGGTTACGTGGGATGTTAATTGTTCGCTGATTTAGATTTGCAACGAAGCATGCACCACTGAGGTGAGTCCTGGTGATTGGTAGATAGATAATGGTGCAACAAAACACATCACAAAGATTGCACATTTGTTCATCAATTATGAAAAGTTTGATGTTCCATCAATCAGGCGAAAACATAAAACATCTGAACAGAGCTGTTTGGTGGCTCTTAACTTTACCTTTGCTGGTTTCGCGTTAGCTACAACAAGTCTTTTGGATACTTTTCACTTTGGCCTTTTTTACTCTTCTTTTGCTTACTGATTTTCACCTTTGATGCTGGAGCCACCGTTTTATCACCGCTAATCTTGGTACCAGCCGCTAACGTCGACTTTCTGGTCACACCTCTAGCCGCTGCGCTTTTTGTTTGCCATTTGAGATGCGCTGATGCATGCAACCAATCAGCTCACCGCCGCTGGCCTTGAACAATTCTGCTGGTAGTCCGTCCGGCCTTGCAGCTTTATTGTTCTTGAGTCGCTCGATAGCGACCCAGACCTCGTCATAGCTGGACGGTGGCCATCGTCGTGTCATAAGGCCACCTGATTATCCCTTGCTCAATCCACCCGCAATCAGAATGATCACATTGTGATTGATGGAAGGTAACGTGTGGGGAATGAAATACGAACAAATTTTAAATGTCAGTAATAAACTGTTACATACAAGTTATTTGATTTGGTTACAGTTTATTAAATAGCTTTGACACTTCAGTTAATTTACAAAAAAAATTTACTCCATTGCGGCTCGCTTTCCGTATATTCTGAGGAACTTTCTTCATTGACCTCTGAATTCCATTTGTATTAATGTTCTTTAGCACTTTACGGATTTTATAAATCAAGCAATCCACATTTTTGGCGCGATATCTGTTGGCATATACCTTTCTTTTCAAGTTTGCCTAAAAAAGTTTCGATTGGTCTTAATTGTGAAACATTTGGGGGTTAAACTCCTTCGGTACAAATTCAATTTTGCGCTTATTAAAATTGTTTAATGTTACTTTAGCGTAATGTGACGACGCTAAATCGGGCCAAAATATAATTTGTTCACGTCGATGATGTTTTTTGATGAATTTTTGGAGTGCTGGCAAATATTTGTCCATGTAAGTTTGCGCACTTACAGCCAAACCTCTTTTAAAAAATATTGGCTCACTGATACCGCGCTCGCTGATAGCCAGCCATAATAGAACCTTCCCTGGAAGCTATGTTTTTGCAATATGCTTTTCTTTTTCAGGCGCTTTGTGGTCAGAAGACTCAAAATAATATTTTGGTACCCATTGATTCCCCTCAATCGTAAAATATGACTCATCATCCATCACACAGATGTGTGGTGAACCGCACGAAAAAAATTTTTTTAAAAATCGGCGTTGCTGGGTTTTGATAACTGCTGCTTGCTTGTTGGTAACAGCTGGAACTTTTTTTTTTCAATTTGCGCTTTATGTCTATTTTCGGCGTATTTCCTGATATTTTTTTTGTCTACATCGTACTTCCTTGCCAATTGTCCGTAGGATTAAGCACTTCGCCCAACGATATCAATTCTCAAATAGGAACGCACTTCAATGTCCTGTAAAGAGTCCTTTTTTCACCGATCCTTTTTTCTTTCAATGCTTATTTTATTCTCGAGCAACTAAATCGTCTTATAGATGAAGGTTTTTTTGAATCCTATCTTTTTAAAGTGGTGAAAAGCTTCATTCTTTTTCGTAGTGAGATTTTCTTCACAAAATTTCCAAATCAGTTGCCGACGTTGTAGTTCTGTAAGCATCATTTTACCAAGATAAATGCCCAAAAAATGGATTTGTGGTACTTATTGGTTAAAGATAATTATTGTTTAAATTTTTGCACATATATTTTTTTTGAGAGTTGTATACCTTGTTTTCTATGCTAACTTTTTTATTTGTTCGTATTTCATTCCCCACACGTTATACTTTTAGCATTCTAGATGTGCCCACGTTTCGAGGATCGAACATCGACTCGGACCACTACACTACTACTACTACTTGTTGCATCCAAAGTACGAGTACGTATGCGTCTTTGCGCACCGAAGACCGCACAGCCTAGTTTGCAAAGAAAGCTGAACGTCAGTAAGCTCCGATCACAAGGAATAGCCGAAGCCTATTCCGCTCAACTTTCCAACCAGCTCGGTCGCTCCCCCTCTCCATCTGATGACATCGGCGGGTTATGGGCTCACCTATCCCACTCTATGCGCGCTGCCGCAAGAAACCAATGATACGACGAAGAGTGCCGCGCAGCCACTGCAGCGAAGAATGCTGCCTACAAGAAGACCATGCAGTCGGCTGCTGTGCGAGCCATACTGGAAAAATACCGGGAGGAGAGGAAGAAAGAGAGCTTTAATTTAAGAAGCAAGAAACGGGAGCAAGCAAGGCGCGAGCGTGAGGAAATCGAGGAGTGCAGGAACGACGCTCGAAAATTTTGCAGAAAGTCAAGCGTCTCTCCTACCGTTTCTGAAGACAACATTATGGATTATGTTGCTAAACATTCTGCAGTGGACAAAAATTTGCTGTCCTGTTATAAACTGGTCAAGAAAGTTGTTTCGATCTCGACGCTCAAAAAGATTAACTTTGAGCGTGATTTTAAAGCTTCCCACGCGAGTCCGAAATTCTCATCGGTTAATGCATATTGCTTTACAATAGCACCGGCTTTACCTTGCGTCTTGTATCGGAGGTGATACAATTTTTGGGCTGGAGTGAGCTGGGGGTGGTTGATGTAAACTGCCGTAAACATGTCCCGGAAGGACGGCCACTGCTCATAGCCCCCGAAGAAGGTTTCGGTATCACAAGGTGGAACTTGTAGGCAAATGTAGGGGGTATTTGCTGGTTCTAGGGGTCGAACCGGTTCCATATCCGCAGCGGGCTGGGGGGACTGAGTTTGGAGCATCTCAATGATGTCCAACATCTGAGCCATGCACAACTCGTATTGGTCTGTGCAGGCATCGATTTTTTGCCTAGCCGACTCTTTGAAACCGTCGGGCTGGCTGTTGTCTTCAGCAATGAAGACTGCGTCATGTGCGCGCATAAGCCTCTCCCATTGGGCTTGCAAATTTTTTTGCTTAATTTTGACCAGAGATTTGGTGAAATCCTCAGTGGGAGCCGATGAAAATTTTGTGCATAATTGCACGAGTCTATCGGACTCGAAAATGAATTTTGCAACACTGGGATCGATTGCTTTGGGACTAGGGAGTTTGGAGCGCGTGTTGGGTGGCTCCCGAGTGACAGGAACTGTCAAACGTGCATTGGCTGACTTTGGGTATCTGGAGGAAGGAGTCTCCATTGTGACAAGCTGGCGTTTAGGGGATCGCTCAGCGGGCATGTTAATTGGAAAAGCTCGACAAAGGGTAAAAAGTTTAAATAAATATTGTATAAATGTAGGGTATGGGAGAAATAGACGTGTAGTCTAACCGCGTTCGCGCGAACGATATTTGAGAATGGGAAGAGTTGGGAATGGGAAAATTCGTTTAAACGAATTTGTATTTTTATCGAGCAAAAAAATGGGGTTACACCCGTGTGTGTAAACGTGTAGGGATATATATATATATATATGGGAACAAACAAAATTTGTGTATGAGTATATGTATTGGGAAGGGATGTACAAATAAAACAAATGTTATATGTGTTGTCAAATGTATATACAAATTTGTCTTTATTTGTTAAAAGTGAATTTATATGTATATGATCACGTGAATCAGTGGCGTCCCCAGGGGGGGGATTAGGGGGATGGATCCCCCCCCTTGGTGGATAAATTCATTTATCCAATTTGATGTAACAATATGGAATTCTGCAAATATTTTTATTATTTGCGTTACCTGTTCTGTGATCACCCACTTAAATCCTAGTAGTAGCTCCCATGATCTGGCCGGACCATGATGTAAACAAGAGGATAGTCGAGGATTGTTGTTAAGGATATAAAAAAACCAGAAAGTGTGAACACATTGATTTGTTTTGCTTGCCTACATTTTATTTACGTAAAACGGTACAAATATACTAGAATAATTAAGTAACTAGCTAGTTTCAACTTCAATGAATTAATTTTGAAATCCAAAAAAAAGGAAAAGAAAGAAATTTTATAAATGTAAATCTGCTTCAACTGCTTGACCAATGCAATTATTGCAACGATATAATTCAGTTACATGCGTCAAAAACATTGAGATTTTACATTGGGCATTGGATTCCTTGAACTGTTGACAATGCTGAACTGCTTTGCCAAGAAAAACATGCAGAACATGCTCAACATGTTATTGTTCAGGTTGAACTGGCCGTTTTCTTTGTCGCCTTCGTCGTCGCTATCTTCACATTGAACTATTTAAACGACCATTTTTTCTATCAGTATCAGAAGCTTCGTTTTGTTCAGGGCCAAATATTACTTCTAGCAGCAAATTAATTAATATCTTAATTTTATTGCTCTTAAGCATTGGTTTCCGCTATTGCTTAGGCAATTTTTTCAGAGAAATTGTCCTCTCTGATTTTTACTCCAGTGTCGAGGTTTAAAAACCAAGTCTAATCCTCAAAACAGCCTTCCCTTCCTTCCATCTCTGCCACAGAAAACAATCCAATTGATTAAAACCGGAACGACAAGACAACAAATACTTCCTTCACATCTGGAATGTAATTGAATTGACACCAAAACACGAACATAGCCATGAGTACAATGGATAAATATTAATTTTGAATATGTTCAGACAATATTTTCCAACGAAAACAATAATTTACTAACCCAAAAGAAAATAAAAGCCAAGGCGAGAGAAAAACACTTGGATCAGGTAGATTTTGCGCCAACTAACGTATGTCACGATTACATGGGATGGCACGAAATGAGGGTTTCAAATCGAGTCAGATGGAAAAGCCTAGCTGAAGTCCTATGCTCCGTAAAGGACTGAATAAGGAACAAACGAAAAAATGTTTTAAGCCATTCCACAGTGATTCGTTCCATAGACAAAATTCAAAAAATGTATAGCCTCAGAATTTAACGATTTTGATGTCAATTGAAAGGTAAAACTCCAACTAAGAAAACCCAAAAAAATCTGTGTAAAAATTAATTAGTTTCTGTGCAAAAGCGGCTCAAAGTTGAAACTTTTTTCATAAAAAAATGTAAACACATATTTTCTGTTTTTTAGTCTATTGAGTAAAAAATATTATAAAAATACATGATTACCAAGAAGTTGCTAAAACCTTCAATATAGATTAAGAAATAATGTGGCTATTTTCGCTTTTAATATTTTCTCAAAATTTGCAAAGTTGAGGCTTTTACTTCACTTTTAATCAAAAATATTTTTCTAAATTAAAAATCTGAAAATTGGCTAAACTTAGAGGAAAATATCTTAAAAGTATGTGAAAGTATGTTCCTGGATTTTTGTATTTTAAGACTTCTTTCTTTGTCGGATAATGTAATTACATGCTTCGATATCTTCCGATTTCAGAAAATAATTCAATTTGAAAAGTGGTCTAAACACATCTTTTTTGACAAAATTTATTTCGTCGTCCCTAAAAGTATGCAATCAACATGAAAAATGAAAAAATCTGCACAAATGCGAAACATACGCCTATTATCCTCGTTTTTTGCAAAACTAAAGGGTCCTAAGACAATTTCTGTTACTCTTTGGAATTATCAATGTTGACGTTACCGATTAAATGACAAAATTTGCAAATTTAAGTCTCAGGCATTGCCAAACTACAACAGTTTAAGCAGTCAATTCAGCAGACTATGATTAACTAGTATACAAAATTTTATGAACGGACCACGGTTGTATGGAGTCGAATCACTGTGCATTCTGACAATAATTACGTGGGAAATAGCAACAAAAATTGTAACTAACTGGCAAATTTTTATGAAAATACACCATGGTCTGGCGAGGCCATGGTTTTTGTACTTAGAATGTATCAGTTGAGGATATCATGAAATATGAGATCGATAGCTTAACTACAACATTACTAAAGTGGATCCGAAGTTCGATGTGGTCTGGCCAGAACCGGATGCCTGCAGAAAGGTTAAGAATAAATGAATCCAAAAATCAGTATTGCACTTGTTCTCGCAGAATAGTTGTATTTTCAGTGTTCCCAAAAGTATCGACTATTTACCAAAGTAGTAGTCAAACACAGGCTTCATGCCAACCATGCATTAGCTGTTGAAATTTGACAAAAATGCAGGTACATTTTTTTGGTGAATTGTGTGTAAACATGGAAAACATGTTCACCTATATCATAATTAAATTTCGGAACGTCATACATTTTAATATTTTATTTTTTGGATTTATTTTACATAGCTGGTGTGTTATGCTTTTTAAAATAGGTCTTTTGAGTTTTTCGTAATTCTACTAGAAGAAGTTTTCAAAATTTCATAACTTAAAACAAACTTGAATTTTTTAGTTGGGATTTTATGACCTAAAAATACGTGTCACTTGAATTTTTCGTTTTAAGAATTTTATTTTAGTATATGTACATATGTATGCATATATGTATGTATGTGCATATGTACAATTTTATGCAACATGTATTAAAAATAATACGCAAAAATTAAAGTATAAAAATGGCGTTAAACTGAATTTTTTTGAATATCCCCCCCTTCCCGAAATCCTGGGGACGCCACTGACGTGAATAATTAGGTGTATGTGTGTATAAATATATATATTTGAGTATATGTATGTATGTGTATGTGATTCTTTTTGTTAAATGGAAAATAAATATGTATGTGTATGAGTATAAATGCCCTGTCGGAACTGAGACAACCAGTTCCCAAAATTCATTGGTCTTTCAACTGGTTTTTTGTAGTCAATTGGGCAACTAGTTGTCCAAGTGACTGTCAGCGGATGCAGAAGTCGGTGAGTTCGCGTCTAATCGTTCACGTTCTGTGTGCGCGTTCATAAGCGAGAAGAGCACATAAAAATGAGAAAAACGAAACAGAGGTGAGAGAAGCAAAAAAATACTGTTAAGGCTGATCTTGCGATTGTTCTGCTACAACAACAACGTAGAAATGTTTGCATTTTTCGAACTTTCTGTTTCCATGACACGAAGTTTGCTCGATTTGCATGTTTTATCTTGAATGATTTCAGTTAGAATTTTGCGTGGTTGCGTAAAGCAACGAACTGCAGCGGCAGCTGAAAGGTGTGTATTAATATATTTATTTATTTATTTATGTAATTATTTATTAATTCATTTATTTATTTATTTATTGCAGGCGAAGTCAGGATGTTGTATTGCATCAGGCCCCAAATAGTTCCGGCAGAAGTGTGTCAACAAGTCGAAGTTCATATTGGTTCATCTTTAAATGCACCAAAATTTTTTTTTATTCGCGATGATTTTTTGTTGTTATTTTTAAATATTTTTAAAATAAAATAATTACTTAAAAAATTTTAAAAATTTTAAAATATTTTTAAAATAAAATCATTATTTAAAAAATGCACTGTTTTATTTCCTCCATAAAAATCGAGTGGTTAGAAAACTAATCCAGAATAAACTAGTTTTCCAAACTAGTCGCTTTGCAACTGGTTTGAAAACTGGTTGCTTCGGACTAACCTTGGACTAGTTGAAATGGATGCAGACGGGGACAATTGACCGTCGCCTAGGACACCGACATGTTAAAAGGGTGAGTTTGCTCCAAGAAAACGAGTCGATTCTGAGGTCATATATGACTGTCAAGCGACTAGTTGAAAAACTAGACTTGGACCAGTCCGATTTCCGACAGGGTGTATGTGAAAAAGAAAATAAATATGTGTGTACAAGTGTATGTCAAAATATATTTTTCAATATGTTTGTTAATTGTTAGTGTATTTATTAAATGTGTTTTATTTTTATAAGGGAGAGAAAAAAATGTTTTAATTTTGTGCACAGGTGGGATGAGTTTGTCCCACTGTATGTATATGAAGGGTGGCAGGCGATGTGCAGTGTATGTATATGAGCAGCACTATTATAAATTTTCTAAGTCCAAGAAAATTTTTAAATGTGCTGCGAAAAATAGTAACTCGCCCCACTGTGTATGCTTTGTTTACTTCTGCTAGCGAAAGAGGGGAATTGCTTAGGCAGAAGTGCAAAGATATGATTGCACTTGAAGGCAGCAGCGGGAGTGCTTGTTGCTAGTGCGTGCGTATATCGCACAAAGCGAAACGCGAAAATGTGTACAAGTGGGAGAGTGCAAGGGTATGGGAGATCAGCAGCTGGAGTGCTTGCTGCTGATCTGAAATATGCACAAAGCAAAATAAGGGGGAATGTGTGCAGATCAGCGAATGAGTGGGAAGCAGGCTGCAGCGGGAGTTTTTGCTGCTTTGCTTGCGTAGGTCGCACAAAGGGAAATGTGCAAACCAAAAGCGCAAAATTATGTGCAGTAGCGGGATTGCTTACTGCAATAATCGAACAGTGGCGGGGTACCAGTAAATTCTTTTTAAACTGAAGTTTTTAAGATTTTGTTTTGGGAATGGGTATAAAATTTTTTTTTAGAAATAGATATATGTTTTTGTTAGTGTATGTGTAATGTTAATTTTTAATAAAATTGTTTGGGCTTATCTTAGTGGGGCCCAGTGCCCGAGAATGGGGATCTCCTCTATAGCTTTCTTTGTCCGCCGCTGTGTTGTCTGTCCGCTGTTTGTGCGCTGCAATGCTTGCTGTTGTTGTTTGCAGTCTTCCTCAATGTCCTCTTTTGCTCCGTGTTGTGGGTGTGTGTTTGTTGTTGGATTTATGTCTTCCGCTGCCCTTCTTGTATTTGTCACTGCACTGTTCAATGTTTTGTATTTTTCTTGTTTCGTTTTTGATTTTGAAAATTTTGTAATTTGTGCACTTGTACACTTTTTGTTTGGTTCACTTGTTGATCGTTGTGTCACTGTTTGTAATTGTAGTTTATGTCACTTTTTTCGTGTAACTTTGTATATTGCTTAACATTTTTGTTTTAAAAATTGTTGTTTTTTTTTTTTTTTGGTTAATGTATGTGTTTCCACGGCGCGAGTTCGCGGTTGGCTCGAAGGACCATGTTTAATTCGTCGCGGAGCGGGTTTAATAAAACACGGGGGGTTCGGTTTTATGCGTGTTTATTCATCGGTGTATGAATAACGAGTAACAAGTAATACATGAAACACGAACAAGACAAACGACCGAAGCCGGGGAGCATAAATAGGGGGAACAGCAGTACAAGAGGATAAGGAAAGGAAGGGATTAGAGGTGGGATCGACAGATCACTGAACGACCACAGCACTCATTTAGCCAATCATAATGGCATAAAGATTTACTGTCAAAATATATCGGGTCTTAGAACCAAATCCTCAAAATTGTTCCTGTTCAGCTCTCACCAGGATTACGACGTCTTCGTTTTTGTGGAAACCTGGCTGAACGCGAATATTTTGGATTATGAATTTTTTTATGCTAATGTGTATGATGTTTATTATTTATTATTATTATTATTATTATTATTTGATTTATTTATTATTATTATTTGATATTATGATTATTATTATTATTAAAAAAATTAATTATTTATTAATGTGTATGATGTTTTTCGTAAAGGCAGAGATGCGGCTAAAACTGGCTGCTCTAGAGGCGGCGGGGTCTTGATCGCTGTCAAGCGCAATTTCCAAGCATCGCGCATTACACTCGATGATGAAGACTCAATTCTTGACCAGCTTTGTGTTCGTATCAAAGGTTCTTCTGGTTTACTCTTTCTCTGTGCGTCTTATATTCCCCCGGATAGTGCTTACTCTTTGTACAAATCTCATGTCGACAATATCGTTTCCTTAGTCACTGACAAGTATGAGTCACAGGTAGTTTATTTATTAAAAATATAGTTTAAATAAGGTATATATCCAATGGTTTAAAACAAAAGAATTCGCACACCGCGCTGGTGCAATACGCCCGTTCCGTTCGCTGTCCGTTCAGTGACTGCCTCTTCGCCCGTCTTCGCTGCAAAACTCGCCGTCACTTCCACTTCGCCGCGGTTGCCATCGTTCTTGCCTCTTACAGTCGGCTATCCTGATCATCAGGGGCGACCTCGCACCTGTCAGCGTCGTCCTCGTCGTCGTCGCTCTCCGGAGGCAGCTCGCACCATGGCTTTAGCTTGTCAGATGCAAAAACTGAAGTGTAGTGTCGATTTGTACCCCGCGATTGTGGCAAATCTTCCACGACGTAGCGATCTCGATCGAGTACTTTGGTGATGAGGAAAAGGCCTTTGTAGCGTGGCTCCAGCTTCCTAGACGTACCGATACTGGCCGGTTCGTTTTGGGCTAACACAAGGTCACCCTCCTCGAACTTCGTCGGCGCAGCTCGTTTGGCGTCGTAGCGTATCTTTGCGGCAGCACGTTGTTCGTTGACTCGTGCGGCCGTCTGCTCACGAAGTTCGTGCAGTTGCTCGGCGTTCAATGCTTCGTCGTTGGTTAACGCTAGTGCAATCTTGTTTTTCAGGATATCGCGAGCTCGGAAACCAAACAGTAGCTGGTGGGGAGTACACCTAGTGGTTTTGTTCTGTATCGTGTTGATACTCCATTGAATTTGTCGTACATTCTCGTCCCATCGCTTGTCATTGGTGTTCGTTGGCAACAGCATTGACAGTATGGTTCGATTAGTGCGCTCGGCATGGCCGTTCGCTCGTGGTGTACGAACGGCGTTCAAAATATGTTTGATGTCATTCTCAGTGCAATATAGCCGGAATTCTTTCGAGGTGAAAGCCGTCCCTCTGTCGGTTACAATACGAGCAGGCATCCCTAAATAGCCACTCACCTCCTTCAGCACGTCCAGCACAAACCTGGTTGATGTGTTCTTTACAGCTCGTAAGATAGTAAACTTCGTAAATGCATCTACGATGACCAATAAATGTTCGTTTCGCTTCGCTGTCTTCGGGAATGGTCCAAGGTGGTCGATGTGTATTGTTTTAAACGGTATAGGGTCAATGTCGGTATAATGGTATTCGCCTTCTTGCTTACCGCCTTGATGTTTGTTGTATGCGCACTCCACACATGCCTTAATGAAGCCTTTGACGTAGTTACGCATTCGCGGAAACCAGAGATACTCTTGCAATCTCTCCAGCGTCTTCTCTATGCCCAGATGTCCCGCTCGGTCATGGCAGTCCTGCACTACTCTATAGCGCAGGGCCTTTGGTACAACCCACAGCAACCGGTTGTTAACGTTTCGAAATAAACGGCCGTTTTGAATTCGGTACTCGTCAGCCGAAGGTTTGCGCCCGGCTCCAACCTCCGTGACTATCTGCTGGATCCGTTCGTCCTGTAGTTGCATCGCGAAAAGCCAATCGGTCTCATCAATGGCTGCCTTTGATACGCGTAAGTCCGCCACCTCAACATCGCGAGCCTCCTCAACTGGGGTTCGGCTCAGCGCATCCACGTGCTCCATCTTCCTGCCTGGCCGATGTTCGATGGTGATGTCGTAATCTTGAATGCGAAGCCACCAACGAGCAATTCTTGGAACCAGTTCCCTCTTCTGCATCGTCGTTCGGATTGCGCTACAGTCGGTCTTGACGATAATTTGCTTGCCATACACATAGTATTTAAACCTTTCGAGGGATTCCACAACTGCCAAAGTCTCGAGCTCGTAGCTATGGTACTTCTTCTCCGCGTCGCTGGTTGCTCGGCTAAAGTACGCGATCGGTTTCAGGTCATCTCCTTCCTGCTGCATCAATACACCGGCTAGCCCCAGGGCGCTAGCATCCGTATGAATCTCGTGGTTCGCGTCGACCCGATAAGCGACTACCACCGGTCGAGATGTTAACTTTGTTTTTAGCTGTCTGAACGATTCCTCCTGCGGTTCTGCCCATTCGAACTGTCGTCCTTTACGTAAGAGTTGTCGCAACGGTTCAGAGATTATGGCGTACCCCGGTACGAACTTTCGGAAGTAACCGCTGAGACCAAGGAACCGCCGTACTTCTGTCACGTTACATGGCGCAGAGAACTCGGCAATAGCTCGCGTTTTAATTAGCCCAGGACTAATGCCTTCGGGGACTAATTCGTGACCGAGAAACGTGATAGTGTCTTTCATGAACTCGCATTTGTTCCTGTTCAGCGTAAGCCCTGATTCGCGTAAAACCGTTAACACCCGTTCTAACTTTTCTTTCATTTCGTTAACGTCATTGCTCCCGATCAGAATATCGTCCATGTAGTGGATCATATCGTTCTTGTGCATTTTTTCTTTGATTTTTGCCATCAAACGTTGGAAGGCGACAGGCGCGTTTTTTAAGCCAAACGGCATGCGTTTGAATTCATAAAGCCCCTCGGTCGTGATGAAAGCCGTGTATTTTCGACTTTCCTTCGCGATCGGAATCTGATAATATCCGCTATTTAAATCTAGAACAGTGAAATATTTGTACCGCTTGGCCTCATGCAGCCGTTCTTCGATATTCGGAACCGGAAAGTTCTCTTTGTCGACAAGTTCATTCAAACGGCGATAATCAACACATAGACGGTCACTACCATTCTTTTTCTTAACTAACACCATCGGGCTCGCGAATTCAGATTCCGACTTTACAATTATATCGTTCATTTCTAACTCTTCAATCATTCGTGCAACAACCTCGCGCTTTGGGGCTGGTACACGATAGGGCGACTGTGACACCACTTTGTCCGTTTTCAACCGAATCTTCATTTCAATTAAATCTGTCTTCCCGATTCCTTCTAATCCGTCCGCGAACACATCACGAAATTTGTACAGTACCTGTTGCCACGCCAAACACTGTTCATCACTACCCATTACACATTTGAATGTCATTGCATCGTTCTCATGGCTCACCACTGATTCAGTTACGCGCTTCGTTTCGAATACGGATTTATGCTGGTCTACCTTGAATTGCACAGACGGGCAGGTAATGACCTCTTGACCCAGCAAGAAATCGGTTTGCAACACGTCATTGTCGACAATATAAAAAACTGGGCGTATCGTTGTCGCGTTGATGTTTATTTCGATTACGCATTTCTCGCACAAAAGCCGCGTACCACCGCCTATGCCACGAATTTGCATCGAACACTGCTCGCGTATGACGGGTAGCTTATTCACGGCCGACGAACGTGCTAAACTGCATTGGCTACCAGTGTCAACAAACGCACTGAAGGGTTGCCCGTTAGCATAAACTGTTTTTGTGAAACACTCATCCAATGTCGACGAGTCGACCTTTCGCACTTCCGCACCACGCCTGCCGCAATTGACTGGAGCGTCTTTCGAATGCACTTTGTTACAGTCGGCACATCTCGGGCGCTTTTGTGGCTTTGTACACCTCGACGAGATGTGGCCGACTTCCCCGCAATTGTAACAAGTTATCGGCTTTTTATCGTCGGGCTTGCTCTGCTCTGGCGCACTTTTAACATCACTTTTCATTGTTCAAATAGTCTTCGATAGTTTCACGCATTGTTTTCACGCTGTCAAATTTCATTGCGGCGATTGCGATTTGTAACTCGCGATGCTTCAACCCTTCTCGTGTGTATTGAATTATCGCGGATTCACTTAGTTTGTACCGCTTGCCTAGGGCATAAATTCGAAAACAGTAGTCAGAAATTCTTTCATTTGTTTTCCGCACCGCGTTCCTCATTGCAAAGTGTATTTGTGCTTCGTCGTGGTTAACACTAAACTCAGCTTTTAAATCTCGCGCGAACTCGTTCCACGTCGTATGTAGCACTTCTAAAGTGTCGAGCCACATGCGCGCAGCCCCCTTCAACCGACTGTACACCGCAAGGAGCAAACATTTCTCGTTAAAATTATACGCACTGAGCACACTGTCAATTCGGTCGACAAATTTCTCCGCCGAGAGTGACTGGGAATTTGTCGGATCCAACTCCGGGATTGTCTCCGCAATTTCTTTCACTGAATGATTGCTTTGTACACGTGCCGCCGGCGCACTTGCTGCTTCGGGCGCTGGTTCTACCGGTTGCACATTACGCTGCAACAGCGCCGTCACGTTTTCCAACATAGCACGTAGATCGTTGATTTGGTCTTGTACACTAGCCCCTGCCGTGGACACAGACTCCACGTCGTCGCCACCAACTTCATCCCGCAACCGCTGTGCAAGGTCAGCGCGAGTGCCTACCGTAGGCAGCCCTTTTTCGCGCAGCATTACTTTCAACTGTTCGATTTTGAGTTCGCCAATTTTCGGCATCTTGCCTAGCGAATGATCACTTTTTCCTTTGCGCTTGCGCGATTTTGTTTTGCTTCTCTTTTTCGCGATTCGCTGCTTTCGACAAAGCGAATTCGACTCGTCAGGATTATTACTCGGCGTTTTCGTTCGACGCGCGCGCACCGTCTACTTTCCCCTTTTCGTATATTTTCTTTTGTAACGTTACACACGCTTGTTCTTACATGTGCTTGTGCACCTGCCGCGACGTTGCTCAGACCGTCTGAGCAGCACACTTTCGAATGTTGGTATCGTTTCTTTTGTCACGTTGTTCGTGTGTTTGTGACGCCTGCCGCGACGTTGCACAAACCGTCATGTATCACGCGCTCTCGAATGCTCGTTCCGTTTCTTCTTTTGCTGTTCGTTACGTTTTACACACGTTGTTCGTGTGTTTGTGACGCCTGCCGCGACGTTGCTCAGACCGTCTGAGCAGCACACTTTCGAATGTTGGTATCGTTTCTTTTGTCACGTTGTTCGTGTGTTTGTGACGCCTGCCGCGACGTCGCACAAACCGTTATGAGCCGCTCGCGCTCGACTGATTCTGTAACGCCAGCCGCGACGTTACCAGGCCGCTTTACGTACAGCTTGTTTCAAAAGTTTAAAGTATGTTCTCGAACGTTCCATCTGCCGTGACGTTGGCAACCGTTTGAGGGCACAAATCACGCTTTTGCCCCCGCACTCGCTTCAATTTACATGCGCGCCCGCACTACGCACCGCACACACAGTAAATTGTATTTATTCGCAAAACCATAGCCGATTGCTAATGGCTAAGACCACGCACGTCCTCTATCCCACTTCTGAACTATGAGTCACAGGTAGTTTATTTATTAAAAATATAGTTTAATTAAGGTATATATCCAATGGTTTAAAACAAAAGAATTCGCACACCGCGCTGGTGCAATACGCCCGTTCCGTTCGCTGTCCGTTCAGTGACTGCCTCTTCGCCCGTCTTCGCTGCAAAACTCGCCGTCACTTCCACTTCGCCGCGGTTGCCATCGTTCTTGCCTCTTACACAAGGTTGGCGATAACCATATTTGTATTCTCGGTGACTATAATCTTTGTAATGTCAAGTGATCTTCTGCAAACGATGTCACTTCCCTTATTCCGTCTAATGTAAATTCCCCATTGGAATTATACGTTATAGATAGCTTTCTGAGTCTGGACCTTCATCAAATAAATGGCCTTTCTAACAAATTGGGTAGAATCCTAGATCGCATTTTCCTAAGTGTTAATGTTAAGTTTAGATTACTTGAATGTCTTTCCCCTTTCTCGTCCTCCGACAGGCATCACGTTCTTATTATTCTAGAATGTGAATTCTATGTTTTCCCTTTGTCATCAGTTAGTTCTAGACCCTCTTTCAACTTCACGCATGCAGACCTTCCCACTTTGAATAATGTGCTCCTTGATGTTGACTGGAATATTCTTTTTGCGAATTATGATGTCTCTGATTGTTTCTCTGCTTTCAAATCTAAAGTTTATATGTTTTGTGTTGATAATATTCCGATTATCAAAACGAGGAAGTACAAAATTCCTTTGCATACAAAAAGGCTTAAATACCTAAAAAATTTAAAAAGTAAATATTACAAGAAATTCAGACATAGCTCTAGTAATCATTACTACCTTAAGTTTCTTAGTGCCCAGAAGGATTTTAATTGCCTCAATAAATTTTTGTATCGTAATTATATTTCCAACTTTGAAGCCAACATTAACTCCAACCCTAAGGCCTTTTGGCGATTCATTAATTCTAAAAATAACAGCTCAACTATTCCTTCGACTGTTTTCTTCAGAGGTAAGTCCGCCAGTTCTGCACCGGAGGCTGCAGATCTCCGGACTTTTTCTTTTCTAACTTCGTTTCGGATTCTACGCCCAGTAGCAACTTTTTCTTTAAATCTGATTCGTCAACCAATTTCGGTTCCTTAACTCTATCGCCAAGTGACGTGCTCAGTGGTATCAAACGATTGAAACTATCATCACAAACCGATGCGGATGGTCTTTCACCTATTCTCCTAAAGAATTGCCCCTCGCTCGCATACCCTCTACAATTAAGGGGCACAACTAGTTTGACCGCCTGAAAAAAGGAGATTTTGTGAATTTTGAATTTTGTGAAGTATTGCATCGAATGTTTTAAAATTTTGCAGATATATTTATGCATAAATAATGAATGCAAAGTAATTTTTTCAAATGAAAATATTCGATTTTCAGCAAGTTATCCACCATCTCCTGTCTTCAAAAAAAAACGTTCTCCCACTGTTGCAGTGATTGTAGCCTTCGCAGTGCCTGAAATCAAAAAAACCAAAAATTTTACTTAACTAGGTTATATTTCCTATACAATGACCCTCGGTTGTAAAAAAAAAATAAAATGCAACAAAATGGCGGTTTTTAAAAAAAAAAATTAAAATTTTGCTGAAAAATCTGATGGTTTCTGGCCTGGCATAATTATACTTTTCATCCTATCATTAAGCTGGAGGGTCATTGTATGGAAAAACAAATACACAATAAGCTAAAAAAGACCCAAGTCGATCGGATGATTTGTTATCAAGTTACAGCTGCAGCAAATTTGAAAAATGTAGTTTTGAGAAAAACGCGTTTAACAATAACTCAGGTACGGCCGTCAAGTAACGCGCCATTCTAAATAATGAGAAGCTGCTATGTAGAAGGCTGTAACTCAGAAACTATTTAAGATTTTCACTTAAGATTTTAATATGTTATTTTTAAAGGTATAAATTATCGAAAAATGCAAAAACAAAAAAAAACGAAATTTTCAAAATTTCAAACTAGTTGTGCCCCTTAATGTTCAATATGTCGCTTTCCTCCCGTGTTTTCATCGATGATTGGAAATTAGCGGCAATTTCTCCTATTTCTAAAAGCGGTAACAAAAACGACGTCTCTAACTATCGCCCAATCTCCGAGCTCTCCACGGTTTCAAAACATTTCGAAGGCATAATCAAGGAGAAACTGTACTTTGCAGTAAAGAGTTTAATCTCTCCTAACCAGCATGGTTTTGTCTCGTCCCGCTCAACTGTTACTAATCTTGCGGTTTTTAGTAATTACTCTTTCTCTGCATTTCAGAATAATTCTCAAGTGGACACAATTTATACCGATTTCTCTAAAGCTTTCGACAAAGTTTCACATGACATACTCCTGTCAAAGCTTTCGATTTTGGGGTTTCATTCAGTTTTTCTGGATTGTATCAGATCCTATTTAAGCAACCGGCAGTGCATTGTCGTTGTTGATCATGCCACTTCTAAGCCCTTTGTCGCCACTTCTGGAGTCCCGCAGGGAAGTATTTTAGGCCCTTTTTCTCTTCATAAACGACATCAGTGCTTGCTTTTCCTTCTCCAACTTCTTGCTCTATGCTGATTAAGAGTTTCTCTGTTGTCCGTTATCCGTCTGATTCTTTAAACATCCGTCCTCAATAATGTCCTCGCGTGGTGCAGTAAAAATCGTTTATGCTTAAATGTCAGTAAATGTTTTCAGTCAACTTTTTCGAAATCCTATCTAATACAGTGAAAACTTCATTTGAAAAGGTGTGTTAGAAAAGGTGGCTGAGATCAAGGATCTGGGCGTTGATTTCGATTCAAAGTTTAAAAGTTTTGTGCTTTCCCCTGATTAAAAAATTAATGAATTAGTTTAACCCTAATTCCCAGAATTTTAAAAGTAACGTAAAACCAGAAGTGAGACTGTCAGGCTTATATGAGCTAAATTACTGAAAACATTTGTTTAAAAAGTACAAAAACTGTCTAAAATGTTAAATTTATAAATGCAATATAATTCTAACTTTCCAGGAGGATTACATAAAATAATGGAATCGAAAATCTTATGGATATATCACCATTTGAAATCTTAAATGAGACTGTGAAGCTCACTTCTCGGAATTAGGGTTAATTTAACACGATATTAAATTGATTTACTTACAGTGTGTTTCACAAAACAAATTCGCCTAAAGTTTGTACGGTGTATGACGACGGTACCAATCAAACGGTAAATTTTAAAATACATATAATTATTTATTGCGCGGTGTAATAAGTATTTCATTTTTGTGCTTAATTTCGAAATAGGAACACTTATCATATCCAAAAACGACTAGTTTGGGCAAAGGAAAACTTGGATCGGGATTGGAGTAAAGTTATATTCACGGATGATTCCACTTTCGGTGTTTCGAATATCTGGAGGAAATCTGGGATTGCTAAAGGCCAACAATTTGTTCAGCGGACTGTTAAGCACCCTGAATAATTATCGTAGCGCGGCGGAGCGGGGTAAAAGAATACACGGTTGGGTTCGGTTATGGGTTATTTACTGTACGGCCTACGAATAATGAGTAACCAGTGGCGCACACAGGGGGTTGGGGGGTTCAAACCCCCGAAATATTTTTAAGTTAGTAAAGAAATTTCATTTAAAACCGTCGCATTTATGTTCGATCATCAATAACACTACTCGACCCAAAAAATGACCCTAAAAAAAGTGTTTTCTAGACTAACTTTGGGCCGCTGAACACGAGACAAGATCAAAAAAATTTTGTTAGAAGCGTTTTCAAATCTTGGAAAAACCAGTTGTTACCCTGTTGTTTCAGTTATGAGCACATATCTCATAAACAAACCATCCGACTAACACAAGATGTCCGTCGGTCAGAAGATAATACCTTAGTTTTCCAGAGATATACAGATTGTCCAAATCACATGAGATTTGGAGAAATTGCTGACGATGAAAGTTGTAAAACAGTGAATTTTTTGACCATTTTCAAAAATCATAAATTTTTAAATGTTTTTTTATAGATAAAATAAATTATTTCCTTTGGTTTTAAAACCTAAGATGAAAAATATATGTGGACTTGGACCTTTATTTGTTAACACGAGTATTTAGTAACACAACTATTGCTTAGCACAAATGTTATTTAGTACAAAAGTTTATTAGCGCCAATGTTTATTCGTCTATACAATGCACGTCCGTTCGCGTCCAGCGTCTAACAGTCAAACCTAAATTGGAGCGTTAGCGGCAAGCAACTGTCAAAATTGCTTCATGCCCATACAAAATGTATGGGGGCAAACCGCAATTGAAACGCTCTGACGCTGCGCTATTCGAATTTCCAATTTTGACAAAGCGTTAGCGGTTGAAGTTGGCTGCGACTAACAAAAACGCCTGTAATTTATATTTGATTTGATTTAAATTGTGAGGAATTTATTCAAATAAGAGCTAAGTTTTGCAAAATACTAATAATATTTTTTTTTTGGCAACTAAACAGATATTTTTTTACATTTCATGATTTTTACAATCCCAACCCAACGCTTCAATATCGGTATGCCGCACTGAGCGAGAGCGTTGTGTCAGAAAACGCAACGCTCAACGCTCCAATTTAGGTTTCACAGTAATTCAAGTGGCGTCTGGTGGCGTCATTGCCACATTGTCCGGTGTTGCGATCTGTTCTCGTCCTGTTGTCTGTTCCCTTCTTCCCGCTTGTTCCCGCCTTGCCACCTTCCCACATATATTATTTGTGCAAATATTAAGCCTTCCATCAATAGAATTGAAAGAAAAATGACAAAGTTATGATGCACTGAGTGAAAACACCAACTTTACATTTATTACACCGTGACCCATCTAAATGTTGATATAGGTAGGCGTGAAACTAGAGGTCATTTACCTGGCATAGTAAGTTTTTCATTTTTTGACCCAAAGTGATTTTTAAAGGACTTTAAAATTTTAAGGACATACACATTTCACATGGAAGGAAGGGAGCGGACATACAAGGTAAAGTCTCTGATTGCGTTCAATCTGGCGAACGCCAGAACGATCCTTGTCCCTGTCCAATCCAAGCTGATGCACAGCCTCCGCGCGGCCCTTCTGGATAGCTATTTGGCATCCGCTGAATAGTGAACTAATGTGTGCAAGGAGTCCAATCCCCAGGACTTAAAATTTGGGTTGTGCGCAGGGTTTGGTGCCCGCCACGGAAAATCATCTACCAATGAAAGCCAAAAAGCAAGCCTCGGAAGGAACCCACAATGTTGACGACCACAGCAAACGATTCAAGGACCATGATTTGAGGATATGCACCTGGAATGTCCGGACCCTCTATAGGGAAGGTGCCTCTATCCAACTGGCGAAAGCCCTCACAAAATGTAAGGCTGACATCACCGCCATCCAGGAAATGCGATGGACAGGACAAGGTTGCTCCAAGCGAGCAGACTGCGATATCTACTACAGCTGCCATGCGGAGAAGCGCGAATTTGGCTGCGGATTTGTGGTCAGCAAGAGACTGCGCCACCACGTCTCTCGGTTCACTCCGGTGAACGAACGGCGGGCTTCGATCCGCATTAAAGCTAAATACTTTAGCATCAGCCTAATTTGCGCGCACGCCCCGACGGAAGAGAAGGACGATGCGACCAAGGATGCCTTCTATGCGAAGCTCGAGGACGTCTACGACAGGTGCCCGGCCCACGACGTCAAAATTGTCCTCGGGGACTTCAACGCAAAGGTCGGGCGAGAAGGCATCTTTGGCCCCACAGTCGGGCAGTTCAGCCTCCATGGGACCACTTCGAACAACGGTCTGAGGCTGATCGATTTCGCCGCGGCACGAAACATGGTAGTTAGTAGCACCAGATTCCAGCACCTCGATATCCATAAGGCGACCTGGTTATCCCCCGAACAATCCACCCGCAACCAGATTGATCACATTGTGATTGATGGAAGGCATGCTTCTAGCATTCTAGATGTGCGCACGTTCCGAGGACCCAACATCGACTCGGACCACTACCTTGTTGCAGCCAAGGTACGCATGCGTCTTTGCGCAGCGAAGACCGCACAACCTAGTTTGCGAAGAAAGCTGGACATCAGTAAGCTGCGATCACAAGGGGTAGCCGAAGCCTACTCCGCTCAACTCTCTAACCAGCTCGATCGCTCCCCCTCTCCACCTGATGACATCGGCGGATTATGGGCTCACTTATCCCACTCTATGCGCGCCGCCGCAGAAAATGTCCTTGGTTTTCGACGCCCACCACCAAAAAACCAATGGTGCGATGAAGAGTGTCGCGCAGCCACTGCAGTGAAGAATGCTGCCTACAAGAAGACCCTGCAGTCGGCCGCCACGCGAGCCATGACAGAAAAATACCGGGAGGAGAGGAAGAAAGAGAGGTACCTTTTTAGATGCAAGAAACGGGAGCAAGAAAGGCCGGGGCATCTTCTTGCAGAGACGAAAACGGGGATCTGGTTACGGATGCGCAGGGTGTGCTGAGGTTGTGGAAGGAGCACTTCACCAAGCTGCTCGCAGGCGACGAAAGGAACAATACCGCCAGTGGTGAAGATGTCCAGATGGCACCAATCGACGACGACGGTGTGGATGTGCCACCGCCCAGCCATGACGAGGTCCGGGTCGCTATCCAGCGACTCAAGAACAACAAAGCTGCAGGGCCGGATGGGCTACCAGCTGAATTGTTCAAGGCCGGCGGCGGTGAGCTGATTGGGTGCATGCATCAGCTCATTTGCAAAATATGGCTGGAGGAACGAATGCCCAACGATTGGAACCTCTGTGCCCTTTGTCCTGTGCTGAAGAAAGGCGACCCAACAATATGCGCCAACTACAGGGGTATCAGCCTACTTCCCATTGCATACAAGGTCCTGACGAGCGTACTATGTGAAAGATTAAAGCCACTCGCCAAGGCGCTGATTGGACCTTATCAGTGCGGCTTTAGACCTGGTAAGTCCACCATCGACCAGATATTCACTCTACGCCAAATCCTGGAGAAGACCCATGAGAACCAAATCGATACACACCATCTCTTCATCGATTACAAGGCAGCATTCGATAGCCCGATAAGGGATCGCCTATATGCCGCATTGTCTGAACTTGGTATCCCTGCAAAGCTCGTTAGACTTTGCAGAGCGACGTTGAGCAATACGCGCAGCTTCGTCAAGGTTGGAAGTGACCTCTCCGACCCCTTTGATACCGTTCGAGGTTTCAGACAGGGCGATCCTTTGTCCTGCGACCTCTTCAACTTCACCATGGAGAGTGTTCTGCGCAAGGCCGGTGTACATCGTAATGGCACAATCTTCAACAAAAGTGTCCAGCTCCTTGCCTACGCTGATGACATTGATGTCATCGGGCGTAACAAGCGAGATGTTACCAAGAGATTTTGGCGAGAATCTGCCAAAATGGGTCTGGTGGTAAATGAGGGCAAGACGAAGTATATGCTGTCTACACGCAGGGACTCGCAGCGGCTAGGGTCTCACGTCGAGGCCGACAGGTATACCTTTGAAGTTGTCAAGGAATTCGTCTACCTTGGCACCGCCATCAACAGCACCAATGATGTCAGTCTGGAGATAAAGCGAAGGATTACTCTTGCCAACAGGTGCTACTACGGTCTCGGTAGGCAATTGAGAAGTAGAGACCTCTCTCGACCGACAAAACTTGCGCTCTATAGGACGCTTATCTTGCCCGTGCTCCTCTATGGCGCTGAAGCATGGACAATGACACGAAACGACATAGCGGCCCTTGGAGTGTTCGAGAGGAAGGTACTTCGCAAAATCTTCGGCCCTGTTCGTGTTGGTGACGACTATCGCATACGAACCAATAACGAGCTGTATGAGCTGTATAAGGACATGGACGTAGCGCAGCGAATTAACATCCAGCGGCTACGCTGGCTCGGTCATGTCTGCCGCATGGACGACGAAGCTCCGGCGAAAAAGGTGTTCGATGCGATGGTTGGAGGTCGACGGCGAAGAGGGAGGCCATGTCTCCGGTGGAAGGACCAAGTGGAAGAGGCCTTGGTATCTCTTGGTGTGACCAACTGGAGAAGGCGCGCGCGAAGCAGAGGCGCCTGGAGAGAAGTTTTGCGGCAGGCCTTAACCCGATAACGGGTTGTTATGGCCAGTTAAGTAAGTAAGTAAGTACACATTTCACATATATATTTTTTTTAATATTTGCGGTTGTGCAATAATGAAGATATGGGTATCAAATAAAAGAGAAAAATTGTCTACTTTAAATAAGTTTTCTATTTTGAACTTTGAGGACCAAAATTTGTCAGGTAGGGGAAACATACATGTTTTGGATCTCAGTCTGTAGATTCATACATCTTAATTTTATTCTATTTCAAAGTTCTCAAAAAAATTACACGAAACCCCCCCCCCGAAACAAAATCCTGCGTGCGCCACTGCGAGTAACAAAGAGTGCATGAAATGAAGTCACCGGGGGAGGGTTCCTGTGATGTGGCTAACGGCTGGCTGTGGGTGCGCTTAGGGGTGCCCCGATGACCTCTCTTGCGGGGGATGATCCATCCGGCCGTGCGGGGCAGTCTAAGGGGTACCTGCTGCGATGGTCGGTTGATCTGCAAAAAAGGTAAGATGTCAGTTACTTGCAAATAAAGTTTTTGAGGCTGACATCATGGGTATGGGAAAGCGTGGCTAAGAATTTAAGTTTTGGTTTGCAAGAATGAAAACGACGTTACGCGTTTCGTGTTCCAAACAGAAATCTTCCGCTTTATTCTTCGGATTGCCTTTTATACATTTGTTCTTACAGAAATATTGCTTAGTAAATAGTGGCTCAATGAGTGCTGTCTCAAGTGATCTGTCGATCCCACCCCTAATCCCTTCCTTTCCTTATCCCTTTGTACTCATGTTTCCCCCTATTTTCTGCTCCCCGGCTTCGGCCGTTTGTCTCGTTCAATGTTTCATGTATTCTTTGTTACTCGTTATTCATACACCGATGAATAAGCACCCATAAAACCGAACCCCCCGTGTTTTATTAAACCCGCGACGAATTAAACATGGTCCTTCGAGCCAACCGCGAACTCGCGACGCGGAAACACAAACATTAAGGGGGGTTTCTACCTTGTGCGTTCAAAAAAATCGATTTTTTTTTCATGCATTTTTGGATTAATACATGATTGTAGAATACGCTCCCAAAATTTGAAGTTGAAATCTTTCGAATTACGGAAGCAATTTATCGAAATAGGTAGCGGTGTCGAGCGCGCCGACCTGCTGAAGCAAAACTTTGAACGCGTTTTTCTCAAAACTACATTTTTTGACCTTGCGGAAGTGATTTAGGCCACACGAGTTGAGCAATAGCTACGAAATTTTAAACAGTCATTTATCAAGGTCTTAGCTATGGCACGAACTAGGATCTTCAAGAAATAATAATTTTTTCTCATTGCAAATAGAAATTTGTATTGAAAAAAGTAGGTAAAAATTGAATTTTTTAGTCAAAATCGCATATTTCCTTCATTTTTCATTTTTTTTTTTAAATCCTAGTTCCAGCCATAGACAAAAGGATACAGAATAAGAAACAATTTCATTTTTGTGTTTCAAGTCATCTCAAACAGCGGCAGGACTTCCGCGAGTAAGAAAGTCCTGCCGCCATTGCTCGATGGCCCCCTCCCCCCCTTTGCATATTTTATCTTGAAACTTTTTTTACTTGTACAATAAACATATACCTACATCTGAAAAAATTTTCCAGTGTTTATCTTAAAAACCTTCCCATCAAACATTTTTCAAAAAAAACATGTTTTCTCGGCCGCACAAGGTAGAAACCTGCCTTAAAAAACAAAAATCTCAAAAATTACAAAGTGACACAAAAAAAAAAAAACATAGTGAAAAGTGAAAGAAGACACTCACAGCAAAAAACCAAATACATAGTGACCAAAAAATTAACTACAAGTGAAACAAACACAAAGGTGATACAAACAACATCAATCACAAGAAAAGTGTACAACAACTAAAAAGTGTAACTACAAATAACCATACAGTGCACATATTTCCAAAAATTAAAAACAAAAAACAACGAGACATAGTGCAGTGCAGTGACATCAGCTAAAACCAAAACACGGACTACATTAAACACAAGGGCAGCAAAACATAAAAACAACAACAAACACACCCACAAGAGAACACAAAGCAGAAGACGAAAAGGGCACAACAACAGAAAGCAGATAAGCCACAATTTTTATTAAAAATTAACAAATATACAATCCCATACACTAACACAAAAATATAATTTATGAAAAATTTATATATATACCCATTCCCAAAATAAACCCTTAAAATCCAGTCAAAATTACATACTGGTACCCCGCCACTGCCGCTTTTCGTGTACATTTCTCTGTACACATACAAAATAGCGCAGTGCAGTAAGCAATCCCGCTACTGCACATACTGTTGCGCTTTTTGTTTGCACATTCTCCTTTGTGCGACCTACGCAGGCAAAGCAGCAAAAACTCCCGCTGCAGCCTGCATCCCACTAACTCGCTTGTTGCACATTTCCCTTCTTTTTCTTTGCGCTTGTACACAAGATCAGCAGCGACAGCCCAGCTGCTGTGTACATTCTGCGCGCCCACTTCTGCACTTAATTCCGCATTTCTCTTTGTGCTATATTCGCACGCACTTGGCAGCACGCAATTTCGCTGCTTGGTGCATAAACATATACAATAAAGCACAAAGCGGATACAGTGGGACAAGTTGCTCATTCTCACTGCACATTGAAAATTTTCTTTAACTTAGAAAATTTTCAATCGTGCATATACAAGGTGCGTCCCAAAGTAAACAGGACTTTTGCAATAGGGACGTTTCTGGTGGCGCCATCTATGTGTGAGGACATGCGTTGGAAAGGTACATCTTTCATTCACATACTGTCTAAATTTCATGACATTTGGTCTAGTAGACGCCGAAATATCCCGCTCAATGTGACAGTATGTTTTTAACTTTGGTACGAGAATGTCGATCGAACAAAGAGCTAATATTAAGTTCTGTTTTAAACTTGGTAAAACTTTTACCGAAACGTTTAAATTGTTAAAGCAAGTTTATGGTGATGATTGTTTATCCCGTGGCCGTGTTAATGAGTGGTTGAATCGATTCAAGAATGGTCGTGAAGACTTGAATGACGACGAACACGTCGGCCAGTCGAAATTTGTGATTACTGACGATGCCATCAAAACTGTGCGTGATTTTATCAAAATGCAGCCAAAATCATCATTGGAATTGATGGAAATGGAATTGAACATCTCCAAAACATCAATTGATCGCATTTTAACCGAACATTTGGGTCTCCGTAAAGTGTGTTCTCGCTTCATTCCGCACACTTTAACCGACGACCAAAAAGCGCAGAGAATTGAGCACGCAAAAGACATCGTTCGGGAAGCCAGACGTGATCCAAATTTCTTGTTCAACATCGTAACCGGTGACGAAACGTGGTGCTTTCAATATGATCCCGAAACAAAGCGTCAAAGTGCCGAATGGAAGCACCCAGATGAGCCAAATCCGAAAAAAAACCCGCCGTGAGAAGTCAAAAATCAAAACTCATCTCATTTGTTTCTACGATTCAAAGGGAATAATTCATCGAGAGTTTGTTCCACCGGGAAAAACAATTAACGCTTTGTTTTATGTTGAAGTTTTGAAGCGTTTGGTGCATCGCATTCGTCGTATTCGGCCAGAATATCGCGAGGAAGGAAGTTGTCGTTTATTGCATGATAATGCACCGGCTCACAGAGCCCTAGTTACGACCGATTACACTGAGCAACAGCCAAAATTTTTCCGAGTTCTAGTAAACCTTTTCTAAAGGATTTTTGGACGCTGATCACAACTGCGTACTTAATTTTTTGATTGTTTGAGCGGTTTGTAAGTTATTGGTGGTTTTTGCTAGGAGGTGTTTTCCACGATTTTTCATCTTTGAATTTTTATTGCATTTATAATATGTTGAAAAACACGATAATTTTTTTATGACACAATAACGAATCCCCAAGCTATAATTTTGACCATAGTCGATTTCGATTGGTCAAGGGTTAACACGGCTATGGCTCTTCAAAGTTCAATTTTCGCGAATTTTTTATAAAAATTCATTTAAATTCGGGGTTGCAATTTTCAATTAGGAGTTAGTGTGTAATGTATAGTGGAAGTTTGTAACTTAAACTTATAGAACAGATTTTTGGTGTTGCATGTGCCATTCTCGGCCTATGCTCATTAGAGTGTAAATGCGACTTCATCTTCTGAACACGTGTTTGTATTGAAATCTCTTAATGCTTTTCGCATCATTGACGAAAGTAGCTAAAGTATTTTCGCAAGCGTCAATATTTGTCTTTTCAGGGGCATTAACAAAATTTGAATTAGTTCATTACTGTAGGAGCTATACTAAAAAGAGTTGCATCACACAAGTAAAAATTTCATCCACACACACTTAGCAAACTACTTGCTGTTTTTCCATATCTTATTGCGACATATTTTTAGGGCACAAAAAAATCAAAATTCGAAAGCTGAAAATTTTATGAATTGAGGGCATTTGTTGAATGTGAGCAGTTTCATACTGCTGCCTAAAATTGTGCTCCGATATTATAGCTCAAAAGTAAATCCTTACTTTTTTTGCTGAATTTATGAATGGAGAACTTACATATTTGAACATATACTCTATTACAAACAACGTATTTCAAAAATGTATTTTTTAATTGAAAGCCCCAACATTCTTCTTTCACCAAATGAAAATATATATTTTTTGTAAGCAAAATCCTTTTGTGTATTCGCAATCTTGCAAAGTAACTGAAAATTTGACTTTGCAAATGAACAACTCTTGCAAATTTGAACCGATTTTGATGTTTTAAATTTTAAATACATAGCTAGAGTGTTGTTAATCTACGTTAAAAAAATTGCATTTAAGACTTCAGGTTTGTAGGAGCTACATGCATGTAATGGTCAAAAAACATGTAAAACGCCCTCCAAGGAAAACCATCAATATTTCCTAAGCCACTCAAACAATCAAAAAACTAAGTACGCAGTTGTGATCAGCGTCCAATGATGTGATGATTGTTTATCCCGTGGCCGTGTTAATGAGTGGTTGAATCGATTCAAGAATGGTCGTGAAGACTTGAATGACGACGAACACGTCGGCCAGTCGAAATTTGTGATTACTGACGATGCCATCAAAACTGTGCGTGATTTTATCAAAATGCAGCCAAAATCATCATTGGAATTGATGGAAATGGAATTGAACATCTCCAAAACATCAATTGATCGCATTTTAACCGAACATTTGGGTCTCCGTAAAGTGTGTTCTCGCTTCATTCCGCACACTTTAACCGACGACCAAAAAGCGCAGAGAATTGAGCACGCAAAAGACATCGTTCGGGAAGCCAGACGTGATCCAAATTTCTTGTTCAACATCGTAACCGGTGACGAAACGTGGTGCTTTCAATATGATCCCGAAACAAAGCGTCAAAGTGCCGAATGGAAGCACCCAGATGAGCCAAATCCGAAAAAAAACCCGCCGTGAGAAGTCAAAAATCAAAACTCATCTCATTTGTTTCTACGATTCAAAGGGAATAATTCATCGAGAGTTTGTTCCACCGGGAAAAACAATTAACGCTTTGTTTTATGTTGAAGTTTTGAAGCGTTTGGTGCATCGCATTCGTCGTATTCGGCCAGAATATCGCGAGGAAGGAAGTTGTCGTTTATTGCATGATAATGCACCGGCTCACAGAGCCCTAGTTACGACCGATTACACTGAGCAACAGCCAAAATTTTTCCGAGTTCTAGTAAACCTTTTCTAAAGGATTTTTGGACGCTGATCACAACTGCGTACTTAATTTTTTGATTGTTTGAGCGGTTTGTAAGTTATTGGTGGTTTTTGCTAGGAGGTGTTTTCCACGATTTTTCATCTTTGAATTTTTATTGCATTTATAATATGTTGAAAAACACGATAATTTTTTTATGACACAATAACGAATCCCCAAGCTATAATTTTGACCATAGTCGATTTCGATTGGTCAAGGGTTAACACGGCTATGGCTCTTCAAAGTTCAATTTTCGCGAATTTTTTATAAAAATTCATTTAAATTCGGGGTTGCAATTTTCAATTAGGAGTTAGTGTGTAATGTATAGTGGAAGTTTGTAACTTAAACTTATAGAACAGATTTTTGGTGTTGCATGTGCCATTCTCGGCCTATGCTCATTAGAGTGTAAATGCGACTTCATCTTCTGAACACGTGTTTGTATTGAAATCTCTTAATGCTTTTCGCATCATTGACGAAAGTAGCTAAAGTATTTTCGCAAGCGTCAATATTTGTCTTTTCAGGGGCATTAACAAAATTTGAATTAGTTCATTACTGTAGGAGCTATACTAAAAAGAGTTGCATCACACAAGTAAAAATTTCATCCACACACACTTAGCAAACTACTTGCTGTTTTTCCATATCTTATTGCGACATATTTTTAGGGCACAAAAAAATCAAAATTCGAAAGCTGAAAATTTTATGAATTGAGGGCATTTGTTGAATGTGAGCAGTTTCATACTGCTGCCTAAAATTGTGCTCCGATATTATAGCTCAAAAGTAAATCCTTACTTTTTTTGCTGAATTTATGAATGGAGAACTTACATATTTGAACATATACTCTATTACAAACAACGTATTTCAAAAATGTATTTTTTAATTGAAAGCCCCAACATTCTTCTTTCACCAAATGAAAATATATATTTTTTGTAAGCAAAATCCTTTTGTGTATTCGCAATCTTGCAAAGTAACTGAAAATTTGACTTTGCAAATGAACAACTCTTGCAAATTTGAACCGATTTTGATGTTTTAAATTTTAAATACATAGCTAGAGTGTTGTTAATCTACGTTAAAAAAATTGCATTTAAGACTTCAGGTTTGTAGGAGCTACATGCATGTAATGGTCAAAAAACATGTAAAACGCCCTCCAAGGAAAACCATCAATATTTCCTAAGCCACTCAAACAATCAAAAAACTAAGTACGCAGTTGTGATCAGCGTCCAAAAATCCTTTAGAAAAGTATAGTTAGATTTTAGAAAAAAAAAAAAATTTCGATTTTGTTGCTCTGTGTTATTTGACCAAAAATCGCATTTTTACCATCAATCATTCACCGTATTCGCCTGATATGGCTCCCTGTGACTTCTACTTATTCGGTCAGTTGCATTTGCCGATGAAAGGAAACCGTTATAAGGACGTTGAGGACATCCAAAAGGCTTGTACCAACATTCTGAAGGCGATGCCGGCCGATGACCTAAAACACTCATTCCAAATGCTTTTGGACCGTGCAAAACGTTGTATCGAAGCAGAAGGAGAGTATTTTGAATAAATAAAAAGAATTATACAAAAATAATCATCCGTTTTCTTTATTTTATAAAAGTCCTGTTTACTTTGGGTTGCACCTTGTACAAGGTGCGTCCCAAAGTAAACAGGACTTTTGCAATAGGGACGTTTCTGGTGGCGCCATCTATGTGTGAGGACATGCGTTGGAAAGGTACATCTTTCATTCACATACTGTCTAAATTTCATGACATTTGGTCTAGTAGACGCCGAAATATCCCGCTCAATGTGACAGTATGTTTTTAACTTTGGTACGAGAATGTCGATCGAACAAAGAGCTAATATTAAGTTCTGTTTTAAACTTGGTAAAACTTTTACCGAAACGTTTAAATTGTTAAAGCAAGTTTATGGTGATGATTGTTTATCCCGTGGCCGTGTTAATGAGTGGTTGAATCGATTCAAGAATGGTCGTGAAGACTTGAATGACGACGAACACGTCGGCCAGTCGAAATTTGTGATTACTGACGATGCCATCAAAACTGTGCGTGATTTTATCAAAATGCAGCCAAAATCATCATTGGAATTGATGGAAATGGAATTGAACATCTCCAAAACATCAATTGATCGCATTTTAACCGAACATTTGGGTCTCCGTAAAGTGTGTTCTCGCTTCATTCCGCACACTTTAACCGACGACCAAAAAGCGCAGAGAATTGAGCACGCAAAAGACATCGTTCGGGAAGCCAGACGTGATCCAAATTTCTTGTTCAACATCGTAACCGGTGACGAAACGTGGTGCTTTCAATATGATCCCGAAACAAAGCGTCAAAGTGCCGAATGGAAGCACCCAGATGAGCCAAATCCGAAAAAAACCCGCCGTGAGAAGTCAAAAATCAAAACTCATCTCATTTGTTTCTACGATTCAAAGGGAATAATTCATCGAGAGTTTGTTCCACCGGGAAAAACAATTAACGCTTTGTTTTATGTTGAAGTTTTGAAGCGTTTGGTGCATCGCATTCGTCGTATTCGGCCAGAATATCGCGAGGAAGGAAGTTGGCGTTTATTGCATGATAATGCACCGGCTCACAGAGCCCTAGTTACGACCGATTATTTGACCAAAAATCGCATTTTTACCATCAATCATTCACCGTATTCGCCTGATATGGCTCCCTGTGACTTCTACTTATTCGGTCAGTTGCGTTTGCCGATGAAAGGAAACCGTTATAAGGACGTTGAGGACATCCAAAAGGCTTGTACCAACATTCTGAAGGCGATGCCGGCCGATGACCTAAAACACTCATTCCAAATGCTTTTGGACCGTGCAAAACGTTGTATCGAAGCAGAAGGAGAGTATTTTGAATAAATAAAAAGAATTATACAAAAATAATCATCCGTTTTCTTTATTTTATAAAAGTCCTGTTTACTTTGGGTTGCACCTTGTATATACACACACAAATTTATACACATACACATATACACGGAGAGAGAGTAATCGATCTCAGCGTTAGACGTGCAGTGAAGTGCTCCTTCTTTAAAGCTATAAATCCAAGTGTTGAAACAAGTGGAAGTTCCATAAGGGAGTGCCAACTGGCCTATTTTTCTTCCAGCATCACGCATAAAGCGGAGTGCTAGTGATTAGGCGGCTGACAGCGGTGAGTACGCTAAATCTTCCAACTGGTCGATTCCTTAACCTCGGCGCACTGAGAAAGGTGGGGAAAACAAAAACCAGGAAGAAAACAAAAACAAATACAAGGAGAGCGCGCAAATCGCGGTGACAGCTGTTTAGTCAGCAGTGTCTCCCTCACGCAAGTACGAAGCGGGAAGAAAGAAAGCCTGATAACCCAGCGAGTAGCTCACCACAAGGCTAGCGGCGAGAACCGAACAGCAGGTGGAACCTATTCTGTCAGGGTTGCCAGCACACGGGGGCTCTTTTTTCTTTTTTCTTTGACACGGCGGAAAAAAAAACGTACCTGCCTGCGGCTGACCCCGCTGGGGCAGCAACTCCAACCGGCGGCGGTCCAAAATGCATAGTGGCGAAAATGGAATGACGGCGGGAGCGAAAACGGGCCCCGAGGTCGCCTCGAATATCGAGGAAACTATCAATCCGTTTAAAAGGAGTTCGAGATTGCAACGATCTCCAATACGCGCACAGGCCAGTCCAAGTACGTTGGCTGACCACGTGCAGCAGCAGCAGCGAAGTGTCAGCAACGAACGTGACAACACAAAACACGAGACGGAAAACCAAAACCGACGCGATGCTGACGGCACATCGAACCCGACTGACATGCAAGAGCGGCTCACACCCACGAGTCAGCGCGAGAGCGGCAATGATACAGACTCAGAGTGTGTTGAGTTGAATGTTGTACTTGCAGCCATGGGGAAAAAAATTGAAATGCTGTCGAAAGTGATGGAAGGTCAACGGCATATAAACCAGCCAATGCGAATCATCGTCCGCAGCATTATCAACCTGCACAAGCAAGCACTGGAGGGGAAATGCAAAAAATGCAATAATTGCATACCCACCATATGTGAGAAGGCAACTCAAACGACCGCATCTTCCAGTGCGAATGGAAAAAGAGCAAGAGCGAGAGTTGAAGATGAAGTAGCGGCTGAATGTTCTCCGCTGCCCACGCAGAAGCGCACTCGGGTGATCTCGCCTAGAATAGCTACGCACAAACAGGCCGAAAATCAGCAGAGCGGACAGCAGCAGAAAAATGGAATGGAAAAGATGAGCGGTGCAAAGAGAGCTTTTCAACCTTCATGGCGACATGTGCAAAAGGAGGCGGAGCTTAGCCCGATGCTATGTGTAAGCGGCCATCATACCGCGGTACATAAGACAAGCAGTGCGACTGCCAGTCAATATCACCAATCGGCCTCGAAACCTGATTGGACACTGGTGAAGCGTAAGCAGGTGAAACCGAACGCGGAGACTACGCACAAGGGGGGAGCAGCTCGCAACTCAAACAGGCCAATTAGGGCCCGGCCGGATGCTATTGTCATTGCAAAAGCGGGTGAAGGGTCGTATGCGGACATCTTGCGACGGGTGAAGGCAAACGACTCTCTCAAACAACTAGGCGAGGATGTAAAAGCTATCCGCAGAACGGCCAAAGGGGAACTGCTTCTAGAGCTTAAAAAGAGGCATGAGAGCAAGGCAGTGGCGTATCAACTGGCAATTGAGGATGTGCTCAAAGATGAGGCCAAAGTGGCAGCGAAGACGCACACTATCACCATACAGTGCAGGGACCTCGACGAAGTTACGACGGCTGAAGAGATCTGCGATGCGCTCCACAACCAATGTGGCATCAGGCGGCCGGAAGTGTCAGCGGTGCGCAGCCTTCGAAAGGGCTATAACGGCACACAAACGGCTTATGTCAGCCTGCCGGCGACAGATGCAAAAACCGCGCTAAAAGCGAATCGAGTGCGCATTGGCTGGGTCTACAGCAGATTGCGGGAACTGGCGGTTACCAAATGCTGTTTCAGGTGCTGGGGATATAGCCACATTTCCCAAAACTGTAAAGATCCAATCGACAGGTCAAATCTCTGCAGGCGCTGTGGGGAGAGCGGGCATTTTGCGGTGACGTGCACGAGAAACAAAAAATGTGCTTTATGCCTGGGCGATCATGCCGCGGGTAGTTTTAAATGTCCGATCCTTCAGAAGGAAAAAGGTTTGAGGTTTGACCGAAACCTTTGATGAAAATAATTCAAATTAACTTAAACCATTGTGAGGCAGCTCATGAGTTGCTGCAGCAAACGGTGCAGGAAATGGGGGTTGAGGTGGCGCTAATAAGCGAACCATACAAACATCCTCGAGACAGCAGATGGATACCTGATAACACTAGCAAAGCATCCATTTGGGCGTGTGGCAGGCTTGCACTGGATAATACGTCACTACCTGGCAATGGCTTTGCCCAAGCGAAGATCGCAGGCACGCACTTCTTCAGCTTCTATGCGCCGCCAAGTATATCTACAGGCGATTACGCGAGGATGGTTGACCAATTGGTAGCTGAGGCACGCGGCAAAGACCCAAGGGTAATCGCGGGAGATTTTAATGCCTGGGCTACGGATTGGGGCTCGTCCAGAAACAATGCGAGGGGAACAATTCTCCTGGAGGCCATACCGGGGATAAGCCGACATTTAGCAAAAATGGTCGTGTATCATATATTGATGTCACATTTGTTAGTGCGAGCTTGGCCAGAGGCGCAACGTGGGTGGTTCACGACGGTTTCACCTTTAGCGATCACCAAGCAATTGTGACTTGCTTGCAACAAGGTCGTTCACGGCAAAGGGCGTGCACAAACGTACTGGGTTGGAAGCTGAGCACACTGGACGAAGACGTGTTTCAGCTGTGCATGGAGGATTGCTCACTTTCGGGCCCAGCGGAAAACCGGGCATCACAACTAATGTGCACAATTGCAGCGGCATGTGACGCATCAATGCAACGCCGCGTTTCGTCAAACCGTAGGCGCTCAGTATATTGGTGGAATAGCAATATTGCCGAACTGCGCAGAGCTTGTATTGCCGCCAGACGCAGATTCCAACGCGCAACAGACGCTGGTACTAGAAACAGACTGCACGCCGCATTGAAGAAAGCAAAAAGCGAGCTGAAGGTCGCCATCAAAGATAGCAAAGCAAAATGCTTTACTGAGCTCTGCAACACGGTTGATGAACACCCATGGGGAACGGCGTATAAAGTCGTTATGAAGAAACTGGCATCGTTCAGCCCACCGCCACCCATCTCGGCGACGTTTTTGAAGCGCGTCGTAAAAACCTTGTTTCCGCCGCAAAACGATCTGTTGACAGCTGTTCCAACAGTCTGTGCAAACGAGGAGCCAGCAGAAGTAGACTGCGATGAGCTGCTAAAAGCGTGCAGTAGAACTGGGGACCAAAAGGCCCCAGGGCCAGATGGTATACCCAACAAAATGCTCAAACTAGCAATTAAATCGCACATAGACTTATTCTTGAGCGTCTAAAATGAATGTCTTAAGGAAAGGGTGTTTCCGGATAGATGGAAAGTGCAAAAGCTGGTCTTGCTGCCTAAAGGGAAGAAGCCCCCCGACGACCCGTCATCGTATCGCCCAATATGCATGCTTGACACTGCAGGTAAACTGCTAGAGCGGCTAATTTGCAACAGGCTCGAGGATGCAATCACAAAGGCAGGCGGTTTATCAAATCTCCAATTTGGCTTTAGGAAGACGAGGTCTACAGTGGACGCGATCGATGTCGTGGTAAGAGCCGCACAGGAAGCAATCGAAGGCCAGCGTTGGAAGCACGGAACTAAAGAGTACTGTTGCGTGGTAACTTTAGACATAAAAAATGCCTTCAATAGCGCTAGACGGGGCAACATACTATCTGCGCTGCGTCGCCTGCAAGTACCGGGGTACATAGTCGACATCATCGCAAGCTACTTCAGCAACAGAGTGCTGAAATACGATACAGACGAGGGGGAAATCAGCCACTCGGTCACAGGGGGTGTTCCACAGGGCTCGGTATTAGGCCCTACCCTTTGGAATGCCATGTACGACGGTGTTCTGCGGCTACAAGTACCAAAGGCGGCAAAAATTGTGGGCTTCGCCGACGACATAGCCATTGTTGTGACTGGCAAGTTCCTGAATGAAGTCGAAGCGACGTGCAACAGCGTGGTGGAAACGGTGCAGAGATGGCTGACATCCGCGGGCCTTTTGCTCGCTGAGCAAAAAACGGAAGTCCTGCTAATCTCCAGCCGGAAGGCTGTAGAGACAGCCCATGTCCGGGTGGGTGGCCACACTATACGGTCGCAACCGTCAATTAGGTACCTAGGCGTAATGCTGGATATTCGCTTGTGCTTCAAGCACCACCTCGCGCACGTCAGCAATAAAGCAGCGAAGACGGTGGCCGCACTTTCGCGAATTATGCCGAACATTGGCGGTCCTAATCACCGTGTGGTGATAATAAATGAAGAGGAACATATATTCCCCATAACAACCAAACCACCGCCAAACACCTCACACACAATACCACCAAGATGTGAAGTAATATTAACAATCAACATGAGTATTCAAGAAGACAGTGTAATACTAAACCAAGAACTTGCAAACGGAGTATTTTTGGCAAATTCCATCGCACCAGCAAAAAACAATAACCATAAAAAACATCCGACCAAAAATAGAAACCTTGTCTAATTATCCAATAATGAAAACAAACTACAGCACCAAAAGTCCAGACAATGAACGATTCAGAAAACTAATATCAACACTCAGGCTAGACAACCTAGATGCACAAACAGAGGCACAACTTAAAACAATTTTCCAAAAATATCAAACAGTTTTCCACCTAGAAGGAGAAGAAATCACAACAAACAATTTCTACACTCAACAACTTAACCTAGAAGACTCCACACCCGTATATATAAAAAACTACAGATTACCTCAAACTCAGCAGGAGGAAATAAAGAAACAAGTACAAAAATTAATAGACAGCGACATCATAGAACCATCAACTAGCCCATACAACGCACCTTTACTACTAGTACCGAAGAAAAGCGATGACAACACTAAAAAATGGCGATTGGTCGTAGATTACAGAAAACTGAATGACAAAATCATAAACGACAAATTCCCACTCACGCGATTGGAATATGTTCTTGACATACTTGGCAGAGCAAAATACTTTTCAACATTAGACATGACCAGCTCTTTCCACCAAATACCATTGGACCAAGATTCAAGACCACCCACCGCATTTTCCACACAGGATGGACACTACCAGTTTAAAAGACTACCGTTTGGCCTCAAGATATGTATCTTCAAACAGTTTTCAACGCATGCTTACTCTAGCACTAAGTGGACTTAGCTCAGAAGCATTTCTCTATGTTGACGACATAATAGTATTTGGATGTTCATTAAAACACCACAACGAAAATCTGATTAAAGTCTTCGACCGACTACAACAATACAACTTAAAACTAAATGCAAGCAAATGCCAATTTCTAAAACCAGAAGTCATCTACTTAGGACATTTAATCACAGATAAAGGCATCAGAACAGATCCAACAATATGCGAAGCAGTACTAAAATATCCAACACCAACGAATGCTGATGAAGTACGTCGATTTGTAGCATTTTGCAACTACTACAGACGTTTCATACCAGAATTCGCATCAATAGTAAAATGTTTTAACTCTCTCCTTAAGAAAGGTACACCTTTCATTTGGTCAGACGAATGCAAGACAGCGTTCGAAACACTAAAACAGAAGTTAACCAACACACCAGTACTACAATATCCAGATTTCAACAAAACCTTCATATTAACTACAGACGCTTCAGACTTCGCCCTAGGAGCAGTATTATCCCAAGGAGAAATTGGACATGACCTACCTATCTCAAATGCAAGCAAATCACTACAGAAACACGATATTAATAAACCAATAATAGAAAAGGAACTTTTAGCTATACACTGGGGAATAAATTATTTCAGACCATACCTCTACGGGAGAAAAGCCATCGTAGTCACTGACCACAGACCACTAGTATCACTGTTTTCACACAAGAACCCATCATCAAAAATGACAAGAATTAGATTAGACTTATCTGATTATGACTTCGAAATTATATACAAACAAGGAAAAATTAACACAAACGCGGATGCTTTATCACGCATAAAAATCGACAGCGACACCCTGAAGGCAATGATTCCAACACATGAAGATAACGTAAATGACGGCAAACGAAAAGAAATTCTAGCAATTACAAGAAGCAAGGCAGCGAATTTAAGAGCAAATAAAACAAAGAATATTGAAGATACGCACATTACTGAAAATGAGAATATTTATGAAGATAATGGTACCAAAACACGCGACAATAGGAAGGACAAATCTCAAGAGCCTGATCAACTCTACATATAGGAATGTACCTCTATGAACGACGTGAAGAATATGAAGAAATTGAATTTTGAAATAAAAGAAAAGCATCGGCCGATGATACATATTTATTTCATTTATTTCATTAATTAATTAGCCAATGAATACAGTAAAAATTCTTAAGGCTAAGTTGAACACATTTTAATTGCGATTTGTACAAACGTAAGAAAAGAGAAAGAGAAAGAAAAAACAAAGTGATGCTACTTATAGAAAAGATTTAATGAATACTTGAATTGATTTTTTGAAACTGAGAGATCAATATCAACAAATTTAGAAATTCTATTGAACTCAATTAAGGCTCTGGAGATAGGTGCATTTCGCGCATAAAGAGCCCTAAAAACACCTACATGGAAGAGCTCTGAGCAACGAAGAGCTCTGGGCGGAATATTCAAAAAAATCCTCTCGAGGAGGGTGGGACAGTCAACCACACCACGGAGTACATCAAAAATGAAAGATAAAGACAGGATTGTTCTCCTACTTTGCAAAGATTTTAAGTTAATCAAAAGGCAACGCGATTCGTAGCTGGGCATAGGATCAGTAAAGCGTAAATTACGCAATGCAAAGCGAAGGAAAACTTTTTGGATCCTCTCAATCCTAGCCACATGGCACGCAAAATATGGAGACCAGATGAAGGAGGCAAATTCAAGCCTGGAACGAACTAGTGCCGTATACAAAAGCTTTAGCGTGTATGGGTCAGTGAAATCCGAGCTATGACGCCTCACAAAAGCAAGCATGGCATATGACTTAGAGATAACAAAATTAATATGATTAGCAAACGCAAACTTCGAGTCAAAGATTACGCCCAAATCTTTAATTTCATCAACACGCATCAGGGGCGCCATGGAAATGTGATAAGAGGTGTCAATGACTTTATAACGTTTTGAAAAGGTGACTTGAAAACACTTGTTTATATTCAGTGACAATCGATTTTTGATACACCAATTGCTGACATTATCAATATCAATCTGCAGCAATTGGGAATCGTAGGAGTTTCTGATCAATGAGTAGATCTTTAGGTCATCCGCATAAAGCAGAAACTTAGCAGTGGAGAAGCATGTGCAAATATCATTAATAAATAACACAAAAAACAGCGGGCCCAGGATGCTACCTTGCGGCACCCCAGATGAAGCAACGAAAGGTACCGACCTAACATTGTCGACAACGACCACGCACCTACGATTGTGCAAGTACGATGCAATCCAAGTCAGGAAATCTGAGTGGAAACCAATACAGGCTAATTTATTAAGCAGTATAACATGAGAAACCCTATCGAAGGCTTTAGAAAAATCAGTATAAATGGTATCAACCTGGATACCAGATTGAAAAGCAGAAATGCAGTCGTCTGAGAAAACAGCTAGATTCGACACTGTTGATCGTCCCGGAATGAATCCATGCTGCTCCGGACATATTGTATTCTTTACAGAAAAAAGTAATTTAGCTTGGATGATGCATTCGAAAAGTTTTGATGTTGCAGAGAGTTTTGAAATGGGTCTATAATTGCTAACGTCATTTCTGTTACCACTCTTGAAGATTGGGGTTATGAAAGCCAATTTCCAAGCATCAACAAAAGTTCCAGATGAAAGAGATTTGTTAAAAATGACCACTAATGGGTAGACTAGGGAGTCACACTTCTTGTACAAGGCTGCTGACAGGCCATCAATATCCATTTGAAAGGAAGACTTAAGTTGAGCAATGCCATTGAACACATCTTGAGAAGACAACTCAAGCTTGCCGAAATCGAGAGATTGGTTTATATTGTTACGAAAATCCAAGTTAATGTTACGAAAATCCAAGTTCGGTTTGATTGTGCTTGAAAATAAAACTACTTCAGTGATTCAGCGCAAACGCAGACAAAAATCAACAATTGCTTTATTCACAAATTTCACACTTTGCTTGTATTTACACTTGTTTCTACTTTGCTTGCTCAGCTAAGACTCGACTCGTTGCGCCGCGCACCGCTGCTTATATACCAGTTTTCTTATCGCGCCGAAGTTTCTTGCAACTTCCAATTGGAAAACGCTCGACCATTCCCACACAGTCCATTCGTTCGCGAACCATCCTTGCCATATCTTCATAACGCCAAGCGGATTATATAACACCAAGCGAATTTGCCGTGCTTCAAAGTGCATGCCTAAAAGTATGCTTGGAAAAGCATTCAGCACTCATAGTACAGTGTGGGCCAACACAAAATGCCTCCTCGTAGCACTGCCCACCACTTAGACTTGTTCGTCCCGAACAAGTGCCGAGGCTCCGCCGGGGTAAGACGCCAGGCGCTCCAAATGGACTACTTTCAACCTGGCGTTTCTGTTGCAGCAGCGTTGAATCCTGTACACCACGTCATTAATCCGGGTCACGACCTTGTACGGTCCTTCCCATGACGTTTGAAGTTTTGGAGACAAACCTTTCCTCCGCTGCGGGTTGTAAAGCATTACCAGATCGCCTTCTTGGAACCCCGCTGTGTTAGCCCGTAAATCATATCTGGCTTTCATCTTATCGCTGACCAGTTGGATCCGGTTCCTGATAAATTGGTGGATTTCTTCCAGCTCCGACCGCTTATTGACTGCGTAATCAGTCTTAGCGCCTTCCGTCGTGCTGACCACTCCGAACTTCAAGTCAGCAGGCAACCTCAGCTCCGTGCCGAACACTGCTCGGGCTGGAGTGAGTGATGTCGTATCGTGCGGGGCTGACCTATACGCCATCAAGAACAGCGGAATATGCGTGTCCCAATCCTTTTGATTTCTGCCTACTACTTTCCGCAGATATTCTTCCAGCGTCCGATTGAATCGTTCCACCATGCCGTCGGACTGGGGATGCAATGGACAGGTGCGAGTTTTCCTTATTCCTAGTAGCTTACACACTTCCTTGAATACCACAGACTCGAAATTTCGGCCTTGATCCGAGTGCAACTCCAGCGGAACGCCAAATCTGGCCACCCAGTTGTTTACCAGCATTTCCGCGACCGTGGTGGCCTCCTGGTTAGGAATAGCATACACTTCGGGCCATTTGCTAAAATAGTCCATTACCACCAGCACATATTTGTTGCCTTGAGTGCTAAGTGGGAATGGCCCGGCGACGTCCATGGCAATCCGCTCAAAGGGCGCTCCCACGTTGTACTGCTGCATGCGGCCCCGAGATCTTCTTGTCGGCCCTTTCGCAGCCGAACATCGTTCACAGCTTTTAATCCAATCGGCTACAGACTCCTGGCATCCTACCCAGTAGAATCGTCTTTTAATTTTGGCGACAGTTTTTGTGATGCCTAGGTGCCCTCCGCTGGAGTCGTTGTGGTATGCTTCGATCACCTCGTTGATCCTGCATTTCGGGACTACAATTAGAGAATTGCTGGTGCGGCCATCCTCGCTCTCCCACTCGCGGTATAGGCAGCCATCAGACAGCCGCAGGCTTTGCCACTGTGCCCAGTAAGCCTTCGCGATCGGGCTCTCACCGGCCATCTGCTGCCAGTCTGGACGTGCGCCCAGCTCCTTGCCTTCAATGATTTTTGCAATATCCGTATCCTCGCGCTGGTCCTTTTGTATCCTCTCCGCCGACCACTCTTCCTCTGGCATAACGCTTACCAATCGGACGTCCACTATCTGCTCTTTGCTTTCGGCTCGTGAACAATGCCTGCATTCGGTTTTGCACGGACGGCGTGACAAGGCATCGGCATTTCCATGGCTGCTACCCTTGCGATGCTCTACCGTGTAGTCGTAGCTCTGCAGCCGCTCGATCCACCGCGCCAGTTGGCCTTCAGGATCTCTAAAGTTCAGTAGCCATTTCAATGCAGCATGATCTGTGCGCAGGCGAAACTTTTGCCCATACAGGTATTTGTGGAAGTGTTTCACGCATTCCAATACTGCCAGCAACTCTCTTCGTGTCACACAGTAGTTACGTTCAGGCTTTGACAAAATTTTGCTGTAGTATGCTATCACTTGTTCTTGGCCATCTATTATCTGTGATAGCACACCACCAATACTATGCCCACTTGCATCTGTATCCAGCACAAACATCTCTCCAGGCACGGGGAAGGACAGAATTGGAGCAGTGCACAGTTTTTCCTTCAATCGTGCAAAAGCCTGCTCCTGCTCTTCGCCCCACGCGAAGGCTTGATTCTTTTTCGTCAGTTTGTGCAAGCTGCCAGCTATGTTCGCAAATCCAGGAACGAATCTTCGGTAGTAAGTGCACAGGCCTAGGAAACTGCGGAGTTCGTGTAGATTGCGTGGTCGGGGCCACTCTTTCACCGCTGTGATTTTGCCTTCGTCCGTTTGTACTCCGCGGGCGGAAACCGTGTGACCCAGATACTTGACCTCCTTTTGAAACAGCGAGCACTTCTTTGGGTTTAGTTTAAGGCCAGCGTTTTGTATTCGCCCAAATACCTCCCTCAGCTTTTCCAGGTGGTCGTCGAAGCTCTTGCCCATCACGATTATGTCGTCGAGGTATACCAGACACGTCCGCCAATGCAGCCCTTTTAGCACACGTTCCATTAGCCGCTCGAATGTTGCTGGTGCGTTGCAGAGTCCAAACGGCATGACGGTGAACTGCCACAAACCGTCGCCAACACTAAAAGCCGTTTTCTCCTTGTCCTTGTCTGCAAGCTCCACCTGCCAATAGCCGCTGCGTAAGTCGAGTGTGGAAAACCACTGTGTGCCTGACAGTGTGTCCAGGGTGTCATCGATCCGAGGTAGTGGATAGCTGTCCTTCTTGGTCACGTCATTGAGCTTTCGATAGTCTACACAAAATCGGGTACTGCCATCCTTTTTCTTGACTAGCACGACCGGCGAACACCAAGGGCCTGACGAAGGCTCTATGACCTTTTCTTTACCCATGTTTTCTATCAAAGTGGTGACCTCTTCCCTCTTGGCCAGAGGAACTCGTCTTGGCTGTTGGCGGATCGGTTTCGCACTTCCGGTGTCGATGTGGTGCTTCACTATGGCTGTTCTTCCGCCAGCTTCTGCTGCAAATATTGACGCATAGTGCTGTAGGAGTGACCGCGCCTTCTGTTTCTGTTCGGCTGTCAATTCGCTGCTCCACTGGTTCTCCTGCGGTATGGCGTCCATGTTAGAACCGCGTTTCCTACTTCCTCCGGGTGGACTGCTTTCGCAATTGACAACTGCTTCAGCCTCTCTACACTCGCCAATGACCGCATCTTTTCCGACAAATTTGGGTGTGTTCAGTGGGTTGAGTATCCTGACTGGTATTTTGCCATTTTTGGGTTCCACTAACGTACGTCCGATAATTATGTTGTCGTATCCTTGTCTTGGCGCTTCTACAACCCACAGCCGACTTGTCCCATCGTCCTCGTCCACCTTTGCCCACACAATCGCCTCGGAATTCGCTGGTATCTTCTGGTGTTGACACGAGATGACTTTCCTTACCGCCACGCTCCGCTCATAGCCGGTGTGCAGGGGGAATTCAACGTTGGCATACCTCAGCACATTTTCTTTCAGGTCCAGCGTAAAACCGTGCCTAATCATGAAATCCACGCCGATAATCACGTCGTCCATTATATCCGCGACGATGAACTCATGTTCCAGGCTGCTGGTGCCGATAGCAATTGTTTTTGTTACTTTCCCTTTTACCGGCGCACGCTCGCCAGTCGCAGTCCTCAGCTGTATGCCATGCAGTGGTTCCCAGTTCTTCAGAAGCTTTCTTTTTATGATCGAATATGACGCTCCAGTATCCAGTGTCAACACGAACCTCTTTCCATCTATCTTTCCCTCAATCGTCAAGCTGCTGGGTTGTCGTTTCAACTGCGAGACAAGGACGGTGGGGCAGCAGGTTGTGGGGATCAGCTCACGCCCCTTTGGGCTGACCCGTTTTAGTTTAACGACTCCTCGTCCTCAGCCCTGCGCTTGTTGGCTGAGCCGCGATTGTCAGTGTTCCTCGCTTCAGGCGATTGCGATCGAGAACGGGAACGCCTCTTTCGTTGACGACAGTCTCGTGATATGTGACCCTGCTTGCCGCATGTCCAGCAAACAATCTTAGAGGAAGCCAACCGTGGTCTGACCTGTGTCTCAGAGCTTATGGCCTGGATCGGAATGTCGCTGTCGGGCTGGATTTGACGTATCCTTGCAGGTGCATACCGAGTGCATCCAACCCATGTCGCCTCATATGTCATCGCGCTGGTCACCGTCTCCTTAAATGTCAGCTTGCCCATCATCAACGCACTGCGACGTGTTTCCGGATCATGAAGACCTTCAATAAACGACTCAATCTTCATCCTCTCGAGATCTTCAGCGCCGAATTTCGGGTAGCACAACTGTACGAGCCGCTCAATGTCTGCTGCATATGTCTGCAGCGCCTCGTTTGCTCTTTGCCTGCGGTTCTTCAGCTCACAGTAGTACAGCGTATGGTTGTGCTCGTTGCTGTACTTCGCTGCCAACGCTCGCATGATGGCCTCGTAATCACTTGTCGAACATTCCGGAACTGACTTCATTACCTCAGCCGCAGGACCTTTCAGCGCCAGTGCCAATCTCCGACCTTTCCTGATATCGGTCCACTGATTTTCTAAGGCAGCCAAGTCGAATTGCAGTTTGAATGTATCGAATGGCGTAGCACCATCATAAGTAGGCACTTCTGTTCGGGTGGCAAAACTTTCCGGAATCGGCGGCAAACATTGTCGTGGCTGTACCTCTCTCAGTCGTTCGTCTATCTTTCTGTGCATCGAATCTTCCAGACTGTCAACTCGTTTGTTTAAGGATTCACCCAGGTCGTCAACTCGTCTGTTCAGAGAATCATCCAGGCCGTCGACTCGTTTATCCAAGTGCTCCACTTGAGCTCCCAGGTGCTCCACCTTCACATCGAGCTTGTTGGAGATTTCTTCCACTTTCTGTTCCAAACGTGCAGAATTTTCCTGCAGCTTGGTGGACAGCTCGCAATTTGCGCTTTCGAGTTTCGCTGATACTTGCGCCGAAAGTTCCTGATTCGTGGTTTCCATTTTCGCTGCCATTTCTCGGTTCGCAGTTTCGACTTTGGCCGAAATTTCCTGATTTGTAGTTTCCAGTTTTGCTGCCATTTCATGGTTGGAAGTCTCGAACATGCCTTTAAGTGCAACCATTAGCTGGCTCATGTCCAATGCTTGTAGTGGCGCAGCCGCTGCAGCCGTACTTTGCATCGTCGCAGCACCCGCAGACGATTCCTCCACCTTGGCCGACGCCTCTGGCTCCTGCGACCCGAACTCGTGCGCAGTTAAATCGATGCCTCGTGATTCACACGCCTCTCGCAAACGCAGCTGCAACTCCACCTTTCCGCCAGCAGTCGGCAAATTCCAGGCGGCCAGCTCCTTCTTCAGCTGATCCACCTTCAGTTGCTCGAGTTTAACCATGTCTGCGTTTTACAATTTTGATTTATTTCCAGTAGCACAATCCCACTTCTGACACCAAATGTTACGAAAATCCCAGTTCGGTTTGATTGTGCTTGAAAATAAAACTACTTCAGTGATTCAGCGCAAACGCAGACAAAAATCAACAATTGCTTTATTCACAAATTTCACACTTTGCTTGTATTTACACTTGTTTCTACTTTGCTTGCTCAGCTAAGACTCGACTCGTTGCGCCGCGCACCGCTGCTTATATACCAGTTTTCTTATCGCGCCGAAGTTTCTTGCAACTTCCAATTGGAAAACGCTCGACCATTCCCACACAGTCCATTCGTTCGCGAACCATCCTTGCCATATCTTCATAACGCCAAGCGGATTATATAACACCAAGCGAATTTGCCGTGCTTCAAAGTGCATGCCTAAAAGTATGCTTGGAAAAGCATTCAGCACTCATAGTACAGTGTGGGCCAACACAAAATGCCTCCTCGTAGCAATATTGAACGAAACATTATCATCGCTACTAAGTCCATCTGTGAAATTGGACTTAAAAAACGACGCAAAGAGATTAGCTGAGTCGACAGGAGTATTGGCAGCTATCTCGCCAAGGAAAAGTGCCGAGGGAAAACTGGAGCAGGATTTTTTCGAGTTAACGAAATTCCAAAATGCTTTCGGGTTAGATTTAATGTTGGACTCAAAGCTAAGGATATAATTTTTATGCAGAAATTTATCCAAACATAGGAATTTCTTAGAATATTTTTTATACAGGTCGTAATAAGCAAAATTGTTGCTTTTCTTGAATTTACGATGAAATTTGTTCCTCTTGTTGCGAAGTTTCAACAGAGCAGCATTGTGCCAAGGCACTTTATATTGTTTTTTCGTTATAGCAGGGCATATGCTTTTGCAGACCTCTACCACAGTAGTCCTAAAGATCTCAAAACACTTAGCAACATCAAGATGAAGAAACAAATTATCCCAATTGATGTTCATCAAAAGATCATTCAGTTTCAAAAAATCGCATCGCTTAAAATTAAGGGATGATTTTGAATTAATATTATTGACTTTAGAAAATGTATAAAATTCCAGATCAAGCACAAGAGGTATATGATGCATATCAGGTTTACTAATGGGAAAAGTACATTCAAGTAAAGAAAAATTTACAGTGTTACTTAGGAATATTAAATCTAAAGTACGACCTAGTTTATTTGGAAAACAATTAATTTGCATGAGATCTATACTTAAGAAACTATCTACTAGATAAGTTTCACTGATACTATTGACATCATAGGCAATAAGAGCAGCTTTGGAAATAGTGCGAGACCAATTAATATTACATAGGTTAAAGTCCCCTAGCACGCAAAGATGATCACCCCTTGCATTGTTCTGAGCTAGTGTTGTGACATTGTCAACATGGGCAGTGTAGAGGTTGTGGCTACTGTTAGGCGGAATGTATGAAGCACAAACAAAAAGGGAGTCAGAAATACCCCTAATGTAAACACAAAGTTGATCAAGTAGCGTATTCTGATATTTAAGTGCAACCACAGAAGCCTGATGCTTACATTGCACAGCAATAAGAACACCACCACCCCTAGCACAGCCAGTTAGATTAAAATCCCTGTCTTTACGAAACACATCGTAGAGATTGGAATCAAAAAACTCATCGCTGAAGAAATTTACATTCAGCCAAGTCTCAACGATTACAATAATGTCGTAGTCAAGATGCGAACTAAATAACCGCAAAATCTGTGACTTAGTTCTAAGCCCAGAAATGTTTTGGAAATAGATTTTCAAGCGCTTAACATCAGGAACCACAGGAACAAAAAGTTTACCATTAGCACTCGTTACGGGAGCGGAGGTTGAAGACTGGGCTTCAGAAAAAACTGAAACGGACGTACGTTCACATTGGCTGGCCAGATATCGGGAACCAGTAGCTTCTCGTAAGCCGAATCAGGGACGCCAAGCTTAAAATTGACCCGCCTCAATGTGTCCAAAGAGGCATCTTTTTTCACTAACTTATAGCAGCGGAGGAGCTGTTTATCTATGCACGCATGTTTAGCAACATAAGTAATAATATTTTCTGCATTTACCGAAGGCACAAAAGACGATATGTGCAGCCACTTTAATCGAACCGCAACATCGAGCTCAGAGGTCGGGTTAGAACCAACAACAACAGGTTGTTTCTTCCTATTGTTCTTCTTCACCTTTATCCACTCAGTAGTCTGATGGTTCGGCAACGTAGGCGGTGTAGTGGGATGTCGCACGGCAGAGGGCTCAGCATCTAGTGGCGTTAATCCGGCAGAAATTTCTGTATCAGCAAGCGGCGCGATCCCAGCAACAGCCGACGACGCGAGAGCACGAACAGCAGCAGCAGCAACAGGCACAACCCCTTCACAAGGCGGAGCATTTATGCAAACAGCAGCAGGCGACGAATTTACGCACAGCAGCGAGGAAGAAGTATGAGCAGCAGGAACAGCATTTAAATCACTTGTAGCCGGAGAGCGTGACGACGAAACAGCGTGCGCAGCATAAGCGGTGATAGCGGGAGATTGAGAACGCACGGTCTTACTCGCAACTTTAGGCGGCAGCGGCGAGCAGGAGGCAGTAGAGGCTTCCTTAGCAGCAGGCACACGAACATCAGCCACCTTGGCACGGGAGCGGGTAACAACCGATTTAGCAGCCGGTCGCGAGCTCGGAATCAGCTTGTCAACACTCAAATGCTCAGAGTGTGACGTTTTAAGTGAGCCACAAAGGTCACGCAACTCACTCAATTTGTCGAGGAATAACGGAGGCGATACACGAGTCGCAGCAGAAAATCAAATTTGGATTTGATTTGAAAAAATCAGCAGCAACATTCAGTCTGGCGCACTTTAGATGCCACGAAGTGCAACAAGTGCCACACGGCGCAGAATCAGCAGTAGAGCAAGGCAGTTTGCATTTAAAGCAGCTTGCCATGCTGACGAAGATGAGCAGCGAATATGACACACGTCCGACCTCGATGAGTGACAAAACTGAACAATAATGAAGTGCACGTGACTTGTAGCGATGACCCTTTGGATCTAGATTCAATGTTGGAGAAACTACATAGTTCACTAAAGAAACTGCATATAAAGGAACTAGCCCTTTGCAGAGAAAATTTTAAATTTGAGAATATTAAGTACATTGAATGCATTCAAGAAGAAATATAATGAATTAAACAAAAATAAATGGTCGCCTACAAAAATACTAATGTACAACGCTCCACGACATATTCAAAGTAAACTACAACAATATAAACTAATAGACGAATATCATAATGCTAGCACAGCCGGACATTTAGGAATCAGAAAAACAATTTTAAAGTTAAAACAACGCTATGTATGGAAAAATATGAGACAAATGGTAAAAGAGTTCGTTAACAATTGCTTGACCTGCAGCAAGAACAAAACAATTAGGCACACAAAACAAAAACTGGTCAAAACAGACACGCCAGCAACAAGCTTCGAAACAATTACTATTGACACAGTCGGACCATTAAGAGTATCAAATGGATTCCGCTACATATTGACAATGCAATGCGATCTGACAAAATTTGTTATCGCACACCCGATGGAAACCAAGGACGCAAGAACAACAGCAAAAACGCTTGTAGAACAGTTAATTCTTAAGTACGGTTGTTTTAAAACATTGAAATCCGACCGAGGCACCGAGTTCACAAATGAGCTAATGCATAACATATGCCAATTACTCGACGTACGACAAATATTTTCGACACCGTACCACCACCAAACGATAGGAGCACTTGAAAGAAACCACAGAACGCTGCACGAATACCTACTGGCATTCACAGATGAACATGAATGGGATAACTGGGTACCGTACTATACATTCGCTTACAATACGACACCACATGTTGAAACGCTGTACTCACCATACGAGTTGGTTTTCGGCAAATTACCGTCACTACCATGTGACACAACAAACAAACATGACAAGATTTATGACCTCGATAATTATGCCAACGAGCTGAAAGTTAGGCTACAAACATCGATAAACAAAGCCAGAGACATGATAGGTATAGCAAAAGAAAAAAGGAAAAACAAATATGATAAGAATACAAATAAAACACAATTAGAAATAGGAGATTTAGTTTTTATACGACTAGAGACAAATAAAAAATTACAAAGTCCTTACCACGGACCATACAAAATAATAGAAAGAAATGGAGTAAACTCCACAATAGAAATAAACGGTAGACATAAGATATTACATAATAATAATCTTACGAAATTTCTAGGAGATAATGACATAGCCAGTAACAACTAAAATTGTACAAAAAGAAAACATAAAATATATATATATTGCACTAAGAATTGAAATTAACCTATAAACACAAAACATACTACATATATATTTAAAACACACTATACATAATTATAATCTCAATAATGTAAGCTAAGCATTTCCAAATCCACCTCCGAAAACCCCGACCGCTATCTTAAAAAATTATTCCGCATAATAATTTTTCGCTTAAGGGCAATGGTGTAGTGGTACCACGTAGCCACTCATGCCAACCCTAATAAATTACCCTACACTTAAGCACAAATGTGCCAAAGTGTCAAATAGCACCGCGCGCACGACACAGCGACACTCAAGTGGCTAAGCCAGCGGCGTGCCATCCGACACGATTGACCGCAGTGCAGTGTATGGAACATGCACTGATCGGCACTCTGTGTGATGTCACCTACCGCAGGGCAATAGCACTTGAGGAAAAGTGCTGAATTGACCAAAAGGGTCCCGTGACACTGATTGGTCACACTTCCGCGGCACTGGAAAATCGGGCGGAGCATTGGAAATGCTCAGCCGTATAACAGTTATGTTTTTAATATATAAGACCGTATTTTTGAGGAATAAAATCAGCTTCTTGACAAGAGACAACTTGTGCGTTTCATTGACAAGAAGACACATAGGCTCCTTAGCCATACTATAATTGGCGTGACCTGCCGCTTCACACAGGTCACCCCGAACTGACTAACGCCAGACTTATCATTGACTGATAGATAGATATTCTTCACTGTATCCAACACACTTTCCCTCTGCACACCACAATAGAAAGTGGGACGATTCATTATTATCTGATAATGGTTTGGCATATTTGGCATTAAAAGGCATGAACTAATTTGACGAGGATCCTGTTAATAACAAAAATCTAAAATTAACAGTGAAGCATAGCATATGTGAGGATATGGTATGTGGCTGCATGTCAGAAAAATGATTGAGCAGGCTGTTTTTTTTATTCAGAAATGCTTCCGGGGGGTTATTTACATATTCTAAAAGCTTATGGAAGCCAAGGTTTTAAAACTTTGGATCATTTGGATCAACATTTCTTTTTAACCTTAGGGCGCAATGCGTACGATGCGAAGCTATGTTTGCTATTAACTAACTCAACAAAGTTGAAAAAGTTCCTCCCTAGTCACCTAACGTGCATCTAATTGAGTTATATTGGTTTACTTGAACCCTGATCCCAACAACACTCCATCTTCAAAGATATAGTAAACCAATATAACAATTCAAGGATATAACAAAATAACCGCTGAAAAACACCGAATTTAATAAAATGTATGCCGAAACTTCTGCAGGGAGTTTAAACAAGAAGAGTATATTCATAAAGTTATTAATTTTTGGACAAAACATATTTCCAATTAAATTTTTGCTGTATAACATCTTGTACGCAAACTTTTTCTGAGGTGAATTCATAACATGTTTTTGGCCCTTCTTTTACAATTTGGTCAAGTTTTTGATATTATTATCTTAATGGAATAAAAGAACTAAGTTTATGGAAGAAATAAAAAATATTTTGTTTTTGAAAAATTACTTTAAGTGATTTATTTTTCATATGAAAAAACTACGTACCCCTTGTACGCAAACTTATTCTGACTAGTGTATATGTTGTTGTTATTGTAATTTTTAGCTATCATTAACCCATTTTCGGCCGCTGGTCGATTTTTCGACCAGCCACTTTGAAGGATAGTAGCTCTGCACTTAGACATTAGGGGTATTCTCGATGTCTTGCACGGAGGAAGAATTCGTAAAAATGCAACCGTGCAAGACTGGAAAATGCTACACATCGAGAACGCACAAAAAGGCACACATTGCAAATATTGCAAAAATGTCGCAAAATTTCTCCATTTCTTTTTAATTTGGTTTTCGGTTGATCCATTTCTACCTGCAAGCAAGACATATATGCAAATTATATAAAAAGGTTGAAAAAAAACCAAGTATAAAGAAAATACGCTTGCGCACACGAAGAAAATTAAATGGCTGTCGCACAATCGCGATGTCACACACAAAACAAGGGTTTTTGCGTAGCATGACATGCAAAAAATGCAAACTGTTTTTGCTTGTATTTTGTTGTTGTGTCGTTGCTCGAAATGCATGGCCATGTCAATTATGCATTTCGTGCACGATGTCAGGGCTATGCAAGACATCGAGAATACCCCTATTATATCTTTGAACTTTTGATGCAGAAAATAGCTTTGGTCTTTTGGTAACCCCTCGAAATAATAATTTTTTTTAAAAACGATAAATTTAGAGATGTTGGCGAAGGCACAAAAAAGCATTTTTTTAGTGATATTTTGAATATTCTGAAAAATATATAATCTTTTCAAATTATTGATTTATTATTGATTATTTACGAAGCCTAAAGGCCAAATTACCACAATCAATTGATATCCATAAGATTATGAAAATATTTTTACCGAAAAATCGACGATTGGCTAGAAGTCGTCATGTATGTACATATATAAGCCAACAATTGTTTGTTTTCATGCTTGATTATTATTTGACTAAAACTATGTACATATATATTTGTTTTATTTGAAATTGAATTTTTATTAATTAAAAAAAAATTTTGTAAAAAAAAAACACAAAAAAAATCCAAAAATATTCTTGATTAAGGTCCTAAATGTAAGTCCTTAAAAGGAATTACAAAAATATTGGCTATTTCTGGTAGCGGCCGAAAATGGGTTAAAACAAAAATTTTGAAATAGAGGAGATAGATGCACAAGTAAATATAATTTAATTTTTCTGTTCAATGCTTTTTATGTATTTATGCTTTGAAATATGTCCATAAAACACAATAGTTTCAATTTAGGTGAAAATATTTTATTTGAAAATTCGTATGAAATTTAATTTGAAATAAAAACCATTCGAAAAACTCAAAAATATGCGTGATTATTACAATAATAACAAAGCACTAATTGTTCTATTAGTATACCTTACTGCATTCAGTGTCATTACAGTACATTTCATTGCCTTTACTGTGCATTGCCTTTAATGTGTTCGCACCAGAGAACAAAAACAAACACTAACGAATGGTTCGGTTTCGTTTGGTTCGGCTCATTCCGACGAGCAAAACCGAAACGATTGAAACGCTCAAAAACCTTATGTGAGCGCAAACAATACATACGTGACGTTTGGTTCTGAGCACAAACACAAACCAAACGACCAAAGGAAATGGGATACAAACAAAACGTAAAGTTTGTGCTCGCGACACAATACGAACCATGGCACAATAACAAGGTAATAGCATGCCCGCAACACCAAAAACCACATGTATTTTGTTGGTAGGATTGTTTATCGTTACTGTCAAAATCAGCTGATATTTTCCGACGAAAGAGGGAGAAACTGAAAATAGACAAAAGTGATTGTTGCCAGAGAGCGCTGTTTTTCGAGTAAAAAAACGGGAAAGTGCTTGAAATTCGTATTGTTTAGTTTATTATATTAATATTGTTTAAACAATTTTTTTAGCGTGCCTCTTGATTGGAGCTGCCAACTGCACCGTTGCGCTGCAGCAACTGCGTTGTGTTGTAATCTTTGGAGCGGATATCTTGTATTTTGACGGCGGGTGCTGTGTGCGAGAAAATATAATTAAATCGAAATTGTTTCGGTACTTTCAGATATTTTCCTTACCAGTTGTTTCCACCGCCTGCGATTGACGATGGAAACTGCGAAATAAAAAATTGGTTTAAATAAAACACACGAAAAGTTTGGGAAAAAGCCTGTGGCAAAAACCCAATTTATTTTTGATGGAATAAACGCGACTGGCTCCTACGGCCAGGGACGATTGTCGCAGTCTCACAGGTTTATTTTTATGAACTTCTTGTACCCCATGATTCTCTGCTTCGCCTTCATAACTTTGAGTCGTTTGTTTAGATGGCGCATGCGAAAGTGGACACTTGAAAACACTTGTGGTGAAGACGCATTCTAGTTCCTTCAAGAAACACAGAAATTCCCGCGTCGGTTTCTTTAAGGAACCCTTCGAAACTTCGTCAACCCATGTGTTGGAGATGTCCGTGCCGGTGCACTCATATTCTGGAAGGTGCAGCTTTCGGATGATGTATCCAGCCACGTACTGCAGCGCATCCTCATGCAGTGTGTTGATATCAGACAATGAGCCGGGATTGAAATCCTCGAGAGTTGCACAGTCTTCCTCTGGATCAAGGCTGTCAACGGCGTTGCGCGTATCACTACTGCTGCTGCACTGAGGATTTTCGGCCTGCTGGCTGCGCACATCAATCTGGTTTGGTGCGAGCCAATCAGTTGTGTCATTGGCGACATTGCCCTTCCCTCGTATTTTCGTACAATGTTCCAAGTAATATTTTCATAGCGCTTAATCGTCTTACATACTAAATATAAATCACAATGTCAAGCCTTTAACAAATTAAATAAGTCATATAAGGGTTGGAAACAATGCGAATCATTATTTCTGTTCCAATTTGGAAATTGGTCAGGTGTTTTCATTTCAACCTATATGGCAACACAGTACCACTGCTGACACCGACGATTTTGACAGAAGCCATAAACGATCAGCCGGTGGCTTGCTATAACCTTGTAGTTGAACTGTGATACGAACGATTCATTTAATGCTCACTTGTTATTGGCAAAATGCAAAAGCAGTCCGTACCTGTTTTTGTTTTATTTTGAGTGCAATGTATCTTCTCATTTATTTCTAATTAAATTTTACACATAACACTTAAATTTAATGTTAAAAATGAAACAAAGAAAACAAAAAAATATTTCCTTACACAGTAAACAAACAACATATTCATAAAAACAATTATAAAATCCATAAAAAATAACAGTTAAGAGAAAAAGGAACATTAATTCATTCACGCAAAATAAAAAAACTTACGACTTTTGAAAAATAAACCAAAAATAAAATCAACAAAAATAATCACATTTTTACGTATGCTCCAAGTTGAAAAACTGAAACACTTCTCTGTGGTTTCATTGAAATGATTGGCAAATGTACTTTTTGATAATGATGTAAATGTATTTACACGTATGCCTTAGTCTTCGTATTTAAATTCTCCATTAGCTCTAGTAAGTAAAATATGTTCTAAATTCATTGGAGTTAACTTGTTGCGTTGGTCTGATAAAATATATTTTAATGCAGAAAATAGTCGCTCTACACTAACTTGCGTACAAGGGATGGCTAATATAATCTCAGCTACACAAGTTAAGGAATTGTTTTGGGTACTCCAAAAATCCATGACATTGTCAGTGAGCGGTATCCTATGATGCCGTTCGTATATACATAAGTAAGTAGATCAGTTTCTACACGCAAAATCGATGACATCATCGGCTCTCCATTGATGGGTAATGGTTCCAAATTGCAAAGCAATTCATTAAGAGATTTTGGTGCTTGGCTGCTGGTTGTGGCCTCATCCAGATTTTGTTGCAACGTGTGTGGGTTGGAGTTTGAAATATTATGTGTTAGACAGAGAATTATAAATTTATTTATAGTATCTTATTTAACGAAAATAATCTGTAATAATGTGTACACATTTTCACCTTTCATCGAGGTAATGCGGGAATGCAAATGGCTAATGAACTTCTTCGCGTTTGCTATTTGGTCTGGTTTTGAAACGACTTTTAATCTGGGATCCAAACTTACAGCTGAATTGAATAAATCATTATCGAAAATCTTTGCTTTCCTCTTGTGTAAAGCTTCTAATAAGGAAACTTGGATGCCGCTGCGTGGAATATTTTGAACCTGTAGTATGATATCCATCATGATTATGTATAAATCACTGTAAAGTAATTTCTCCGACTGTAACTTTACAGTAGCAGTATAAACATTAACGAAGGTTTTTAAAAATTCCACAATAAAATTCCAGTCTTCATCGCTCATTAAAAAGTCCATATTACACTGAGCAACAGCCAAAATTTTTCCGAGTTCTAGTAAACCTTTTCTAAAGTTATTGGTGGTTTTTGCTAGGAGGTGTTTTCCACGATTTTTCATCTTTGAATTTTTATTGCATTTATAATATGTTGAAAAACACGATAATTTTTTTATGACACAATAGTCGATTTCGATTGATCAAGGGTTAACACGGCTATGGCTCTTCAAAGTTCAATTTTCGCGAATTTTTTATAAAAATTCATTTAAATTCGGGGTTGCACTTTTCAACTAGGAGTTAGTGTGCAATGTATAGTGTAAGGTTGTTACTTAAAATTATAGAACCGATTTTTTGTGTTGCATGTGCGATTCTCAGCCTATACTCATTAGAGTGTAAATGCGACTTCATCTTCTGAACACGTGTTTGTATTGAAATCTCTTAATGCTCTTCGCGTCATTGACGAAAGTATCTAAAGTATTTTCGCAAGCGTAAATATTTATCTTCTCAAGGGCATTAACAAAATTTGAATTGGTTCATTACTGTAGGAACTATACTAAAAAGAGTTGCATCACACAAGTAAAAATGTCAACCACACACACTTGGCAAACTACTTGCTGTTTTTGCATATTTCATTGCGACATATTTTTAGGGCGCAAAAAAAAATCAAAATACGAAAGGTGAAAATTTTATGAATTAAGGGCATTTGATGAATGAGAATTTTCATACTGCTGCCTAAAATTGTGCTCCGATATTATAGCTCAAAAGTAAATCCTTGCTTTTGTTGCTGAATTTATGCATGTAGAACTTACATATTTGTACATATACTCTATTACAAACATCGTATTTCAAAAATTTATTTTTTAATTGAAAGCCCCAACATTCTTGTAGGAGCTGCACACATATAATGGTAAAAAAACATGGAAAACGCCCTCCAAGGAAAACCATCAATATTTCCTAAGCCGGTCAAACAATCAAAAAATTAAGTACGCAGTTGTGATCAGCGTCCAAAAATCCTTTAGAAAAGTATAGTTTGATTTTAGAAAAAAAAAAAATGTCGATTTTGTTGCTCTGTGTTATCTGAGCTTAAGAACGTAATAATCTCCTTTAACTCAAGTAATCTTTCCAGCATGCTGTATGTGGAGTTCCACCTCGTTGCACAATCCAACACCGGTCTTTTGTAGTTACCATTTTTAAGAATATTCAGATACGTTTGAGTCCTTAATTTTTTAACAACATATCTGTAGTTTTCCAATTTTTGTTTTATTTCTTCTATTTTTAACACATCGTTTACACAAAGCTGCAGTGTATATGCGCCACAACGAATATTTGTAATCATATGGGAAAAAAATTACTCTGAATAGATTCCAAACTGTGTTCAGCAGCATTTTCTATATTGTCTTCTTCAGCTACATTTCGCAAATCCGCATTCAAATCGTGAATCGCCTTCACCATATTAGCACCATTATCCGTCGTAATTGTCAATATTTGCTTAATGTCGATTTCGTAATCGTTCAGGACTTCTTGTAATACACACTTTAAATAATCACCAGTGTGCTTTTGTTTAAGTTCCTTAATTGCGAGTGTTTGAATTATAATATGTTTGTTTTTAATATATTGCACATTAATGCCAAGGACACTTAAATGTTGTCGTGTTGCGACATCAATTTTTAAAGATAACAATCGTCCTTTAAATGCTTCCCTTATTTTGGCTTTTATGGCGTTGGAAAACATTATTACGCGTTCAATCACGTTATGTTCATTTAAATTAATCTTAAGTGTATCAAACACTGGTTGCATAAGTACTTTAAAAGCCCGATCTTCAGCCATACACAAAGGCCTACCATTTTTTGTAAATAGTTCAACAAGAGCAATTTCAATGTTTTTTCTATTAATTTCTTTTGACATTTTAATATTTTCTCTTTGAACACATAGATTCGACATATTTTTCTTTTCAATATAGTGTTTATATAGCTCAGAATGTAATGTCTTTAAGTGTCGCTCCAAATTTCCAGCATGCTTGGTGAGCACTTTGCCATCACAATTTCCATATTTGCATATCATTTCATTTCATTTATTTATAATTAGTCAAAAAACAATTGTTTCCTTACTGACTAATAAAGAACTGCATAATGGATAAGTAACAATGTAAATATTACGTAACAATCGATAAACTTAATTAAAAACAGATTTTAAAAAGTTCATAAAAATTGCTTTAGAAATAGTGAAATCCACCGAAAAATTCATTGAGATCTTATTAAATTCTATTAGAGCTCGCAAAAGAGGAGCATTTAAAGCATAATTCGTTTTGACGAAACCAACATTGAAAAAGTCAAAGTGCCGGAGAGATCTAGAAGGGATGTTGAAGTGAATCCTCTCTAGGAGGGAAGGGCAGTCAACCAACCCGCAAACAACATCAAAAACAAATGACAAAGATAGGATGGATCTTCTATCCTGCAAGGTTTTTAAATTTATGAGCTTACAACGTGAGAAGTAAGATGGAACAGGATCCTGAAAGTGTAGTGATTTCAGAGCGAAACGTAGGAAAACCTTCTGAATACGTTCCAGGCGATTAACGTGGCAATAGTGATATGGCCTCCAAATAAACGAGGCATACTCTAACTTCGAGCGGACAAGACAGGTGTAAAGCAGTTTGAGAGTGTAGGGATTGGAGAACTCGGAACTATTGCGTCTCACAAAAGCTAACATGGCATAGGACTTGGCAATGGTGGAATTTATATGACTTGTGAAGGACAACTTTGCATCAAAAACCATCCCCAGGTCCTTAGTCTCAGTAAGAGATTTAAAATAAGTATTTGAGATTCGGTAGGAAGTCTGAAGGACAGAGTAATGTTTAGCGGCAAACGATTGCGAGAGCACCACATGTTGACAGCGTCAAGTTCTGCTTGGAGCGCCTGACAATCGGCGGAGTCCCTAACTGTTGAGTAAATTTTCAAGTCATCAGCATAAAGCAAAAAACTAGAACCCGAAAAACAACTACTGATGTCGTTTATAAATAAGGAAAAAAACAAAGGCCCCAAAATACTACCTTGAGGTACCCCGGAAGTTGCAACAAACGGTCGAGATGGAATATTGTCGACAACTACCACACACCTACGATTACTCAAGTAGGACTTGATCCAAGCCAGAAAGACCGAGTGAAAACCCATGTCGGTCAGCTTTTTGAGTAGGATCTGGTGCGAGACTCTATCAAAGGCTTTAGAGAAATCCGTGTATATAGTATCTACCTGGAGACCCTTTTGAAATGCAGAGATGCAGTCCTCTGCAAAGACTGCTAGATTAGTTATCGTTGATCGCCCAGGGATAAATCCATGCTGATTAGGGCAGATAAGACTCTTCACTTTAATGATGCACTCAAACAATTTGGAGACAGTAGAGAGTTTAGAAATAGGTCTGTAGTTAGCGACGTCGCTCTTGTTTCCACTCTTGTAAATGGGGGAGACGAATGCCAGCTTCCAATCCTCAATGAACACACCAGAGGAGAGTGATTTATTAAAAATCACCTTCAACGGATATATAAGGGCATCACAGTTTTTGAGCAGAATCGCTGATATGCCATCAGTATCTGTTTGCAAAGATGTTTTAAGCCGTACTAAGTAAACCTTTTGCCACGTCTTCAGTGGATAGTGAATGGGATCCAAAATTCACTGATGCTTTAATATGACTTAAAAAGTCAGCATCACTATCAGTATCTGAAGTAAAATTGGAACTGAAAAATTCAGCGAATAAGTCAGCAGCATCCGCGGTGGAAAGCGCAGCCTTATCTTTAAAGAATAAAGCAAAAGGAATACTGGAACGAGACTTTTTTGACTTTACAAATTGCCAGAAGGCTTTAGGATTAGATTTGATGTTCGCTTCGTAGTTAGAAATATACTTTTTATACAAGAATTTATTCAAGCAATTGAATTGTCTTGAGTAATGCTTGTAATTATCAAAATAAGCCATTTCACGATTTTTTTTTAATTTCCGATGCCATTTGTTTTTCAAGTTTTTTAGCTTCATAAGAGATTTAGTTTGCCATGGCAGTTTGTATTTCTGTTTTCTAACAAGTGGAATATTATTTCGGCAAACTTCAATAACTTTATCCTTAAAGACATTGTAGCAGCAAATTGCATTAAGCAGCAAATTATCCCATTCTAGATCCGACAGCAGTAAATTTAAACTATTAAAATTACAAAGTTTATAATTAAACGATAATGCGGGCTTATCATGACTGACAGGTAAAAATTGATAGACATCAAGTTCAAGAGTCAGAGGAAGATGATGCAAGCCCGACGTGGAAAGATCAGAATGAGATTGCGATAGGTTAAAATTTAAACCGTTGGTAACGTATACTAAATCTAAGAATCTGCCAAGTTTATTGCAGCAGCCATTCATTTGCAAAAGATCGATACTTAAGAAACTATCAACTAAATACATTTCACAGGAACTGTTGATATTGCTAGGAATTAAAACGTGATTATTGTCAATATGAGACCACTTGATATTAGTTAAATTGAAATCACCCAGCACGCACAGATGATTGTTGCCGAGCTTACTCGAAACCAGTGACATTACATTATCGACATGCGCTTTGTACAGGCTGTCAGCACTATTCGGTGGGATGTAAGATGCACAAATAAAAAGTGACCCCGATGAGCCTTGCACACATACACAAAGTTGGTCCAGCAGAGAATCCTGATTGTCAAGAGAGAAAGCAGATGCGCGGTGTTTATTTTGAACTGCAACGAGTACACCGCCACCTCTCATATAGCCAGTTTTAAGTGCATCTCTATCTTTTCTGAAAACGTTGTATAGAGCGGAGTCAAAGAACTCCTCATCGAAAAAGTCCATGTTTAACCACGTCTCGATTAGAACAAAAACGTCGAATTCAAGTTGCGAACTCATGGCTCTTACCAACTGGCCCTTAGTTCTAAGGCCAGAGACGTTTTGAAAAAAGATTTGCAGCGGTTTAGTTGCTTTGCAATTTGACGGCAAGGTCAAGGGTCGACATGCTGGACCCCGCTTTTGGGAAAAAACCGAAATGGGCGAACGTTGACGCTGGCAGGCCACAAATCTGGTGTTAACAGCTTCTCGAAGAGAGAGTCGGGGACGCCCAACTTAAAGTTGACTCTCTTAAGCGAATCCACCGAAACATCTTTCTTTACTAATTTGTAGCATGCGAGAAACCGCTTTTCAACGTCCGCATGTTTAGCAACATAGTCAGTGATGTTATCAGCTGAGACTGATGGTGAAAAAGAAGCCAAGTGCAGCCACTTCAAACGCACAGCTACATCGAGTTCCGAGTTTGCACTAGAGCCAACAACAAGCAGCCGATCTCTTTTGTTTTTATGCTTTATGTTGGTCCAGTTATGTTGTGAAGAACGCAAAGCAGAATGTGAAGGAGCGTTATTAGCATTTGGCGATGCAGTAGCAACAGCAGCATGAACTGGAGAAACGGCGGCGGCAGCAGAAGCGATACCAAGGTGTATTAATAAGGTGATGACACTACGATTCCCATGTATTTTGTTAGTGCTTTTGGGCATCCTCGTTGTCAAAATCAAATCAAAACACAAGCAACACAAACACAATTTTACCAATTTTTGACAATGAGGATGCCCATTCGCCAAAAATCAAAAGAAAATCAGAAGAAATCAAAAGAGAATCAGAAGAAAAAATTTTAATCAGCCGTGTTGCCACCACTACCTTATTAATGTGCCTTGAGCGATACCTTCAGTAGCAGAGTCAGCGGCAAGCGAAGCCCCAGCGGCAGCAGCAGTCTGAGCATATGAGCGAGCAGAAGTCGTAACAGCAGCAGTCTTAGGGCGAGTAGGAGAGCGCACAGGAGCATTAGGTTGTGGAGACTTTGAGGTGGAGCAGTTCTGTTCGGCGGTGAATTGAGCGCATGCAGCTCGATTTGCGACAACAACATTAGAGCTCTTATACTTGTTCGTAGTTTCAGCGGCAGCAGCAATATGAGACTTGCCAGCAATACCGTTATTGCAGAGATTAGGCAAAGCAGAGGAGAGCTGCGTTTTAAGCTCTCTAAATTCAATTATAAGATCAGCAACAACAGCATGCCAATTAGAGTTTAAGCACGAATCACAATTATAAACCAAATTTATGTTGTTCTGAATTAAATTTAGCACGTTAGCGTCTGCCATTACAACAACCGTTGTGGAAAGCAGACTTGCAGAGGGCACAATTTACGACAGAGTCTTTGGCGATAGACTTAGAGCACAAAGCACAACGAGATCTAAGCGACATAGCGATTGAAAACACGTCCGTACGCGGCAAAGTCCTAGACTCGACTTCATTGGAATTTTTCACTTCAAATAGTTCACGCAAAATGCAGTTTCTTGGCCGCGGCATTTTCAGACTGTAACTAAACTTATACCTGCGAAATCCAAACAAAGACTGTACCAGTGCACTGCAGTGAGCACTAAACGAACCATTCGTTTAGCCATCTTTGCTTTGGGTTTTGTTTGGTTTGCCATCGCGTACACAAACGATAACACAAACGATACACACTGACCCTGGCAGAGGATACATTCGCACGAATAGTTCAGGCTAATAATAATATATATATAATATAATATAATTCTGGCTCAGTTGGTTAGTGCGTTGGACCGCGAGTCGAAGGCAGCGACCCAGGTTCAAATACTGCCTGTAATAACACCTAAAAAAAATAACGGGAAAACTCGTTTTCTCTTTCGGTGGCTGTCCTCTCAGCTGGAAATGGCAAACCTCTGAGAGTAAAAATTGCTTATGAAAGAGCTCCCAACTTGCCGTTCGGAACCGCCATAAAACTGTAGGTCCCTTCCACCCGCGTGCAAATTCACACGCACAACACGGGTGGTTGCGGGAAGCTAGGCCTTAGTCTCGCGTAAGCGAGCTGTCTTGCCAGTCAATTATTATTATTATTATTAAGCTTTTGATAAAGTGTTAAACTTTGAAAACAGCGCGATACCAAAAAAAGCAAATCGTGAAATATTTTTGCATATTCTTGTAAGAATCTTTTAAAATTTGATAAAGACAATAAAGTGGTCACTGAGACGTAGACGAGTCAGAAAACTTAAACATGTAAAAAACATGTAATTCGTAATCGTTGGAATATCCTGATACAAGTGTATAAAATCGTTCGATTTCTCTTGGGCTTGGCATTTTTATTTGACCAGCGCAAATTGGGGCCAAATCCCGTTGGATTGTTTATCAAACGAAACTAATTAGGTATTGAATTTAAAAAATCAATTTAGAGTTTGCTCAAAATTATCCCATTCCATTTCAAGTTTGTTTGCTTGAAGTGCTAAAAGTAAAATTCGAACGATATTTGATATTAACAAATTTAAATAATTAAGTATTTTAACAAAGCTTTATAAAATTTTTCCTGAAGTCCATCAAAAAAGAAGTATTAGTATTAATAAGTATTATTAAATCTGTGATCAAAAACGATAATCGCTTAGGTCGACTTAAGACATCATTGAGTTAAGGGGGTCGTCTACGTAGCGGCCTGATTTTCGAGCCTGTTTTTCAAGATTTATTACGAAGGAACGAAAAAAGATATTCACAAACTTTTTGTTTTTTGTTTATTTAATCGTAATCTTTCAAGTGGCAAGGTCATAAATATTATATTTCTATATATTCGAGTGCAGGATGACCTTGAGCGTGCCCTCATCAGAATTTTGATATCAATTTCCCTGCACGATTTTGGGCCAACCACGTAACCTACAACAAAAAAATGAAACTAATCTATAATTGATATTACATCAGCTATGTTTAGACACGAGCTTTTTGTAAAAATCAAAAATCTCTCGAAATGGTGGACATTTTTGAAAGAAAAGTTATTTTTCCCTGTTTTTTCAAATGTTTATTGCCTGTTATTATAACAAAAAAACAATATTTTGTCAAAAGCTCGTGTCTAACCATAGCGACATGTTTTCTTAAAATCATGCAAGTTAGAAAAATACGACTTTCGGGAAAACGCGTTTAAAGTTCACAGGGAGCGTGCGGAAACACCGAGAGCGAGCGTGCTCAATGCTCTACAGCTCAATAACCGTGAAGAGTTTACCCAAATCCTTTGGAAATAACATTCCTCACGTCTTCCAAATGAAAATTATGTAAAAAAAAATGATTTTTTAAAACTTTGTACGTAGACGACCCCCTTAATGGTGCTTGGAAAATATAAATCCAAAAAATTTATCTCCCACCCTAGTCGAGCCAGGTGTTTATACAAGGTGCAACCCAAAGTAAACAGGAGTTTTATAAAATAAAGAAAACGGATGATTATTTTTGTATAATTCTTTTTATTTATTCAAAATACTCTCCTTCTGCTTCGATACAACGTTTTGCACGGTCCAAAAGCATTTGGAATGAGTGTTTTAGGTCATCGGCCGGCATCGCCTTCAGAATGTTGGTACAAGCCTTTTGGATGTCCTCAACGTCCTTATAACGGTTTCCTTTCATCGGCAAATGCAACTGACCGAATAAGTAGAAGTCACAGGGAGCCATATCAGGCGAATACGGTGAATGATTGATGGTAAAAATGCGATTTTTGGTCAAATAATCGGTCGTAACTAGGGCTCTGTGAGCCGGTGCATTATCATGCAATAAACGCCAACTTCCTTCCTCGCGATATTCTGGCCGAATACGACGAATGCGATGCACCAAACGCTTCAAAACTTCAACATAAAACAAAGCGTTAATTGTTTTTCCCGGTGGAACAAACTCTCGATGAATTATTCCCTTTGAATCGTAGAAACAAATGAGATTAGTTTTGATTTTTGACTTCTCACGGCGGGTTTTTTTCGGATTTGGCTCATCTGGGTGCTTCCATTCGGCACTTTGACGCTTTGTTTCGGGATCATATTGAAAGCACCACGTTTCGTCACCGGTTACGATGTTGAACAAGAAATTTGGATCACGTCTGGCTTCCCGAACGATGTCTTTTGCGTGCTCAATTCTCTGTGCTTTTTGGTCGTCGGTTAAAGTGTGCGGAATGAAGCGAGAACACACTTTACGGAGACCCAAATGTTCGGTTAAAATGCGATCAATTGATGTTTTGGAGATGTTCAATTCCATTTCCATCAATTCCAATGATGATTTTGGCTGCATTTTGATAAAATCACGCACAGTTTTGATGGCATCGTCAGTAATCACAAATTTCGACTGGCCGACGTGTTCGTCGTCATTCAAGTCTTCACGACCATTCTTGAATCGATTCAACCACTCATTAACACGGCCACGGGATAAACAATCATCACCATAAACTTGCTTTAACAATTTAAACGTTTCGGTAAAAGTTTTACCAAGTTTAAAACAGAACTTAATATTAGCTCTTTGTTCGATCGACATTCTCGTACCAAAGTTAAAAACATACTGTCACATTGAGCGGGATATTTCGGCGTCTACTAGACCAAATGTCATGAAATTTAGACAGTATGTGAATGAAAGATGTACCTTTCCAACGCATGTCCTCACACATAGATGGCGCCACCAGAAACGTCCCTATTGCAAAAGTCCTGTTTACTTTGGGACGCACCTTGTACATTGATTTCAGAAGCGAATTGACTGCAGAAGGTTTGAAAAGTATGCTTTTAATTTCCGTTTTTCTATTTTTTGACGTCTGAATGAAAATTAGCTGTTAGTGTTGCTTGTTTTTTAGTTGAAAATGCTCAAAAAACTGAATGTACATCACCTGTATTGAGTCGACGCGTATTGACTGAGAGCGACTTGAGCTGTCGTATAAACGGGGTATATGTTTCCACTCCTTCGGCAGTTTATTGGTACTGTAATTGCGTTTCCGCATAGTAGTTAGTCCGAAGTATATTAAATTAAAGATTAGAAAATAAACTGTTTACTAAACGCTACTCTCCACTCGATTTAACTTCGAAAAGTTTATTAGGGGAAAATTTTGCGGAAAAATGGGAGCCACCAAAAAAATTACTATTAGTATATAATTAAAACATATAAAATTGGTTTATATACATTTTTGTAACTGAATTACATTGTTTCTTTCACTTTTGTATAAATAAAATTGTTAGTGTTTTGAAACTTAGTATCTGATTTAGTAGTTGATGAATTTTTGCGATTTTTTACACTGTTAAGAAAATATGCATGTGTACTACTCAAAGTCGATAAATACTACCAAAAAATTCTAATTCATACTGAAGAAAAATTGAAAACGGCAGCACTGCATTGCAGTGCCGTGCAAAGAGAGAGAGTGTCTTGAAACCACTTTCAAATGCACAATTGCCGCTCTCTAATATTAACATATGTTAATATTTTTGTTCTCATTTGTTTTATAAAGACAGCTTTCATTTTTTGAGCTAAGTTGGTAAGCAAAAACAGGAAATGGACTATTCATAAGAGATTTCAGGTCCAAACGTGGAAGGGGAAAAGGGGATCAATGAGGTTTCAGCCCCCACAAAGTGGGCGAATTAGTTGATTTTTCAAAAATAAAAAGTGTATTTCCAAATATATTCTCATCTAAATTCGTATTTAAGACTTTTAGGCAATACTACATCACATATTCGGCAGCCGCCGTGGCTCAGTTGGTTAGTGCGTTGGACCGCGAGTCGCAGGCAGCAACATCAGGTTCAAATACTGCCTGTAATAACACCTAAAAAAATAACGGGAAAACTCGTTTTCTCTTTTGGTGGCTGTCCTCTCAGCTGGAAATGGCAAACCTCTGAGAGTAAAAATTGCTTATGAAAAAGCTCCCAACCTGCCGTTCGGAACCGGCATAAAACTGTAGGTCCCTTCAGCCCGCGTACAAATTCACACGCACAACACGGGTGGTTGCGGGAAGCTAGGCTTTAGTCTCGCGTAAGCGGGCTGTCGTGCCAGTCAATTATTAAATTATTAATTAAAATTATTACATCACATATTCAAATTTGAACGAGATCGGCCAACTATATCATATAGCTGCCATAGGAACGATCGATCAAAAATGTGTCGCATAGAAAACTTTTTTTAACCAAATTTGGTGCATTAAAGCAAAAAGGATGGAATATAAAGAGTGTGCATCACGTACAAGCAAAAATTTGAATGCGGGTGCTGATATCGCCACCCGTCTTCATGATGCGGGGGGTAGACAACGAGACGAAACACTTGAAATGAGAGCATAATGCTCTGAGCGCAAATCATGGCAACACGAATGCTGCGTCTGTGCTCGCTCGTTCATTCTCGCACAATTGTCCGAAGAGGAGGAAGACGATGTGCTGTTGTTGTTGTGGTTGCGCTGGCGAAAAATTGAAATTGTAAAACTATTTCTATTTTCTGGCTGGCTTTTGTTCTTCTTCTATAAGCCTGCACGGCGTCTCATATAGCTCCTGAACTCACTGCCGACTGTAGTGTGCGCAAAATCATAGAAAAGAAAATAAAATATGGCTGGCATGGCGACCTATATGATCGCTACAGGCAATTAAAAAATAAATAATGTAGAATATTTATACTATTTTTAAACGTAGGCACCGTAATAACATTTTTCTTATGACAAAATACTTGTCTTATTATTTATTTCTTTAGTTAGTGCTTTTGTAGTGCTTTCGCCCTATTGAAAGTCAATAGACCTATTAAATTATGTTTTTCCATACAATCTTTTAACCCTTGGTTTGTCCGTTAGATTACGATTTTCAGAAAACAACAAAATTAAAACACGTATCTAATTATTTTTGATTTCAAGTGTTTTCACTAATTTTGAAGTCAATATGCCCATCAGTTAATTTTTTTTTAGTTTACCCATATTCTCAGAATTGTAATCAACCATGTGAAAATATAAACAAATAATTTTACTTCGAACTCGCCACGTAAAAATATTTGTAAACATTTTAATTTGGGATCAACCACCATATTTTTAAATCAATCAAAGCATTGCCCAGCAAAAAGCCATACACCACAAAGATTCGATTGATGGTGACATGACAGCAATTTGTGCAGCAAAACCAATCGGCAACACAAAAAAGCATACACACAATAAACGACACCAACGAAAACATAAGCGAATCCCGAATCATCTTCGTTGAAACGACGATGCTTTGGTTCGTTGTTCGTTCTCCGCTTGCGCTTTGACGCATGCAAAAAATTAGCGATCACTACGCCACACAACCACCATTTCAATATATACGAGCGGAGCCGTTACAACAACAACATTGCTTTTTGCTGTTGTCAAACGCAGTGTTTACGTTCTCGCAAACTGTTGAGCGACAGCAAATTTCCTGCAACCTATGCCTCCGCTCATCTCTTACCGCCCGCGTCAACAAACACGTTTGCAACATTTTTGAAGATGCGTATTCTTTATATTGTATATTCTTTGATTAAAGTTTCAATATATGGTAGTTAATTTATAGAAGTGCTCAACTTGCAACGAGTGTTTATATTTGAAAACTCAACGGATCATGCTTTGATATGCCGAAATGATATGCTATCTTACTATTATTTCGTATTTGCCACGGCAATTTCAAATCGCGATTCTAGAAATTTTGGTTTTTAAAACTCTTGTCTTGATTGTGGGTATTCCAAAGTTAAAGTTTCTTGACTTATGCGTTACCAGGTAGCAAAAATAAAACAAACACCAAGAAAGCGTTGCATTTAGTACAAAAAAATCCAGTCTACTGTGAGCAAAATAGCAAAATTCCAACGAAGTGTTATAATTGCTATACAAATTGTGATAACGTTATTTATATAAGATTATATATTGTATGTAAAATGAAGTCATAATTGATTCATCGTTAATGGTTTTACAAAAAAACAGGGGAAAAAAACAAATTATTTAACAAAATTAATGAATGAAAGCATATGTTAATATGTAACCAAAATAGGGGTAAAAATTTTCATTTGTAAAAAAAAGATGGAAAAAATAAAAATTACAGTTTTCTGATTACATATTTAGAAAGAGCTTGAAAAACTAGCCACTGAGCCGAAGCCGCATCAAAATCGGACTAAAAACTAAAAAGTTATAGGAAAATCAAAATTGAAATATTAACATATCGCTCCTTCGCTGCAAGAACGTCATAACTCAAAAAAAAGTTGTTTTCAGTTTATGGCAACCCTGTGTGTATCTGCATATGATCTTTTATCTGTCAAAACCACATTGTAAAATATTCAATACTTTGCTCACAAGACGACATGAAACATTTTTTGATACCTTGAACGGCCTGTAATAGTAAACTTAAAAGTTGAATTTTCTCGGAATGATGTAGTTTTGAGTTATGACGTTCTTGCAGCGAGGGAGCGATATGTATGCTTAAATATTTCATCGTCTTCATTTAACACTAATTCTTTAATCTTCAATTTGTGCATTTTTGATGATAGCTTCTCCAAAGACAAGTCGAGGTTGTTTGGATTATCACTACATCGCACAATTATTTTATTTTCTTTTACGTCTTCATTTACGTGTGTGCCCTTAATGTTGCTTTTTACTTCAAATTGTAATTTCTTTACATTTCTGACGTCAGCTATAGAGGTGCAGTCCCAAATGTGAAGTTCATGACTCTTCGTTGGTGAGCAGCATCCTTCTTTCTTTTCTTCCTTTTCTGCGTTAGATTTAGCAGTCATCCCCCGTGTTATTATTAATGTTTTATTCGCGGATTTGTCATCGGTATTCGGTATCATGGTTTTAAGTAAATCTAAGTCAATTTTTATTCGTGGTAATGCGTCTGCATTTGTATTGATTTTTCCTTGTTTGTATATGAGTCAAAGTCATAATCAGATAAATCTAGTCTGATTCTTGTCATTTTCGATGATGGATTTTTGTGTGAGAATAGAGATACCAGTGGTCTGTGGTCTGTGACTACAATGAATTTTCTTCCGTAGAGGTATGGTCTGAAGTACTCGTAGTTTATTCCCCAGTGTATAGCTAAAAGTTCCTTTTCTATTATTGGTTTATTGATATCGTGTTTCTGTAGTGATTTGCTTGCATATGAGATAGGTAGGTCATGTCCAATTTCTCCTTGGGATAATACTGCTCCTAGGGCGAAGTCTGAAGCGTCTGTAGTTAATATGAAGGTTTTGTTGAAATCTGGATATTGTAGTACTGGTGTGTTGGTTAACTTCTGTTTTAGTGTTACGAACGCTGTCTTGCACTCGTCTGACCAAATGAAAGGTGTACCTTTCTTAAGGAGAGAGTTAAGACATATTACTATTGATGCGAATTCTGGTATGAAACGTCTGTAGTAGTTGCAAAATGCTACAAATCGAAGGACTTCATCAGCATTCGTTGGTGTTGGATATTTTAGTACACCCATACCTCGCTATACGGCCTAGATACGTTCCACGAAACTTGGCCGCAAAGCGAAAAGCCGTATAAGGAATCAATTATTTTAATACAAATTCATACAAATTCAATGGGATCGGTTCCAAATTTATTTTTTTTTTTTAAATTCGAAAACGTTGCCCATTTTTAAGAGATATTTATAAATGTTGGACAATAATTATTATGAGGGGAAAAATACTTTTTTCGCAATTGCGTAACTATTATTCGTGACAAATATTTTTTTCTGTTGCCTTATAACTATTATCAGCAAGAAATATTTTTTCCATTGCTCGGTAACGTTTATTTGTTGAAAAATATTTTTTACGTCATCGCATAACTGAGAAAAATATTTTTTACGTTGCTCGGTAACGTTTGAATCTGTTATTCCACCGGTGATTGTGCTCGTGATTTAGAACTTGAGTGGTTCAGTACTTGGATAAGTTTTGCATACAAAATGCATTGGTGCCGGTATTTTCAACGTAAAAAATATATATTGCAAAATAATAGTTATCATTCAACGGAAAAAAAAAATCCCATTCACAATAGTTACTGCCAACGGAAAAAATATTTCCCACAAAATAAACGTTACCGAGAAACGTGATATATCGACATCGAAAAAAATTTTTTTTGCCCGTTATAGCGAAACATTTTAGGCCGTAAATCGAAAACGTGCCTTAATTGAAGAAGGCCGTTATAGCGAAAGGCCGTATAAAGAGCGGCCGTATAGCGAGGTATGGGTGTACTGCTTTGCATTTTGTTGGATCTGTTGTGATGCCTTTGTCTGTGATTAAGTGGTCTAAGTATGTAAATTACTTCTGGTTTTAGAAATAGGCGGTCAAAAACTTTAATCAAATTTTCGTTGTGTTGTTTTAATGAACAACCAAATACAATTATGTCGTCTACATAGAGAAATGCTTCTGAGCTGAGTCCACTTAGTGCTAGAGTTAGCATGCGTTGAAAACTGTTTGAAGATATCTTGAGGCCAAACGGTAGTCTTTTAAACTGGTAGTGTCCATCCTGTGTGGAAAATGCGGTGGGTGGTCTTGAATCTTGGTCCAATGGTATTTGGTGGAAAGAGCTGGTCATGTCTAATGTTGAAAAGTATTTTGCTCTGCCAAGTATGTCAAGAACATCTTCCAATCGCGTGAGTGGGAATTTGTCGTTTATGATTTTGTCATTCAGTTTTCTGTAATCTACGACCAATCGCCATTTTTTAGTGTTGTCATCGCTTTTCTTCGGTACTAGTAGTAAAGGTGCGTTGTATGGGCTAGTTGATGGTTCTATGATGTCGCTGTCTATTAATTTTTGTACTTGTTTCTTTATTTCCTCCTGCTGAGTTTGAGGTAATCTGTAGTTTTTTATATATACGGGTGTGGAGTCTTCTAGGTTAAGTTGTTGAATGTAGAAATTGTTTGTTGTGATTTCTTCTCCTTCTAGGTGGAAAACTGTTTGATATTTTTGGAAAATGTTTAAGTTCTGCCTCTGTTTGTGCATCTAGGTTGTCTAGCTTGAGTGTTGATATTAGTTTTCTGAATCGTTCATTGTCTGAACTTTTGGTGCTGTAGTTTGTTTTCATTATTGTATACATAAATCGACAAGTTTTCTATTTTTGGTCGGATGTTTTTTATGGTTATTGTTTTATCTGTTGTGTTGATTATTTTTACGTGGCATTTGCCTTTTGCTGGTGCGATGGAATTTGCCAAAAATACTCCGTTTGCAAGTTCTTGGTTTAGTATTACACTGTCTTCTTGAATACTCATGTTGATTGTTAATATTACTTCACATCTTGGTGGTATTGTGTGTGAGGTGTTTGGCGGTGGTTTGGTTGGTATGGGGAATATATGTTCTTCTTCATTTATTATCATTGTTAATGTGAGGGTTTCGTAGTCTATTTTGCACATGTATTTGAGTAAAAAGTCTCTTCCTATGATTGCATTTGTTACGATTGGGAAATTTTCATTGACCATGTGGAAATTCAATTCTGTTTTGGTTTTTCGTAGTGGAAATGTCAGTTTTAATGTTCCCAGTGAGTCTATTTTTTGTGTGGATATTCCTGTTAGTTTACATGTGTTTTCTGTGTTGATCTCAAGGCTGTCATCGTTGTTTGTTTTACACAGTGATATGTCTGCTCCGGTATCAATGAGAAATGTCAATGGTTTACAAAATTGGTTGCATTTTTTTTAGTTGTTGCGAGTACTGGTTCGATAGCTGGTTTGATTGTTGTTTTGGTAGTTGTTCCTGTTATTTTGATTGTTGTTTCCATAATTGTTGTTGTATTGATATCTGCTCTGTTGATTTGGGTATCTGCTGTTTACTCTGTGTTGGTTGTTATTTCGGTTGTTACTGTTCCGGTTGATGAACATTACTCTTGTTTGGTTTTGCTGATTGTTCTTTTCAAGCTCTAAAGCCAATTCGACTGCTTGGTTGAAAGTTGTTGGCATTGCGGCAAAAATTGTTTGTTTGTATTCGTCATTGAGTCCATTTTTGAATACAGTTAGGCTGTATTGTTCATTAATTTTTGTTATCAATGCTTGTTCTTGAGTTGTTGTAGTTCCTGTCTGAGCTATCTGTAATTTATTGAGTTCGGCAATCAGGTTTAAAATCTTGTCCTTGTATGATGTAATGCTCGAGTTGCGTTGTGTGAAACATGACAGTTGGTTTTGCAGCTGTGGGATCGTTATTGGGCTCTTGTACCTTTCTTTCAACCCGGTTTTAGTTCTTCTAGGGTGTCAATTGTGGTGTTGCCAATTGCTGTCCTCACCATAGAATTAAGTTTCGCATAAAATACAAATTCTATTAGTTCAGTCTTTCCGTTCGAGTCTAGATTTATGTATATTATTTCAATGATCTTTAGAAAGGTGTCTATCTCTTTGTGGTTTCCCGTGAAGTTCGGGATGGCTTTCATCGCCGTTTCTATATTGAATGAAGACATGTTGCCTGTGGGGTTTTTTTGTTCTGTGTAGTTGTCGATTAGTTTCTGTTTTAATGTTTTTGTAATATTGTCGTATGTCTGGTGGAAGGCTATTTTTATGCCAGTTGTATCGTCGTTGTCTGTTAGTTCTGTTAATTGTTTTTCAAACTGTGCTTTTCGGCAACAGTTTGCTGTTTTTTTGTTAATGTTTCTTCCGTGTACCGACGGTTTGGTGTCGTTCGTAGATTTGTCTGTATTTTTGTTAGTCTTTCGAGGATGTCCTCCATACTCGGAGGACATCCTTGAGGATGTTAGTCTTTCGAGGATGTCCTCCATACTAATAGCGAATGTTTAGCATGTCGAACATGCGATAGCATTCTTCCTCACGTGTTGTGTTGTTTCGAATGTCCTCTATTGTCGGTTTTCTGGGCATACCAATTAGTTGCCAGTGTTTTACTAAACATTTTAGTTTTGTCTGTTCGTCTATTTCTTCATGTTTTAACACTGTCTTTTCTGTTGTCGAAATTTTTCCGTGCCTGTGTTGTCTATTTCTCCTGTCCATGTTATCTAACTTGTTTTTGTTTAGGTGTTGATTTAGTTTTTATTTATTTATTATTTTATTTTATTTTATTTTTTTTTCTATACTTGGGTTACATGTGTGGTCCTAGCATATTTCTTTATGTAATTCTTATAATGTGCATTAAATTGGATAAAAACTAGTATTAATACTACGATGCTTAAAATATATGTTAGATTTGTGTTGTATACTGCTGCTGTTGATTGTGCTGCGCTCGCGGCGTTATTGTTTGAAACAATAACTTCTTCTTTGGTTTGTTTCGAGCCCATTAGTGTAAGTCTTTTATTCTGTAGATTAATTTATGTTTCAGTTCCCGGTCTATTGTCACGGGAACAGTTTGTACAATATTGCATTTTCTTTCCTTGCCGCCACTTCTTTCCGGCTCTAGGGCGTCGTTTTTTTGCTGCTGGTGGGGCCTCTGATGCTTGGAAGTTGCCTCTGCAGTTCCTTGCCTTGTATTCTTCGATGCTTATGGCCCTTGGCCCGGCAGATTTTGGAGTTGGTGTATATCTGGGTGGTTCTGTAGTCGTCGGTATGACGCTCTCAGGAATGTATTCCTGTTGTTCTGCGACGCGGACCCACTTTTCGAAAACTGCGTCGATTTCTTCCTGAGTGGTCATTCCTGGGTGAATGGTGGAGTTTATCTTCTGAGGTTGGTGCGGATGTGTAAGGTGGTTTCGCCTTCAGATTTTTGGAATGTAGTGGCAGGATTGTATCTTGAATTTAAGGTTTGGTCGGCAGGATCGCCATGTGGTGTACAGCGTTAGCGGGTGTGGGCGTACAAGTATGGTGTCTGACGTCAGTGGCGTTCGGGGTGACCTATTGAAGCGGCGGGTCGCGCCAATTCTGGTATGGCTAGGGAGCCTATGTGTCTTCTTGTCAATGAAACGCACAAGTTGTCTCTTGTCAAGAAGCTGATTTTATTTTCCAAATTTTTGTTCTTATATACTAAAATTATAACTGTTATACTACCAAGCATTTCCAGTGCTCCGCCCGATCTTCCAATATCGCGGAAGTGTGACCAATCAGCGTCACGGGACCTTTTTGGTTAATGCAGCACTTTTCCTCAAGTGCTGTTGCCCTGCGGTAGGTGACATCACACAGAGTGCCGATCAGTGCATGTTCCATATGTGGGACACTGCACTGCGGTCAATGGTGTCGTATGGCACGCCGCTGGCTTAGCCACTTGAGTGTCGCTTGTTTCGTGCGCGCGGTGCTATTTGGCACTTTGGCACATTTGTGCTTAAGTGTAGGGTAATTTATTAGCGTTGGCATGAGTGGTTACGTGGTACCACTACACCATTGCCCTTAAGCGAAAAATTATTACTTGGAATAATTTTTTTAGATAGCGGTCAGTGTTGTCGGAGGTGGATTTGGAAATGCTTAGCTTACATTATTGAGATTATAATTATGTATAGTGTGTACTAAATATGTATGTAGTAGATTTTGTGTTTATAAGGTAGTTTAATTTCTTAGTGTAATATATATTTGTGTTTCCTTTTTGTTCTGTACAACTTTAGTTGTTACGTACTAAGTCATTATTTCCTAGAAATTTCTTAAGATTATTATTGTGCATTTTCTTTATGTGGTCGTTTATTTCTATGTATGTATTTACCCCTTCTGTTTTTATAACTTTATAAGGTCCATGATAAGGGCTTTGGGTTTTCTTTCTATTTTCTAATTTAACTAAGACTAAGTCTCCAATTTGTACATTTAGCTTATTTGTCTCTCTTATGCTATTTTCTTTTCGTTTTTCTTTGACCGTGTTTATGTATTGTCTTGCTTTATTGATTGCTGTTCTGAGTCTTGCTTTTAATTCGTTTGCATACGAGTCAATGTCGTATATTGGTGTGTTTTTTGTTATTTCGTCACTTGGCATGTACGGTATTTTGCCAAATACTAATTCATAAGGCGAATAGCCTGTGTCAATGTTTGGTGAAGTGTTGTATGCAAATGTGTAAAATGAGATCCATTTGTCCCATTCTTGGTCTTCCGCGAAGGTTAGCATGTATTCGTTGAGTACCCTGTGGTTTCGTTCAACTGTGCCTAATGTTTCATGGTGGTATGGTGCCGAGAATATTTGTTTTATTTGTAGTTGTTTACAAATATTTTTCATCAGATCGTTAATGAATTCGGTCCCTCTGTCTGTTTTTAGTACTTTGAAATTGCCGTACTTGAGAATGAAATGGTTTACGAGTGTTGATGCGACTGTGGTTGCGTCTTTGTGTTCCATTGGATGTGCTATAACAAATTTTGTTAGTTCACACTGTGCGGTAAGTATGTATCTGTAACCGTTTGAAATTCTTAATGGTCCTACGGTGTCAATCGCGACTACTTCGAAACTTGTGTTTGGTGTGTCTGTTACAATTAGTTGTTCTTTCGTATGTTTTACTTGCTTATTTAGTTGGCATGGTTTACAATTCGAAATGTATTTCTTGACCATTTTTGACATGTTATTCCATATGTACCGTTGTTTTAGTTTAAGTATTGTTTTCCTTACTCCGAAATGCCCTCCGCTAGGCGAATTGTGGTATTCTTCTACCAGTTTATATTTCATTAAATCATCTTTTATACTTTGGGGTCTTTTATATATCAATATGTTCGGGCCATTTCTCTCTTTTATTCTCTCTTGCAACAAATTATATTTCTTTTTAAGTGCATCCTTTTGTATATGTATGTTAATAGTGACAGTGTGAAGGTTAAATATACAGCTCCTTTATTTTCATATTATAAAGCATAAGCAGCCGCCGTGGCTCAGTTGGTTAGTGCGTTGGACCGCGAGTCGCAGACAGCAACCTCAGGTTCAAATACTGCCTGTAATAACACCTAAAAAAAATTACGGGAAAACTCGTTTTCTCTTTCGGTGGCTGTCCTCTCAGCTGGAAATGGCAAACCTCTGAGAGTAAAAATTGCTTATGAAAAAGCTCCCAACCTGCCGTTCGGAACCGGCATAAAACTGTAGGTCCCTCCAACCCGTGTACAAATTCACACGCACAACACGGGTAGTTGCGGGAAGCTAGGCCTTAGTCTCGCGTAAGCGGGCTGTCGTGCCAGTCAATTATTATTAATTAAAGCATAAAATATTATTATACTTAAACAATTTTGTTTTTGGTAGTTATTTAACAAAGAAAAGCATAGTACGGGATTGGGCCCACTTTTTTATGCATGTTCCTAATTCCGTGCTTTATGCTGTAATTAGGAAAAACTAATCTATTATTCAATACTTATTCTACATCTCCTCGTGGTTGAGAGAATGTAACGTCGCGTTGATAACTAACGTAAGGAGAGTGACCGGCCTGTTGCTAAATTAAGCGTTACTAAATTAGCATTATAAAAAGATTTCGAAAACCTCCTACTCTATATACCAATGGATGAAACCAAACTGCTTTACGGAGACTTCACCGGCCTCGTCGGACGAACGAATGAACTGTACGAGTCAATTCGGGGGCTATGCATTATTGGTAGTTGCATTAGAATCTAATGGACTTCGAGTTAGCCACAAGTCTTCGTGGCCATTGAGTTCTAGTTCATCAAGATAGTTGAAATTTTCAAGCAATGACGGAAAGAGATAACGCGGTTAAAAAAAAGTATAGCCTTGTTGATTTCTATCGCTATGATAAAGAAACACAGACTAATTATCAATATTCCATTAACGACATCTATCGTAGTACCGATTTGTTAGTTTAGTGGTCGCCTGAAGTGGGCATGGCCAATCTCATCGTCGTTTAATACATATATCGCTTTACAAACATGTACTACAGCTGGCCTATCAGGCGTATCAAAATAGGCGTAGTCAAGATTATATAACCTATTGATTTTCAGACATGTCACTTGTTTTGCTAGTTTAGTGTACACGGTAAAAGGGCGTGGCCGATTCTATATAGCCTATGTTTACAACAGTGATACACTGAGTCGTTTGATACCCATATCGTCTTACAAAAGTACACCATAGTTGAGTTTAGTAACCATAGTGGGCGTAAGAGGGGGCGTGGTCAATCTCATATAGCCTATGTACCATTCCCCTACATAAGAAATCGTTTAGTGCTTATTTCATCTAAATCTGTTCAGGGGTTTTTGCCTAATTGTGGCTCAAAAAAGCAACGTCGCATTGGTTTTCATATAATAGCCCAAAATATATGTATTATACAAGTACAAGTATATATACTAAACGTAAAAGATAATGTTGCTAACTAAAAACGTCTCGTGTGCATAATATAAATTTTTATATAAATTTATAAATTTTTTTTAGCAATTTCATCTGGTTTTCTTGAAAATATGCTGAAAAAGAAAATAGCACGGAATTAGGAACAAACAAAATTTTTTATACGGAATTAGGGATAAAAACTGATATTAGAAAATTATTAATAATATGCAAATCCAATGCAACAAATTTATAATATATTTTACAATTTTAAAAGAGACAAAATTGTATATCATTGTAAACACTTGAAATTATAGTGCAACATCTTTTTACTAACCTACAATAATTCGCTGTTTTTTGATCTGCCTTAACATGCCGGAATATGGCGAATTTACCTTATATATTTCTAAAACTCTTAACTTTCGACTGTAGGGTACCAGCTCCTGATAGGGGAAATTAAAAAAAATTACACCATGAGGAATTCTGAAGAAAATAGCGAATTTAGGAAGAATTTCAGTTCTACTGCAAAAACTATAGATTCTAGAGCTCAAAACAGGCGATGCGTGCGTTTTTGCCTGTTTTCCCCAATGTGCGCCCCTTGTCCGATCTTTATGAAAATTTACCAATGAAACGACACACCTAAATGGGGCCTCATACCAAATTTCAATGCTTTGAAACTTCTAATTCCGAAGATAGTCAATATTACAAATTTAGGTTGTATGAGAGGTGCCACACCCACCTACCGGATCGTATTCGCTCTGTGTGGTTTACCGAGATTTAGGGAAGACAAACATTCCGTGAAAGATTCAGCTCACTCGGCCTTCTAGTTTTTGAGTTTTAGTGTAGTGTGACCAACAAACAATCAAACAGACATTCATTTATATATATATGGATGTATAAGTAGATTGAAATGGTTCAACGACTCTATACGAGGTCTGTTCAAAAAGTATTGCAAATTTTGTTTTTTCAAAAATTATTTATTTGTTCATGAATATCTATTTTGTCTTCTTCAAAGTTATCCCCACCAGATATTATACACCTGTGCCAATGTTTTTTTTTTTGTTTTCAATCCTCGAAGCACATAAAAACATCATTTTTGTGATCTTATTCAACTCGTTCTTCGATGCCGTCTTTATCTCCTCAATCGTAGTGTAGCGTCAAAGACTACGCCACAAAATAATCGAAAATCAAATATACGTAACCTGCGAAAATTAAAAATTCGCGATACTTTTCGAACATACCTTAAATCTATTACTTACCGATCTGTCCTTACGGTATGGTTCTCTCCTATAAAACCGTTGTATATGTACCTTATGTTGTATAATTGTATCGTCGGCGGAGTGGGGAAAGAAAACGCGGCTGGGTTTCGGTTTGTAAGTAGTAGTAGTAGTAGACAAGTATCACAGTAAACATTCAACGATACAAACGACCGAAGCCGGGGACAAGGCAAGGAAGAGATTAGAGGTAGGATCGACAGATCACTGGAGACAGCACTGGAGACAGCATGTATTTTCCGATGGCAACGTAAGCCATTATGGACGGTGCTTGTGCGACCGGCATTGCATACATTGAATACTGTCTACAAATATATTTTATACAATCAATCAACATAAATTAACACTGTTTCCATATCCTGAATTAAATATTGTACAAAACACCACGTACTCATAAAGAGAACGAATACAAACAATAAACACAGTTGGTAACGATTTACACAAAAACCGGGGTATATATTTATTTAAGTGCGACCGCATTCATTTATTTGAATGCAAAGACGATAACAAACATGAGACAATAAATGGCTGATAAATAGAAAAACGCGATACATTATTAACGCACTGAGAAAAAGAAAGAGGTTGAGGAAGATGATAAGCGAAGCGAGCGTTTATTATTGGTATTAATTGAAATTATTGCTTTAATAGCAGCAATTTAAATATATATATAAACGATTTTATTTATAGAGTAACATTTTTTTCGGCTTGGTATGAAGCTACATTCCCATTGTTGATGTTAGATCCAGGCTCACCAAGCTCCAAGTTTTTAAGGAGGCGATATAATCCAGCAGCCTCTTTGATTCTGCTAAACCCCACACAAAAAGCCTCAATTTCTATCAGTAACTCCTAAAAAAAAAAAAATTACAATGTGATAATTATTAATGACAAATAGTTTCCAAAATAAATTCTTAGACATTTTTTTAAAGTAAATAAGTCTGTTTGGATACGAATATTCTGTAAAAATTTCACATTTTTATTGGATTGTCATTTGTGTACGCCCAATTTCTTGCAACGAGAGAGAAACTGAAAGCGTAATGTGACAGTTCATTTTGCGATAACTTGTAAGTGTTTACTGGAGAAATTTTGTCAATAACTTCCAGTCAGCAAGAAGATGAACAAGAAAAACTTATGATTGAATACTATATGATCAACTGCAAAAACAAATAAGATTAGCAAACATTTGGATGCCAATAGAACTAGCATAGAAGATTTGTTTTCGTGAGACTAGTTAGTCAACCCACAAACGTCTTGCTCAGCTTTACGTGTTGCAAAAATTTGAATAGAATGTATAATTAAACGCAACTTTCCGTATAGCTCAATTGCTACTTCAAAATACGCTGTTTCTTTCTTTATGTCTTTGTTTATACCCTTTTTTCTGTGCATTGTGAATGTGACAATTCACATTGGTGTAAACAAGAGTTAAAAACTTGCAAATTTTAAGAATTTCTGTTTCTTTATTTTCTGGGACTGTTTCATTTTTAAGTGTGCTCTCTTGATTTCAGCTACTGCCAAATTTTTACTGGAAAAGTACCCAACCAGAGCTAATATCATTTCAAACTTTAACCACAGATAACTCATCAAGTAGATAGTTGTCCACTCTCATACGACGCAAACGGCACCAAAATTTCAAGCTCTGAATTACAGCTTTTTCCGCAAAGCTATTTTACTTTACCAGAACTTTTACTGGATTGAATTAATTTGGAATTTATTTTTTTCTTGCTGATATTCTTATCTGCAACATACACTTATGATTTTAGCTACACTGATCATGTGGTGTAACAGGTAGACAGCACATCAGATATTCGTAATTTTTTTTCTTCGTAAATTTCGCCTCGAGTTCGAGGCTGGGCGAGGAAGCAAAATTTGTCTTAACATTTAACGCTTTATTTTATAAACATTTTTAATCTGTTATAGCTGAAATTAATAATGTATTACAAAATATTGATATAAATGAATCAGCACTAACAATATTTCAGCGCACAAATTATTCTTGAGTATGATCAAAGAATATGAAGACTTTATTTTCTTTGGTATGATACATACTCATCGTTACCAAGGCGACAATATGTGGTACATTAATGATATGATTAATGATATAATAGATAGATAGATAATAGATAATAATAATAGATAGATAATGATTATAATAGAAGATTATAATAATTAAAATAATGATTATAATAATAGGCAAAAAAGCTCTTATCGGAGGCCAAATTTGTCGAACTTTTTGACACATTTTTTCCTTGGCCGCTGGACATCTACTTGATGAATTATCTGTGCTCTAACACTCAAGGGTACATGAAAAGTTGCAAAATGTAAACCATGGCACAATAATAAGGTAATAGCATGCCCGCAACACCAAAAACCACATGTATTTTGTTGGTAGGATTGTTTATCGCTATTATCAAAATCAGCTGATATTTTCCGACGAAAGAGGGAGAAACCGAAAACATACAAAAGTGATTGTTTCCAGACGGTGCTGTATTTGAGTGAAAAAACAGGAAAAGTGCTCAGGTCAGTTGTTTTCAGTCAGGTATTTTCATTTCAACCGATGCGGCAACACAGCACACCGACGATTTTGACAAAAGCGATAAACGATCAGCCGCTGGCTTGCTACAACCTTATAGTTGAGCCATGATGTAAACCCTAACTTTTGAATGAAAAGCTTAATATTAAATTGATGAATTATGAATTCATTTCAACTTAGGGTGCTGCCAGACTATGCAAGTAAAGCGCCTTAAGAAATTATTTTCATTTCAGAAAGTAAAACTTGCACGTGTGACCACCAAAAAAGTACTTTCTGGAATGTAATTTCAAAACCAAAACTTGCATAGTGTGAATACTATTTTCTCAAAGTCAATTACTTTTGGATATTTCGCTTTTCCGAATGTGCTCAGCAACCCTGCGTAAATTGCATGTGATTATTGTTGCCGATCTGATCAATAATTTATATTTTTAAATTTTTAGGAGATCAACATATTTTTTAATATTATCAAAAATATATGTATTATATATGTACAGATTCGTCGCGGAGCGGGGTAAATGAAACGCTGGGGGTTCGGGTTTGGGGTGTCTTTATTCGTAAGCGTACGAATGACGAATAAAACAATCTACAAGAAACACTGAACGAGACAAACGGCCGAAGCCGGGGAGAATAAATAGGGGGAACATCAGTACAAGAGGACAAGGAAAGGAAGAGATTAGAGGTGGGATACACAGATCACTGAACAACCACAGCACTCATTTAGCCATCGCGGCCGGCATTGCATAGTGCAATAGATGAAGAAGTCGGGGGTCACTCGCCAATGCGTACGACAAAGGGTTGTCGTGATGCGGCTGATGGTGGTGCAGCTAACTGGCTGTGGGTGCGCGTAAGGGCGATGACCTTCTTGCGGGGGATGATAGATCCGGCCGTGCGGGGCAGTCTGTGAAGCACCTGCTGCGATGGTCGGCTGATCTGCAAAAAGGGAGATGTCAGTTACTTGAGCATTTGAATTTGACATCGTGCTCCATCCAAGCTCTGGGGTTCGCTTGAGTTACCATTGGAGGAGTATAGATACATTAGTTCTGGCCGAAATGCCAGATATTCGGGATACTTGTTCCAAATGTGAGGGGTTCGGAGGCGCTTGGGGCAGGTCGCACTGGAGTGGCGACTGACCTCTTCTCGGACCCGTGATGGGCGAGGTCGATGTGTATGGTATGAGTTGGCGCATTGAATATTTTTTTTTTTTTTTTTTTAACTTCCATCTTCCTAACAAAAGGCATCTCGTAATATTCTAACATTATTGGAAATAATTTATGTACATAGATCAATATCAGAATATACATACATTTACGAACTTAACAAAACACTGACGTATAACAGTAACTTAAATCTCAGTTTACAATACATACATACAGTTTACAGTACATATTTCATTAAAAATTTCTAGATGGTAAGTCAGAAGTTGTAAGTCGCTTAAGCCTTCGGATTCGCCTTTCTTCGATCAGGGGTATATGCTGTATTTCGACGTTGCCGTGGTTTTTCATGTCAATAATATGTTTCGTGCTGAGTTCTTTTTATTATTTCTTCAACTGTGCTGATTGAAAGGTCCCGATGCAACGAGTCGTTTGTGATGTACCAAGGAGCATCTACTATTTTTCGTATTATTTTTGATTGCGTACGCTGCACAATGTCAACGTTTGTTTTACAGGACGTACCCCAATCTTAATACCATATCTCCAGATAGGAGCAATGATTGTGTTGTATATCAGTAATTTGTTGCTTAGTAATTTGTTTGCCTAGAAGCCATTGCAGTTGTCTGAACTTGTTGTTAATCTCATTCTTCTTTTTCTTAATATGTTCGCGCCATGTAAGTTTTGCATCGTCATATCCAGGTATTTTGCCTTATTGTCAATTTGAATTGTGCAGTCGTCTATTTTAAGCGGGAGCTGGTTAAAAGTTCTGTTGGTGTAGATGACTTCTACTGTTTTTTCAGCATTTATCTGGATACCCCAGGTCTTGAACCATCTCACTGTGTCATTTATTATGGTTTGAAGGTTTTGTTCAGCTGTTGTAAGTTGCTTGCTAGATGAAAGCAAAACTGTGTCGTCGGCAAATGTTGCAATCATGCTGTCGTCAAAAGAAGGAACAGGTACGTCCGCAGTATAAATTAGGTATAGAAGAGGACCTAACACACTGCCTTGAGGAACACCAGCACTCATAGTGCGCATTTCTGAGTCAGTATCTTGAACTTTCACAAAGAAATGTATATTTTTTAAGTAGCTTTGCAATAGGTCATAAAAGTCAAGTGGTAGAAAGGATTTTAGCTTGTGGAGTAGACCTTTGTGCCATACACTATCAAACGCTTTTGCGACATCAAGATACACTGCCGCACAGTATTTTTTGTCATCAATGTCTTTGTATATCTTATTGACAACTCTATGAATTTGCTGAATCGTTGAGTGTTTGCGCCTGAATCCAAATTGATGTGTTGGAATTATGTTTTCCTGAGTCAAGATGGGGTCAAGTCGTTCAATGAGAAGCTTTTCGTATACTTTTGATAGTGTTGGTAGCAAGTTTATAGGTCGATATGATGTTGTCTCGGTTGGGTTTTTCCCCTGTCGTCCGCATACATGCCTTTCGAAGGAGAGGAACCACCGCCGAAGGAAGTCCGGGACCTTTCGGCTTCTAAAATTTTTGAAATACGATGTTTGTAATAGAAAATGTGTACAAATATGTAAGTTCTCCATTCATACATTCAGCAACAACAGCAAGGATTTACTTTTGAGCTATAATATTGGAGCACAATTTTAGGCAACAGTATAAAAATGCTCACATTCAACAAATGCCCTCAATTCATAAAATTTTCAGCTTTCGAATTTTAAATTTTTTGTCCCTAAAAATATGTCGCAATGAAATATGGAAAAACAGCAAGTAGTTTGCTAAGTGTGTGTGGTTGAAATTTTTACTTGTGTGATGCAACTCTTTTTAGAATAGCTCCTACAATAATGAACCAATTCAAATTTTGTTAATGCCCTTGAAAAGACAAATATTGCCGCTTGCGAAAATACTTTAGATACTTTCATCAATGACGCGAAGAGCATTAGGAGATTTCAATACAAACACGTGTTCAGAAGGTGAAGTCGCATTTACACTCTAATGAGTATAGGCCGAGAATGGCACATGCGATAAAAAAAATTCTGTTCTATAAGTTTAAGTTACAGCCTTCCACTATACATTACACACTAACTCCTAATTGAAAATTGCAACCCCGAATTTAAATGAATTTTTATAAAAAATTCGCGAAAATTGAACTTTGAAGAGCCAACAGCCGTGTTAACCCTTGACCAATCGAAATCGACTATGGTCAAAATTATAGCTTGTGGATTCGTTATTGTTATAAACACATTATCGTGTTTTTCAACATATTATAAATGTAATTAAAATTCAAATATGAAAAATCGTGGAAAACACCTCCTAGCAAAAACCACCAATAACTTACAAACCGCTCAAACAATCAAAAACTAAGTACGCAGTTGTGATCAGCGTCCAAAAATCCTTTAGAAAAGGTTTACTAGAACTCGGAAAAATGTTGGCTGTTGCTCAGTGTTATTTTTGATTTGGAGTATTTTCACCAAGTTTGAAACTAATAGGTCTGTTAAATAACGATTTTTCGGTATATCACATTAGCCGACATGTTGAAGCTGATAGGTCGGCAGAACAGCGGCCTTAATACTGGATAGTGGAGAGTAATTTCCTCCACTACTAGCAAAAATGAGACGGGTAAGGACCTCGTGGTCGCTGTTGACCAAACGTCCTTCACTCATCTGCGAGACTCCTCTGGTGTTGTCAAGTTCGGTTTGGGTTCCTTAAAAGCTCGTTTCCCCAATAAGGAGCGTGCCACACAGGGAAAGGCTGAAGGTAGTGCAGATAAATCTGCACCACTCTAAAGCCGCCACCCTCGATGTTATGCAATTCCTGGAGGAGGAGGAAGTTGACTTGGCCTTAATCCAGGAACCCTGGCTCGTCAGAGGCAACGTTTGTGGATTGGGGTCAAGTCAATTCAGAGTACTTCATTCGCGCGATGAAGGTAAGATACGAGCCTGTATTGTGTATAAAAAGTACATTAATCTGTTTCTCTTATCTCAATACAGTACTGGTGACCTGTGTGTGGCTGCATGCGAACGACGCGAGGGGCGAGACCTGATCCTGTCGTCCGCATACATGCCTTTCGAAGGAGAGGAACCACCGCCGAAGGAAGTCCGGGACCTTGCTGCGCACGCCCGATCACGAAGGCTCGACCTCATCATCGGGTGCGACGCCAATGTACACCACATGCTGTGGGGAAGTTCCGACACCAATAGTAGGGGTGAGTCCATTTTTTAATTTCTTCTTAGCTCTAACCTTGTTCTGTGTAATAGAGGCAATACGCCGACTTTCCACAACAGGATTAGGGAGGAACTAATAGATATTACCTTAGTTACCGACTCCAACACTATCTCTGTGGTCGACTGGAAGGTACTGACGGAATGTTCGTTCTCGGACCACAACCGTATAGTCTTTTCAGTGGCCATAGAAGTTGGAAGTCCACAAACCTATAGGAATCCGAGGAAGACTAACTGGCCTAGATTCAGTGCACTAGTTTCTCAGAAACTGGCATCGCGCAAAGCGAGAGCTACATTCGAGAGGAACAACATTGACAAGTCAGTAAATCTTCTAACGAAAGTACTTAACAAGTCTTTTAACGAATCTTGTCCTAAAAGTCGAGCTCCACGGAAAACCAACGCGGTGTGGTGGACCCCAGAGTTAAGACAACTTAGGACAGATACTAGGCGTCTCTTCAATAAGGCTAAGCTTAGCCAAACTGAAGAAGACTGGGGAGCCTACAAGGCTAGCTTTAATAAGTTTAAGAAGACTATTAGGGCGGCCAAGCGGGATGATTTGAGGAATTACTGCGAATCCCTCGACAATGTTAACGAGGCCGCCAGACTTCGCAAGGTGCTAGCTGGGGCATCGCGCACCCCTGGCAGCATTAGGAAACCTGACGGCTCGTGGACAGAATCGAGAGAGGAGCTTTTAGAGACTCTCATGAACACCCACTTTCCTGGATGCACGAGTGTTGTTGAGGCGACTACGCCTCATAGACAGCACTCGTCACGACCAGATGGTTTAGTTCAGGGGATTATCGATGAGGTCAAAGTGGCATGGGCGATAGACACCTTCAACCCGTATAAATCCCCGGGTCCCGATGGTGTCATTCCGGCTATGCTACAATGGTCTAAGGAGGCAGTGGTCAAAGTCTTGGTGCGAATCTTTCGGGAATCTCTCCAACAAGGCTATGTACCACGTGCCTGGAAGGAGGTTAGGGTGGTGTTCATCCCCAAGGCGGGGAAGCCGAACCACATCACTGCTAAAGACTACAGACCGATCAGCCTGTCATCGTTTTTTCTTAAGACTTTGGAGAGGCTGGTTGATGTCTATGTTAGGGGAGTGGCACAGTCCAGGGGATTCTGCAGGACGCAACATGCGTATTGCCAGGGAAAATCTGTAGACAGCGCCTTGCATGAGGTTGTTCAGACGATCGAAAAATCGCTGAACGTCAAGAAGTATACGTTAGCCGCTTTCCTCGATATTGAGGGAGCCTTCAATAACGTCACTTCGGAGGCAATAACCAGTGCCCTTAGAAAATTCGAAGTAGACGAGAAAGTGGTGGGGTGGACCAGTGACATGCTTAGTAGCAGAAGGGTTCACTCCAGCCTAGGCTCGTGCTCGGTAAGGAGGTTAACCACAAGAGGCACACCTCAGGGGGGCGTACTGTCTCCTCTGTTGTGGCTGCTGGTGATTAATAACATCCTCGAGATCTTCGAATCCAGGAGGCTACGAGTAGTAGCATATGCGGACGACGTCACTATCCTGATCTCTGGAAAATTTCTGTCCACCATCAGTGATCTCATGGAGTCCGCTTTAGGAGAACTCTCTAGGTGGGCAGCGCAGCACGGTCTAGGGGTTAACCCCTAAAAGACGGTTATGGTACTGTTCACCCGGAGATACAAAATACCGGAGTTTAGACTGCCAAAACTTAGCGGCATCACTATCACCCTCTCAGCCGAGGTGAAATACCTTGGCACCATACTCGACTCCAAGCTTTCTTGGAGGCGCAACGTGGAAGAGCGGGTGAAGAAGAGCTTGAATGCCTTCTACGTTTGTCAGAAGGCTTTCGGGAAAAAGTGGGGATTGCGGCCGAGCATTGTCCACTGGATGTATACAGCGATCATTCGGCTTATCTTATGTTACGGAGCCATTGTCTGGTGGCCGGCCACGGACAGCAGGTCCTTGACGACGCAACTGACGAAGGTGCAGAGACTGGCGGCTATGGGAATAGCACGAACCGTCAAAAGCACCCCCCAGGCAGGCCTAGAGATGATTCTACATCTCCACCCAATAGAGCAGTTCATTAAGTGCTGTGCCGCAAAAGGCGCTCTCCGGCTGAGAGAGGCCAACTTGTGGAAAGAGCACGCTCATGGACACTCTGGGATTCTAAGGTCATTTACGAGGCCAGGTACAGAACATCAATTAGACTCCTGCACGGACTATCTGATTCCATACCTGGATTTGATTCGCGCGCACTTACCTACTTTCCCTCAAGGGAAGAATGGGGACTTACAAGTGTGACAAGAGACGCCTCCATCACCATCTTCACAGATGGTTCTAAAATGGAGGAAGGTACAGGAGCTGGTCTCCACTCAGATGTACTAGGGGCTCAACGGTCTTTCAGACTCCCGGACCTCTGTAGCATCTTTCAGGCGGAGATTTATGCAATCTGGAAAGCTGCTGAATTAATCCGCGAGAGCGGATTATCACCCACGGATATCACAATCTATGTGGATAGTCAGGCAGCCCTTAAAGCGCTGGAATCAGCTACTGTGAAATCAAAGGTAGTGCAGAGTTGTCGCACTGCACTTCGCGGCATCGGACATCACCGAGTCACTCTCTGCTGGGTTCCGGGCCACTCGGGAGTGGCAGGAAACGAGGCAGCGGATGAGATGGCAAGAAAGGGGGTCGCCCTGCCTCTCACCGAAGTGGACAACTCTGTGCCCCCTCCGATATCTGCCCTGTATATGCATATTGACAGGCTGAGCAAAACCTTCATCGAGTCCTCATGGCGAAGCAGAACTGATTGCAGTACCTGCCGGGCAATATGGCCTTCCCTTTCCGTGAGGAAAACACGATTTGTACTGTCCTTGAGTCGAACCTCTATTAGGCAGCTTGTTGGAGTCATCACTGGACACTGCGCCATTGGATCCATGCTTGTCAAATGGTGCCTCTCGTCCAGTGATGTCTGCAGAAGCTGTGGAGATGAAGAAGAAGTGGAAACGATCCAACACTACCTGTGCCACTGCCCGGCTCTGCAGGAACGCCGTCTCCGTACCCTCAAGGTTCCTGGCAGACTTGGCTGGCGCGGCAATAGTCGAAATTTATTTATTTATTTCATTTCGGTCTACAGAAAAAGTTCTTACAGACTAATTAAAAATTGTAAACAGGTTAAGCTTAAATCTAGAGAAAGAGGAGTTAAAATCTATGATGCTGCTATACTTGTTGCACAGGTGTATGCATCTAGAAATTGGCTCATTAAATGCGTAATTTGTTTCGCGAATAGCGCCGATGAAAAGACGGTTATTCCGCAAGGTTCGTTGGGGAATAAACGGATTTAAAAGATTTGATAATTCAGCACAATGTATTTTGCCATTCGTGACTTTGTATGCGAAAACTAATGAGTAATAAATTCTTCTATCGCATAATGACTGAAGCCCGAGCAATTTACGTCTGCCGATATAGGATGGTAAACCATCAGGCCAGTGCAGCTTGCGCAGAGCGATTCTCGTAAATACTTTTTGTACACGTTCGATTTTATTTGAGTGAACCTCGTAATATGGGTTCCAAATTAATGAGCAGTACTCCAGGCGGCTTCTTACCAGCGCCGTGTAGAGAGACTTTAAAGTCTGAGGATCTTTAAAGTCGGATCTACTCTCCTTCATCAAGAGGTCGAACTGGTTTGCCCCGGAATGAGAGCCGCTGGCTAGCTCCAGAACCTTCCAAGAAGGGATTCACAATGGGCCATTTTGGCCTCCGAGTGGAAGTGCGGCCTCCGGCCGCACACACCCTTCCCTACCTAACCTAACCTACCCGCCACTTTTATCAGACGCCAATATTTGAATATTTTGATTTTTAATTAAAAAACTCGTCAACAGTTTATCTAAAAGATTTATCTAAAATAATAAAAAATAATGCATCAGTGAACAGTTTGAGACCAAAAAAAAAAAAACTGTGTCGGGAATCGCTGTAAAACAAACAGGTATATCACATTACCCGAACCAAAGACAATTAAACTATAAGATGTCTCACGTCCATACAAATCATTTACAAGAAATCAAATCAAATACAAGAATTAGCAGTGAAATATCCCTCCAAAATAAAATCTTGTCTGCGCCACTGATTTCAATGCGTGGGAAGTGAGTGCACACAATTTTGCTTTACTTGGCAGCGATCGAAACCGTTGTGCTTTGTGTGTGTAAGACATCTTATACTTTAATTGTCTTTGCCCGAAATTACTGTACTTGGCACCACTTCCACTTAAAGTTCACTTTAAAGTTTAACAGGCACTCAATCTGACCGGTAAGTTTTATCGGGAACGAGCTGTTGAGAAAACGAAAATGCGTTTATCGGCCGGCTAAAGTGAACTTTAAAATTAAAAGTAAGTTGAGAAAACGGCCATAAGTTCGGCTATAAATATATTTCCCACTGCTGCTACAACTTTTCCCGTCTCCGTAACAAAATTTAGCCTAGTTTCGTCACAATTCCAAATACGGTCAGGGCAATCCTTAACGCGCAATGTTGTGTACACAGATTTTCTGCCACCCGTAAAGTTAGCCCATACCGCTCCTTGAGAGATGAGAGTGAATTTTTCGCAGAGTGAGGACGTGTTTTTAGTGCTCCGTAGTGAAAACCCCTTTTTCATCTATTTTCAACACTCGAGGACTTTTAAATTAGTGAGCGAACGCTGGCTTAGAGCCCACTGTGGTGAATCACGATCGAAAATTACGCTACCGGCGGCTGTCCAGTGAGGCGTCTGGTATTTTTCTGTTTTCTCGACGTCTTGCCACGGGCTGTGGTCTGTACGAAAGTAAGAGATAGCGACGGAAAGCAGTAGCCGAAAGTTCACCAACGAACTAGTGAGTGAGGAGGTCAGCAAGCTGAATCTCAACTAACTTCACTGCACTGCTCTGGCACGCGCAAAAGCTGATTCGGGAGCTTTGGCAAAGAGAGCCTGCACCCATTGGTGAACTCACCACACCAGATAGCAGCGGAGACGCAAACCACTAAGTACAACAAGGCCGCGGCGAATTTGGCTGATCGCACGCAGGTAGGCCATGTAAATGTTTTACTATGTCGTCGTGCAAATCTCCAAACAAAACTAGCGCAGCCAGTGGGAAAGAGTCGGCGGCTGCGAACGATGACGGACAAAATCCATTCAGGAAGAGCGCAAAGATCGCCCGTAAGATTGGCCGTAAAGGCTACACTAGGTGCGCAAACCGCGAGCGACAACGACGACTGCAGCTCTCCGAGCGCGCGTGTATCACGAAATGCAACGCCAATGACGAGTGAACAGCAAAATGCGTGTGGAGAAGCACAACAGAGTGCAGAAGGCTGCGCTCTCGACAGTGGTGGGTTTAATACTGCCTTGTCAGTGTTGGGAATGAAGATCAGAGAGCTGGAAAGCATAATTGAGAGCAAAAGGAACGTTAGCCAGCCAATAAAATCTGTTGTCAGCTGCATCGCCGAACTGTATGCGCAGGTGGTGGTGACAAATAGCAACAAAACGTCGTTAGTATTGCTGAAAAGGCTACGCAAACTGCTGAGCTCAAACCAGCGGAGTCCCACGGCAAGAGGCTGAGAGCATTAGTTGACGACGAATGCAGGGCTGAGGGCCGACTGCAACCAACCAACAAGCGCACGCGTATTCTATCGCCAAAGCTAAAAGCCAACAACAAGCGCATAGGCACTCCTAGCTCAGTGACACCAACACAGCAAGTGCAAGGCAACGGCACGAACAGAGAGGAAACAAGCAAACGTTTGGCTACTGTAGCACACGAGAGTGGAAGTGCGACAGCAAAACCGCCGCAAGGCGAGCAACCGAAGAAAAGCGATTGGATCAAGGTCCAAGCCAATCGGCGGGTTAGGAAGAAACCGATCCGACCTGATGCCGTAGTAATAAGAGCGATTGGCCAATCATCTTACGCGGATATGTTGCGCAAGTTGAAAGCTGCGCCGGAGACGCTGAGCCAGAACATTACGCACGTGAGAAAAACTGCCAAAGAAGTTCGCCTTTGAGTTGGCCACGTCAGCCAACCAATGCACTGCCGAGCTGCAAAAAATAATGGCGGGAGTGCTGCCAAGTGAGCCAAGTCTCAAGGCTCATTATTAAGGACGTCGATGGGGTGACTACCAGGGAGGATGTACTGGCAGCAGTACTTGCACACTTTCCCGAGGCTGGCGCGCTATCGCTGGACTCAGTTAAGCCTTTGAAAAGCGGCTATGCCGGCACGCAGGCCGTATAACTGGTTTTTGCCAGCAAACATTGCCAACAAAATTGTGGAAGCTGGCAAAATTCGAATCGGCTGGGTTCGCTGCCGCATAAAGGAGAAGCTGCGCCTCACGCGCTGCTATAAATGTCTGCCGCAAGGTACGAGAGTGCGTGCAAACCCCGAATTGCATGGTTTGCCAATCTGAATTGGTAGACTCAGCGCATATTGCTGGCAGTTCTAAGTGCCCAATGTACCAGAGAGCAGTCTCAAAATTGCAAATGTAATGAAGATACTGAAAGTAAATTTAAACCACTGCCAAGCGGCTAACGATCTGCTCAAACAGATAGTGATTGAACTTGAAGTTGATGTGGCGATCATAAGTGAGCCATACAAGGTCCCAGAAGAAGGCAGATAGGCAAAAGACTGTACAGGCAAGGCAGCCATATGGGTGTGCGGTTCTTTCCCTTTTGAAAACACACCAACGCCAGGAACCGGGTTCGTACAAGCAAGGGTTGCGGGGATCAACGTTTACAGCTGCTATGGCCCACCTAGCATGTCTACAAGTGACTATGTGAGCATGATCGACGAACTTGTGAATGCCGCAAAAAATCGTGGCCAAACAGTGATAGCGGGTGACTTTAATGCCTGGGCTAAAGAATGGGGCTCACGTAGGACACTGAGAAGCATTCGCTTCACTCGATGTGGTGCTTCTAAACACGGGCAGGAATGGCTGCGTATCCTACATTGACCTAACATTGACCTACATTGACCTAAAGGTCCACAATTGACGCAATTAGCGTAGTGGTCAATGCCGCACAAAAAGCCATAGAGGGCAAGCGCTGGAAGCATGGCAGCAAGGAGTACTGCTGTGGGGTGACACTAGACGTGGAAAACGCCTTCAACACTGCAAGGTGGGCAGACCTCGAGGGGGCTCTGCGCCGCCTTCAAATCCCTAGCTACCTAGTGGAACTGGTAGCCAGCTACTTCAGCAGCAGAATCTTGCTCTACAGCACCGACGAGGGCGAAAGGCACCACATCGTCACCGGTGGCGTTCCACAGGGGTCAGTACTAGGCCCTACATTGTGGAACGTCATGTACGATGGCGTACTGCGACTTCCAATGCCAGAATCAACAACGATTGTTGGCTTCGCGGACGACATAAGAGAATTTAGGAAATAAGTTAACAAGGGAAGTAATGTAATGTAGACGAATCAGAAAAAACTTGGAGTTCGAAAAGAACAGTGTGCATTAAATATATTTTTTTATCAAGTGCCACCTCGAGGCACTTAACTGCTGCGGTGAGGGCATATCACTAAAAATAAGAACAGGAGTATAGAGCGCATATCTGTATAGAGGCAAGGCCAACAAATTAATTGGACACAGGCAATGAGACCAATATGTAATTATATTGAATACCTCGAAAATTTTGCAGAGCTTTACGCTTCTGGCAAAGAGGCAGAAGACCTCTTCGCGAAAGCGAACTTCATAAGAGAATTAGTGAAAAATTTAAAACACAAAAATAGGAAATCCGTAAAAAACATAAGACTATAGAAAAATGTTTAATAACGAAATAAAAATAGTAGGGGAATTCTTTGTAAGGTGTCACTCTTTGTAAGGTGCCACCCCTGCTCGATTTTGATGTTCTAGTAATCCAAGCAAAAAAATTCCTACCGTCATCTAAGGTATATATGTCAACATCATATTTAATGTGGTTTTTTATGGAACAGACGCGAAAACACAGTGTGGGTAGAAAAAAGTGTCAAGTTCTGTAAAAAAAAAACTTAAAAATAAAAAAGTAAGCTTTTTGTTGCGGTGAAAAAATAACCAAAAACATAAAAAAAACTAAGGTAAATATCAGTGTTGGACTTAATTTTTAATGGTTTTTCATAATCCGAAATGATATCCGAGCATATCGTAAAAGGAAAAAATGTATACCATGATTTCGAAAATGGCATAAAAGTGTAAAGTGCCACCTTTTTTTCTTTGTAAGGTGCCACCCCCCTTTTTTCATTGTTTTGTGGTCCTATATCGGTAAAATGCATTTTTGTTGCTCGGAATCGTCATTCAAAGGAATTTAAAGTGTTCTTAGCCAAATTTGCTCTAATTTTAAACATGATATTTTTTCTAGTATGGCTGCACGTCGACTATGGAAAACGGATTATGGTATTACCGACCATGACGCATTGCTTAATGCCATTAAAGCCATCATCATCGAAAAAAAATCGAAAAAAGGCGTGTCAAAAGAATATAATATTAACATGCGAAGCTTTGGTCGTTATCTCGGCAAGTTTAAAGCCCAAGTACCTGATATTACGGCCGTCGGTGACGGTGACTTGCTTAAAGTGGTTCGCCGGATTTCATCGTTTCCCAAACCAACAATGGTTAGTTTTTCTATATTTCCTTTTGGGTATATAGTGGTATTTTTTAATTGAGTTTTCATAGGTTTTTGATAAAGATCAAGAATTGGCGCTGATGGATTACGCAATCAAATGCTGTAATCATTATTATGGACTAAGCATAACAGAGCAGAAACAACTAGCGTTTCAGTTTGCTAAAAAGCTTAAAATAAAATACCCTGAAAGCTGGAACGAGCATCAAATGGCTGACTGGCAGTGGTACTATGGTTTTATGATTCGGCATAAAAACTTGACCCTACGTACAGCCGAACAAACAAGCTTTAATCGAGTTAAAGCTTTTTGTCCGGAAAACGTCGACCATTTTTTAGTAATCTCGACGCCGTCAAAACCGCTTCTTCATTCTCGCCCTCAGCGATATGGAACATGGACGAGACCGGGTTTTCGACTGTGCCGTCGAAAATGGGAAAAATCATATCCATCAAGGGGTTGAAACATGTTGGTCAAATAACATCCGCTGAACGTGGGAGTATGATAACCTTGGCCTTCGCTGTTAATGCAAGTGGTAACTCTATTCCACCGTTCTACATCTTCCCTCAAAAGAAAATGAGAGCCATGTATTTGATGCATGCAGCAAATGAAACGGTTGGATACGCCAATGGTTCCGGTTGGATGGTCCAACCAGAATTTGTTAAATGGATGACTCATTTCATAAAGTATAGCCACAGTTCCAGGGAGCATCCAACGTTGCTTTTATTAGACAACCATTCGTCGCATATGTCAGTGGAGGCTATTGATATTGCGCTCGAAAATGGAGTAACCATGTTAACATTCCCCCCGCATTGTTCTCACCGCCTTCAGCCATTAGATGTGTCTGTTTTTGGTCCGGTCAAGGGTAGATATGATTCTCTTCAAAACGCTTGGATGAAAGATAATGTCGGCAAAATAGTCGACACCTTTCTAATCCCGAAGTTCGTTAAGGAGGCTCTCATACGTGGCGCTACCGTCGAAAATATTACAGCCGGTTTTCGAGCTACGGGTATTTCACCTTACGATCCCGGTGTATTCACCGAATCTGATTTCGTCAGTATCGGCGTTGAGGAAGCGAATGCAGAGGCCACCGCTGTCGAACGACAATATAACGCCGAGGAGCAGCGTCGTATTATTATTGATCCATCAAGTGCAAACTTGGAAGTATCCACACATGAGACTGTGTATCGTGTGACCAACTTGCCTGCGGTTCTTTCTGCGGTTGGTCCATTGCGTGCTGGAACGCCCAAAAAAAAATCCAACCGTGGTCCAAAACCACAAAAAACCGAGGTTTTAACTTCTCCGCAATTGTTGTTATTCTAAAAGAACGGCAACAAAAGCGTGCAGCTGCGAAAGAGAAGCGTGAAAAAAACCAAAATAAGAAGAAGAAGAGACTGACGATGCCTGCAAGAATAACCAGCAAAACACCATAAAGTATCATACTTGTAGAGATGCAGTTTACGTTTGCCCGAATTGCAATTTAAATGAAGATTCCGATCATGAGGAATAAATCAGTTCAATTTTGCCAATTCGTTACCAATTGCATTTGCATAAATTGGCATTTTTCTTTCGGTCATTTTCTATTTTATTCAAATTAAATTCAATAAAATTGCATACATTTTCAAAATCATGCATTTTTACTTGAGATTTTTACGTTTTTAGCGGTTTTTTTAGGGGGTGGCACTTTACATTAAAAAATTTTAGGGTGTCGATTTTGAACACTTTCGTATTTACGAAAAATTCAAATGAAGTGTTACCTTGGAGCATAGCTCTTTAAACCCTCTTTCCAACGGTATATTAATATTGGAGATACGTTAATTTTCTAACGAGTTATGCGCAAAAAAGCTAAAGGGTGGCACCTTACAGAGAATTCCTCTACAATGGAAAATTAGAAAATATAAGGAAGCTGCTGAAATAAATTAAATAAAATTTAATAAAAATTCATCACTGTCATCTCACGGTATATGGGCACTGCAGTATAATCAAACAAAAACGATAACTACATAATTGCGTGGTGATCTCCGATTGAAGCTCTCCTACCCACAGCAAACATTCCTTAAAAATTAAAATATCACGAAAAATAAAATATTTAGTATCAATTGCGTTTTGAAGGCTTATCTGCAAAGACCACTGACTGCATATCAGTGCTATAGCTTACTCAAAAACAATTAAATACAGTACCGTTAAAAGTCTGTGTGGGAAAAATATAAGAAAAATCAGCCGTGATCTCCAGTCCGGGGCGCTCCAGTCTGACAAAAATTACGTGAAAAAAAAATATTGGAAAGAAATAGAAACGCACAAATACGCACACATATAAGAGGAGGATTTCCTCATTTAAAATTTTTGGAACTATTACACGCAAAAGCACAAATACAAATATAAAAAGAAACCAAAATTAATTTATACCGTTAGAGTGACAATTTAAAAGTTAATGTCGAAAGAACACAGTAATAAAAAGAAACCAAACCAAATTGTCATTTCTGCAATGAAACAGCCATAACCACTGACCACATTTTAAACGACTGCAAATATCTCGACACAGCACGCAAAAAATTTTTCCCCAATAATCACCCTTCCCAACTCCTCAAAAACACAGATGATAAAACCATTGAACTATTTATAAACTTCCTTACATCTGCAAATATTTTACACTTAGTTTAATACATTTTCTCTCATACAAAAAAAAAAGGCAATTTACCAATGAGTCGAAGGCCCTGGCAGCCAGTACTCTTTCTCGTGTAAAATTATAATTGTATTAAATAAATGTAAATAAATAAATAAATAAAAAGGAATCTAAGTATTTCCCATATTCAAATATTTTTAAAACAAGAAGCTTAAATTCAATTCCGGAAGATTCCGTTTTCAACATACCACTCTCACAATCTCCTTAGTAGTTGAGAATCCATAGTAGAACCACAGATAACTCATCATATAGATGTCCAGCGGCCAAGGAAAAAATGTGTCAAAAAGTTCGACAAATTTGGCCTCCGATAAGAGCTTTTTGGCCTCTAATGTCACTAACACAATCACTGCTTCACACTCATTTTAGTTAAAACGGCGCCTATCTGCTATTATAAATTTTAAACAATCGATTGGGATTGAATGTTTGCGGTCGAGTGTGTAAGCTGAAGTGTCTCAGTCGAGAGGTCCGCGGTTCGATCCTTACTGTAGCTACCAAGACTTTTTTAATGGCTTCTTTTTAAATATACATATTCCTTTTTTACAACACGTGAAAAGAATGTCAATGCAAAATTTATTTGGTTTCTAGATCCCTTGATTAGTAAATTGTTTGGTTTTGGAGACACATATAATTGTTCGCAAGTTTTAAAATCCATCAATCAAGCGCAGCATACGGTTACAAACAACCATACAGCAAAAAGATTCGATTGATGATAACAGGCGCTCATGGGCGTACCTAGGTATAAGACAATTAAGCCGCCGAGCCACGCCGCCGCCGCCGATTTTTGCTTTTTCTGACACGCCGCCGCCGAATTAGGTAAAAACCGGCGCGGCGGCGGCGTTCGGCGTCATATAAATTCTTAAACAACCTAAAAAAAAGTACTTATGTAAAATGTGAAAAATGACTGTGAATTTAAGGAGCACAAGAAAAGCTTTATTTTTTTTTGTTTAACAATTGTTATTGTTTTTTTTAATGTATTAATATATAAATCTATCTATATAAATAAAAATGAAGTGATGTGCGTTAGAAAAAAACTCAGAAACCGCTTGGCCGACTGTAATAATTCTATTTTGGGGTTTTGTTTGTCTCGGAGCTGTTAAAGAATGCAATCATTTGCGAGTAATTAGTCAGTTGTTTTTTTGGCAAAAGAGTGCATTCATTTTTGTAGTGTCCGACCGAATATTCGGTTTCGGTTTCCGTTTCGGCCCAAATAAGTGGTTTCGGTTTCAGTTTCGGCCAAAAAATGGCCGAATAGCCGAAACCGAAACTTTCTAGAATATTTTTTACATTTTATTGTGTAGCAGATATATACAAGGTGCGTCCCAAAGTAAACAGGACTTTTGCAATAGGGACGTTTCTGGTGGCGCCATCTATGTGTGAGGACATGCGTTGGAAAGGTACATCTTTCATTCACATACTGCCTAAATTTCATGACATTTGGTCTAGTAGACGCCGAAATATCCCGCTCAATGTGACAGTATGTTTTTAACTTTGGTACGAGAATGTCGATCGAACAAAGAGCTAATATTAAGTTCTGTTTTAAACTTGGTAAAACTTTTACCGAAACGTTTAAATTGTTAAAGCAAGTTTATGGTGATGATTGTTTATCCCGTGGCCGTGTTAATGAGTGGTTGAATCGATTCAAGAATGGTCGTGAAGACTTGAATGACGACGAACACGTCGGCCAGTCGAAATTTGTGATTACTGACGATGCCATCAAAACTGTGCGTGATTTTATCAAAATGCAGCCAAAATCATCATTGGAATTGATGGAAATGGAATTGAACATCTCCAAAACATCAATTGATCGCATTTTAACCGAACATTTGGGTCTCCGTAAAGTGTGTTCTCGCTTCATTCCGCACACTTTAACCGACGACCAAAAAGCGCAGAGAATTGAGCACGCAAAAGACATCGTTCGGGAAGCCAGACGTGATCCAAATTTCTTGTTCAACATCGTAACCGGTGACGAAACGTGGTGCTTTCAATATGATCCCGAAACAAAGCGTCAAAGTGCCGAATGGAAGCACCCAGATGAGCCAAATCCGAAAAAAACCCGCCGTGAGAAGTCAAAAATCAAAACTCATCTCATTTGTTTCTACGATTCAAAGGGAATAATTCATCGAGAGTTTGTTCCACCGGGAAAAACAATTAACGCTTTGTTTTATGTTGAAGTTTTGAAGCGTTTGGTGCATCGCATTCGTCGTATTCGGCCAGAATATCGCGAGGAAGGAAGTTGGCGTTTATTGCATGATAATGCACCGGCTCACAGAGCCCTAGTTACGACCGATTATTTGACCAAAAATCGCATTTTTACCATCAATCATTCACCGTATTCGCCTGATATGGCTCCCTGTGACTTCTACTTATTCGGTCAGTTGCATTTGCCGATGAAAGGAAACCGTTATAAGGACATTGAGGACATCCAAAAGGCTTGTACCAACATTCTGAAGGCGATGCCGGCCGATGGCCTAAAACACTCATTCCAAATGCTTTTGGACCGTGCAAGACGTTGTATCGAAGCAGAAGGAGAGTATTTTGAATAAATAAAAAGAATTATACAAAAATAATCATCCGTTTTCTTTATTTTATAAAAGTCCTGTTTACTTTGGGTTGCACCTTGTAGTAAAAAGAGGAGTAATTTAGATGCCAGCAATATAAATAAACTTCTTTTTTTAGCATATAATATTAAATTATTTAATTTTGAATATTATCGAGTAAGGTACGAAAGGGTGATTTCTTCTTGTTTACGTTTTTAAAAAATGAATAAATTGTTTTTATTAATAAGTATTTATTTATTTATGCTATGTTTGTTTGTTTGTTCTTTATTTACTTAATGTAAAATTCGTTTGTTGAAAAAAGTGCTTGATATGGGGATTTTTATTTCAACTAGAAAGTTTCGGTTTCGGTTTCGGCCGAATATTAAAAAAAAACCGAATATTCGGTTTCGGTTTCGGCCCAAAAAAGTGGTTTCGGTCGGACACTAATTTTTTGTATGCAATGAATAAGAATAAAAAAATTAAGTCATTATTCAGACCAAAAATTTATGAATAATTATTAATTTTTACATTCATTGTTTGCTAGTCATTTGATTGCAATATCAAAATGAAGTCAATTGAAGTCATTTGAAATCATCTGAAGTGATTTGAAGTCATTTGCAGTTAAGCTAAAGCCAGCGACCCTAAGTTAATTCACTATATGCTTGACATTCGTTAAATGCATTGACGGAGTGCGTGGGCGGTAGTCAATTTTTTGATTTTTCATCAACAGGTAATAAATAAATCAATCAAATCATCAAATAAATCAATCACAAGCCAAAAATGGAGCAGAGGGCCCATTCATAGGGCCAGCCCCGATGTTCGGGTTTAGCAAAAAAGACCTGAAACAGGACATCCAAAACTGGACGCAAAAACGCAAACAGAAATACTGGAACAACGTGGAAGGTCTGCACCACTCCAAAAAGTTCCTAAACTTCAACAGAGAGAGAGCTATCTCTGCTCTAGATCTCAACAGAAGCCAACTTAGGACTCTATGTGGTGCTGTAACAGGCCACTTTTTCTGTAACAACCACCTCTACAATCTTGGTCTTACCGACAGCAGAACATGTAGATTCTGCCAGGAAGCTGACGAAACAATGGAACACATCATTACCAACTGTCCTGCCCTGACACACAGACGTGCAAAGTTTCTGGGGAAACATAGCCTCGGTGAAGACGACCTGATGCAAATATCGCAGAAAGGTCTGATTCAATACCTGAGCATATAAAACACCAGATGATTTAAGGGACACAATAAACCTCTCAGGTTGCGGTGCGCAAGGGCTTGGCCCAACCCATAATCATTACATTACATCAAATAAATCAATATATTCAACAGGTTTTTACTACAGATTTTATATAATTTTTTCTAGATGAGTTATCGCTGGAAACTTCTCGTTCTTCCATTGAAGATGAATTCCATTCATACATGGTTTATAAGCCTTCATCGATAACAATGCTGAATCGCTATCCAACAATTAAAAAAGCGTATTTAAAATATAACACACCGTTACCTTCTTCAGCTGCCGTGGAACGGTTATATTCGTTTGCAACACTATTAAATACGCCTCGTCGAGGTTCCCTTTCAGACAAAAATGTCGAAAAAATTATTGTTTTTAAAAGTAAATCATGTCGTTTAAATGAATTTACATTCATTTGATTGCTACCTTTTGTTAGAATGAATTATTTTAATTTTAATTTTGTTAATATATTAAATATTTTTCAAAAAGCGCTGATCTTAATTTAGTGGCTTCACTGAAAAATGAAGTCATTAAGTGACTTCACCAAATGACTTATTATTCAGAATAACATAAATGACTTCAGACTTCAAATTTTTAGTCTTTAGTCAAAACGTTAGTCAAAGACTGCAATTAAAAATTGAAGTCATTGACTGTGACTTCAACTGATTTAATTCGCATTTGATTGCGTTCTTTAACAGCTCTGGTTTGTCTTGAATCAGAGAAGGTTTTAAAGTAAAACACAGTTTCGATTTGAAGGCCGTTGGACAAGGGGCGTGGCACTTATTTTTCACTCATTTTTCGAGTTAAATTTTCCGCATAACTTTGGAACTATAAGTCACACATCAATGAAACTTGGTACGAGCTTACGATTTAGATGCGCTCAGCGACTGAAAGAATAGTGTAGGTATTGGACAAGGGGGCGTTGCACCACCCTTAAAATTGGGTATACCATCGCCCCATAGATCTGTTGTTCCACTGATAATATTGTATGGGCGTTGGACAAGGGGCGTGACATTTTTTGGCAACCCTAAATTGCTATGTAACTTTGGAAGTATAACGTTCACATCACTGCCATTTGGCACAAAAATACGATTTAGTCGTGCCCGTCGACAAGGGGAATGGTCTGGGTATAATATGGAATAGCTTCGGAATTATTACTCGGACAGCATTTAAATTTGTTACTGGGACAATCGGCATGAAAACATTGAACATAATAAATCTAACTTAATTGTTTAGGGCCGTTATACAAATAGTTATCAGATATCAAAAAAAAATTTATTATGAAATCCACGTGAGTGAAGCCGCCGGGTACAGCTAGTTTGTAAAAGAAATTGAAATAGAAAAATTTCATTTAATAACTGGATACACCGTCCTCCCCGCCGCCGCCGCCGCCAAATTAACCGGCTCAGCCGCCGCCGCCGCCGCCAAATTAACCGGCTTAGCCGCCGCCGCCGGTTCTCTCTGGCCCCTACGCCGCCGCCGAAGCAAAAGCAATCGGCGTAAACCTCTACTAGGTATGGGAAGAGGAGGCTGTTTCCCCCTCGTAATTCTATATTTTATATACATATGTACAGAAATCAATATTCTTTTCTATTCTATTCGAATTTTATATTCTGAATTTGGAAATGTAGTTATGTCTTGCACCCTTTAATTTGTTGCTAGGTACGCCCAGGCACTTGCTTTCCGCAAAAAAGAATGAAAAGATCGGCACAATTTGCCGAACGAATTGAATTGTTCAGCGGTCACTACATTGTCGCAATACAGTTACACCGACGCAAAGGATAGACCTGCTGGCGCCGCAGCTATTGGCAATGCGTTGCCTTAGCAACGATGTGTATGTATCATACCAAAGAAAATAAAGACTTCATCTTCTTTCATCATACACAAAAATAAATTGTGCGCTGAAATATTTTTAGTGCCGATTCATTTATATGAAAATTTTTCAACACATTATTAATTTCAGGTATAACCGATTAAAAAAGTTAATAAAAAAAGCATTTAATGTTAAGAAAAAATTTGCTTCTCGCCCAGCCTTGAACCCGAGGCGAAATTTACGAAACAGAAATTACGGATATCTGATGTGCTGTCTACCTGTTACACCAAATACAATACGTGATCGTCGTAGCTAAAATCATAAATGTATGTTGCAAAAAAGAATATCACAAGCAAGAGAAGAAATTAAAAATTAATTTAATCCCAGTAAACATTAAAGCAAGCTTTTAATATATTTTTGAAATTCAATTTGAAAACAAGCACTTGATAACAAGTTGATATCAAGTTTGAATTCTCAAAGGTTTGCAAAAGGCTTGCCTTCGGCTTGATATCAACTTGCAATCGAGTTGAAAAATTTTGAATTCTCAAAGGCTTGAAAAAAGTTTGATATCTACTTGTTACCAAATTGAAAAATTTTGAATTCTGAAATGATCGAAGAAGGCTGTGAATTTCGAGGGAATTGAATTTGAATTTTCACATTCAAATTGTCATATTGTTTATTCGTGTCGTTGCAAACAGTCGGTAAGGATGAACAGAAATATGGAAATCTGGTAAGATAATGCATAGAAATAATAACGAAAAGCAATGACATTTAATTCATAATTTATTAACAGGTTTTCCAAATGCGTCAAGAGACTGCCACCACTTTTGAAAAGTTTATCAAAAATATTTGGAAAAGTATAATTACAGATGCCGTTGCACAGCAAATGTGCTGGAAGGGCACCGAAGCTAAAGTTGCCGTTCGAGCATTGAGTGTAACGCATGCGCTCAAAGGTATAGTTTCATATTTATATATATATGTACATATTTATATAATTCCATGCCCTAATTGATTTTTAATCTACAGCTGCTTGCCTTCAGAAATTCAACTTTATGTTGGACGCTTTGTTGGACTTTGAGCGCATCAATATAAAATATTTCCAATTCGCCAAAGAACGGAAGGAAAGGAAAGCTGCATACCAAACGAAAGTACAAAAAAAGTAAACAACAATTGAAGTTTATTTATAAATTTACAAACATTTTGTTGTTGCAAAATAAAATTACAACTGATTTATTACAAGCAAAGTGTAGAAATTTCAATAGGTACAAAAATGATTGGGAATAGTGGAATTGGAACTGTTGACAAAAGCTTACAAATACAGGGTGTTTTCCAAAACGTTTATGTACAGTGCAGTAATACAGTATGAATACTGTATTCATACATTGCATCAATACAAAATTAATGCTTTGTATACATATGCTTTGCAACCCTGTTGGCCGTTTGGAACGCTATTTTTGCTTTGCATCACTGCCAAATAATTAAAGTAAGCAATGACGGCAATAAGAATTTTGTGCGAACAATTTTTGGATTTCTGCGATGGAAAAGCGTCAGCAGCCAAATTGTCGCTTCTTTCGCCTGGCGCGGAAATCAGTTTCCATTTTTAACCTTTCTAGAAGCAGTTTTTTCCATTCGTGTGTCCATTTTTTAATACTGAAATATTAAAAATTTATTTATTGTAAGGGAGAGGGCAGGGGTATGAACAGGGGTTTTGTTTTTTGGCTATAACTTTTCACAGAATGAAGATATCGAAAAATCGAAGATACCGTTGGAAAGGTCAACATTAAACGCAAATTTGTTTGTGTGTGAAGACAGATTACCGTTTTGATTAAAATTTAACCCTCTACGTCCAATTTTCTAAGGACGTGATTTTTCGCTTTTCCAAAAAAGTGGCTGGGTTGTGAACCATCTGGCAAATCCAAATTAAAGTCGGGAAATACTAAGTAAAACACCCATAATTTTTTAATAAGTTGAGAATTTATTTAATCAGGAGGCCTCAAGAGGTGAAAAAAAGTTATAATGACGCCACTTAAGTTAAAAAATCGCAATGAATGCAAGTGCTCAATTTTTTGAATTTTCATCCTAATCGGTATCGCAATGTTTGCATGTGAAATACGAACGCGTTCTCACATTGGGCACTTCAAGTGAACTCACCGCAAACCGAGTAAAATTACATAAAATTACTTTAATTTAATAAATCCGGCGATATTTGACCGTGCTAGTACAAATGTAGTACGAAAAACAGGTGGTTCATAACCCAGCCACCTCAGTGGTTCACAGCCCAACCACGATGCCATTTTGGAAACTTTAAAATAACGACACTTCCAATCATAATCCGACATAAACAAAAATTGGATCGTAAAATAGAATCAAAACCCTAAATAACCATGTATTACACTTACCTTTTTGCAATGAATTCAGTCACTTGGATAGCACTTTAAAAAAAAGCAAAAAAGTTTTCGCAGTCGATTTTCAAACACGATGTCTGTAGCTGCCACAAGCAACACGTGTTTGTACTTTGGTGTAACCACAAAAGTAGAGTTATATCAAAAGACAAACTTGACAGTTGAAACATTGGCGATATGTCAATTAGGGAACGAAAAAACGGTAATGGTTCACAACCCAGCCCTCTCCCTTATATATTCAATACCAGTATTACTAATAATTTAATGTTTATTAGCAGAAACTACTTACTTCTCTTCGTTTTCAGCCATTTTGTATACATATTGCATCAGCTTTTTTAGTGATGCGCTGGTTGCTTTTTATTGCGTATCGATAACATCAATGATACTTTTTGGAACACAGTACATCGTCAAAGATTGCAGGGTTGCGTTTTGGAACATGGTACTTTGTTCGAATACAAAGCAACAGGCGTTTTGGAAGACGCCCACACTTGAAATTAATATTGATATCAAGCCCTGTAGCTTTGAAAAGAGGCTTGCTCTCAACTTGCCATACGCTTGTCATGAATTTGAAAACAATAGCAATTTCAAATTGCTAAACTACTTCCCTTTTTATTGAAAAAGCTATTGCTTTCAAGTTGATATCAAGCCAAAAGCAAGTGTTGCTTTCAAAGGTAAGTGTTGAGAAACATGGTTGATATCAAGCTGCTGGCAACTTCATAACAAGCCCAAATGTTTACTGGGATCCGACAAAAGTTCTGGATGAGCACATGCAGCTGTGTGCGTAAAATAGCTTTGCGGAAAAAAGCTGTAATTCACAGCTTGAAATTTTGGTGCCGTTTTCGTCGTATGAGAGTGGACATCTATATGATGAGTTATCTGTGGTAGAACCAAGTCAAGTGAACAATATGCCGAATAACAATCTTGTTCCAAATACCTCAGCTCAAGCAGCTCTCAGGGCCCAAGCAACAGTTCAAAATGACTCCATATCGACTGACATATTTAACTCGTTAAGAATTCCTGATGCTTTCAAGGATTTGCCAAAATTTGATGGTAACCCAAGGACTCTGCACGAGTTCATTAACAATGTAGAGGAAATTTTAATGTACATTAGGGGCACAGATGAGACTCCCTACGGAAGAATTTTGTTAAGAGCGATAAGAAATAAAATAGAGGGCAAGGCTCTAAAAAAACTCTAAATATGTATGGAACCCCATTAAATTGGGATGAAATAAAAAGCAACCTAATTTTAAATTACTCCGATAAACGCACCGAAACCTCTTTAATCAGGGATTTGCATAATATGAAACAAGGCGGAAAGACCATAGAAATTTTTTAACAACGACATAATTGAATTACAGTCAACGCTAAGTAACAATGTTTTGATCCACGAATCAAACCAAGGCATCCTAAATGCAAAGAAAGACCTCTTCAACGAAATGTGCCTCAACGCTTTCTTGACAGGATTAAGGGAACCTTTAGGATCGAGCATTAGGGCGATGAGACCAGATTCCTTACCAATTGCCCTCGCTTTCTGTATTAAAGAACAAAACATATATTACCAGAGAACTGAAACGTTTAAACCACAATATAGACAACAATTCGTACCTTATTACAAAAAAACACAAAATTACCCGAACACCAGGAATTCATTTTCAAACTTTAACCAGTTTAATAGAGGATTCAACCATAACAGACCACAAAATCCATTCAATCAAAACAATTTAAAAACAAACCCATTCAACCAAGGAAACTTCACTTCAAATATCAATAAAACCCAAGCAATTAAATATGAACCCAGTTCAGGACTTACAAATTTCAGACAGCCACAGAGACAAGAACCTATGGATACTTCTTCTGGCCTAACCAACATGCGTAACTCAACTATGACCCGAAATACGAACCAATCCTTTAGATCTAGGAACTATAGACAACCCCAGGGAGAATTTCATAACGTAAATTGTCAGGATGAAGAAGAATCAGCAATACAGGACGACCAAGATTACGAGGGTCAACATTTTCAGTTGCCAGCCTCGAACAACCAACAGGATATATAGACGTAATAATATTTCCTCTCCATTCGGTAGACCCTTAAGATTTTTAATAGACACAGGATCATCAAAATCCTTTATAAACCCAGAATTCATTCAACCAGAACTACAAACGAACATCAAACCAGTTACTATCACCACGGTTCTTAATAAGCATCAAATAAACAAAGAATGCACTCTTATCATATTCAAGGAATTTAACGATATTGGTAATTTCACTTTCTTAATATTCAAATTCCACAACTATTTTGATGGATTAATAGGCCTTGATTTACTAAAACAGCTCGGGGCCTCAGTAAATTTATCAACTGAAACCTTACATACTAACCGTGCAAAAATCCAAATTAAATTCAAACCAAATTTCACATCGGGCAAACACGTAATTCCAGCCCATTCCAAAACAATAATTCGGTTACCGGTAGATCTTAAGGATGGAGACATCTACGTAGCACCTACACAACTCACACCCTGCATCATAATTTCGGGAGGCTTATACTCTGCTAAAAACTGGTTTAGCAACTTGGAAGTAAACAATTTTTCAAGTAAAGATAGAATCCTTTTCTTAGAACAGCCAATAAAGGTAGAATCGTTTCAAGCGAAAAACTTCCTAGAGTGTAACAACTGGAACTTAGTAGGGCCAGAACCATTAAAACTCAAAAATATATCGGAACTAATTCGCTCCGATTACTTGAACAGGGAAGAAAAAGGAAAATTGGTTAAACTTTGTAAATTATTTGATGACATATTCTTCAAAGAAGGTCAAAAACTCTCATTCACCAACGACATAAAAACACAAAATAAAGACAACAGACGACATACCGATCTTCACTAAGTCTTATCGATACCCATATATACATAAAGAGGAAGTAAATAAGCAAATACAAAATATGTTAGAACAGGGCATTATTAAACAGAGTTTTTCGCCATGAAGCTCGCCGGTATGGGTAGTACCTAAAAAGAAAGACGCTAGTGGTAAACAGAAATGGAGATTAGTAATCGACTACCGTAAGTTAAACGAGAAAACAATCTCAGACCGATATCCAATCCCCAATATCACGGAAATTCTCGACAAGCTAGACAAGTGTATGTATTTCTCCACGTTAGATTTAGCTAGTGGATTCCACCAAATCGAAATGGATCCGGAAGACGTTCAAAAAACCGCTTTTACAGTGGAAGGAGGGCATTATGAATACATCAGAATGCCTTTCGGACTAAAAAATGCTCCTTCTACATTCCAACGCGTGATGGATAACGTCCTTAACCCATTGCTGCCTGGTACCAGTTCCGCCCATACGATTTTGATAAAATTTCATACACGACCTAGAAGTGACCCAAAATGATCACAAAAAAAATGCAGTCTTCTATCTCTGCACGTTGCTGAGATATTCATTGGGTATTTTTTTACCCATTAGGCAGCAATGGTAGCTATTTTCTGAACTTTTTGAAATGATCAGCTATGCACGTTAACAAACAAATGTGTTGTTTACAGAGGAATAAGGAGGACCGCGAGGCAGATTTTTGTGTAGTTCCAAGGCCACTACGTTCCGTAACTATACGTCCCCTTATACTCCGGGCAGACATAGGATATAGGCTCAGTAAATTTTATTCGTATTTAAATTGCAATTGATGATGTCAAATCACCTTTCAGACGAGCCTGTGGCCAAGGCAACGCGATTTGACCATGAGAAGAAAAAGTATATATGGATACCACAGCCCCATGTGATAAACAACTATAATAAAGATACGTGGCGTTGATTTATTTGACAATGCAATGAACAATTATCGTATTCGAATCCGAGGAAAAAAATGGTACTGGCTACTATTTACAAATGCTTTGGACGCAGCGATGGTGAATGCCTGGAAGTTACATTGATTGTTCGCAAACTACGAGGGTAAAACGCCTATGAAGCAATATGAATTCCGCCTTGCCGTCGTCGAAGACATAGTCATTCCTATAGGTAGTGCCCGTGGTGGCAGAGGTAAATCACAGGCAACCGTGCCAGAATTGGCTTCAAGAATGGACCACGTTGACCATTTCATTACTAAAGTCAATAAACGCTCTCGCTGTGTTCAGTGTGGTGGAAAAACTTTGTACGGAGGTCGAAAATGCAATGTAAATCTACATTCCCAATGCTTTGTGAACTACCATAGCAATGAGCCGCGCGACCAAGATAAAATTTCCAAATCTAAACAAACAATTTTTCATATTTCTTACATATATATAAAAAAAAGCAAAAGCAATAAAAAGGTCTTTTTTATACTAAAAGTAAATAAAATAAATAAAAAAGACGTTTTTCAATACTAAATTATGATTATCTTGTTACTCCGAAAATTTACTTAATTGATAACTTTCTTAGCTTTGGCTTGCTGCAGATCAATGCCCATCCTAATAAACTTGGTCGTTTTTTGGATTTGGTTTTTATCTCGGGTAGTCTTAACTCTAAGGTTGTCGAATGCTGCTCACCTATTTCGCATGTATGTTTGCATCACACACCGCTTGTTATCGATCTTGAATTTTATGAGTTCTATAATGCCCCTTCTAGTTCAAGACCTATTTCATTTAACTACAAGCTCTGCGATTTCGAGGCATTGAACAACTTGTTCCTTGACGTGCATTGGGAGGAAATACTGTCCAGTGGCAACACTGCTACTTGTTTTTCCACCTTTAAATCTATAGTTTTTGACCTTTGCCTGAAGTCGATCCCTATATTCCCTGGGAAAGTTCATAAACTGCCGTGGGTTACAAAAGAACTTAAAAAACTGACAAATTTGAGAAACAAATTTTATAAAAAGTTCAAGGCGACTAATTGTCCTATTTACTTTAATTACTATCAATCACATCTTAGAAGTTACAACAAGTGGGCGAAGTCGCTGTACAACAGTTACATTCGTAATTATGAAGTTGGCATCAAAAGTAATCCAAAACTCTTTTGGAATTTTATTAAATCAAAAAAATCGGTTTCCGATATACCGTCCTCGGGTTTTTTCAAGGACAAAGTCGCCGAGTCCGCTGATGATGCCGCTAACTTATTCGCACGGTTCTTCAGCTCAAATTTTGTTACAGATGGAAACGCTGTTTTGGCTGACACTTTCAGTCCTGACTCCTTATTTACCTTTGGGACGTTGACCTTAACTGTCGACGATGTCAAACAATTTTCAATGCATACGGATCCAGATGGGCTCTCCGCTGTACTCTTGAAGAATTGCAGCTCTCTTGTTGAGCCACTCCTATTGATCTTTAACAAATCCCTTTCGTCCGGTATTTTTATAGATGATTGGAAAAAAGCATCAATAACTCCAATATTTAAGAGTGGCAATAAGAATGATATCGCAAATTACAGACCCATCTCGAAACTCACGTCGGTGTCTAAACTTTTTGAATGCATAGTCAATGAAAAACTTATGTTTTGTGTCAATAATGCAATTTGTCAAAACCAGCACGGTTTTGTTAGAGGCAGATCTACTGTTTCCAATCTCGCGATTTTTGTCGAAGATTGTCTGTCTGCTTTCCAAGAAGGGAGTCAAGTACATACTATCTACACAGATTTTGCTAAAGCTTTTGACAGAGTTTGTCATTCAATTCTGATATATAAATTAAATTGCTTGGGATTTCACTCATCATTTCTTGATTGGGTGAAATCATACCTTTCCAACAGACAATGTGTTGTGGCTGTTGATAATCATCTTTCACAACCGTTTGTTGCTACTTCCGGCGTTCCTCAAGGTAGCATACTTGGTCCTCTGTTGTTTGTTTTATTTATTAACGACATTGGCTCCTGCTTTTCGTTTGCAACATTTTTACTCTATGCGGATGATCTGAAGATTTATGCTGCGATTAATAACGTGGCAGACTCGCTGGCTCTGCAGGCTGACCTAGACAGAGTTCAGGCATGGTGTACGAGAAATCACCTTTTCTTAAACATTAGTAAGTGTTTTCATGTAACTTTTTCTAGGAAACACAGTCCTTTGCACTTGTCCTACTCCCTGTCAGGTTCACTGTTGCAATCAGTCCAAGAAATCAAAGATTTAGGTGTGTTTTTCGACACAAAACTTTGTTTTTCTAGTCATATCGATTTCATTATTGCCAAATCAAATGCCATGTTGGGGTTCGTTCGTCGGAACAGTGCGTCATTTTCTGATCCATATACGTTTAAACTGTTGTTCACGGCTTTCGTTAGATCAAGGCTGGAATATGCTTCGTTTATATGGAGGCCATATCAAGTGACTCACATTAATCGCATTGAGCGCATCCAAAAGGTTTTTATGCGGTTCGCCCTAAGGTCGCTGAACTTTACTGAACCGTTGCCGTCATATATTTCCCGCTGCCGCCTTATAAACTTATTGAGTCTAAACTCTAGGCGAACCTATCTTGCATGCTCCTTAATTGTTGGGTTATTAAACGGGTCTATAGATTGCCCGACCCTTTTAAGTAAAGTGGCTTTTAATGTTCCAGTACGTAACCTACGGCACGTAGAGACTTTCCACATCAGCTTTTTCAGGTCAAACTATGCTAGAAATGCGCCTCTGGCTAGAGCCCTCGCGGAACTGAATAGTGTCACCGACCTCGATGTATCGCTTCCCAAAGGGACATTGTTAAATTTGTTATTGAATAGGTTAAGTTGAAGCTCTTTTCCCCATTTGTGTGATCTTTTTATTTTATTTTTTTTTCCTATAGTCAGTAAGTTCTGTATGTTCATTGGCTTATTAAATAAATAAATAAATAAATTAAATTAAATAAAATACCGGAAAAATAGCTACCATTGCTGCCTAATGGGTAAAAAACCGGTAAATTAGCTATAACTTTCTTATAAATGGCGCGATCGGGAAAATGTTGGTATCGATGGAAAGGCAAGATATGAGGCTAAATGCTCGTTTTCAGAATTGATTAAATTTTCCATTTTCCCATTTTCCACCGCCATATTTTCCACCTCCGGAAAATTCACCATTTTTGGAGTCTGGTAAATCTAGATAGATGGCGAAATTTTAGGGTGACCTTCATTAGGTTAAGGTAGTTCCATCTTTACCCTAACTATCCCTATCAATGGTTTTGAGAGATCTCAAACAATGACTTTTTTGTGATTTAAAAAAAAATAAATTTTCATGGGTAAAATTCTACCCATTGGGCAGCAATGGGTTAAGGACCTTATTGGCAAAATATGCCTCGTTTACCTCGACGACAAAATCATCTATTCCACATCACTGCAAGAACATATTCAAAGTTTGAAGGAAGTATTCACCAGACTAGAAAACGCTAATCTCAAAGTACAAGTAGACAAGTCAGAGTTTCTAAAAAAAGAAATATCATTTCTAGGACACATAGTGACAACAAATGGTATTAAACCGAACCCGGACAAAATTTCTGCCATCAAGAACTACCCAATCCCCAAATCCCAAAAACAAATAAAAGCCTTTTTAGGACTACTTGGTTACTATACAGGGTTTTCCAACAAGAGGTGTTATTTTGGTATTCAAAGAAAAATGCAATTTTTTGAGATAAATGATCGGATGTTTATTTCATAATAAAGAGGAAGGTATGCCGTTAATAATGAAAAACAACATCAGCCAAATGGCCACCATGACCACGCTTACAGGACCATATCCGTTTCATGAAATTTTCCATAACCAAATCGCAAAGTGGCTGCCCTATGTCCTCGATAGCCTAACGAATTCTATCTTTGAGGTCTTGAATCGACGCTGGGCTGTTGGCGTACACCTTATCCTTCACGTGGCCCCAAAGGAAGAAGTCGCAAGGTGTTAAATCACAAGATCTCGGTGGCCAATTGTGATCACCTCTTCCAGAGATAACACGGTCCGGAAACTTTTCCCGTAAAAGAGCAATGGTTTCGTTGCTTGTGTGGCACGTAGCGCCGTCTTGTTGAAAGTAAACGTTGTCCAGATCAATACCATCCAACTCCGACCATAAAAAAAATCATTAATCATCTCTCGATAGCGCAATCTATTCACCGTAACTGTTGATCCAACCTCATTTTCGCAAAAGTAAGGTCCAATGACCCCGCCGGACCATAAACCGCACCAAACAGTCACACGTTGAGGATGGAGAGGCTTCTCAACAATAACTCTTGGGTTTTCCGAGCCCCAGATGCGACAATTTTGCTTGTTGACGTAGCCACCGAGGTGGAAATGGGCCTCATCAGTCAAGATGATTTTTCGATGGAATTCCGGATCATTTTCATGCATTTCAAGGACCCAATCAGCAAAGACACGACGTTGTTGATGATCGGTCGGCTTGAGTTCTTGTGTTAACTGAACTTTACAAGCCTTAAGACCCAAGTCTTTATGCAAAATACGGTGTAATGAAGTTTTTGGAATGCTCAATTCCAAAGAACGACGAGGAATCGACAAACCTGGGTTTTCTTCAACACTTTGGGCTACAGCAGCAATATACTCAGATGTTCTTGAGCGACGTGCACGGGTTTTATTCTTCACATCATTAACTTGTCCCAACAGCTCGAATTTTTTCACCAATTTCTGTATTGCGGTCCGACAAGGTGCTTCACGACGCCCCAAAAATGCTTTAGTTTTGCGAACTGTGACTGCAAGGTTTTCACCATTTTTGTAGTGAATTTTAATAATTTCAATGCGTTGTTGAAGCGTGTATCGTTCCATTTTTAGTAATGGCGTAGTTTCTACTTGTCAAATGTCAAAGAATAAAAGCTTCAAAAGTGAGAGCTACCGAAATACCGGGTGATTCAAAATAACACCTCTTGTTGGAAAACCCTATAGAAAATGTATTAAAGATTTCGCTAAAATAACTAAACCATTAACTAGTTGTTTAAGTAAGGATAAAACCATAAAATTAACAAAGGAGTATGCTCAAGCGTTTGAAACTTGTAAAGACCTCTTGATAAATTACCCTATATTACAATATCCAGGCTTCTTAAAACCATTTGTGCTTACTACGGACGCTAGTAATGTGGCACTAGGCGCAATACTTTCCCAGGGACCAATAGGCAGTGACAAGCCAATCTGCTACGCAAGCCGGACCCTAAACAAACATGAAGCTAACTACAGTACGATAGAAAAATAACTTTTGGCAATTATTTGGGCAACCGAATACTTTAGGCCATATCTCTTCGGCCGGAAATTCAAAATAGTAACAGATCACAGACCATTAACCTGGCTTATGGGTTAAAAAGAGCCAAATTCAAAACTAATCAGATGGAGACTCAAGTTAGAGGAATTCAATTATGAAATCAATCAAATGAAACCAATACCAACGCGGATGCCCTGTGTAGACTTGAAATAAAAAATACTACAACGGAGGAGGAAGTAAACCTCAACGATGCGGCTTCTATACAAGGTACCCAAGGTACCACAATTCATTCCTCAGATGAAAATCTAGATGACGGTATTCGAATTTCAGAAAAACCACTGAACGAGTTCCATCTGCAAATAATACTAGAAAAAGATATTAAAGGATCCCCAATGACCACTAAAACTATATTTAAAAATAGGCAAAGACGTATTATAAGAAGACCACACTTAAACGAACAAAACGTCATAGACATTTTTTCCTCCAAACAAATTATCAGTTGTCTAAACCAATGACGAAATTTTTAAAATTCTACAAAAAGTATATTCTAAATATTTCTCCCATAGCAAAACCTTCAAAATCCTAAGATGTACAGAAAAACTATTAGATGTTAAACATGCAGATGAACAGGAAAAAATCATAAAAGAACATCATGAAAATAACAACCACAGAGGTATTAACGAAAATCTTTTACACCTAAAAAGGAAATATTACTTCCCAAACATGAAAGAAATGATTACAAAAACAATCAATAATTGCGAAAAAAGTCAGACCATGAAATACGACAGAAATCCTCCAAAACCCGTATTCCAAAAACCAGAAACTCCCGAGAAACCACTAGACATCCTACACATAAATATTTATAGCATAAATAACCAATAAATCTTAACAATTATTGACAAGTTTTCAAAATTTGCTGCAGGATACACCCTACCGTCAAGAAACACCTCTGTACTAAAATCCCTAAAACATTTCATCAACCTCTATGGTATCCCAAAGAAAATAGTCGCCGACTAAGGCGCCGAATTCACAGCGAACATTTTCAAAGAATTCTGCAAACAATTCCAAATCAACTTGCACATTACATCATTCCAACAGTCCACCAGTAACGAACCTGTCGAAAGACTACACTCTACACTCACAGAAATATACAGAATAGTTACAACAACCAGGAAAGAAAATCAATTAAGCGAAGACCATGATGAAATACTCATGGAAACCCTTATCACTTATGTATAATAATTCAATTCACTCTGCCACTAAAGTAACTCCCTTCGAACTATTTTTCGGCAGAACCTTCAAATTTAACAATACAGTAACATTTAACAACGGACATGAATATCTCACAAAACAACGAATTCCAAAACACCCACTCATTAAAACCAAATTACAGCAAAACACAAACCAAAATATAGACCAGAAAATCTAGATACCAAGACAATCTTTCGGAAAGACGAAATAAGATTGCACCTAGATTTTCTAAACACAGGGTCAAACAGAACAATAGACTAACAATCATTACTAGCAAAAACCAAAAACTACACAAAGCAAAAATTAAGAAAATACGCAAAACACCAAAAATAACTAACCAACAGTTACCTCACACACAGGTTACCATCCATACTACCCCAACAAATTGACATAAGGGACATAAACCACCAACAGAAAATAATCAAATTCCAACTAGGACCTGCGAGGATAATTACAAGCTACAATAACCTTATACACATTGTTAATCTCGACGAATACACAAACAGCATTAATAACATACAAAACACTATCAACACTTTCGAAACTCTTCATAAATCCGCAAGCCTCACAACAATAACCAAACTAAAACTAGAAGAACTAAAAACCAAAATACGTGCACTCTTACCATCTAAAAGACCTAAACGTGGAGTTGCTAACGGGCTAGGTACAGTCATAAAATTCATAACCGGTAATATGGATAATACGACGCCCTCTCCATAAATAAACAAATACAGGATATCCAAAAAAGCACCCATCAGAAAACATTTGCGAATCAGAACCAAATCAACTCAGCCATTCAGGACAGACTATCAAATATCACTAAATACATTAATACAGAACAAGATTAGATAGAAGCACACCTTAACAACTTAATGAATAGCATATTAAAAGAAGATAACACATTTCTAGAACTACAATACATTAACCAAATTAATTATAACATATACCCCGTTTATACGATAGCTCAAGTCGCTATGACTCAATACGCATCGACTCAATACAGTCGTATAAACACGTTTTCAAACCGTTTTGAACATTTTAAGCGTATCGAGTCGAAGCGCTTTTCAAATGAGTTCTTAAATTTTCAAGTCGCTTCGAAAATCCGTATAAACGGTTAAACATTTTCAAAGTGCTTTGAAAATCAGCTGATAGTGATGTACACTCAGTTTTTTGAGCATTTTCAACTAAAAAACAAGCAACACTAACAGCTAATTTTCATTCAGACGTAAAAAAAATAGGAGACACGAAAATATAAAAGCATGCTTTTCAAACCGTCTGCAGTCAATTCGCTTCTGAAATCAATGTATAAACACCTGGCTCGAAAGCGTATCGAGTCAATGCGAATCGACTGGGACCGTCGTATAAACATGGTAATATGGTAGATATCTTAAACAATCATTTAGCAAATATTGCAGAAGCAATTATCTTAGCAAAACTAAACATAATACCCAAATTTATATTAAGCAACACAGAATTAGATGAAATATCTAAATACATGGTACAACAATCAATAGAAATAAGATCCAAAGAACAAATATATGAACTGCTCGAGCTACAAGCATATTATAACGACGCAAGTATTATTTTCAATGTTCGAATACCAAAATTGTCAAAAGAATATTATAAACTATTCCACGTAATTCCGCTACCTATAAACCAAACCAAACAAATAATAACAAAACCATACATAACATATAATAAAAATCACATCCAGTTTTTCGACAAAGCCTGCAACAAAAATAGAAAACTTCTACTACTCCACAAATCCGCAACACGCCGAATTCACCAACGATTCCACCTGCGTCGCACAAATATTGAACAACAAGGAGGCTTTATGTGACCTAGAAGACATCGGCGACTTCAGCATAATAACACAACCAGAACAGAACTATATACTTCTCATCAATGCAAATAAAATAGAAGTAAGATCAAACTGCACCGAAGAAACCTACAAAATCACCGGTACAGCCCACATACATTACAACAACTGCACACTCAACATAGACGACGAAATCTATGCCGACAACCCCACGATACACAGAGACGAAATCCATCTACCACCAGCCAGCCTCTCAGAAGTAAAACAAAAAACCTTAATAGATAAACTAAGCCTCAACAAACTTAGAAGATACCAACTAGAGAACCACAGAGCAACGTCTAGAACGAACAATATTATCCTAATTACAGACCTAACACTCGGCACCATACTGTTCGCCATCACCATTTACACCGCCAAGAAGAAAAAATTTAAATACATACCAACCTACTTTTCCAACGCTCCGGCCCCTTCATCATCTTTGTGGCCTTCGCTCTAACTAAAGGGGGGAGGAGCTACGGCCGCTACCGCAACCTCAACAACAATGCACCAGCAAGCGCCGCCGAAACCAAAGCGATTATCAACAGCTGACACAGCGTAATATAGAACAGCGACCTGGCGATACGGCCAAACGATCGACAACACCTGACACAGCGCAATACAAAACAACGACCTGGCGATACAGCCGAACGACCGACAACAGATGGAGGAATCTCGATTCAGCAAAATATATCCAGACGCTGACTTAGTTTATTTAGCATAAGAGAATTTAGGAAATAAGTTAACAAGGGAAGTAATGTAGACGAATCAGAAAAAACTTGGAGTTCGAAAAGAACAGTGCATTAAATAAATTTTTTTATGAACTGCCACCCCCAGGCACTGAACTCGCGCGCAGACGCGGGTTAGGACGTAGCCAGTCTAGGCAGGAGTCCCTCCTGTGTTGTAATGCCGGGAGGCGGGTGCCACAGGGGTCGAACGCGGGGGTGGATTTTGTGCGGTAAAAATCCGTAATGCTGGTGCTGGAGCATTGGTATCTTACGAAGATTTTCCACCACCGTCAGAAAACGAAAAAAAAAATAAAAAAAATATCGCTCCTTAAATGATTTCCACCACCATTTCGACGCCACCTCTTGTTTTGAAAGACATTTTTCTCTATTTTCAGCTTTGGCCAATTTATAAGCAATTTCTCTTAATTGGAACACCGTCAGCCCGAATCCCATTTCTTGCATATTATTTATATAATTAACTAATTTGATCTCCATATCCGAAGACAACGCAAAAGGTTTGTGAAAAGAATCTTTGTTTTGGGTTAAATAGTCTCCACGGCACCCCTGTTTTTTTTGCTATCAGCATATATTGTGTATTCATCTTGTTTTACAAGTGTGTTTTGCCGTCTTTTTTTTACAATTGACTGACTCACGAGTGCAACCTTTAGAGCACGGCCTAGTTACAACCGCGTGGAGACCGCCGTCTTTAACAGTTGCTGTGTTGCGGCTGCTCGTCGGCCTTTGCTGGCCTTTTTTGTCGTCCCCGTCGCCTTCGTCGCTGGATTTCACGGGGGCTGCCCCTTGTTGCACCGACATACGGCATTAGGCGGTTGTGCTCGTGGACGCCCGGCCGCGGTCGTTGGTGGGCGCCGCGTTGGTGGGGCCGGTTGAGGCGCTAAGTTGCGCCTAGCAGGAGGCGCCGGTGTCTGGCGCCGCGTTGTTGGTGCCAACCCGCGTTGTTGGTGCCGGTTTGGGCGCTACTTTGCGTCTAGCCGGTAGCGCCGGCTGGCGCGTCGTCTGCCGGTTGCCTGGTCGTCGTGCCACCCCGACCCGCTGGTGTGCTGGCATGGCCCGGTGCAGCATGGTGTGTTGACCCAGACCACACGTATAGCAGCTGGCCGTGGACGAACACTCGCCCGTCGTATGGGACCTGGCAAAACAATTGACGCAGTACTGGTTCCGGCGTACTGCGTCGAGCCACTCCGTCGGCGCCATCCATCTGAACGCCGAGCAATAGCGTAATGGGTGGTGGCGCTCACAAATCAGGCACTGGCGGAGGGCCTCCTTCTTGGATTCCGCGTCTGGAATATAGACATTATTAGCTTTGAGTGGTGGTGAAGTTGAAAGTTGTGGAGGAGTGGGAAATGGAGTCTACTTCTACGGCTATGAGGGGGTAACACGCAGAGTTTCACAATGGGACGTGTCAAAACTTCATTTTGGGTTTTGACGTCAGCGACTCGGATATGGTTATCCGCCCCTCGATACAGTTTAATGATGCGCCCGAGGCGCCACTCATGGGGAGGAAGGAGCTCGTCTTTAATGACGAAGAGCTGGCAGAGCAGAGACTTCCGTCTTGGGGTACTTCCATTTCTGTCACTTATGGAGTTCTTTAAGATACTCCTCCCGCCATCGTCTACTGAATTGGTGATGAAGCACCTTCAGCTTTTGCCAGCGATTGGCAAGTGAGAGACTCTCCGTGTTGTGTTCAGGGGTGCCAGCAACGGGGCTCCGCGGAGAAAGTGACCTGGAGTTAAGGCCTGAAGATCGGCGGGGTCTTGCGACCGTTTCAATGCGAATGAAGAGGGTTCAAAATTCCTCGGAAGTAAACTTATGAGTGCCGGCAACTTTGGTCAGGTGAGTTTAAAGCTTTTCACTCCAGCTTCCCAAAGACCGCCCATGTGGGGAGCACTGGGGGGAATAAACTGCCACTCGAGACCATGAGTGACATATTTATTTGCGATGTCGACTGACGTTTCTTTCAGAAATCGCGTGAGGTCCTTACTTATTGCACGTTGTGCGCCAATAAATGTTCTGCCGTTGTCTGACATTCTTTTGCTGGGGAGGCCTCGTCGGCCGACGAATCTTGCGAAAGCAGCTCGAAATGCGTCAGTGGTGAGATCTGAGCAGAGTTCGAGGTGAATCGCCTTGGTGGAGAAGCAGACGAAGACGCAGACATAGGCTTTGAGAAATGCAGCACGACGGAGAGTGGATGCCTTTACTTGAAAAGGGCCAGCAAAATCGACTCCGGTGATGGAGAACGGTAACGAAAATGTACACCGCTCGGGAGGAAGAGCGGCCATTATTTGAGACCGTACGCGCTGCTTATAAATGGTGCAGGTCTTGCATTGAAAAATGCATTTCTTGACCTTGATTTTCAGCCGGGGAATATAATATTCTTGCTGAACCATACGGCCCATTAACTGTTTCTCTGCATGCAAGAGGATGCTATGCAGAAAGTCCAAGTATAACGTGCAGAGACGAGAGTTATCGCGAATGATAATTGGGTGTCGCTCATTACAGAGCACAACAGGATGCACAACAAGGATGTACTCAATAGGTTTTCGAAATTCTCTCAAGCCCTTAGAATTCTCAGTCACATGTTCCGATTCATCGACAGGGCTCGAAAGGCCCCCATCTCAATTGGTGCGTTAACTCACCCAGAAATAAAAAGGGTGAAAACCCGTCTAATTTCTCTCGCGCAATGCCATCACTTCCCCGATGAACATGCTGCGCTCTCATCCTCGAAAGCTATATCTCGAAAAAGTTCCTTACTCACTCTAAATCCTTTCATGGATAGAGAAGAGCTTATTAAGGTCAATGGTCGCCTCGCGCGTTCAGGTCTTACTTATAACACTGCACAACAGCATGTCTGTTGCATGGAGTTTTTTACATGAATCTGAATTGTTTTTCCACGCTGTTTTCAAAACCATACTCCGTTTTTATGTAACAGCTCTAGTTTTCGAAAAAAATGGGCGTGTCGCTTTTTCGAATTTTCCTCGACTTTTTTCACGTTTTCGACTGTAATTTTCGAAACAATAATCCTATCGAAATGATTTTTATATTGTTGCATTTACAACATTTCACGCCATTTTTCTGGCATTAATCAATTTTATGTGTTCTAAATTGGCGTTGTAATAAGGTTTCAAAGTAGGAAAATATTGAATTTCAAGGCGTTTTTTCTGATGGCGAAAATTGTACAGATGTTTCATAAATCAAGTTACGAAGTATATGAATATCTTAAGAAGAAACATCGAGCAATACAACACAGCCAAATTATTTGGCGAAACACACATTCGCATCGAAATAATAACAAAAATGTACCATAGCCATTCTCATCATTTTTCATTCTTTTTCCTTAAAAAATTAGGTGCCTCAAAATATGCAAAGGTTTTAATTTTTCTGTTTCGAACAATTCACAATTGTGTTTGTTTTTTGCTTGTATTTCAGACTATAAAAGGAACATGTAAAAGAGCATATTTTGAGGCACCTAATTTTTTAAGGAAAAAGTATGAAAAATGATGAAAATGGCTATGGTACATTTTTGTTATTATTTCGATGTGAATGTGTGTTCCGCCAAATAATTTGGCTGTGTTGTTATGTTTCATGTGTAGGCTTTCATTATACACCTTACTCGTTAATTGATTTACGAAAATGTTGTATGTTTTTGACCATCAAAGGAAACACCTTAAAATTCCATTTTTTTCGACTTTGAGGTCCAATTACCGCGGCATTTTAAAACCCATCAAAATCAATTACATTGGAAAGGAAGCCGTGGGTTGTTGTTAATGCGATAAGGTGAAAATCATCATAGAAATTACGATCGAAAATATGGAAAAAGTAGAGGAAACACTGAAAGAATTACACGGTACCTATATCTCACTAACTAGAGCTGGCAGAAAAAAATCTGAGGATAGATTCGAAATCAGCGTACCCAAATTAGTAAGAAACAGTAAAAAAACTTCATGCAACAGAAAAAAAAGTGTTTTTTGTGCTCTGTAATGAGCGACACCCAATTATCATTCGCGATAACTCTCGTCTCTGCACGTTATACTTGGACTTTCTGCATAGCATCCTCTTGCATGCAGAGAAACAGTTAATGGGCCGTATGGTTCAGCAAGAATATTATATTCCCCGACTGCAAGACCTGCACCATTTATAAGCAGCGCGTACGGTCTCAAATAATGGCCGCTCTTCCTCCCGAGCGGTGTACATTTTCGTTACCGTTCTCCATCACCGGAGTCGATTTTGCTGGCCCTTTTCAAGTAAAGGCATCCACTCTCCGTCGTGCTGCATTTCTCAAAGCCTATGTCTGCGTCTTCGTCTGCTTCTCCACCAAGGCGATTCACCTCGAACTCTGCTCAGATCTCACCACTGACGCATTTCGAGCTGCTTTCGCAAGATTCGTCGGCCGACGAGGCCTCCCCAGCAAAAGAATGTCAGACAACGGCAGAACATTTATTGGCGCACAACGTGCAATAAGTAAGGACCTCACGCGATTTCTGAAAGACACGTCAGTCGACATCGCAAATAAATATGTCACTCATGGTCTCGAGTGGCAGTTTATTCCCCCCAGTGCTCCCCACATGGGCGGTCTTTGGGAAGCTGGAGTGAAAAGCTTTAAACTCACCTGACCAAAGTTGCCGGCACTCATAAGTTTACTTCCGAGGAATTTTGAACCCTCTTCATTCGCATTGAAACGGTCGCAAGACCCCGCCGATCTTCAGGCCTTAACTCCAGGTCACTTTCTCCGCGGAGCCCCGTTGCTGGCACCCCTGAACACAACACGGAGAGTCTCTCACTTGCCAATCGCTGGCAAAAGCTGAAGGTGCTTCATCACCAATTCAGTAGACGATGGCGGGAGGAGTATCTTAAAGAACTCCATAAGTGACAGAAATGGAAGTACCCCAAGACGGAAGTCTCTGCTCTGCCAGCTCTTCGTCATTAAATACGAGCTCCTTCCTCCCCATGAGTGGCGCCTCGGGCGCATCATTAAACTGTATCGAGGGGCGGATAACCATATCCGAGTCGCTGACGTCAAAACCCAAAATGAAGTTTTGACACGTCCCATTGTGAAACTCTGCGTGTTACCCCCTCATAGCCGTAGAAGTAGACTCCATTTCCCACTCCTCCACAACTTTCAACTTCACCACCACTCAGAGCTAATAATGTCTATATTCCAGACGCGGAATCCAAGAAGGAGGCCCTCCGCCAGTGCCTGATTTGCGAGCGCCACCACTCATTACGCTATTGCTCGGCGTTCAGATGGATGGCGCCGACGGAGTGGCTCGACGCAGTACGCCGGAACCAGTACCGCGTCAATTGTTTTGCCAGGTCCCACACGACGGGCGAGTGTTCGTCCACGGCCAGCTGCTATAAGTGTGGTCTGGGTCAACACACCATGCTGCACCGGGCCATGCCAGCACACCAGCGGGTCGGGGTGGCACGACGACCAGGCAACCGGCAGACGACGCGCCAGCCGGCGCTACCGGCTAGACGCAAAGTAGCGCCCAAACCGGCACCAACAACGCGGCGCCAGACACCGGCGCCTCCTGCTAGGCGCAACTTAGCGCCTCAAACGGCTCCACCAACGCGGGGCCCACCAACGACCGTGGCCGGCCGTTCGCGAGCACAACCGCCTAATGCCGTATGTCCGTGCAACAAGGGGCAGCCCCCGCGAAATCCAGCGACGAAGGCGACGGGGACGACAAAAAAGGCCAGCAAAGGCCGACGAGCAGCCACAACACAGCAACTGTTAAAGACAGCGGTCTCCACGCTGGAGCAACTAGGCCGTGCTCTAAAGGTTGCACTCGTGCAAGGGGGCGCGATGTTGAGACCACCGACGAAGATAATCTAATTGATTTCTGAGTCGGCGGCTCACTTCCCCTCCCACACGCACACACACACACTGAGAGTAATCGGTCTCTCTTCCTTTACCCACTTTCTTTCCTTTTCAAAAATGAATTGCTCTCCCCTTTTCCTACTCCCTTAGTCCTAAGCTTAAAAATTATAAATTTAGTCAGTAAGAACTATCGCAACCGAACGCACGCACAAATATAACCCACTCATACGCCCAATTACCCGCCGCCGCATTTTCATTTTTAAAAAAGGTCACCGACGACAAATACACTTTCGATTATCTGAAATTAAAATGTGGGTACGGTAATATCGTGATCATTTTCTTTTTTGTAATTTCAGATTTTGGAACATAAAAAAATATTGTTCTTTAAGATATATTTATTTATTTAGCTCCCGTGGTTGCTTGTACGCACTTGAATCGTCACAATCAAAGTGAAGATGGCGTCCCCGCTAGTCAGCACCGAAGCTCAGGGTCGTATTCCTGAACTCCGGTGTTGCCAAGTTATTCTCCTTAAAGCTATGACATTGCCATATTAAAACATCTTACAACTCGGGCAACCTGACAATTTATCGTCCCGATAATTAGCCTAGCGTATTGCCCGAATCTCTTTCAACGGCAACCTTTTCGATTCGCCTCTACCACTCCATCATACGGCAGCTGAGTCAATTGGCAGTTATCAGTATCACGTACGACGTAACGGTCGTTTCCTAAGCTGTCATGAATTACATATGGGCCTCGGTACTTGGGTATGAACTTTTTATTCGTACCGATGACAGTGTCAACGTTCCGAATAACTACAAAATCACCTACGTCATATTTCTTAGCGTCAGTACTATGCTCGAGAAAACACTTTAGATTATATTCCTGTGCATCCTCTATCGCCTGCGATGCTTTTGAGCGTATATCCACTAGATCCCTAGTAACGTCATTCTTTTCGTCAAGATAATCCGTCAGCTCGTCAATCACGTCACCTCGCTGTTCCACACCAAACAACAGGTTCTCGGAGTAGTTTTCGTGGCACTATGAACTGAGTTATTGATAGCATGTTCGACCTGTAGTAATCTGCTACACCAATCAGCATGTGTAATTGGATCGCTTATTTTGCCTAGCATGGTTTTGATTACTCGATTCAGTCTTTCTACCTGCCCGTTGGCCTGTGGAGATGCCACTCATTTACATGTTTAATATTATGTCTCAGCACGTATTCCCCAAATTCGAGTGACGTAAAGAAAGTTCCTCTATCGGATATTATCCGTTTGGGTCGACTATAGTAGTTGAAGTATTTGTCCAACGCGGCAGTAACCTCTCTCGTACTAGTCGAATTAGTAGGATATAATTTTACAAACTTCGTAAAAGCATCAACCACGACCAAAATGTGTTTTCTCTTCGAGTTCAGAGACGGCAACGGACCAAAATGGTCGATGTGAATTGTATCAAACGGAATTGGGTTCTTAGGTATATTGTATAGGCATTTTTCGTTTAACCGAGTTGGTACGGCATACATAATACATTTCAGACAATTTCTTACAAAGGTCTCTATCTTGCGGCGCATGCTCGGAAACCAGTAATGCAGTCGGATTTTCTGGTAACATTTTTCAACCGCCTGGTGGCCTAACTTCTCATGGATCAAACGTATTACATTTTCCTCCATTTCACTCGGTACGTACAAGAGTTTCCGACCGGATTCTATGACTTTATAAACCACACGTCAACTAAGTCAAAATCCTTCATTTCCCTGGTTTGTAGTTCATTGCGTACACCCCTTATCAATTCGTCGCGCTCTTGGGCTATTTGTATCTGGAAGTCTACATCGTTAACGTCCGTAACCATGGCGACATGGCACCTACTTAGGGCGTCCACATGACCCATGGATGCACCCCCGCGATGTTGCAACCTGTAGTCATAGTTCTGCAGCTCCAAAGCCCATCTAGCAATTCTCGGATTAACCTGCTTCCTTTCCAAAGTCAGCGTCAGGGAGTTACAGTCGGTTACTATATTGAAGGATATACCCTCTAGGTAAACTCTACATCGTCTTAAAGCATAAATGATGGCCAGCGCTTCTAACTGTGATACTTAGACTCGGCAGCAGAAGTGGTTTTAGAGAAATAGATAGATATTGGATGAAATTTTCCATCATTCTGTCGCTGCACTAACACAGCACCGAAACCGGCAGAACTAGCGTCACAATGAAGCTCCGTTTCCCTCTCGGGGCTATAGATAGCTAACACAGGTGCTTCCGTCAGTTTGGCTTTTAACTCGTTAAAGGCTGCAATGAAGTGATCATTGATTATAAAGTCGGAACCCTTTTTCAACAGACCCCTTAATGGTTTAGCTATAGTCGAAAATGATTGTACAAAGCGGCGAAAATATGAAAAATGACCTAAGCAAGACTGCACTTCTTTCTGATTGGTCGGCAGCGGGTACTTTCTAATGGCTACCACATGAGAATCACTCAATGTTATACCCGTGGCCGTTACCTTGTAACCCAAATATTCTATTTCGTTGTAGCAAAACTTACATTTCGGAAGATTTAATTTCAGTTTTCTACTTGTAATACGTTCCAAAACTAAACGCAACGTCTGATTGTGGTGCTTAAAGTTCTCGGCAGCAATTAGTATATCGTCCATATAGATTACGATTTTCTTAGCGTCGATGAGATCACGGAAAATATCATTGATGAAACGTTGGAATACGGCTGGCGCATTTTTAAGCCCAAACGGCATTTTTACATATTCGTACTGACCGTCAGGGGTCACAAAAGCGGTGTATGGTACGGAATCTGCCGAGATGCTAACGTGATGAAACCCACTTTTTAGGTCCAGAACGGAAAAGTATCGTTTACCCTCCAAATACTCTATACAGTCTTCAATGAACGGCAGCGGATAGTTATCCCGTACAGTTATCTTATTAAGTCCCCGATAATCTACACACAGTCGTGTTTGGCCATTTTTCTTCTTCACCAAAACAATAGCAGACGCGTACGGAGAGTTACTTGGCCTAACAATGCCCTCCTGTTGTAAGATAATCGTCTAGGGCTACAATAAAAGGGTACGTCGGAACTTAAATGAATCTTCATCTCACATTCGTAAGGGGTAACGGAAATATCTTTCGGCACTAAATAGCAATTCGTTATCAACTCTATAAGTTTCTCACGTTGTACCCGGCTTAATTCGAAATTCACGTCAAATTCTTGGTCATCAAACGGAATATTAATATTATATATATATGGTACGTCGTCGTTGACACTACGGTTTACTGACTCAGCCGTCGCAGAATCCTGATTAATTCGGCAGTAATCGGCAACGGAAGTATTTGCATTTCTCAAATGGTTGTGTTTACTTAGGATTCGTAAGGAGTCGATCGATTCGGAGGAGCAGAGGCTAACTTCATCTTTGATTTCCAGCAGTTGCGTCTTAGAATAACGCAGTTTCGATTTTGTTAATTGAATGTTAAAAGCCCGCAAGAAATTTCGTCCTAAAATAATAGGTACAAACAGCACGTCGTCAGGTACTATAACAATGGAAATTCGTTTTGTTTGTTTTAAAAATTTTATTTTGCAGTGGCTTTCTGCCAGGACATGAATGGTGTGTCCACCCACGGTTTCGGTTTACAGACCGAAGCTCGCAGGTCCTCGGGCACGCAGGACTGCCGTATGAAACTAACTGGGCTACCCGTATCAAATAAGGAGAACCACTTTATAAATTTCTGCCTCCCAACCGAATCGACTCCAAAAGCAATACTTACTACTGTGTACAAAGAATACCCGGAATTTTCCCATTTAAACTACGCGGTTAAATATTTTCGCCGAATTATTTTTTTTTTTAGGTTGGTACCACTGTTAGAGGCTCACATGTCAAAATACTCATTAGTGTTTGAGTTACGCTTGGTTTTGTGAGACGCAAAAAGTGAGTTCGGCGATTTTTATAATGTCTGAAATTATCCAACAAAGAAGTACGATCAGATTTTGTTTCCTGAACGGAATAACCGCTGCGGAAACGTTGAGAATGTTGCAGAAGGCCTACGGAGACCATGCTCTATCAAAAACAACAACATTTGATTGGTATAAAATGTTCAAAGAAGGCAGAGTACGCGTTGAAGACGAAGAGCGGCCAGGCGGACCACGCACATCAACTGATAAGCAACACGTCAAGCAAGTGAAGGAAATGGTGATGGAAAATCGTTGGCTGACATGCAGAGACATTGCTTCTATTGTTGGAATATCAAATGGATCGGCCAACACAATTTTAAAGGACATTTTGTGCCTCAAACGCGTCAAATCTCGATTGGTCCCAAAAAATTTGAATTTCTTCGAAAAAAAGCGTCGTGTTGATGTGTGTGAAACAATGCTTTCTGATTATCAATCGGTTATGAAACGCATTATTACTGGAGATGAGACTTGAATCTATGCTTACGACACGGAAACAGCCGACCAATCGAGCGAATATCGTGCCAAAGGTGAGGCAAGGCCGAAACACCCGCGCCAAAGTCGCTCAAAAATCAAGGTCATGTTGACAGTTTTCTTCGATTATCGTGGTGTTGTGCATTATGAGTTCCTTCCGCCCGGCCAAACTGTCAACAAGGAATATTACTTGAGCGTTATGCGTCGTTTGCGTGAAGCTATTCGCAAAAAGAGGCCGGATTGATGGAGAGACAACTCTTGGTTTTTGCATCACGATAATGCACCATCTCACACGGCATTGGTTCTTCGTGAGCATTTCGCCAAAAATGAAACTCATATCGTTCCACAGCCACCGTATTCGCCTGATTTAGCTCCTTGTGACTTCTGGCTATTCTCCAAACTCAAAAGACCACTTCGAGGACACCGTTTTGAATCGATTGAAGAGATTCAACGTGAATCGGCGCGCGCATTGAAGGCCATACCGGAAGGTGACTATTTGGCATGCTTCGAAGATTGGAAAGTCCGTTGGCATAAGTGCATTGCATCGGGGGGGGCTCCTTTGAAGGCGATGAAATTGATTTGGAAGAATAAATAAAGATTTTTTGAATTATAAACAAATTCCGGGTATTCTTTGTACACAGTAGTACATTATTAAAATTGTTGACGGAGTAGTAATCGTCTTCCTCGGCAGCGGCAACAGCATCGGCGGCGGCAACGGCAGATGGCTTCAGGGCCTTCTTGGGATGATCGAACGGTGGTCGTGGCCCATCTTCCACCAGCGGAAACATGACCCGTTCCGACGCAGCGGATACGGGCACTGTGGCTTGATGTGGTCCCGCTGCGAACAATTGCAACATAGCGGCTGTTCCGGCCCCGCTGACCCTGGCGGAGCAGATGTTCGTCTGGCTGGCGGTTGTGTGTCACGGCGCTCTGTCGGTCCCTCGACGGGTTTTCGCTGGTGCCTCTTCACCAGCATCTTCAGCTCTGCAACGCTGTTGGCTCCGATCAGCAGCCCAACGCTACGCACCCCGTGGCCGATCCCCTCGATTATGAAATCGACGACCTCCAATTCACCGATGTCAGACCGCATCGCAATGGCCTGCATCTCCAGGATGTATCGATGCAGCGACTCCTCCTTCTTGTTCCATCGTCTCCGCTGAAGCATGCCATAGACATCCTGGCGCGAGATTGCGACGTCGAATTCGGCAAATAAAACCCTCCTGAGGTCGGCGTAGCATAGCGCGGCAGTCATCGATAAGAAAACCCGTGCCGTGCCCGTCAGCGAACGGCGCAGGCAGAGCAGCTTGAAGCTCTCGTCGGCGTTGGTGGAACGCATAAGTTCCTCGAAGTCACGTAGGAAGTGTCTTACGGCATGAGCAACGTCATCCCCACTAAATTTGGGGATAGCGTGCTCGACGTCAGTGAAGCTCGGCGGTCGTTCCTGCGTCGGAGTCGGCACGGAATTCTCCAACTCGCGGATTTGCTGCAGCAACTTGACGATCTCCAAACGCTTCTTCAACATCACCAGTTCCTCATCAACGGCAGTGTCGTAGCACTGCTGTCAGCACTAATGACGTCGGCAGAGAAAGCGTCGCCATCTTGGCAACGCGATATAGCGTGAGCGTCTTTCGTGATACGCGTTTTGTCGCCTACTGTACCGTGTCCAAATCCTTCGTTTCGGGCGACAGTGGTGATGTTGGCTGCAGCGGCAGTATTGGCGGCAGCAGCGGTGTTGGCTGCAACCGCAGTGTTGGTGGTGGCGGCAGTGCTGGCGGCGGTTGGCTCGCCGCCGGTGTCCAGCGGAGCACCCACCATTTGCGTCATCAGCTTACGGAGCTGACCCATCGTGGCCGTCGCGGGAAAATCAATTCCGGCCTTCGCCAGCGTCTCGGCCATCTCCCACTTCTCAATTTTTATTTATTTTTGGGATTCTTTACCCCACACTTGAGTTTTAAGATATATTTATTTATTTAGCTCCCGTGGTTGCGTGTACGCACTTGAATCGTCACAATCAAAGTGAAGATGGCGTCCCCGCTGGTCAGCACCGAAGCTCAGGGTCGTATTCCTGAACTCCGGTGCTGCCAAGTTATTCTCCTTAAAGCTATGACATTGCCATATTAAAACATCTTACAGTTCTGATCTTTAGCATTACTTAAATCCAATTATTAATTTCAATACAGGAATACATGCGAAAACGGTATTTTAATATAAAAGATAATCTGATATTAAAACCATGGCAAACTTCTGCAGTTAAGAAGATATGGTCAACACTTAATTTTGAAACGCACTGTACAAATATATTTAAAGTTTCACATCTGCAAAGTACTAATAAGAGCTATGAAAAATTCTAATATTTTACGCTTAGAACTTAAAGCATTGTAGTTCACACATAACAAAAATTGAGAATATATTATAGCGATGGTGAAAATCAATAATTAAGCCTGTTAAAGTACTAAAAATTTGTTTAAATTACTTTATTATTTGTAATAAATTACTTACGCATTATATTGCAAAAGTGTATTTAACCCATTTTCGGCCGCTACCAGAAATAGCCAATATTTTTTTAATTCTTTTTAAGGACTTACATTTAGGACCTTAATCAAGAATATTTTTGGATGTTTTTTGTTTTTTTTTTCTAAATTTTTATTATAAATTAATAAAAATTCAATTTGAATTAAAAACAAATATATATGTACATAGTTTTAGTCAAATAATAATCAAGCATGAAAACAAACAATTGTTGGCTTATATATGTACATACATGACGACTTCTGGCCAATGGTCGATTTTTCGACCACTGAAAAGTACGCGGTGCTGATAGGTAAAAATATTTTCATAATCTTATGGATATCAATTGATTGCGGTAATTTGGTCTTTAGGCTTCGTAAATAATCAATAATAATAATTGACTGGCACGACAGCCCGCTTACGCGAGACTAAGGCCTAGCTTCCCGCAACCACCCGTGTTGTGCGTGTGAATTTGTACGCGGGTTGAAGGGACCTACAGTTTTATGCCGGTTCCGAACGGCAGGTTGGGAGCTTTTTCATAAGCAATTTTTACTCTCAGAGGTTTGCCATTTCCAGATGAGAGGACAGCCACCGAAAGAGAAATCGAGTTTTCTCGTTATTTTTTTTTTTAGGTGTTATTACAGGCAGTATTTGAACCTGAGGTTGCTGCCTTCGACTCGCGGTCCAACGCACTAACCAACTGAGCCACGGCGGCTGCCGTCATCATTAATAAATCAGTAATTTGAAAAGGTTATATATTTTTCAGAATATTCAAAATATGACTAAAAAAATGCTTTTTTCGTGCCTTCGCCAACATCTCTAAATTTATCGTTTTAAAAAAAAATTATTATTTCGAGGGGTTACCAAAAGACCAAAGCTTTTTTCTGCATCAAAAGTTCAAAGATATAATGTCTAAGTGCAGAGCTACTCTCCTTCAAAGTGGCTGGTCGAAAAATCGACCAGCGGCCGAAAATGGGTTAAACGCTACTGATGAAATATTCTTCGCACTTTTGATCGGTATACACTTCACATTGAGACAAGTTTTTTGAGCCAGGCACCGTTAGAAAACTATATCGAAAATAACATAGTTGCACTTTTCAGTACTTTTACTGCTTCTGTGCCGACTTTGAAGATGTTCGCGCAATTCGTTTTGAGGAGATCCTGAATTAAGAAAATATCACGATATTACCTATATCACGAGTTGACCTCCTTTTAGCCTACTGCCAATGTCAAGAAGTAAATGTGATTGGCGTTTTGCGGAGATGAAGGTACACTGAAAGGCTTGGCCGATCAACGCTCGAACTTTGAACAACTGTCCTACGTGCTCAATGGGCACCAGTGCCGTAGGCAGAAGGGATTGGGTGCCATTAGTGGAGTGTAGGGCTTGTACGTAGGGCGTGCTTTGCCTGGAAGATGTGCGGATTTGCGCATCCGAAAGGAGGGAATGAGTTACGGAGTGGTTGTGCCTTCGTCTCTGAGTCGTTCCGAGCTGTGAAGTAGTCGTCTGCGACCGATTGAGATATTGAGAGGGTTGCGCATTGCCTTTGGGGAAATGAAGCTTTGGGTATTGTCTTCTGACAATATACGCATGTAAATTTGCTTGTATAATTTTTAGTGAGGTGAGATGTAGCAAGACAATTTACGCAGCGATTGTGCTTCTTAACTTTTGATCGACTCTGGTGGGTGAGTCTTTTGGAGCTCTGGCAGGTCCGTACGGGATGATTTGCGTTGCAAAGTTTGCACGCGAAGTCATTTTGCACTTTAGTGTGAAAGTTTAGGGATTTGTGTGGCCGATTTGGGAGGACGTTTGAAGTAGAGGACTGTGGTTTCGGCTTAGAAGGGCGAATGCTTTGCAGCCGTTCAACTACCTCGTATCTGCCGGTCAGGAACTCATTCATTTGCGACCAGGGTGGCAAATCCTTCCGAGATGTCAATGACTGCTCCCATAGAGCGAGTGTGTCTTGGGGCAATTTGGTACAACATATCAGATCAGATCCCAATTGTCAGTGTCTACGGCCTGAGATTTGAGTACAGACAGACGATTGTTTATAGTGTTCTGGGGGAAGGAGTGATATTCAAGGATCGAATTTGGGTGTCAACGAGGATGCGTTTATTTTGGAAGCGGTATCTTTCCCACGCGAGTCTGAAATTCTCATCGGTTAATGCATATTGGTTTACAATAGCACCGGCTTTGCCTTGCGTTTTGTATCGGAGGTGATACAATTTTTGGGTTGGGGTGAGCTGGTTGTGGCTAATGTTAACTGCAGTAAACATGTTCCGGAAGAACGGCCACTGCTCATAGCCCCCGAGAAAGGTTTCGGTACCGCAAGGTTTAACTTGTAGGGAAATGTAGTGAGTATAAGGGAGCTGGTTCTAGGGGTCGATTCGGTTCCATATGCGTAGTGGGCTGGGGGTCTGAGGCTGGAGCATCTCAATGATGTCCGACATCTGAGCCATGCACAACTCGTACTGGTCTGTGCAGGCGTCGATCTTTTGCCTAGCCTCATGTGCGCACATAAGCCTCTCCAATTGGACTTGAAGATTTTTCTGCTTAATTTGAACTAGGAATTTGGTCAAATCCTCAATGGGGCCGATGAAACTTCTGTGCATCTATCGGACTCGGAGTCTATCGGACTCGAAAATGAATTTTGCAACACTGGGATCGGTTGCTTTGGGACTAGGAAGTTTGGAGCGCGTTTTGGGTGGCTCCCCAGTGACAGGAACTGTCAAATGTGCATGGAATGACTTTGTGTATCTGGAGGAAGGAGTCTCCATTGCGACATTTTGTCGTTTGGGTGATCGCTTAGCAGGCATATTGTTTGCTTAGGAAAGCTCAACAAACGGTAGAAATTATTACATTTAAATTAGGGTTGTAGGGAATAGACCGCGTCTGCGCGAACAATAATTACAGAAGAGAATTGGAGCAGTGCACAGTCCTTCCCTGCCGTGATTTTGCCTTCATCCGTATGTACACTATGATCAATAAGTACCGGGACTGTGTATTTTAAATTTTTCGCCGTTGCCCGATGCAGGTAATGCAAGGTTTTTTTTAGGTCGGTAGGACCTTAACTGACATCTGTGTCAAATTTTGAGCGGGATTGAATCATAAGTTTTTGTTTGGCAGCTGTTAGCGTCAGTCAACTTTTTGTACTTCGTCGCATTTTACAATGGATAATTTTGTTGATCAACGTATTTGTTTGAAATTTTGTCTTAAGAACGAAATTTCTTGTGCCAATGCGCTTAAAATGTTGCAGAAAGCATTTGAGGAGTCTGTAGTGGTGAGTTGTATCGTGTTGGCCCCCCGTTGATGGAATGGCCCCAAATCTATGTAGTGTGTTGTGGCGTGGTTGTCACACGTTCAGCACCAAAAACAACAACATGTTAGCCTAGCCTAGCCTAATAAGCTCCACTTTTGTGGGCTAGCCCTGGCTTCTGGGTTCGGAAGAAGCAACTGCAGCTGGATTGCAGGGGGACTGCAGCTGGGTCACCTGGCTGGGTAGCTGTAGTGGGTAGGGACTCCTCTATCCGACTAGCAATACGGCCCATGGGGGGGTTCGTTACCACAACTACACTCAGCCTAGACTACACTTTTATTTAACGAGTCCCTAAACAAACAAAATCTAACTATCACAACTGGACCAGTAGACTACTCTACATCTGCAAAACAAAGTTATCCATTATCTAACACTCTAGTTGGGGATCGCTGATGATGGAATGCGCGAATCCCGTCTGTACCCACCCTACCATGAATCTTTCAAGTTAATTATTTATAAAAGATTCCCACATCGTTGCGCCACTTCAACCCGTTATTCCTTAAGAAAATTCATAGTTTCAATTTAACACATTATTATTTATTTACAATATTATTCAACTCCAAAAAAAAATAATCCAACACCTGACAACTAACATTTTTCCCAATGTCTAAAAGTAAACTCTATACAACAAAAGCAAGTAGATTGTAAGGGGGGAAAAAAAATTACTTAGTAATTAAAATAGTGCAATAATCATCTTAGTGCAATATTAATTTTAGTTTAGTATTAAGTAAATTTACATAGTACAATATTAGCTTTAATGTAACTTTAATTAAACTGTAATAGCCTATTTCCACTGAGCGCTTAACTGCTCTGAGGCTGAGGCTCTGTTAAATTTGAGAAATGTCAAGCGTTTCCACCGGAATCGAGTTAAATGTGACAGCTGTTTTTTGTTTACATTTTCATTTGGTCAAATCAAATTCTGCATTTATTTCAGGGCAGCCACAGCTTACCCATCGCCGCCATCTCCTTGTATACGTATGTATGGTTTCTTGTAGCCCCTCTACTGTATGAAAACCACTCCGCTTTCCTTCCCAATGGTCTAGGAATGTCTGCGTTTTCATATTTGTGAAAATGTATCAATTTATTTATTTTTCTATTTATTTATCATTTGTCAATGTTAAAATGTCATAATTTGTCATAAAATTTGTCAAAATGAAATAACATTTGTGAAAGTTGTCGGCTGATTGATATCAGAGCTGTCTGAATTTATAATGTCAAGAGGGTTCATGAGAAGTTCCACCTTTTTTTATTTTCTTTTTCAGCTTTTATTATTGTCAAATAATAGAAGTTTTGACTTTGATTATGACAGACGATATGTATTTTTGAGAAAAATGCAGTAAAAAGAAATTGTTTTGACAAAAAATCTGCCATACCGAACGCAATTCAAATCCCCTCTTTCGTTTGTGTTCGTACGGCTCTTGCAGCGCCTGAATGCATGCTATCAAAATTTGTACATTTGTGAGTATTGCTCTCGCTTTTAACATAACATATTCTATTAGACGTCTGTAAACGGCAAAACTGAGTTAACTCAGTTTTGAAAGTGAGTTTACGCACTTTGATACAAAAACAATTGTATGGGAATTTGAGCATTTAAATGCGATGTAAACTGCAGTTAAGCGTAAACTGCAGTTAAGGCCCAGTGGAAATAGGCTATAATATTAATTTATTTTCGTGTAGTGTTAAAGTAATAGTAGTGCAATGTTTAACATTTTAATATAGTAATATTTAAGTAAATTTAAATCATAATTTACTTAACTTTAATTTTCTTTTTCACCATTAAGTATAATGTTCATTAGGTATCAATCAATTTTTTGTGGGTGTATTTTGTTTAGCAACTTAGGTATGAGCGAAAAAACGTGATAGCAATAAGCAACGAAACAATATTGGTTTTACTCACATTTTTCTTTCCATCCACATTCGCGCTGAAAGGCCTTCCATGCTGCTGTGTTGGTTGAGTCGATGATTTGTTGCTGAAACATGTTGCTGATCACTGATCTTAGCACTCTTTTCTATGGTGCTTCCAATAGCAACAAAACAAAAAAACTTAACTGAAAAATATGCACTTCTCTTCACACATTCTTATATACATTTTATATACATGTTTTTATGTATACATGTTTAAGTATACATGTTTAATTGCACATGTTTATAAATACACATGTTTAATTGGGAAACTAGGCTTTAAACATGTTTATGAGATTGAAATCCACATGGTTATGAGGGGAAAAGGAATGTGGGATTAGGAGAGGATTGGAGTAGTGGAAAGGGTTTGCGGAGAAACTTAATGCAACTATTGCAACATTTGTGGACTTTTCTAATGATGACGGAAAATGTTGCGTATGCTCTGGATGGTTTTTTTGTTTTTCTTACTTCCAGCTAACTTTACACATTTTCTTTTTTTTTCTTTTGAACTTAACTGAATTTTACCTTAATTAACTTAATTTTTTAGATAATTTTTTACACTTATTTTATACTAATTTTCCGACCATTTTCCCGCCCTTCCGGCTACGAGAAAATTTATATTGAAGACGTCGTGTAAGCACTTGGCACCGCGTGCTGATTCTCTTCTTCTCTTTTGGGGTTTTTGACGTTTATCCGGGAATAGCAACCTCCTTGGCTGCTATGAGCCACCAGGGGTTCCGAAACATCGAGCCTTCTGAGTTTTAGAAAATGTGTGCGAACAATGGCAACAAAATATTTTTGTCTCGGCCAGACCTTAATATGAAGGGTCTGCAATTTAACAAAAAAATACGGGGGATAGCAGATTTGGCAGAAGATTTGCCTTGAAAACTTTTATTAAAAAGAAATTTTTACCTGGCTGAAAATTCCTAAATTTTTAGAATGTTGTGTAATGTTGGAAATAATGGTTATCTTCTTGTTGTCTATAATTTTAAAATTGGTATTAGAACTTTCACTTTATTTCTTTAAACTTTAAATTTACTTTTTGTAGAACTTTAAATTTACTTTTTGTAGAACTTTAAATTTACTTCTCAACACTTTAGATTTTTTTAAGTTTTTCACGTGGCTCTTTGTCTCCTGGGTACGTCTGAATGGGTTGAAGATCAGCGGAAAAGGAAGAATTGATCCTCGTTCTTAACACAAGTAACCTCGGTACATAGCCAACATGTCAAACACAACAACTCAGATTGTAATAGATTGATAGAGTATCAAATATGCAACAATGAAATGTGCAATGTGCAACAATGACAAATGGTGCAGATTTGCAAAAGAGGGAAAAAATGAAATTTTTGCGAAATTGGTATTTTTAAGAAATAACGTAAATTTTGTTCATTACAAAACCGGATAAGATTACAGTCCTTGACTAGGAATCTTAGTCGGAATGGTCTAAAAAAAAAAACGAGTCTGACGTGATTTGCCGTTGCGTTGGAGACAATTTGGCATGCTTATTGCTTGATGTCTTTTGCATTGTAGGTTCCTATTACCCTTCCTTTTAAGTCTTCTAATATATAATAACTATTTCCTACTTTTTCTTTTACTCTCGTTTTCAAAAATGTTGGTGCTAATTTTGAATTAAAGTTCTTCGAAAATTTACTTTGCGCGAAATTTCGTATATAGAAGAAGTCTACTTTGAATGAAACTGGTTTGGATCTTAAATTGTATTGTTCGCGATTCGTGTCATGAGCTTTTCGAATATTTTGGGCGATTTCTTTTCGAATCAAAACTAAATCGTCTTCACGCTTCAATTCGATTTGTGGTTCTTCAAGCAATTTAAGTGATTTTAATAGCTGATAACTCGATCCGTGAGTGACCATGTTGAATCCAAAAAGAGCGAAATATGGTGCACATTTTGTAGTTTGGTGTATTGAATTTCATAATGCACAAGAGATTTGATTGAGATTCACGGCCCAGTCAGTGTGATCTGTGATATACGCTCGTATCGCAGCAAGAATCGAACGATTTACGCGTTCTGATGCGTTGGACTGTGGTGAATACAATGCAGTGCATACATGCACAATTCCTAACTTCGTAAGGAATGCTTCGAAGTCATGAGACTTAAATTGAACACCATTATCACTTATTATGAACTCTGGAACTCCATAAATAGCAAAAAATTCGTGAAACAAAAATTCTTGAATAGCTTTGCTACAAAATTTTCTCACTGGACATAACCAATGAAATTTGGAAAAATGATCTACTAATATGATTAAACCAATGTGCCCTTTTCGACTTCGGGGATATGGTCCTAATAAATCAATGTACAAACGCTGAAAGGGTCGAACTGACTCAACGAATGTGACAATTGGAGCACGTAAAATTGTGTTAGGTGACTTGGTCTCCTTACACACTTCGCAATTACGAATATATTCACGAACTTCTTTCACCATACCTGGCCAGAAAAATTTTCTGCGTAGCAAGGATAATGTTTTTGCTATGCCACCGTGCGATGCGACAACATCGTCGTGGGCTCGAGAAATAAGTGCTGGTCGTAGTTTTTCTGGGATCCATAATTTCCAAGATAGTTGTTCTTGTAACTCATCGCCTGTCAGGTGATCTTTTCGAATGTAAACATATCTATCCACCACTTCAAATCATCATAATCTACATCACTAAAATGAGGAGATTGCAAATAAATTTCTGGTGAAGTTAATTCGAGTGTAGCGATTTCTTCGACGTGAATTCGAGATAAGGCATCAGGAACAATGTGATCTTTGCCCTTGCGATGGCTAATGGTAAATTTGTAACCTTGAATTTTCATAGCCCATCGAGCTAACCTACCACTAAGTTTTGGTTGTTGCATTAACCATTGTAAACTCGAATGGTCTGTTATAACCTCGAATTCTGGAAGCTCTATATAACATCTAAATTTTTCAATTGCCTCTAAGGCCGATAAGCATTCGCGTTCTGTCACGCTATAATTCCGCTGAGCAGAATTCAACTTCCGAGACATGAAAGCGATGGGTATTTCTTCTTGGTTTTCATTTTTCTGAACAAGCACTGCACCGATACCTACTTCACTTGCGTCACAATGGACATAGAACTTTTTACGAAAGTCCGGATTAGCTAAGACAGGGGTTGTAGTTAGAGCTTGTTTTAACTGTTCGAATGCTGCATTTGCTGCATCTGACCAACAAAATTTTTTCTTACTAGATAAGACTTCTGTTATAGGAAACGCAATGTCAGAAACATTGTGAATGAACCTTCTGTACCATCCGGCAATACCTAAAAATCCTCGTACTTGTTTCACTGATTTCCGCACTGGCCAAGAAAAAATAGATTCGATTTTCTCTGGGTCTGTGGATATTCCACCATTTCCGATTATGTAACCTAAATATTTTGTTTCTGTAACACAAAAGTTACTTTTCTTGATGTTCAAAGTTAAATTTGCGTCGTTAAAACGTTTGGCTAATTTCATTAGCGCAGCTAAATGATTGGGAAAATCTTCAGAAACAACACAAATGTCGTCTAAATACCCAAAAGTACAATGTGACAGCTCTGGAGGAATTAATTGATCCATTAAGCGACACATAGTTGATGGAGCATTACAAAGACCGAACGGCATAACATTAAAATGGTAAAGAGGTCTACCCGGAACTGTAAAAGCAGTTAAAGGCTTTGATTTTTCCGTTAACGCAATTTGCCAATAAGCATCTTTAAGGTCTAGTTTGGTAATGATGTTTGCCTTAGGCAACCGAGATAAAATACGTTCAATACTTTGAATGGGGTAAGCGTCTTTTTTGGTGACTGAATTTAATTTGCGTGCGTCGAGGCACAACCTGACCTTATTAGGTTTGAGAACTAATCGCATTGGTGAACTCCACGCTGATGACGATTCTTCAATAACTCCAAGGTTGAGCATACGATCGATTTCGTCATACATGAGCTTTTCAACTGCTGGCGACACTTGATAAGCACGTTGTTTAATAGGCTTTGCGTCAGCAACGTCTATGTCGTGTTCAATAAGAGCGGTGCGACCAAAACCTTGTGTCTCAAAACTAGGGAATAAAGTTTTAACAAACTCAAGTTGTTGTTTTTCAGCTTCCGTTAAGGAATAAGTGTTTGCTTCTGTAAGCAAAGTATTAACATGTTCTGTATCAATGGAGCTTATGCCTGGGGCTAGATTAAATATACGCCAAAAATCTATACCTAGTATAAGCTTTTGTGCGATGGAAGGAATTAAATATAAGCGCAAACTATGTTTATGGTTTTTGTATTCGATTTTCGCATCGATAAACCCGATTACTTTATGATCTTTACCATCCGCAGTTTTCACATTGGAATAAAATGTTTTGAAACCTGGAGTTTCCGAAAAATTTTCTGTGGCTAAGGACGAACCTAAACAACTAATATTTGCACCAGTATCAAGCAAGCCGAATTGTTCTCTGTCTAAAAAGCTTACTTTTGCGTAAAACCGAGTATCAGTTTCATTAATAAAACTGTGCGTGAAATTTGCCCTCAAAAATTTAGACATGGGGGGGACCTACTGGGTGAGTTTGCTATAGGTATACTGAGTTGAGATCCACCAGCCGTTTGGTAAGATTGGCTCTAGTTTATGAGAAATCCGACTTTGAAGTTTGGTAATTTTCGTCAAAATTGTCGCTTAAGTAGGTCCTAAATCGTTTCGAATATCGCTTTACTGTCTTCGGCAAGTTTTAGATATTTTAACGACCAACACATTTGCTTAAGACACCAATCCAAAAAAAATACATTCAAACTGTGTAATTGCGATATGTGCATTTTTTTGCGCAGCGCTACATGGCGTATGAGTGTCATACGCCACGTTGAGTGTTATAATTAAATGATGATAAATAAAGCAAATGTGTTGGTCGTTAAAATATCTAAAACTTGCCGAAGACAGTAAGACAGCAGCCGCCGTGGCTCAGTTGGTTAGTGCGTTGGACCGCGAGTCGAAGGCAGCAACCTCAGGTTCAAATACTGCCTGTAATAACACCTAAAAAAATAACGGGAAAACTCGTTTTCTCTTTCGGTGGCTGTCCTCTCAGCTGGAAATGGCAAACCTCTGCGAGTAAAAATTGCTTATGAAAAAAGCTCCCAACCTGCCGTTCGGAACCGGCATAAAACTGTAGGTCCCTCCACCCGCGTACAAATTTACACGCACAACACGGGTGGTTGCGGGAAGCTAGTCCTTAGTCTCGCGTAAGCGGGCTGTCGTGCCAGTCAATTATTATTATTAATTATAAATTAATTACGCATAGCTTTATATAAATTACGTATACGCTGAGTTGAGCGCTTAGGCTTACGCTTAGAAGGAGAAAAGTCTTGAAAAATTCTTTCTCTCGTGTGATTATATCTAATTAAACGTTCGTGATATGGAAGTCTAGGATAAATTAATTTGTCTGTATTGGTAGCATTACTTTCATTTGCGAAGCAGACTGGATTTTCTCGTTGGAGGATCGTAATATTGTGGTCAATCGCTTCTGTTTGTGAGTCTTCTGCAGCTTCAGCTTGAGTTACTGAGCTAGCCGGTAAACTAGATAAATTTGAAATTTGAGATTGAAAAGATTTTATTTGGGCGATACTCGGGTGTTGGTGGGTATCCCCTTCGGGGAGTTTTCCGAATTTTTGTTAGAACAAATTACGCAATTTGGTTTGTATACGTTGGGTAATCCACATCCGTAACAAAATATTATTCTTTCTTTAAGGCAGTTTTCCCAGTGGTGTCCTGGTTGGTTACAATTCCAGCATTTGGTAATTATAGATTTTTGTTGCAGTGCTGCAATAGTGCAGTCTGCGGGTAAGTCTGATACAACGTCATTATCTGAACTGAAATTGTCTTCAAGCGCTGAGATATTTCTCTTAACCGCATTGAAGTAATTTGGCCGATTGCCAAACCTACGAAAAGGATCTTCAGAGAGCAGATTCTCTCTTTTTCAACTAACTTCCGCAAATGGCTAATTGAGTCAATATTTATATACAAGAGTTCGTGTCGAATTTCAGGCTTAAGATTGCGAGTAACTATTTCAACTAATTCCTGTTCTGAAATTGATTCTGTTAATCGATCAACGATCAAACAAATTGAATCGTAAAAGCATTCGAAATATTCATTTGGTTTTTGTTTACGATTTCGGAATATCTCACGAATATCGTAATTCGATTTATGGTGTTGAAACTCATATCTTAATGCAAGGCAAAAATGACGCAATTGAATGGTAGTGACTGTTTTATGATAACGCCAAAACCATTCACGGGCTTTTCCTGTAAGTAAAATGTGTAAATGTTTACACAAAAGGTCAAAATCATGATTGAGATGTTCAGCAGTAAGTACGCGAATCCTATACAGAAGTTCTTCTACTACTAAACCTTCGGATGAACTGTCGAACTTCATATTCCAATTCTGAATTAAATTCGTAACTTTGTTAGAATTCACATCGGAAAATGAAAAATTAGAATTGTTTATGGCTCCATTTCTACCATGAGAACGATAGTTTGAAGTATTAACATCATCGTTTGGCTGTACCGTGGTCAAAGGATTTGGATTGCTTTGACTTAATCGTAATGATAGAAGTCGTCGAACACTTTGTTCTACAATCTGACTTATCAAATTGTAATCAACGTTTGATTGAATATATCCTGAATGAGTATCTTGCGCACTTACATTATTGGCAGCTCGATTCGAGGATTGCTCAACCGAATTGTCACCAATACTTAGTACCCGCATCAATAATTTCCTTAGAATTATTCATATTTTCCACTAATTCTTGAGTATTTCGATTACCGCGAGTTTGATATCTCGTAGGAGTGTAATTTTTCTTTGCGTTACCATGTAACAATGGAGTTTTCTTGTGACTACTTCTCGATAAGTGCTTTAAATCTTTAAGATGAGTTAACTTTCTACAGTAGGGACAGTCGTGGTTATCTTTTAACCAACTTTCGATACATTTCGAATGAAATTTATGATTACAAGGAGTAATAGATATATCTTGTTGAAATAAAATAGGTTGGAAACAAATTGTACAGTTGCTCTCGTCAACCGGTTGTGCCAGTTGAGACAAGTTTTCATTACTTCGTCTAACTGCCATATTAGAAAAATAAACCAAATATCTTATAAAGGACTAAAGCTGAATTTCCTTTTCGAAATTTAGGTTGAAGTAAACGCATTTCAGTGTGTTAGATAAGGATATAGAAACAAAACTTGGCTATGGTATCAAAGCTTTACTTTGTTGACCTGTGATGAATTTTGCATTTGGATTCAGCTGTGCAGTAAAGTTGGACAAAGCGTGCAAATGAGCAACATATCTCTTTGTATTCACAAAAAAATACCAACAACAATGAATATTCGCAAGAACAAAAATCAAAACAGTTCCACATTTATGAATCTGAAAGAATAGTGCAATTGAAATCCATATCTGATATCCAATCGGTCGCTTATTCGGTATTGCATCCAAATTAACGAATTTCCAGAGAGGTCAATATTTTCATTCAACAACAACTAGCTCTCGTCAGATTTAAAGAGGAAAACTGAAATCTAACAATTTTACTTGATGGTTGTGAGTATCCCACGCGTTGGTGAGCCTCACGCGTTGGTAAGCCCTACGTTGGGCGCCAATTATGTATGTTGAGTTGTATCGTGTTGGCCCCCCGTTGATGGAATGGCCCTAAAACTATGTAGTGTGTTGTGGCATGGTTGTCACACGTTCAGCACCAAAAACAACAACATGTTAGTGTCAACAAGTGACCAAACACGAATTTGGTGGCCTAGCCTAATAAGCTCCACTTTTGTGGGCTAGCCCTGGCTTCTGGGTTCGGAAGAAGCAACTGCAGCTGGATTGCAGGGGGACTGCAGCTGGGTCACCTGGCTGGGTAGCTGTAGTGGGTAGGGACTCCTCTATCCGACTAGCAATACGGCCCATGGGGGGGGTTCGTTACCACTACTACACTCAGCCTAGACTACACTTTTATTTAAAGAGTCCCTAAACAAACAAAATCTAATTACCACAACTGGACCAGTAGACTACTCTACATCTGCAAAACAAAGTTATCCATTATCTAACACTCTAGTTGGGGATCGCTGATGATGGAATGCGCGAATCCCGTTTGTACCCACCCTACCATGAATCTTTCAAGTTAATTATTTATAAAAGATTCCCACATCGTTGCGCCACTTCAACCCGTTATTCCTTAAGGAAATTCATAGTTTCAATTTAACACATTATTATTTATTTACAATATTATTCAACTCCCAAAAAAATATAATCCAACACCTGACAACTAACATTTTTTCCAATGTCTAAAAGTAAACTCTATACAACAAAAGCAAGTAGATTGTAAAGTGGGGTAAAAAATTACTTACTTAGTAATTAAAATAGTGCAATAATCATCTTAGTGCAATATTAATTTTAGTTTAGTATTAAGTAAATTTACATAGTACAATATTAGCTTTAATGTAACTTTAATTAAACTGTAATATTAATTTATTTTTGTGTAGTGTTAAAGTAATAGTAGTGCAATGTTTAACATTTTAATATAGTAATATTTAAGTAAATTTAAATCATAATTTATTTAACTTTAATTTTCTTTTTCACCATTTAGTATAATGTTCATTAGGTATCAATCAATTTTTTGTGGGTGTATTTTGTTTAGCAACTTAGGTATGAGCGAAAAAACGTGATAGCAATAAGCAACGAAACAATATTGGTTTTACTCACATTTTTCTTTCCATCCACATTCGCGCTGAAAGGCCTTCCATGCTGCTGTGTTGGTTGAGTCGATGATTTGTTGCTGAAACATGTTGCTGATCACTGATCTTAGCACTCTTTTCTATGGTGCTTCCAATAGCAACAAAACAAAAAAACTTAACTGAAAAATATGCACTTCTCTTCACACATTCTTATATACATTTTATATACATGTTTTTATGTATACATGTTTAAGTATACATGTTTAATTGCACATGTTTATAAATACACATGTTTAATTGGGAAACTAGGCTTTAAACATGTTTATGAGATTGAAATCCACATGGTTATGAGGGGAAAAGGAATGTGGGATTAGGAGAGGATTGGAGTAGTGGAAAGGGTTTGCGGAGAAACTTAATGCAACTATTGCAACATTTGTGGACTTTTCTAATGATGACGGAAAATGTTGCGTATGCTCTGGATGGTTTTTTTGTTTTTCTTACTTCCAGCTAACTTTACACATTTTCTTTTTTTTTCTTTTGAACTTAACTGAATTTTACCTTAATTAACTTAATTTTTTAGATAATTTTTTACACTTATTTTATACTAATTTTCCGACCATTTTCCCGCCCTTCCGGCTACGAGAAAATTTATATTGAAGACGTCGTGTAAGCACTTGGCACCGCGTGCTGATTCTCTTCTTCTCTTTTGGGGTTTTTGACGTTTATCCGGGAATAGCAACCTCCTTGGCTGCTATGAGCCACCAGGGGTTCCGAAACATCGAGCCTTCTGAGTTTTAGAAAATGTGTGCGAACAATGGCAACAAAATATTTTTGTCTCGGCCAGACCTTAATATGAAGGGTCTGCAATTTAACAAAAAAATACGGGGGATAGCAGATTTGGCAGAAGATTTGCCTTGAAAACTTTTATTAAAAAGAAATTTTTACCTGGCTGAAAATTCCTAAATTTTTAGAATGTTGTGTAATGTTGGAAATAATGGTTATCTTCTTGTTGTCTATAATTTTAAAATTTGTATTAGAACTTTCACTTTATTTCTTTAAACTTTAAATTTACTTTTTGTAGAACTTTAAATTTACTTTTTGTAGAACTTTAAATTTACTTCTCAACACTTTAGATTTTTTTAAGTTTTTCACGTGGCTCTTTGTCTCCTGGGTACGTCTGAATGGGTTGAAGATCAGCGGAAAAGGAAGAATTGATCCTCGTTCTTAACACAAGTAACCTCCTCGGTACATAGCCAACATGTCAAACCCAACAACTCAGATTGTAATAGATTGATGGAGTATCAAATGTGCAACAATGAAATGTGCAATGTGCAACAATGACAAATGGTGCAGATTGCAAAAGAGGGAAAAAAATGAAATTTTTGCGAAATTGGTATTTTTAAGAAATAACGTAAATTTTGTTCATTACAAGTCTGCTCTATCAAGAACCAGAGCGTTCGAGTGGTATAAAAAGTTCAAAAGTGGTCGAAGACTTTCCTCGTTCTGGACGTCCTTCAACATCGAATACCGACGAAAATGTTGAAATTGTGAAGAAAATCGTGCTTGAAAATCGTCATGTGAGCCTCAGAGAGATTTCTAACGATCTTAACATCTCTTATGGAAGCGCACAACACATTGTTGTCGATATTTTGCGCATGAAACGCGTCGCCGCACGGCTTGTTCCTCAAGACTTGAATGCGCCGTCTCACAAAGCACACATTATTCGCGATTATTTGAACAAACACAGTGTGAATATCATCGATCAGGCTCCCTATTCTCCAGATATGGCACCATGTGACTTTTTCCTGTTCTCCCGACTCAAGTTACCGCTTCGTGGAAAGAGATTTGAGTCCATAGAGGTCATAAAAGAAAATGCGACGCGAGAGCTGAAGGCCATACCTGCTTCGGCTTACCAGAAGTGCATGGACGATTGGATTAAGCGTTGGCATATGTGTATTGCTTCAGATGGGGCTTATTTTGAAGGGGATAAAATAAATTTACCAGAAGAATAAAACAATTTTGTTTTTTGACAAAGTCCCGGTACTTATTGATCATAGTGTACTCCGCGGGCGGAAAGAGTGGTCGTCGAAGCATTTGGTCATCACGATTATGTCGTCGAGGTACACCAGACACGTCTGCCATTGTAGCCCTTTTAGCCACGCTCCATTAGCCATTCGAATGTTTCTGGTGCTTTGCAGAGACAAAACGGCATGACAGTACACTGCCATAAACCATCGCCAACACTGAAAGCCTTTTTCGTCTTGTCCTTCTCCGCAAGCTCCACCTGCAAGTGGAAAACCACGGTGTGCCTGACAGTGTGTCATCTAATCTATCCCAAGTAGTGGGTAGCTGTGCCTTTGGGCATGGCGTTGAGCTGATCCTGACGAGGGCTCTATTACCTTTTGTTTCCGCATGTTTTCGATCAAATATGTGACCTCTTCCCTCTTGGCCAGCGGGACTCATCTTGACGGTTGGCGAATCGATTTCGCACTTCCGGTGTCGATGTTGTGTTTCACTGTAGCTGTTCTTCCGCCTGCTTCCGCTGCAAATATTGACCCATATTTCTGCAGGAGTGACCGCGGCTTTTATTTCTGCTTTGCTGTCAATTCGCTGCTGCACTGGTTCTCCTGCAGTATTGCATCCATGTTAAACCCGTTTTTGGTGCTTCATCCGGGTAGGCTACTCTCGCAATTGACAACTGCTACAGCTTCTCTACACTCGCCAATTACCGTATCTTTCCCGAAATATCCGTGTGTATTAAGTGGGTTCAGCATTCTGACTGGTATTTGACCGTTTTTGGGTTCCACTAGTGTAAGTCCTATTGTTATAAATGATTGTTTCAGTTTTTAATTTTGTTTGACGGAACGCGTCCGAGTTTATTGTATGTTTCTTTACAACTGACTTACGATAAAATCGTATACTAAGAGCGTACCAAGCGTGCAGGCCAGCAATCGTGGGAATATGCTGACGCAGCGGTCTGCATGCTTAGTACGCGGTGCTTGTTAGTGGGTGCCCGCTTGTGGCCGCTCATGTGACCAGCGGGTGTCAGCTTGCTATCATTCCCAAGGCTATGGGAAAGTGTAACCAAGCCGGGCTCCGACACAACACTATGATGATGTTATCATGTCCTCATCCACCTTTGCCCACACAATCGCCTCGGATTTTGCTGGTATCTGCTGATGTTCACACGAGATAACTTTTCTTACCGCCATTCTTCGCTCATAGCCGGTGTGCAGCGGGAATTCAATGTTGGCATACTCCAGCACATTCTCCTTCAGGTTCAGCGTAAATCGGTGCCTTATCATGAAATCCACACCGGAAATCACGTCGTCCGTTATATCCGCGACGATGAACTCATGTTCCAGGCTGTTGGTGCCGATTGCAATGGTTTTTGTGACTCCTTTTTACTGGCGCACACTCGCCAGTCGCTGTCCTCAGCTGTATGCCTTGCAGTGGTTCCCAATTCCTCAGAAGCTTCTTTTTATTTTTCAATACGACGCGCCAGTATCCAGTGTCAGCACAAATAACTTTCCATCTATCTTTTCTCCAATCGTTAAGCTGCTGGGTTGTCATTTCAACTGCGAGACGAGGACGGTGGGGCATCAGGTTTTGGGGATCAGCCCACGCTCCTTTGGGCTGAACCTTTTAAGTTTTACGCCTCTTCTTCCTCAGCAATTAAGAAGAAAAAATAATTTGGGCATTTGTATACTGTATTTCCACCGAGCGCTTAAATACATTTAAATATGGGCTCTGTTAAGCTTGAGAACTGTCAAGCGTTTCCACCGATACTGAGTTAAGGGGAGGTTCTCATTCAAAATTTTCAAAAATTCGATTTTTTTTCTTTACATTTTTTGAAAGGTATTAGTGTCTACTATATTGCGGTAAACCGATTTTCCGATCCGCGCATCAGAAAAGTTTCTACGGGCCATCCCGCCATGGGGCGCTCTCGGCTCGGAACGCGCGCCTAAGGTATTTAAAAGCGTTTATCTTAAAACATGATTTTTCTAAACTGCGTACAATCTCATTTGAAAACGGTTCAACTGAAAGACTTCATGTTTTGTTTTCTCGAAAGAAGACCCTTTTCATTGGAGTAATGACCTATAAAATCTACAAATTCTTTGTGTTAACTATTTTTTGTGAAGCTTCAAAGTATAAAAAAGGGCTAAAAAATCTATTTCAAAGTTTGAGATCGCACCATTATGTCAAATTTGAAGTTTTTTACCCGTTCTTAGGTCATTCCTCCAATAAAAGTATCCTACTTTCGAGCCTTATAATTGGTTTTGTGTTTCAGATCGATCCTGAGGCAGCAGGCTGTACGCAGTTTTGTTATTCCACGCGAACCGCATCTTAGACGGAACGTCACCACGGGCCCCATTTTGTTTTTTTCGTCTTGAAAAACTTTGTAAATAATGACGAAAATATAAGCTTTTTGAATCCTAAAACTGTTTTTTCCTATGTTTTTTATTGGCCCACAAAAAAATTCCAAATTTTGCTTACTTTTTAGTCATTTGAATGAGAACCTCCCCTTAACTCCAACAGCTGGTTTTTGTTTACATTTTCATTTGGTCAAGTCAAATGCATTTATTTCTGGGCAGCCACAGCTATACCCATCGCCGCCATCTCCTTGTATACGTATGTGTGGTTTCTTGTAGCCCCTCTACTGCATGAAAACCACTTCGCTTTCCTTCTAAACAGTCTAGGATTGTCTGCGTTTTCATATTTGTGAAAATTTATTTCATTTGTGAAAATTTATTTCATTTGTCAATGTTTATTTTATTTGTCAAAGTTGTCAGCTGATTGATACCAGAGCTGTCTGAATTTTTAATGTCAAGAGGGTTCATGAGAAGTTCCACGTTTTTTATTTTCTTTTCCAGCATTTATTACAGACGATATCGCTCCTTCGCTGCAAGAACGTCATAACTCAAAACAACATCATTCCGAGAAAATTCAATTTTAAAGTTGACCATTACAGGCAGTTCAAGGTATCAAAAAATGTTTCATGTCGTCTTGTGAGCAAAGTATTGAATATTTTACAATGTGGTTTTGACAGATAAAAGATCATATGCTGATACACACAGGGTTGCCATAAACTGAAAAAATTTTTTTGAGTTATGACGTTCTTGCAGCGAAGGAGCGATATGTATTTTTGCGAAATACTCAATAAAAAGTAATTGTCTTAGCAAAAAATCTACCACACCGAACGCAATTCAAATCCCCTCTTTCGTTTGTGTTCGTACGGCTCTTGCAGTGCCTTAAAGCATGCTATCAAAATTTGTACATTTGAGAGTATTATAACTAGGTATCGGATTTATATGCAAAAACTATGCAACAAATGCAAAAATATGCAAAATATGCAAGCATATGCAAATATGCAGTGCATATGTTAGCTCATTCTTAATATTTTCCAATAAAAATAGTTTCTATCTTGGTCCCGTTCAAATCGGAAGCTCCAAAAAAATCCGATCCCTAATTATAACATAACATTTTCTGTTAGACGTCTGTAAACGGAAAAAATTGAGTTAACTCAGTTTTGAAAGTGAGTTTACGCACTTTGACCCAAAAACAATTGTATGGGCCTCAATAGTCCAGCGGGTAGCGCGCTGGCTTCTCATACCAAAGGCCCTAGGTTCGATTTCTGGCTCGGGCTGGTGAAAAACTCGTCTACTTCTATCGCTGTCCACATGAAGCAGATGAGAATTACAAGAATCGCACAAGTGCGCTCTTGGCAGGCAATGGCAAAACCTCCAAGTGTGAACGAAAAATAATCGCCGTCCGAATTCGGCTTTAAACTGTAGGTCCCGCCTCCCTTTCCCCATCCGCTTGAAATGTGTGCGGTAACATATGTTGGAAAGACAGTGTTGCATACGCATTTAAAAAAATGGGTGAAATATGAGATATTACTCTCATTTTCCTTCCCTATCCCCCATGGGCCGCCGCCGTGGCTCAGTTGGTTAGTGCGTTGGACCGCGAGTCGCAGGCAGCAACCACAGGTTCAAATACTGCCTGTAATAACACCTAAGAAAAATAACGGGAAAACTCGTTTTCTCTTTCGGTGGCTGTCCTCTCAGCTGGAAATGGCAAACCTCTGAGAGTAAAAATTGCTTATGAAAAAGCTCCCAACCTGCCGTTCGGAACCGGCATAAAACTGTAGGTCCCTCCAACCCGTGTACAAATTCACACGCACAACACGGGTAGTTGCGGGAAGCTAGGCCTTAGTCTCGCGTAAGCGGGCTGTCGTGCCAGTCAATTATTATTATTATTATTTATTATCCCCCATGGGTATAGTATGAATTCCCCTAATTATTATTTAATACGTGTTATGTTGTCGCAGCCGCCGTGGCTCAGTTGGTTAGTGCGTTGGACCGCGAGTCGAAGGCAGCAACCTCAGGTTCAAATACTGCCTGTAATAACACCTAAAAAAAATAACGGGAAAACTCGTTTTCTCTTTCGGTGGCTGTCCTCAGCTGGAAATGGCAAACCTCTGAGAGTAAAAATTGCTTATGAAAAAGCTCCCAACCTGCCGTTCGGAACCGGCATAAAACTGTAGGTCCCTTGCACCCGCGTACAAATTCACACGCACAACACGGGTGGTTGCGGGAAGCTAGGCCTTAGTCTCGCGTAAGCGGGCTGTCGTGCCAGTCAATTATTATTATTGTGTTATATTGTCAGGTGAAGAAGCTAAAATTGGAAAACTTTTTAACAAAAACATTTTTTGACAAAGAATGCTGCACAGAATTCTTAGTTTAAATTTCCGATCTTCGCTTTTTATTTCTGTGGCAAAGTTAATGGATTTTTATTGAAAACTAGGATAAACCTGGCTTTTGTTGCTCTACTAAGTACCTTTTGAGGGAAATATTACTTTAAGGAAGTTTTCTCGAAGGACACGAGTTTTATTGGCGCATGACTTATTTGACGAAACTTTTGCTGAAAATTTTGGTGGTATGGAAAGTGCTACGCCCTCTTGTCAAGCGCCAACGAAATTAATAGTTAAATAAAAAGCCTTAATTACTGTTTTACTCATAATTTTAGCGATATTTCATATTAAAATTATGTTGTATGGGCGGTATCAACCACTCGTCTAATGCTGGTTCCATTCTTCCAGTCGAAGTACACGAATTTTATTGTGTGATTCAGGGCGATTTCCGAAACGCCTATATACAATGTAGTAATACAGTAAAAGTACTGTACATATACAGGGTTTTTCATTTCGAACCGAAAAATTTGACAGCCCTGCATTCGACAACCGCAGCTGTCATCTGTCGTTGCATTGTGTTAATATCGTAGTTTAGTGTTTGCCATTTATGAAAATAGACCGATTTAGAACGCTCAACGTGTAAACATAGTGAAAATTCACTACAAAAATTGTGAAAATTTGAGCACCACTTTTCGCGCACTAAGGAAGGATTTCGGACGTCACGGAAGGCCTGTTTTGTCAACAATTTCGGATTTATTGGCGAAATTCGAACGAACTGGTTCTGTACAAGATGTACAGAGGCCAATACGTAATCGCCCCGCTCGTTCGGCCGAAAATATTGCTGCTGTAGCTGCCAGTGTTGAAGATGAGCCGAATTTATCGCTTCCCCGGCGTTCACAACAATTGGATATCTCCATCACTCATCATTGGGATTTGCATCTTCATCCATATAAAGTTCCGTATAAGTTTAGTTGCTGCAGAAATTGGAGCCGGGAGATCACAGAATGTGTCGCAACTACGCCGAATGGGTGCCGAAAATCCCAATTTTTCGCGCAAAATTTTCTTCAGCGATGAAGCACATTTTCACCTCGTCGTTACGTTAATAGTCAAAATTGTCGCGTGTGGGGCTCAAAAAATCCACACGTGGTTGTCGAGCGCCCAATGCATCCACCTAGAGTCTCTGTTTGGTGTGCATTATGGTCCGGTGGTGTGATAGGGCCATATTTTTTCGAAATGACGAAGGACAGACCGTTACCGTCAATTCTGAACGTTATGGCCGTATGATAACCGAGTATTTCTGGCCAGCGATCGAATATATGGATGTGGAGGAGATGTGGTTTCAACAGGACGGCGCTACATGCCACACAACACGACCGAACATGACATGAACGCATAATTTCGCGTTTTGGTGATGCCAATTGGCCTTCAAGATCGTGCGATCTGAACCCTTTGGACTTTTCTCTTTGGGGCTCTGCGAAAGACCAAGTCTATGCAGACAATCGGCAGACTCTGGAGCATTTGAGGGACAACATACGTGCAGTTCTTGGCGCCTTACAGCCTGCTATATGTAAAAAAGTCATCGAAAATTACCTAAAAAGAATCGAGGTGTGCCAGGCTGCTCGTGGCGGTCATTTGAATGATGTCATATTCCATTACTAATGGCACAAACCAAATATTATTTTGATAATAAAGTTTCATAAAAATTCAAATCTTAATTGATTTTTTTCTTTATTTACTTTTTCGGCTCATGATGAAAAACCATATACACTTTATCAATAAAAAATTAATACTTTGAATACTTATGTTTGCATCAACTTTTTTACTGATACACTAATTGCTTTTTTTTGCATATCAAAAATAAAACGATAGAGTAAGTTCGGGTAATGTGATATAAGTGCTTATTTCACAAGTGCGTTGACCTTTTTCAAAATTAACCTTTTGAAAACATCATAACAGCTAAAAAAACTCGTGCTGCGTGATTTTGGATGTGTTTGCTTAAATAGTTTACAGTCAGTGTGATGACGTACTTTGAGTAGGCTTGCACAAGTTTTTGGTCACAAAGTTGAAAGCATAAAAGGTAAAAAAAAAATATTATTAGAAAGTTCGAGGCTAATCAGAAGTAATTCAGTGATACGATTATGACTTTGCAAGGTACGCTCCTCTTAACAAAATTATTATTGTTTCTCTATAATATTTTTTTTGCAAAAAGTAAATTTCGGGTAATGTGATATAGTACATCACAGTACCCAAACTTATGACAGTAGTACTATTTGTATACAGAAATGTATATATACTTAATCTATACTATTATATAAAAGCAAGTGTAACGTTGCTTTTTTGAGCCACAACCAGGCAAAATCCGCTGAACCGATTTAGATGAAATATGCACCAAACATTTTGTTATCTCGGGGAATGGTACATGTGCTATATGAGAATGACCACACCCCCTTCTTACGCCTACTATGGTAACAAAACTCATCTATGGTATGCTTTTGTAAGACAATATGGGTTTAAACGATCCAGCGTGTCATTGCGGCAAACATAGACTATAATATAATCGGCGACGCCCACTTTACGTACCCACTAAACTAACAAAACGAAGCTACGGTACATGTCGGTAAATCAGTATTAATATCAAATGATTCCGTGTTTCATTGATGTTAACATAGGGTATATAAGATTGCCCACGTCCACCTGATATGCCTTTTCGCCACGCCCACTATAATCAGCCATGGTATATTTGTCACAGCAATATGGGTGTTAAACGATTTAGCGTGTCATTGCGGCAAATATAGGCTTTAATATAATCGGCCACACCCACTTTCCGCGCCCACTAAACTAACAAAACAAAGCTACGGTGCATGTCTGAAAATTAATGTTGATGTAAATGATTCTGTGTTTCATAGCGGTAAACATAGGCTATATAAGGTTGACCACGCCCACCTTTTACGCCTTCCTGCAATGCCCATTATGATGACAGAAATTAACTGTGTTATATTTGTGCAACACAATATGGATATATGTAAAACAATTGTTTAAGGGGGGTTTCTACCTTGTGCGGTCAAAAAAATCGATTTTTTTTGTTCATGCATTTTTGGATTAATACATGATTGTAGAATACGCTCCCAAAATTTGAAGTTGAAATCTTTCGAATTACGGAAGCAATTTATCGAAATAGGTAGCAGTGTCGAGCGCGCCGAGCCGCTGAAGCAAAACTTTGAACGCGTTTTTCTCAAAACTACATTTTTTGACCTTGCGGAAGTGATTTAGGCCACACGAGTTGAGCAATAGCTACGAAATTTTAAACAGTCATTTATCAAGGTCTTAGCTATGGCACGAACTAGGATCTTCAAGAAATAATAATTTTTTCTCATTAAAAATAGAAATTTGTATTGAAAAAAGTAGGTAAAAAATGAGTTTTTTAGTCAAAATCGCATATATCCTTCATTTTTCATTTTTTCTTTAAAATCCTAGTTCCAGCCATAGACAAAAGGATACAGAATAAGAAAAAATTTCATTTTTGTGTTTCAAGTCATCTCAAACAGCGGCAGGACTTCCGCGAGTAAGGAAGTCCTGCCGCCATTGCTCGATGGCCCCCTCCCTCCCTTTGCATATTTTATCTTGAAACTTTTTTTACTTGTACAATAAACATATACCTACACCTGAAAAAATTTTCCATTGTTTATCTTAAAAACCTTCCCATCAAAAATTAAAAAAAAAAAACATGTTTTCTCGGCCGCACAAGGTAGAAACCTGCCTTAAGCCATTGCAGCAAATATCTATAGTATA